>OY745764.1:738693-1477386 GCA_963556305.1 Platismatia glauca | reverse complement strand
CTCGACGGTGACAATGGTCTCTTACTTGAAAACCTAATCGTGTCAACCCGCTCACGGTAGAATGACCTCCAACTTCGATCGCTTGTTACGTCGACCAACAAATCTGGTTGCGTGGCTCCTACGGACAAGTGCAGTACTGGAATTGCATCGATTGCCTCTACGCCTTCAAATGTCGATATTTTCTCGCTGAGTGCTCCGCCAAGTTGAAAGCTCGCGTGAACGATCGCATCCCATCCAAGACCACCTTTCCGTAGCCAGTCGCTGAGGTCTTTACCCTTCTTGTAGCTCCATCCATGGTTTCGTGCCGCTTCTCTGTGTTTGGAACCACAATTGCAGTCCTCGACATTGAATAGCGATAGCGCTGGAAAATGGTTGAGATGGGCGAAGACGCTAGCAGTGATGTCCTTTTGCGAACGACAATTGAGGACTCGAAGTCTAAATGATTTCGGACTCAGAATGTCTCTTTTGGGATTAAGTTTGAGTTGTGAGAAGGTCTCAGGAGTATCTCCTGAAACAAGTCTCGCAGCGCAAGTGCAGTACGGCTCGGGAAGAAACGCCTCGGAAAGAATAACTCACAGGCTGAATGCATGTGATGATGAAGCAGTTCGTCCCCAGCTTCTGATAATGCCTTCAGGCTTTCCGATTTAGTACTGCTTCTTTGAGGTGGAAAAGAGATTCAGAGAACAAGGCTGAAGAGTACGATATTCTCGAAACATGTCCCAGGTTGAGATAGAAGGAAAAGATAGGAGTGCCATGGAATGTAGACGTACTGTCGTCGAGTCCAAGATCTGGAGTGGTGAGATTCTGTCCGATGGTCAAGACTCCAAGATTGGTAAGCTTGGAAATCTGGACAAGATCGGTGCGGGACTGGATCATGATTCGGAGTCAGTAATGCCTATTTGAGGGATTGTGTTGAGCATTGGAACATGTCTACAGGGTAGACTCTCCAAGCGTGAAGGCATATCTCAAGACTCAAGACATGATCCAAATCAGGAAAGATGGATTCCGAGAATACCTACACATGTGATATTGCTTAGCGACAGAAAAGTGACCCAATGAAATGAGGGTGAGATAAGAGGTGCGACATAATCACAGAGTTTCATGGTAGGTTTTACTATGACATGATACTTTCGTTTCAGGGTGCTGACGCCTTCATTTGGATACGCAACAGCAAAAGCCTTCCAGACCTTCACACTGCTGTTTTGGAGTCAGTCTTGCTTATTTTAGGGAGTATAGCGAGCTTTGGAACACGTCTGAAGAGTGAACACCCCCAAGACATATCTCTGGACTCAACGTTTGGTTCAGAAGAGGAGACATAGACTCCGAAAACACGTACATCAACTGTCTGTGCACATTCTTTTGTTAGAGTCATTTTGTGTAAGCTGGGAGTCACTGAAATGAGCATACGAAGCGGCGAGTCTTTCCCAAAGCAGATTTGCAACCTTCCAAGGTAGTCCCTCAAGACTCTCAGCAGTGATGTTGAATGAATGGCTTAGGGTGCTTCGAATGGCCATGTCCATGAGTGATGAACATCCAGGACCTGATGGCCCTGAGCGTACCGATTCCCTGGAGCCACCCTGAGTTTCCCATACCCAATTTGAGGTCATCGGTCCTCCTGGACACGAAACCTCGGAGAAAACTTGGCCGGACTCATCATGTTTGCTGGTGCTATGCTTTGAATCACAGGAAGTTGTGGGTGCAATGGAGACATTGGTGTTCATAAGTCCTTTCTTCATACTCCCACAATTATCGTCCGGAGAATGTTTCTGCACGGCAAACGCACTTGTGGACAAACGAGTTCTTGAATATTGCGCAGCAAAGCGCGTTTTGTATTGTAGCTCAAGACTGCAAAAAGCAAAAGCATGAATCGTAGTATGATGGCTGTGACCTTGTCACCTTGAATTCTCGCCAAACAGTCGAGACGCGAGACTCGAGAAACTGTCACTTCTTGCCGGCGATACGCTAAAATACGATACCGTATTCCGTACGCTAAACCCACCTCGTCCTTTCTGCTCTTCCCGCAAAGAACGTCATTATTGTCCCTCACACTTACCGTTTTGTAGATACCCTTTTTCCGCCAGGTCAACGACGACGAGCAACAGAGCTCCTGGTCAGACTTGATACAATGCTGAAGAAACCAAGCATATTGCTCCTAAGTTACAGCAATTTTCACTGTCTTTACTGCCCTCAATCGACTCTCATTCACATACCAACATCGTCTCCTAAGTCGCGGCGATCAACAGACTCTCATCCAAGGAAGCCACCGTTTCGATGCTTTGCAACTGTTTGCTCGGAGGATCCCCATACGGGTTCACTACCATACCCCCCTTGGCCTGATCTACCTTTTCCCAATGCTGTGCCTACTCCATATCAGATATTCAGAATGAAAAAAGATTCGCCTTACTCGAAGCGCAGGTTTTACGAACTTGTCAAGATCTATCATCCCGATAGGAATGCCCATGGGAGCGGGTCCTCCAACATGGGTGTTCTATCTGGGTCAGTACAGATAGAGCGCTACCGTCTCATAGTCACTGCCCACAATATCCTCTCGGATCCTATCAAACGAAACGCTTACGACAAGTCCGGAGCTGGTTGGGATGGTCGCCCAGAACACGGCGCCCCGAAATATAGTTGGAGCCAAAATAATGATACAAGATGGTCCGGCTTTGACACGAATGATTCCCCATTCAGGAATGCAACTTGGGAGGATTGGGAGAAGTGGTATCAGAGAGGCAAAGCCAAGCAAGAGCCTGTTTACTTTTCGAACGGTGGATTCTTAATGCTTGTGCTTGCGGCCGTGTTTCTCGGTGGCTTCGGGCAATCTGTTCGGGTTGGAGACTATTCCGATGTGTTCCAAAGGCAGGTTGAAAAGG
This sequence comes from Platismatia glauca, assembly GCA_963556305.1. Classification (NCBI taxonomy): domain Eukaryota; kingdom Fungi; phylum Ascomycota; class Lecanoromycetes; order Lecanorales; family Parmeliaceae; genus Platismatia; species Platismatia glauca. The sequence continues at coordinate 1,474,513 of OY745764.1, read as the reverse complement.
TCCATGATGATGCCAGCAAGGCAATTCGTCAGCGAAGAACAGAGTCTCAAGGATTTGGAAATAGAGATGAGAGATTACAGAATTTTTTGAGAACGCGGGATCCACACGGCTATGGGGTTATAGATCCGATGGAAGAAAAATATCGGAAGCTCCTACCAGAGCCGGAGATATGCATGAGCGAGGATATAAATCAAAGAGGTAATGACCACGGCTAGGGTTCAAATTCGTGAGAGTTCCGTGCTGAAGATTGCATTTGCAATTATTTGGAGGGAAAGCCTGCGATGTCACCAGGTTGCATTCAGCGAATAGAGTGAAATCCACGGGCGTGGACAAACTACGGGAGGAGTACCAGCAGTCCTGGTTCAAGGTTACGGCTTTCATTATTACCAATCATGACCCACAAAGTGACATACTCCCAGAGAAGAAAGGCAAAGCTTGCCTATCTGGCTATCATCAATCCCTTCATTGTTCATTGTACCTTAACCACCGCTGCTCAAGCCGCTTGGACTGCACCATACCCTGAGCTTCTGCATAGAAGAGAGTGCTTTGACCTGCTCCCTAGGATTTTGATTTCGAGGGTAAGGTAATCATAGAAATGGACATGCCTTGGCGGGATTGCGCCAAATGATAGCACAATCTGAGGTCGCTTTCGTCAAGGCTTGATGTCCATCGTCCTCAGATTGTTACCCAAGCCCCGTTCCCAGTAGCAATTGATTCAGGGTGGAGAAACACGCTAAGCGACAGGCTAATTGGAATTGCTCCATGACACTGTAAAACGCTTGAATTCCGAGAGAGTCCTTTGCCTTTCATATCCTTCACAGTGAACTCATGGGCGGGTTTCCCTTAGGAAACTCCCCTGGAACGTGCAATTCGCTAATTGTAGCTACACGGCTTCCTAGCGATGGCCTACTTGCCAGGTCTTTCAACGGTAACGCTGGATCGGACGCATGTGGCGTCAGGTCACCTGTAATCGGCAAAGTACTTCGATTGGCAGTTTCATTCATGCCACTAGACGAGGACGGGAAAGCAGCGAAGATAGCTCCTTGAACAGGCAGCTGTGCTGACTGAGGCGCCGGAGCGGAAACTTGAGTGGCAGCAGCGACAGTCTGCAGGCTTGGCTGGTCTTCATAAGCACTCGACCTTTTTTCTTTCACCTCAATCCCGGCAGTTTCAACGGCTCCACCGCCTACTCCAGCCAGCCAGTCACCGTACCTGCTATCATGTCTTTCCACATTGAAGGGCAACGACCGTGGTGTGGGATCAACCTGCTGTTCGTGATAGGCGATCAAACGTGGATCTTCACGTGAATTGATGTTCTTGGCTTGTTCCTGAGACTTACGGACTTCAGCACCAGCTGCAGTGGCCGAGTTTTGCATCGGTAGGCCTTTGAAGTCCTGCTTCGATGCCATTGGAGAGCGTGAATCTATTACCAGTGGCGCTGCAGACGTACCGTCTAGTTCCCCTCTCGCGACTTCTGTCTCATCGTTACCAGCCTGCACTTGTTGGCCCGAGTGACCAAAAGGAGCACCAGATCCCGGGAGTGCGCCGGCAGCAGCAATCATTTCTCGGTCGCCTGTGGAGCTCGACGGACTAGAAGGGTAAACGGGCACTTGTGAGTCTCGATTGATCTTCAAAGCACTCGGAAAACGCCCACCTGGATTAGGGCGCTGTGGGAGCTTTTCTACTTGGGTTGGTATTTCGGCTTGAGAAGCGGTTGCAGAGTATGGGACTTCGTCTGCTTCGTCCTCATCCATACCGCCATCGCTGCTAATAGAGCTTGTTCTATGGCTGCCTGCGCTTACACTCCGTGCATGAGATCGTCGAATGAACTCTTTCCGTTCCGCACCAGTCTTTTCAGTTAGATTTTTGATGTCGGAAAACCAGGCGAGCATAGTATCATAAGACTCGGCTCTGAACACCCATGCGTGTCCTCGATGCATACCGCCACTCTGACGTCCTTTGAGCATAAACTTGTGGGAGGTGGAGTCGGCGTTCGAATGTGAGCCGAGTTTCTGGTCTGCGAGTGGCAGAGACATAACCGGCGCTTGGCTAGATATCCGGTCGGGCGATTTGAATTCATGAAGATGCGTGGTTGATAACACGTACCTATGCTAGGTCAATGAAAGCATTTCACATAGCGATTCAAGAATATCCTTACCATCCAGGTGTATAGCTTTTCAAGTACTTGCTCTTACGCTCAAGCATCCCTGCCTTGACTTCTGAAGCAGCCGCATCATCCTTGCCTGGATACGTAATATTCTCTACTCTGCGTACCGGGAGCCTAGGATCCACGAAGTGCTCATTGTTGTCAACAAAAGCGTTCCATTCAAAGTCTCTCGGGATAGCCAGAGGACCGCTTCGGAGTCTTTCAACAGCCTCATACGCCTCATCTGCTTCTCTTTTGATAATCCCAGCATATGCGCTATAAGCCTTTTGGATCTCTCCCATAACAATCGACTCGAGCTCTCGGCCGGAGCTCTCCAAGTTCAAGAATGCCTGAACAGTTAGCATGAGTTGTGCAACAGGTTTTTTGGCAAAAAAGACACACCCTGTGCAGATAGTTCTCTTCTTCGATCTGTCTACCCAATTGCCGGTCAACACCAAGTCTGACCAGGTAAGGGTCGTTCCTCGCGTCCGTATTCGCAGCGCCTAAAGCGTCCTGCAGGTCTCGTACTGCTCTCCTAGTTACCTCGGTCTCCTTGTCTACAGCATTTTTAAAGTCCCCAGAAAGACCTTTGATCTCCTTTATCTTCTGGCCTAGATCACTCCGAAGGCCTGTGAGCTGCACGATTACATCTTCCTCAATGGACTTGGCCTTATTGCCCTCTGTTATCGATTGCTTATGGAAGTCTCTTAAAGCATGTATAGCGTCACTAATTCCTCCTTCTGATAGGAATTGGGGAGGAGTTGGGATGTTCGTTATGACGTTCGAAACTGTAAAGAGGGATTTGGAGCGGGCGTCGTAGGATTTTTGGATATCCCGAAAGTAGGTGATGAGATCTTTAAGCATCTTCCGCCAAACTGATGATTAGACGTGTCAGCAACTGATGTCTTTGTAGCTATTCCATTCAATCTGCATCATGGAACGTACCCTGGAATCTGTTCGCTAAGATCTCTGTGGGGCTTCCAGTGGTGGGTACAGGGGTAAAGAAAGCGCTGTTCATCTCCGATCCGTGTCCACCCACATCGTCTGCGAACGTCAAGCTTTTCACGCTCCCTGGACGACTGTCCTTTCTGCTTCCGCTTCGCTTCAAGCTATTCTTTCTGCTGAGCGACTGCCGCTTTTTGAGGGTGCCCCCCCTTGAGGGCGTCAATGTATGTGACTGGGAGATGGTGGAGGTGGCTTGGTGAGTATCACTTTCCCCCATTGGAGATGATCCTGGGTGACCGACCATGGCGTTTTCGTCAAGGTGCACAGCCTGATTATGCGTATTCGAGTGTGAGGGCGGCTTAGATCCACCCTGGCTAAAGTCGGTTGCCCCAGCCTGCCGCTGAGCCATTCCTCTGTGACCGTTTCGCTGTCAGCCTTTGCCAGCTCATAAGGGTTTTTAGGGGGCTCCATTGGAGAGGAAATCCCTCAGCACTGCTCCCAAAACATGTTATGCGACCCAGATTGCGGCCATGATCATGAAAACCTCACGCCAAAAACGTACATACCAGAGCCAAATATGACCATGCAAGGGTAGATATTGCTGAAAGATAATAGCGAGTCAATATGCTAGGTCTCTGGTGCCGTGCTGTTCTTTAGCTGTTGCTGACAATCAGCGGAGAGTATATGACTGGCGTCAGGATACGATCAAGTACCTATGCTGGGGCAAACTCTTTATGCAAAGCTGGTCGAGGCAGCGTATTCGGTTTCATTGATGGGAGACGAGGCTGGGTTTGGCCGGGGGGCTTTAGGGGACGGTGAGGGTGGAGCTACGGATGCCCCGGCTACCAGGAAAATGTCGCTTTCAGGTTCCTTGAATATGTAAGGAATAAAGACACAGGACTCCGTAGTGTAGGAAAGATGCTGCAAAGAGTAAACTTCGGTGTACGTATAGTACGCCACCTACCTAATTGAATAGAAAGGCTCCGGCGAACGTCATCCCTCGACGTACGGAGTATGGCGATAGGCAATAATCGTGCCATGCATTTAGCTTGCCAGCTCGCTCAAATTCCTGCTTCCACCACGTTCAACCTCTACATTTGTAAACAAGGCATAGCATGGTATTACTTGTTTTGGTACTTTGGGAAGATCGTCTGCTCTATTTCTCACGGTAATGTGGCGACCACCGTGCATTGGACCAGAGCGTCTATTCCAGGTGACTCTCCCCATCAAGTCGGTCGGTCGGTGCTCCTGTAGCTACTTTAGAGCACGAAATACGGTATGCGCTAAATGCCAATTGCTACTTATGCTCAGACAAGACTACCTATCATATGGAGTTGATGAGGCGCCGTTCCTTCCTCAGAGCCTTCAATTTCCGGATGGCCTCATGCAACGGTATTAACTCCCCTTTCGATTGCGTTCCCTGATCGTCACGGTTGCGAATATTCACAGAGCGCGATTCCTTTTCTTGAGCTCCCACCACTAGGACATGTTAGTTGAATCCCTGCCATCAAGAGTCTTATCGAACTATACCAAAGATGAAGTTATATTGTGCCAATTGCCCTGTCAGAATCTTCTTTTTCATCGTGTTCCCGCTGATGTCAATGTCCGCGTGCATCTTCTGAGCTCTGAGTAACAGCTGCACCTCCTCAACATAGTCATTGACCGTTGGCATGACTGGAATGACCAGGACCTGTCGCGGACTTAGCCAGAAAGGCCACTTCCCTGCGAAATGTTCGGTTATGACCGCGATGAACCGTTCAAAACTTCCAACAATCGCACGGTGGATCATAACGGGGCGAGCCCGTCCAGGGCCGGGCGCTTTTGGTTTGCTTGGGGAGCCAGGATGATCATCTGATTTCCCGTCCACTGACTCATTGGCTTTGGGCTTTGAGGCCAAGTCCGCAGTCATGTATTCTAATTCGAAATTCTGCGGAAGCTGGAAGTCGAGCTGGATGGTAGCACACTGAAAGTCTCGCTTCAAGGCGTCGGATATTGCAATGTCAATCTTGGGCCCATAAAAGGCACCATCTCCCTCATTGAGCTCCCACTGCCCACCACCGGACGCTGTGAACTGATTCAGGGCTTCTTTGAGCTTAGATTCTGCAACGTCCCAGGTCTCGAGATCTCCAAGGTACTTCTCCGGCCGCGTTGAAAGCTCGAGCTTGAAGGGAAACCCAAAAAGCCCGTAGATGCGTTTGAGGAAATCGAACAGGCCCTCAATTTCTTGCGTTATCTATCAAAAAGTCACTTCGTGCATACAAGAAGAATATATTGCGAAGTTGCTTACCTGGTCTTGAGTACAAAAGATGTGGCTGTCATCTTGCTGGAATTTTCGTACTCTGGTCATGCCATTGAGGGCACCAGACGCTTCGTTTCTATGCAAAACACCGAAGTCGGCCATTCTCAGCGGTAATTCACGATAACTCCGTTCCCTATGCCCGAATATAATACAGTGCCCTGGACAATTCATTGGCTTCAAAGCCCAATTTTTCTTCTCGACTTCGAGGCTAAACATGTCGTCTCGATAATGCAGCCAATGGCCGGACCTTTTCCATAATTCAACGTCATACATGTTGGGAGATTGCACTTCCTGGTACCCCCGCTTTTGGTATTCAGAGCGCAGTAACTTCTGGAGAGCGTTGAAGATAATAGTCCCATGCGGCAGAAGAAAAGCATTGCCGGGAGAGGCTTCATCAAAGAAGAACAATTCTTGCTCGGCGCCAATCTTACGGTGATCTCGCTTGGATGCTTCTTCAAGAAAGGTTTTGTGATCTGTCATTTGCTTCTTGTCCGGGAAAGCAACGCCATATATCCGCTGCAGCGAATCGTCGTTCTTGTCTCCTCGAAAGTAGCATGACGAATTCTAAATAAGTTGTCTGTCAGCGATGTATCTCATGTACGATCATATTCACCAACCTTCATGATCTGGAACGCCTTGATTTTCCCCGTATTTTGAATGTGAGGCCCACCACATAGATCTACCAACGTTCCACATCTGTACACAGTGCTTCCTTCAGATGGTAGTTTGTTCTCGATGTAGTACATTTTGTATTTGCTGTAACTGAACATCTCTTTCAAGTCCGGGATCGACACGTGTAGTCTCTCGAAGGGCTGTTTCTCTTTAAAGAAATGTGCAGCTTTTTTTTCCAAGGGTGCCCAGTCTGCCTCTTTTACCGCTTGCCTGAGAATGGTCAGCACGTTCATTTTGACTCGTCATCGAGTGACCATCCTACCCTTCGGCTATTGCCATATCGTAAAAGAACCCTTGCTCGACGGGCGGACCATGAGACAGCAGGCAATTGAAGTGGCATTCGCAAGCTTCCCCTAACACGTGGGCACTGGAATGCCAGAAGACGTTCCGACCTTCCGCAGAGGAAAAAGGAACATAGCTGACCCGACACCCATACTCCAATGGCCTATCAAGATCCCAGAGCTCTGTCCCATCTACCTTTGCAATGACAACATCGCTACTAATATCCTTGTCCACATGCTTAAGGAATGACCCTGGAGTAGACTCCCATGCTTTCGCAACCACGGGCATCGCGGCTCTGGGCTTACCCTGCTTGTCTAGTCCAAGGTCCAGGACAACGTTGATCTCTGGTTTCTCCTTCGCTAGAATTTCAGCATGACGTTGACGTTTCAGTTTTTCGAACAACTCGTTACGTCGTACGATAAAATGTGGGAGCGTGGAAGTCATGCCCTGATTCGCAGCACTCTTTGAAGGTGTTGCGATTTCTTTGGAGATCTGGGGATTTGGAATGTCCTTAGGCTGCGGCTGTCCAGCTTTTGGTCTGTTGATCGAGATGTTCCTTGAATGTTTAGATCTGGGACTTTGAGCACTAGGCTCTGGCTGTGATTGTCTCTGTGCGGCTTCTAATTCACTCATCGTGACAAGCGAAGAATTCGGGCCCTGAGCATTTGGGGGGTTGGATCGCGGTTCTGCGACGGGGTCATTCGCTGCTGAGCGTAGTGCCAGATCATTGCGTGACTCATAAGATCCAGCAGCTTCTCCGTTCGCTCGGGTTTCCATTGCTGATTGCTCCACCGCGGTTTGAGTCACGTTCGCGTGTGGATATGTGATACGATCAAGCGAGTGATTATTTGAAGGTTTAGTGGCAGTCTATGCCGTATATCTATTAGGGCTAGGGCTATCCGAGTACACCCATAAGAGAGGAACTCATGAAGAAATTTGCATCAAGGCCCCTAGGAATCCAGGCTGTCTGAACGAGAAATCTCAGTCTTCCTGGCTCTCAAATCCACGCAAATGCAAACTTCCACACAAGTGACATATAATCGATTAACCGCCATTAAAAGCTACCCGGATTAACCAGCAGGTATTGCCGTCTGCCGAAAATTACTAGCGTCTTGGCGGTACCAGAAACACTCAAATCAAAGATTAACATATTGTTCACCCAGGATCAATAACATCAAAATGTCTTTCCGAGGTACGCCCCGAGGACGAGGAGGTAGCTTCGGTGGAAGCCGAGGTGGTTCCGGTGCACGAGGTGGTAAGTCACACTTCGGTCCAAGCTGCGCAATGCGACTACGACGCTGATTTCTGGTCCCAACAGGTCGCGGCGGTTTTCAGCAATCATACGGACCACCCGCAGCTGTATTAGGTCCGTGGGTCTGTTAGAGAGATGTGGCACCTATTAAATGACCGTATTTAGAGATGGGATCCTTCGTCCATGCGTGCGAAGGCGAAATGGTCTGCGAATCTGTCAACCAAAAGCTGCCGTACTTCAACGCCCCGATCTACCTGGAGAATAAGGCCAGTTTTCAAGACTTCAGCTCACTGGGTTGAAACTCACGAGTCTTTAGACATCAATTGGCAAGGTTGACGAAGTTCTGGGCCCGATAAACCAGGTCTTCTTCACAATTAAGCCGCAGGAGGGTATCGTTGCAACTTCGTTCAAAGTTGGAGATAAATTCTACATCGGAGGGGATAAGCTTTTGCCACTGGAGAAGTGCGGAGGTTTTCATGTAATCTTAAGGAGCACGCGCTGATTCTCTTCTAGATTTTTACCAAAATCTAAACCACCCCTAGGTGCATCGAGACCAAAGCGTGCAGGTGGTGTTTCAAGAGGTGGACCAATACGTGGAGGTCGTGGCGGAGGCCGAGGCATCTCCAGAGGTGCGCCAAGAGGTCGAGGAGGTTTTGGCGATAGAGGACGAGGGGGTGCTCGGGGGGGAGGCAGAGGAGGAGGCTTCGGTGCTGCGAGAGGGAGTCGAGGGGGTAATCCAAATTTCACCAGGCCTGGCTCTCGTGGGCGAGGATCATAGTCGTCTTGCGTTGCGACAAAAGGCGCCTTTTTTATGGGAGAATACCCAATGAAATTCCATTTCACACAAGACCTTCAATTGAACAGATGAGCGGAGTAGTTTCGTGCCCCAGCACTCTGCCGTCGAAAGGTGAATTTATGCACTCTAGAGTACCTGACTTTCGCTTAAGCAAATAGTAGAGGACCCCGCCAATCGTTTGCATTATTCTTGCGTTGCTGTCAACAGCTTAATCGATTTTCTTCATGACTAGGTACCACTGACTCTGTACCACCTACTCCTCATACCCTTGAATTAGCCTCATCGTCATGGCCGCTGAGCTGAAGACCGATCCTAAGTACGACGACTATGAATACCCCACTACAAGCCCCAATGTCCAGAGCGGCCATCCAGGGCATACAACGCCAGAGCAAGAGGCTCAGGTCTTCCAGCTACGCACACAACTGGAGCAAGCAGGCTATACAGAGCGATTAGACACTTTATGCATGGTCAGTCTTGTTGGTCTCGGCCCAGTCCATCACTGACACTCAATAGCTTAGGTTCCTACGCGCACGAAAATTTAATGTCGATTATGCAAAGCAGATGTAAGTGCATGCTATTCAGATCTATGGCTGTGAGTTGAGAGATGATACCAGGTTCGTAGACTGCGAAAAATGGAGGAAAGACTTCGGTGTCGACGAGCTCGTACGGACCTTTGATTACATAGAGAAGCCGAAGGTCTTCGAGTACTACCCGCAATACTACCACAAAACGGACAAGGTGATTCCAAGGAGACTCCTTATAGCGGGTATACCGAATTGATGTTCTGAAAGGAGGGACGGCCAGTCTATATCGAGCAATTGGGCAATATCGACCTTGCCGCCATGTACAAGATCACGACCGCCGAACGAATGCTGCAAAATCTTGTCGTCGAGTACGAAAAGCTTGCTGATCCTCGCCTACCTGCCTGTTCACGGAAGTCTGGACAGCTGCTCGAAACCTGTTGCACCATCATGGATCTCAAAGGGGTTGGTATCTCCAAAGTGAGCTCCGTGTATGGCTATGTCAAACAAGCTTCGGCAATCTCCCAAAACTACTATCCTGAGCGGCTCGGGAAGCTCTACTTGATAAATGCGCCGTGGGGTTTCTCCTCTGTCTTCAGCGTGGTAAAAGGGTTTCTTGACCCTGTGACTGTTCAAAAGATCCACATCCTGGGCAGTGGTTATCAGACTGAGCTGCTTGGACAAGTGCCGAAGCAGAACTTGCCAAAGCTTTTCGGTGGAACTTGTGCGTGCGAAGGCGGATGCGCCTTAAGCGATGAGGGTCCTTGGTGAGCGCATTCCCAAAGACAAAATTTGTATGAGTGTTATTAATTGGCATTATTGTAACAGGCAAGACTCCGAGTGGACCAAAGCACCAAAATGGGCGCGGACCGAAGGTGGAGAATCAAAGACTAGTCAACCAACCAGCACTACTTCTGCTGCTCAGCCTCAAACTGCATGAGACGTATGAGTGCAGGAAAGAAGATATAAAGGCACACGAAAAGCACCAGTGGGTCACTAGGCATGAAAAAAGTCAGCACTCGACTTTCAAAAGGCCTGTGACCTAGACCTTGTTGGAATTGGAAGCGAAAGGAAAGACTGGAGGCAGCTGGCGGGCGTTGCTGTCGAACAGTCTTCATATCCCAATTAGACATGCGATGCATTATAGAGCTCACAATCAGTTCGTTTTCGTCCGTGACTGCTATCTGGTCGAAGAGAGCATACCCAGGCTGGTATTTCGTTAGACTATGTGAGCCCGAGGCCAATTTGCCATGTCCGCACCCGCGCATTGCAAGATCTACATTCCTTTAACAACCTCTACTGCCTTCTCCGCTCGTTCTAACTTGGCTAATACGCCGGGAGTCCTCCCTAGCTCGACCAGACCCACTGTCCCCCTTCCCCACATCGTCTCTACGTCGTCTTTTCGCTTCAGTGCTCCTATATCAAGATCCTCCACGTCCATGTTCACATCCTTCGATTCTCTCTCCTTCTCCAAATCTTTCTCCCTCTGGAGCTCCATTTCCAGTCGTTCGACGTAGCCTCTCGCTGCTGCCCCTGGTGCATGCCTTCTCAATTCAGCGATCCGTGTCGATTGAGTGTCGAATTCTGCATACAGGGTGCGTAATCTCTCGGCGAGGCAGGGGTCGTAGGGTTCGTAGTTACCGTTGTCGTCCGGTGTTTTGGCTCCAGGGGCGGGTTCGGGGCGTAAGAGAGCAGGTGAGGGGTCAAGACCGTTGAGTGTTAGGGATGGAAGGGCGAGATTAAGCGTCTGAATTATAAACTGTAGACGAATGCGCCATCAGACGGGCGTACTTGGGCAAACTCTGTAGCGATCTGAGAAGGGCAAAGGAGAAGCTTACCTCTTGTACAAGCTCTTCTACTTTAGATCTGTACGCGTCTTCGCCTTCTGGGGCGGCTGACGGAGGTATGGCAAGATCCATTTTCTGTCGAGCAGCAGTCTTGATGTTGTCAAAGAGGTAAGTGAGATCTGAAGGCGATTGGAGATCGATTTTGCGGTGATGAGGGTCCATGTTTGCAGGTGCAGCGTATGACTAGCGGAGCAGACGAGAGCGCATGGCGAGCTTGAAAGAAAAGCGTCGTTATCTGGGAATCTTGGGAACTTTCTGCATTTCTGTCGCGACAAAGTACGCGCTTTCCTTGTTTACGACCTGGCTTTAATGCAGTCATCCACTAGGCACTAGTCTACATATCCGGCGGACGTGCCTCCGAGGATCTACAATAGCTATATCTGTATACTCGTACCACTCTCATCGTCGCCTCTATGATTAATTCTCTATTTCGCTCCTCTGGCCTTGGAGTGATCACGGTAGGTTCTCACTCCCAGGGGAAAAACAATTGGTAGAGTAGATGCACTTGATCCTAATGTCCGAAGCACACTTTTCCTTGCATCCTCTCCTCATTTCGCAGGCTCCAGCCAACTTAGCATTCTATCCATATCTGCTGTTGACTCATGAGAGTATTGGGTCCCCGGATCTACTTCTGGTACTTGTTGACTGTTACAGGAGCAGCCATCAAGACGACAGCCTCTTCCAAGACAGTTGTGCTTATTAGCGGCGCCAATCAAGGGATCAGCCTTGAGATCTCCGAAAAGCTCGCCATCGAAGAACGACGGAAACCCTTCTTATCACATTTTCATGGGCTACCGTTCCTTTCCTGAAGGCGAAGCCGTAGTATCTTCCGTGCCTAGTCTTGCTATCGTGCCAATTGAGCTTGATGTTAGCTCTGACTCTTCCATTTGCAAAGCCTTCACCACCCTGGAAGAGAAGTTTGGCCATCTGAATATCCTAGCCTTGGTGCTTTGAACGCTTGCAGGTTGGCAACGGCAGAGAAGGATGGAGAGATTGGCACCTTCACAAGCAAAGAGTGACCCTTGCCGTGGTAAAATAGCCCACGTGATAGATGGACTGCTTCCCACCCCTAGATACGCTTGATAAAGATGACATGGACGTATCAAAGAACATTTTAACCTTTGCTGGGTGGACATTTCGTTGTGCCTCACGTCCACATCTCCTATAGTCCAAAGGCAGTTTTCAACACAGTAGGACAGTACCTTAGGACGTGCAAGCTTTTCAACCCTCGCCTTTCGTAAAGCCCATATGAACGACCCACCAATCCAAGATCCCGCACTCGCCCAAATCATGGGCCAATAGTTTCATCGAGTGGAACTCCTTTACATCACCCTTCTTGACCAGTAACCGACCGTGCTCCACACTTTCCGAGCATAGAAGCTTGTAATCTTTATATCTCAGTCGCTATCTCGAAAACCTCTCAAGTCAGTGGCATGCCAAATGAAGCGAATTTTCTCGAATGGTTTAGGGGCGTATGTCTTGTCAAGTAAAAAAGTGGAACAGACGCAGGGCATCTCCTACCTTGACGCTTCCAATCAACTCCTTCAAGTCTTGTTCTCCCTGTTCTCCATCGCATTCCCCAATCATCACGCCCGGCGGGTCTCCAGTCTTGAGATAGAGAGCACAACGGTACTTCTTGGCCGCCTTCGCAATAGTTGTGATCTTTTTGCGGGATGTCATGTGGTGGGTCTTTATCAAAGCGCGATAGAGCATCATATCTGGGGATCTAACGTTACATGTCGAGTAGCAGGACTTTTTCAAAGAGTCTCAATGTGTCAACGCTGGAGAACAGTTCAATGCATTGTTTCGTTGGAGACCAGGTTAGTCTTTAAGTCTACGACAAATTGATTAAAATATGGCATCGGCCAAAGTTGCAACGACTTTATTGGTGGCATTCCTCATGTGTGTGAAGTAATTTTGCTCATTTTCTGACGAGCTCTATAAAGTAGACATTGTCACCGCCGTTGATGCAGACACAAGCCGCTCAAATTTTCGTCGACAGCGTCAACGTGGTATCATACGTAAACCCGGCCGCACCGATACGCCTGATCTAAACGAGAGAAATGCATAATGCCGTTACGCTAAATCGCTTCAGGATTCTGAGGAGGAGAAGTCCCTGCAATCTTGACCGCATGCACTTAGGCATCACCAGGGGAAAAGCTGGGCATCTGGGGCGCCTGTCTACTTCTCAGAGCCCATCCTTTAACCGCAAGGACAAAAATGGCCCAAGCCATGAGCAAGGACGTAAGTCCCATGGTTACAGTGAAAGGAAACATAGCATGGAGGTTGTAATGCTCCATAGCCGCAACGGTATCCTTGTTGCTGGCCATGAACATCAGACCGCCCGATATGAGGCAGAAAGAGCTGATGATTTCCGAAGGTGGGCGTGAGGGCAGATATGACGATGGTGGGGCAACGTATTGTAGGAGGTAGGTGACCGCACGTGCCAGTGCAAATCCAACAAACAGGGTGCCCCACTGCTTGTGGATCATAGTGGATACCATTGATGCTTGGTGATGGGAGCTCATCATCAGACCTAAAAGAAGGATGATGAGGCCTGGGAAAGGGTTCATGGAGAACGAGTACGTCTTTGGCGCACTCGAAATCTCCTTGCTTGCTTTCGCAGTAGGGGAAATCAATATTGCCGTGTTGAGCAGGTCACGAATCCGCGTCGACTCGATAAGCATACCGCAGAGACCACCACCGAAGAACATGATCGTAATGGATACATGCTCTAAGTCTTGCGCACTCCATGCGTGTCCCCAAGCGGCAAGATGTTCCAGGAAGACGTTGGATGCGCCGTAAAGGAAGATAACGAAAGACTCGACGAATTCCGCGGAGGGCATCGCAGCCTTCTGACGGCTGGCAAGCCCTACAGGTGGCCGGACATTCCATGCCCAGCCCATTTCGCCGAAACAACCCATCCATCGTCCTAGGGTGAGCAGACCATACCAAAAGAATATTCCGCCCTTGACGGTATGCGCCAGACCGTTATACACATTGTTGCCACGCTAGACGAGTGTTAGCTCTGACGTTACCCAGGGTGAGTGTGTTCATCATGACTTACGAACACGCCTCCGTAGACCACTGCACCGGACACGATAGCAGCGAACCCAAGTGGCAGGCTCACGTAATCAACGGCATTATATGCAACAGTCAAGATACTCATTGTTCGCTGGGACATCATAGAGGCTATGCAGGAAACCACGCGTTGCGTTTTCGTGTTGCTTAAGAAGCCCTGCTTCTCCGTGTAATCTGGATCCGGATCTGCATGCGGATTATGGTACTCGAGAAACTTTTGGTGCTCTGCGTTTTCTGAGTCCTGCATTGAAGAGATAGACTGGCTGCGAGAGGCTTCTGATGCTGTGAAATGGCCACTATCACGGGAATAGCGATCTTCGTCTGGGGAGTAAGTTGCCTGGTGGTGTTGCGCTAAAGCTTCGGTCGATATGGGCAAGAACGCAGTCTGCTCCTCAGCATCGACATCCTGAGCTGTCTTCAAACTGACAGCCAACTTGATAAGTCCGACGATGCACTGCGCCACGACGAGCCAGGTGACAATCCATCCAATCTTATTATGAGCGTTGTTCTCATACAGATCAGGCGTTTTGGAGCTGTAAAGAGTCCCAAGCAACAGACCAATTGAGTGCAACCCTAAGAAAGATAGCTGAGCAGGGAGGGCAAATCGAGACCGCGCAACACTCAGCATTACACCTATAATCCAACGATTAGCAGCAAAGAAGGGTTTGCCATTTAGAAAATGTGCGTACCAATGGGCAGGACAAAGAACCATGCAGCAGTCATGAGGGCGATATGCCCTAACATCAGGCCACCCAAAGCCGGGTAGGTGAAGTAGCTCTGCGGTGACACCATCGACGAATTCATGCTTACACCTGCCATGGAAATTGCCGCAGGCCCCATGTTTGCCGTTTCGCCAGCATGGTCATCATGGCCATGAGCGAGAATCACGGATGTTGGCGCTAGCAGCAAGGTCGCGCCAATGAATCTGAGACTTGACGTATGTACCATGGGGCAGCCTTCCCACTTCTTGATATGATTGTTTCCTTCCTGTTCCGCTGCTATTTGATCGGTGAGGGGTCGAAGTGGTGTGCATGCAAAGTTGGAGAGATGAGTAGGCAAAGTGCTAATGAGCAGATGGGTGAAGGGAGGCTTGGTAAAGGTGAGGTAAAGGCTGTAGGAGGAGTGAGGACTTTATGAACGATGAATGTGCCGAGTGACTGTGGGCAGCGGAAGGCCGGGGAGGATTATGTGATGACATTGCCAGCTGACCAGGATACGTCAGCGACATCCCGGCGGCGATGATCGGAAGCTTTTCACTTTCTCATGAGTGAAGTCGAGACTAATGATGCGAGTTGTAGGAATTCGGTGTTTCGGAGAGTCCAATCAGAATATTATTTTATTATTTGAAGGAATGTGTTACGGAGAGTCCAATCAGATTAATTATTTTATTATTTTGGTGTCAACTTAAACATTACCAGCTAACGGCGGGGCTTTCGGCGGGAGTGCATGCAGCATCCGAGCATAAAATAATCCCATGGGCTGTCTCGCTGTTTGGAACGGAGCAGCTTCCGACGCGTCACAGTCCGTCTGCTTATCTTTTCTTTTTTCTTCCGTATACGTAGTACATATTATTCAGCTCGTGTGCGCAACATGTGGCGAGCCACGACGGTTATCAATCACAGGATCAACAGCCCCAGCTTTCCTAATCTTCCTTTTCCACTTCCACACTCTGCGCACTCTCGTAACTCGTTCTTTGCCCCGTGCCGCAGTGATCCGTATACTCTGCTCCGCAAATGCAGTCATGACTCATAAGGTACCTTCCATCCGTCACTGCTTATCTCCGCCGGCCTCGGCCTTTGAATGTCTTGCCGAACCACTCGGTTCTATGAGTATCTCTATGACTACGGTCAAAGGAGTCATGTCAGAAGCACCGCATCTTTCTGTGAATCATGTGATTGCTTTGCCAAGCTTCTAACACAATAGAGCCGCGTCACTGCCGTGAACAACGATAATACTTCCTGCTGTTTCTACTACCAGATCAAGAGCAAAAAATCACCGTTGGCGCTGTGCCGCAGATGATCCTAGCCATGCCGACGTACTTAGACGCAGTAATGGTAATAGAGAGAGCTCGGACCCGGTCTACGCTCCTCGCCGCCATGACCAGGCTTCGCTTTCAAAAGTTGCGTAACACCTGAAATCATTGCTGAGTCGATTCTCAGCATGTTGAGGATCATACGTAGTCATTGCGGTCCCAGGGTACAGCTTGAGGACGAGCTCCTGTCAATGTTTAAGGAGTCAGAATTTCCTATCTAGAAAGGCTTTTCCAATCTTGGAACATTCTTTTGGAGCATGGACTGCCGAGACGTGTCGCAAGGCTCAGAATTGGGGCCAGAACCAGGCAGTAAAGACTTTGAATACACGTACCTCCATCCTCTCGCCGGTGCACACAATGATGTTTGGACTAAGTATTTCTGTATCTGGAAATGTAGGTTTTGAGAGCCAACGAACTGTCATGGCGACTGTCATCGGAGCTGTCAGCCCGTTATCCTCTTACACTACTGTTACAAGCTTTACCTTTCGTCTGACAATCAGGACTCAGAAATGGGGGATCACAGAGTATACAGTCGTACTTGCCCTTCATGTCGCCTAATCAGCGCTGTTAGATGCATGCTGACAGTTGCCAATCAATGGACAAGGTTGTCGACCGACCAGGAAGCGCAAATGGATGTTCGAAGTCATAATGGATAAATTCTTGGAAAACATCGAATCGAGTGTCGAATTCAAGAAGGCAGATACTCGAGGCCTGATATTTGTCTGAAGCCTGACATTGTTCGGTCAGAGACGAGCAACAGATGGGGACTCCGGAATTTCATCTAACAATCAAATTTTTGAGCTGCACGAATACACTTGGCGCAGAGATCTGCGCAGATAATGGAGTGAGCGTTGTTTTTCCGAGGCAGAGAACTGGAGCTGCAAGACAGGTCTTGGAAGGAGAAGGATCCTTTTGCTCCGAAAACGTGTCTCGTGGCTCGATTTGAGTACCAAATAGGAAGGATCGGCTCCGAAATTTACGTACGATACAAATACTGGTGGTAGCGGCAGTGGACCTCCGGAGAAGCTGTTTTGCAAGAATAGTTGCTGTCTCATTGCTGTACTGAGCGTGTTAGACTACAAAGAGGAATTTAAAGATATCTACGACATACCCAGAATTGACTTGCATTCCAATCTTCTGAAAACATGTCCATGCTCAGTTGGGCTTGAGAGGCTTTTTGCTCAATATTGCTTTTCATGTCTTGGAAGAGATTTGCTTTGATATCGCGTTCTGAGTAGAACTCGTGCAATGCCGCGAGAGTATCACCGTGGAGCTCCCTAGCCACTGTTAATACACGTATTCAACGTAAGATTACGAGAGATAACCAGAGACGCCCATAATTAAGTCGAAGGGGAATCTCACAAGTGCTCGTCATTATCTTGTTGACTTTCGCTCATGGCAAGGAAATACCACGGCAATCAACAGGTACCACGTTTCGAGGATTTGGACCCAAAAGACCGACTTCATAGCTACCTTACCTACTTATCCCCCGAGCGAACGAGGGGAAGGGCCTTAGAGTGCAGCGGCTGTTTAGGGTTGCGGGTAGGGCAGTAGGCGTGGCTCTCTGGTGTGGTTTGCCGCTCACCGGGGATTCGCGCGCAGCAGAAGCCAGAAGTCTACAACTTCCTTTTCCGTTCCTGAGTAACAGCATACGAATCAAGAACAATGTGTTGTGCTCCGCGCGATCAGAACGATAGAAACCTCCCAATTCCAGAGAAAATGTCAATGCGAAGATAGCAAAACTTGGCTGAGCAATCCCCACGCGAGCCTCTCGACATGGCACCTACTCTTCCTCAGTTCAATCCTGCTAGGCTGCGGTCTTACGTCTTCCGTATTCCACTTTTCACACGCATCGTTCTACTTCTTATCATACTGTTCTGGATCCTAGGCTTTCAGACCGCATGGGACATCGCACGATGGGGGGCGTTGGTGCCGTTGGAAGTCAATATAGGCACAAGTACGTCTAGAAGTGCTGGTACCTGGAAAGCGTCCCACAAATGATGACGGACTAGAGGAGATAAATCTTTCGTCCAACAGTCAAGCTGACCTTTTCTTCTTCCCTAGTGTACCGGCTGAATACATATCCTTTAATCCACTTAGGCTTCCTTCATGCCCTTCTCAATACCCTGGCACTTGCTCCACTCCTAGAAAGATTTGAAGCGGACAATGGCACCCTCTTAACAGCAGCGATGTTCGTTGGACGTATGTATAAGTATCAACGTCCAGATGAGCGGCTCATTGTTTAATCATTTCTTGCTAGCATTGTCCACTCTCCCTGCGGCTGCCTATCTCTTAATCGAACGTGGGCTTTTAAAGGGAAATACAACAATCATGGGCGCAAGGTGCGAAGATAAAGGCTATTCCGAGAGCAGGAGAGAATACCGATAATGCTACTAACACAATCCACAGTGTGTGGGTTTTTGTACTTCTTGGCGCAGAGGGTATTAAAGCATTCCGAGCAAATCCATACTTTGCGTGCGCTCATTTACTTCCTTCTCTGCGCTTGCTTCAGCTGACATTCACAAGTATTGGCACAAGTCGGATACCAACGTGGACCACTCCACTCCTGGCACTTGTCTTCGTCACCGCACTCGTACCCAACACATCCTTCCTTGGCCATCTTTGCAGCCTCGGGATTGGCTATGTCTGTGAGTGATCTCTTTCTACAATCCCTGTGTTAGATTGCTCTCCATGACCAAGACGTAGCTTCACTCACATGAGCCCACTGACGATTTCACGTGCACCAGATGGTCTAGGCTACTTAAAGATCCTTGCACCTCCTGAAAAGATTCTTCGCTGGATCGAGGGTAAATTGAACCTCCTCGGTCGCCTCCCGCATTATGTTTCTATAGACCAGAAAACATATGGAAGATATGGCGTACTGCCCACTACGAATGCGCCTAG
Organism: Platismatia glauca; assembly: GCA_963556305.1. Classification (NCBI taxonomy): domain Eukaryota; kingdom Fungi; phylum Ascomycota; class Lecanoromycetes; order Lecanorales; family Parmeliaceae; genus Platismatia; species Platismatia glauca. The sequence goes on along the minus strand of OY745764.1, from coordinate 1,455,736 downwards.
CGGAGCTAGCGGAGGCGAGGGCTCATACGTGGGATCCACGGAAAGACTAGGACCATAGTTTCTCACTCGAGCCACTGAATGGCATTGTTGAAGCAAAAAGGTGCCATCACTGTTAACCTCGAAGAATCTCTGCCCAATTATGAATGAATTTGCGACGTGAAATCTGCCAAACGTACCAAACTGTGATTTTCGTCTTTGGCGTCTTAATTGCTCTTGTCTTTGCAATTATTGACCAAGAAAACAACCGTAGCTCCAGCTTATGTGCTAGTCGAAAGTAAGAAAGTCGGTGGAGAACGTAGATTTAAAAGACGAGGAGCAATAGCGACGCCGGCAGATGCCTGTGAAGTAGCAAAGGTATGAAGACAAAAATATCAACAAGAACAATTCATCTTAACATCAAACGTCCGCCGATCACGTGTTGTGGTAACATCGAGGGATCAACATTCAACAGTAAGGCACTTATCATTCTCGCGTATTCTATACAAGGCTGAAAACGCGCCAACATCGAGCACCTGATGTTCAACGGCCATGCTCCTACATGGCATTCATATGTAAGTTTTTGGGAGCCGTACATAGCTTCCTTGCATGCTGTATGTACTGATTACCATAGAAGCTCCGACTATTTGGGCATTGCGACGAGACCCGCGCCTCCTGAAGCTTCCCCCGTACCTCTCAGCTCTATGCCTCTTCATAGGGGTAGTCTGGCTCTGCCTGCTCCCTCTCAATGAATATTCAAGACACACCTACATTTCCGAGAATGCACTCCTCCCAGGTCAGGTGCATACGTACTTTGGAGGGAGCGAACAGAACGTCTACAACGCCTACAAGTACGAGGTCCAAGCTTTGGTCGGCAAGGATCAGAAAGCGTACGTATGCAGGAACTGTGCTGGAGTACAATGTCTCTGATAGAACAATGTGATTAGGATCTATCAAAAGCTCAGCGACATTTTCATTTCCGCTGGGTTGAGACCTGCGAGGCAGAAATACGAATACCACGCTGCAGGCAATACCTATAGCGGCGAGAATGTCTATGCAATACTCCATGCACCGCGGGGAGATGCCACAGAAGCAATGGTGCTCGTTGCTGCCTGGACGAACATGGATGGGGATTTGAACCAGAGTGGAGTGGCTCTTGCGTTGGCATTGGCAAGATATTTCAAGCGATGGTCTCTCTGGTCGAAGGATATCATTATCTTGATCACTGGAGACAGCAGAGCCGGACCTCAAGCCTGGGTTGATGCGTATCACGATGAACACACATCCCCCCTTGTTGAGCCGTTACCGTTGAAAAGTGGCGCATTGCAAGGCGTGGTGGTCATCGATAATGCCCTCGACCATCGGTTTGAGTCTTTGCACATTGTTTATGACGGGATCAACGGTCAATTGCCAAATCTTGATCTACTCAACACTGCAGTCTCTATTGCCAGCGGGCAGTTGGGTATCGGCATTTCCCTCCAGCGCATGTGGAAGCACAATGACAGCTATCAGGAGCGTTTACAGACAATGTTACGAGGCATGGTCAGCCAAGGGTTGGGATACTCCTCTGGGCCACATAGCAGCTTCATCCCTTATCATGTCGACGCTATCACGTTGCAGGCCGTTGGCGACGGCTGGCAAGACGAAATGGCAATGGGCAGATGTGTAGAGAGCATATTTCGGAGCCTCAACAATCTTCTCGAGCATTTCCATCAGAGCTTCTTCTTCTACTTGCTCATGCAGGCAGACCGTTTTGTCAGTATTGGAACTTATCTTCCAAGTGCTATGCTGGTGGCAGTCAATTTTACCATCATGGCGATCGCGTTGTGGATTCGCAGTGGACGACCGCCCGCGCCCAAGGCCGCAAGCACCATTCCTGAAAAGGAGAAAATGGAGATGGAGATAGTCCAACAGGACGGCTTGATAGCGATCATACCAAAGGAGAATCCGACAATACTCGAACGCCAACTATTCTTGCCGGTAGCCCTGGTAGTGTCGCTGCACTTTCTCGGCGTGATACCCCTTTATGTATTCATCAACTCGTCTCACAACGTAAGTACTCAACTGGCCCTCCACTCTTGCAGCACGAATTAATCTTCTCCGCAGACACTCCCATCATATTTCGTCTTTTTCACTTTTCTCAATTTCCTCCTACCAACTGTCCTAGCTACCTCCATCCACCGCTACACGCCTTTGACACCACAACATCATTTACTCCTCCAGTCATTCTCACTACTTGTTCTCGGCATGTTTCTCGCCACGCTTGCAACGTTGAACTTCTCGCTTTCACTGTTCGTTGGGCTCCTGTCGACGCCTCTGAGTTTCACGGGGAATCCTTTGTCATCCTCCATTGATGCTAAGGATGCCTTTCCTTCGACTGCTCGTACATACATCTCGACCCTCGTGTTGCACCTTCTCTCCCCACCAGTAGTGGTATGGGCTGTATGCTATGTATGGGGTGTTGACTTGGGTGAAATATTAGCAGAGGCAGCGTTTGGCTGGAAAGTCAATGGACTGTGGACCCAAGTCGTTGTTTGGTGTGTTTGGTGGCCCGCTTGGATGCTTGGAAGTGTACTTGTCAACCCACTGATCTAGCGTACTCTATAATATGAAAAATGCTTTGGGGAATATGACGGGGACTGGTGCATCTACCATATGTGCACGACGGTGCTTGTAGGCGTTCATTGATTCCGTATCGCAAAAAGTATCGGCAAATCTGAAGCCAACTGCTGGTTCCTTGTGCTTATATAGCTTCTTAGGATAATGGGTCTCAGAGCTTCTGTCGAGCCAATTGCATTGTGCCGTGGGCCTTCAATCACAAACGCTTAAAAACTTCGAGAAATGCTGGTAGTCTCTTCGGCAGTCCTCCTTGTGATTCAAGCAGCCTAGACGATCTCGGGGTCAGCACTTCTCTCTTGATGTCAGATTGAAGTAGCGTATCAGGTCCCAGGAGTTCAGATTGGAGTAGTGTATCAACGTCCTAGGAGATCATTCACTCCTAAGACAAACCTCGCAACTCAAGACGCAGTACGAATCACGAGAACCTTGCTCAGAAAAGAGAACTCACCCAAACGTCCTTCCCCACCCCCTCGATCCAGTTCCCCAATTGATTGACACTGCTATCCCACTCTTTCAATCGCACCCTCATCCCATCAATTTGCCCCGGATCCAACACCTTTGGCTGTACCCAATTTATCCGTGCAATCTCCGCAACTTGATCGATATTGCCCCGCAAAAGCCCCAAACTCAAGGCCTTCATGATCAATATCTCAATTTCTGCCGGCGCTACGTTCGTCTCTCGCGAGATCGTATGGAATGTCATGGCACGATCGTGTGGAGGGCGACGAAACACTGCTTCGGTAAGTGCGGACAGGGAGATCTTCTGGTATAGGAATTCTTTGTGTTGCTCAAGCTGAGGGGCTTTGGACAAGTTGGCTTCAAGAACATTATAGGCGGCCAGATCGCCGCGGTTGAAAGCATACAAGAGATCTTTGAGCCAGGCGTGGGAAGTCGACGCAAGGGTCTCAAGAATAGGATGTAGCAAGAGTTCACCGAAATTGTAAATGGCATCAGAGACTAGAGCCGCAATGCTGAGGTCATAAGCGCGAGATTGGGCGTCTGTCTGAGTGAGCGTAGAGAGATCGATGCAGGCGAGGTAGAGGAGGGCATTCTTGTAATAGGCGCCGAAGTCTTCGCTGGCCTGTCAAGGTCAGCAAAGTATACTTTTTCAAATCGAGCTATGAGGCTTACTTGATAATAGCTGGCATTGATGCGGTAGAATGTCGCATGAACCTCAGTCTCAACGGAGTCAAAGGTGTCAAGTATTGACTCTGCCTTATCGAGATCTTTACGTGCACCGCTCAGGTCATGCAGTCGTAATTTGACCTCGGCCGCAGCTACCAAGGCATAGACGTAGGCATCCTGAGACGAGGGTTTATTGACCTTCTTCGTGAGATCTGTAAGAAAGCTGAGACGCTCCTTGTCATCTTGACCACAGTCAGCCGTCTTCTATCAATTTCCTACCTCAATGAGAGTACGAACCTTGACATTGTGAAGCTGCTTGAAGTCCCAAAGATACGAATTTGAGCTGATTTATCTTCTCAGCAAAACTCAGAATGAATTTGCGGAACAGGGGCAGTCTCTGCGAGGCGCTGGCAGGGGTATTGAAATATTCGACAAGTACGTCGGTGAGCTGATGCCATAGCTTTCGGTCCCAATAGTCCTCAATTGTCAAGAAGCTCTGCTGTAGGTCTTCTGGTGCAGCTTCTCGCTCTTCGGAGAGGAAATTAGAGATGACCTCCGGATCCATAGCTGAAAGTCGATTGAGTCAGGAATCTGAGGTCTTGGTCAGATACAAATTTCGAAGATGTTTGTTGGAAAGATTCTGCCAATGCCATGAAGGCATCAAGCTCGCGCGGCTGCGAGAAGAAGCGCGCTAGTGCGGAGTTCCTTACCTACCTACCTTACTCTACTTTACTTGTGCCGGCGTCGCAATAGCTCCACCATCTGCGCTCTTTTTTTCCAGCAGAAGTTGATCTGACGGTCCAGCACGCAACCATGCAGCAGTGCTGGGCCCAACAGGTTTCCAATGGCTTGCGTGCTGCAATCAATTCAAGAAGATCCCTCAATACGGCCCTTGTCTTTAGGAGAACATTGCAGGATATATCCATCTCGAGGACCGGAAAGCCAATCATCAGGATACAGGGTGGCAGGTGAGCTTGAGCGCCAGTTTAATATTTCTGAGAAAGTACTCACGATGCACTATTAGGTCCTCACTTGGAGGTATGCCCACGCAATGGCCGCCGTTGGACTAGGTTGATCATTATCAGGACATACCGCAACAGTCTTTGGGGCTACAGGTTTCTTAGGACGCTACATCGTTCACCGACTAGGTATGAGACTAGGGACAGGTGAACCTAACGGCGCTGGCTGACGGAGGAAAGCCTCACGAGGATGCACTGTTGTAGTACCTTTTCGCGAAGAAATGGCAAAGCGGCATTTGAAAGTTACAGGCGATCTGGGCAGAGTCGTGTTCATGGTTGATCCTTCGGTGGCTTGATCAAATATGTAGCAGCTAATACTCTTTGCAGGAATACGATCTTCGAAATACCGCGTCCCTCGAAGAAAGCGTTCGACATTCGGATGTCGTCTACAACCTTGTTGGACGGGATTACCCCACCAAGTATGGAGTAGTCAAATAGACAGAACGGCTCGTACTGATAGGTCCTAGGAATTTCGATCTTGAAGACGTCCATGTCGAAGGCGCAGAACGGATAGCCGAAGCCGTTGCCAAATACGATATTGACCGCTTCATTCATGTCTCGTCGTATAATGCGAATAAGAACTCCCCATCAGAATTCTACCGTACAAAGGTACTTGAAGGGAGCCAAAATGGGAAACCGTGCTAAGAAGTTGAAAGGCACGTGGAGAAGAAGTAGTACGAAACATCTTTCCCGAAACAACGATTGTCCGACCAGCTCCTCTCTTCGGTTTCGAGGATCGCTTACTGCACAAACTTGCGGGCGTAACAAATCTTTTCACATCAAACCACATGCAGGAAAGATTCTGGCCTGTACATGTAAGTGTGGTTTCGTAACCGTTAAGAGTCAGTGGCCTAATCTGACGCTTCTCTAGGCTATTGATGTGGGCACTGCTCTATCGCTCATGTTAGAAGATGACAATACAGCATCCGAAACCTTTGAGCTCTATGGCCCCACCAACTACTCCATGGCCGAAATAGCAGAGTTGGTTGACAAAGAGATCTACAAAAAGCGTCGACACATCAACCTTCCCAAACCATTGCTGAAGTCAGCGGCGAAGTATCTTAATAGGTTTCTGTGGTGGAAGACCACATCTGCCGATGAGGTTGAAAGGGAGTACCTTGATCAAGTGATTGATCCGAAGGCCAAGACCTTCAAAGACCTCGGCATGGAGCCGGCTGAATTGAAGAATTACACTTTTCATTATTTGGTGAGTGCCCAGCGGAGTCCTCGATATCGAGAGCAATGAACTGACACTACTGTGCAATTTCAGCAAGGCTATAGGAGCTCGGCGTTCTATGATCTACCACCAGCAACAGAGCGGGAAAAGAGAGAAGAGAGGAAATACCTGCATGTCCTTGATGATCAGTGACCTGCAGCCCCATCCCATTGGCGCATTGCTTTGTTATGTACATACGCCACCCATGTCAAACCTAGAAAGCACCCATTATCAAAGAAGGATCGTCCTCAACGAGTACCGGGCGCATGGAGTTGTCGAGAGCGATGTGTCAGTGTCTTGGAGGAACTGGCCTGCTCTGCTCAGCAAGAATTCAATTGAAGCAAAGCATTGGATCAAAACTCGTTGGATCCAATGGTGTCGGCAACACCGTAATAAAACAGTGATCCAAACATAATCCGTACTCCGTACATAGGTAGAGTGACGCAGTAGTTGCAGGGTGGGCTTTGGGTTAACCGAAACCCTATTTCCGCACTTGTCCCATTCCTGCGCTGGTTCCGTAGCAACCGCAAACTCAAATGAAAGTAAACACCTGCCACCTTATTCCAGCCCGCCACGCTGCTTGCGTCTCCTGCGCACCTCGGGAATCCCAAGCTGGATATCTGACTTTTTTCTTCGATATCAACACCGTACCATTCACAATGCTATTGTCCACAGGTGTTTTCTGAAACAACCCAAAGACCGAATTGATACCAATCTGATCATTCCACATTCCTCCTGCCCGAAACATTCCACGGATACTATCGAGGACGGAGTGGACACAAAGGCACTGTCCTTTTCGGAGGACGGGTGCGCCGTTTGGGAGGATAATCCAGCGAGGCCGGCGGTGAAGCCGAAGGACCACCAAGATGGCGAACATGAGATTTGTCATGAGCTTTCGGCGTAAATTTTGCTCCCAGGGCTTGCCTTCAACAGAGCTGGCAGCTGACGTCTCACTTCAGGGGTCGTGCCATTCCTGGGCTACCACCATGTTCTTATGATCCTCATCGCTATAGCCATCATCCTCCTCTGTCGGTTTCCCGAAGAATCTCTTCCGACGCTGCTCGTGACTGACTTCCATCTAGCACTCCTCCTCGCAGGCTGCTCCTCCTCCTCACCTTTGATTCCCAGCATATTCCTGATATCCCTCTATTACAAGTCCTACCCGCCAAGCTTCGATCCCTCACAAGTCGACCCTGGTGTTACAACGGCAATTGCGAACATTGTTGGACAAGCGCAGCTCGAAGTCCGTGTTGGCTACTTCGGTATATGCATCAATCCAGACGGTGGATCTTTTTTGTGCAGTAACAACGCCTCGAGTTTGGCGACGCAGGTGTCCGTGGATCAGGATCCGCTCAATCTCATATGGGTGGCAGAAACTTTCAAGGACAGTATCGTTTTTCCTTACTTAATGTGAGTGGCCCTCCCAGGCTTGTCTTTTCCGCAAGGGTGAGCTAACGCCCCTTTGCAGAATAGTTGCCATTGTCCTGGCGTTCGTCTGCTTCCTCCTCCTCGCTACGTTTCCTGGCTGGCACGAAGAGCACGATGACAACGGCTCTGACCGGGAAGTCAAACCATTTCCCTCACGCCCAGTCTCTCAAGTCGCCCTCGCGCTCATCTTCGTCGCCTCAGTCTTCGTACTCGTTTCCGTCTTGTGGCAACACACGGCGTCTGTGGGAGCAAGTACGATCGCTCAGGACTTAGGCAATGGTAGCGTAAGAAGTGGAGTGGGGACCGCCGCCATGATCCTGGGGTGGTTTGGATTTGCGCTATTGATCATCGTCACAATTGGATTGTTGGTCATGATCTTGAGTATCAGATTTTTGGATCAGTTGACAGACGATTGATCCGGTGGGCGATTGAAAATTGTGGTTGGAACTCAGACGCAGGGAAAGGGAGAAGCAACTTCTTTTGGCGATTTTCAGCAAGCATTATTTGCATTGATGGTGGTGGAGAAGAAGACCGACGACTCACATATACCCTCTATGCCGACTGTACAGTGCATCTACACCATCTTCCCGATCGACCAAAGTTGCATTTCCAGGGGTTTGGAGCGAGCAAATACCAATATCAGAGAGCAATGGGTTCTTTTGAACCACCGATCCCAATATCCTGGCAACGGGTCATGATAAAGAGACAGAGGCATCATCATACATAATGCGCGACAAATGAAAGATGTACAAATGCGTATGGGAAGCAATGTAGCCAGCACGAATAGGAAGCTCGGGCAGCCTCATTAGAACAGCCTACCTGTGGCCTATCAAAGTGCCTGTCGTAATGCTTCTTTCGATCAGTGCCCTCAACGTTAATCTGGTGTTTACCTTAATCTTGGCGAGAAGATACCGTAGACTTACTTACCATAAGGCAAGCCTCCGCCGCCCAGGACAGGAAACGCAGCACTGTAACTGTCCCCACCCGGTACATAATCATCGTAATTGGGCTCGCCTCTCTGCGCATTGTAGCGACCACCACCGGAGCCAACGTCATCGAGCGATTTGTAGGCTCCTCTTTGCCCACCGCCCCTTCCTCTATTGTTTCCACCTCCGCCTCGACCAGGGCCGCCTCCTCTCCCACCTCTGTTATTGTTGTTACCTACGCCTCGTCCACCACCTCCGCCACGACCTCGATTCTGATTGCTGCCTCTGTGTCCATTACCACCATTCAATCTTCGATTCTCCTCATTACTGTGGCCGCTCCTCTGGATTTGCTGAAGTCCAGGTGGCGGACTATGCCGTCTCTTGAGATTCCTCCGGTCGAAGAGACTGTCATACTCACTTTCGCCTTCTGTGTCAGGCTCCACTCGGAGTTGCACTTTCTCGCCGACAGTGGTCTGAAACACGTATTGCTTATCTGCGCTGACTGGCTGCCAATTTTGGATTCGATTTGCGTCACCAGGCCGAGCGGTTTTGTGGTGAGCCAAAAGGACGAAGGGTACATTATTTTCTGTATGATAAACCGATATAGGTGGAACAGGGGAGACACGTGCAGCCCAAACCTTTGAGTCAAGAGAAGCAAACCCAGTGACTTGCCAAGCCTGCTTGTAATCAATACCCCCAACCTTATTGAGAAGAGCTGATTGGGCGGGCCCGAATGTGATAAGAATGTTATTTGCAAGGAATTTGACATCGGTCTCGGGTATGTTGGGATGAGGTTTGACGAGGGTGAGGAGCTTGGCGGTGTCCATGGGTGCTATCAGGTAACCGGTATAGAAGACCGTGCGCTTGATTTCGAGATTCCGGCCGACTTTGTTTTGAGAGTTATGTTGGTTGATCATGCGCTGGACTTCGGAGGTCTCGGCGACCGGATCGAGTGTTCTCACTTGATCTGCAACCTGTATCACCTCAGCTGTGATGGGCTTTCGAGAAGTTTGCGCTGCTGGGGAAAAGATATTGGCGTTGAAACCCTCAAAGAAGTCACGAAAAGCTTTGGTGCTGACAAAATCTTAGTACTGCATACGAGGCCATTTGGAGTGCCGCGTACTGTTTTGGTCTGTCTTCGTAGATCCGTATCTCGTCTGCATCTTTATAGGTGTGTACTAAATCCTGTAGGATAGCCTGTTTGTACATCATGGTTGAACGGAATCGCTCATTGTTCGGACCAGCCTGTGGCTTCAAGCATATCATATCGAAAAGAAGGTTCTTGCTGGCAACAACGCGTTTGATCAGATCAGCGAAGTTGTGTTCGCCCCGTCCCGTCAATAGAACGGTCAGCGCGTCATTCTGTTTGATACTGAGTTCCACGAGGCCGACCTTCAATTCATCAGCCTCGACCATTCCTTGTTGTCTTTCAAGCGTACGATTTGTTCGTTCCACCAGCCCTCCCACGCCTTTGGCTCCTCCTTCTCAATCCCCTGACCAGTGGCCTCCAGAATACGCGGGTCATGCCACCAACCCCCATTGACGAAGCATTCTTGCGTCTGTAGGAAGCCTACCGTTTGTCCATTCCAAAGCTTTTGGTTCGGCAAGGGACTCATAAATACTGAGATAGATAAGTACAGCTCTGAAGCTGATTCGGCGGAGCTTAGAAGCTCTTACAGGTATTATCAAAATCGTAGACATGGAGAGCTTTGATTTGATCGACGGCTGTTCCTGATTTAGTGAACTACACAGCGGAATAGAGAGACAGAAGATGAAGCTTACGGGGCAGCTCTCGGCTGTGGCACGACCATCTTTTCAGGCCAGTGAGGGTATGAGATATCACTTTGCGTTGGTTCATTGACCCGTTGGTCAAGGGTGCAGTCATCTTCTCAAAGCAAAGCCTTATCACAAAGCTTTAGGCCATGCTGGGATCGTTCGTTATATCTGTGAAGGATCAAGAGTGTAGGAAGAGGACATGCTGGGCGCGACCCTGCGACTAGGTATGCTTCCGAGATATGCGGCCGCCCCCGCTTTTAGCGCGCCAAGTTGTGGCATACCTAAGGTACCTTACACGATACCGCGTAACCGAATTACATACTACTGTACAGAGTGAGAGTAGTGGCACAACAAAACCCGCGGAGCATTTTTCACTTTCCATGTCCTACTTATCTGAAATCTCGGTAGCTGCGCATCACTCGCATGGAGGAGGAAGAAAAGGTCAACATTAGACACCAGCTGCCAGAGTGCACCGGCGAAGAATCCAAGGCGAATACAGAGGGAATAGGCAGTCATATCGACTCTTGCGTCATTTGCCTAGACCCGGTCTCGGAGAGAGCGGTTGCTTCACCCTGTTACCATTATAGCTTCGACTTTCTGTGCCTCGTAAGCTGGCTTCAACAGCGCTCTTGCTGTCCCTTATGTTTGTGAACACCAATGAAATCCCCTCGTGAGACCTACTCTGGCTGACAGGAGCGATAGGTAACACCGAAGTGCGCTCAGTGGAATATGACTGGAAGTCGCCAAAGGAATTCAAAGTCTACGAAGTGACCTCAAAAACGATAGATAGATCGTCCGGCGTCGTCCCTTCGAGAACTTTTCATCGCCATGATCGGCGGCGGATCTCCAGCTGGAGACCGCCAAGGCCCCAGACTCAACCCTTGGTGAATCCAGATGCCGCTTTACTGCGTCGCAAGGACATTTACCGCCTCCGGCTCTACTCACTCCACGTTGGATCGAATCGGCTATCTAGGTTTCGGGACCTGACGCCTCAGCTGTTTCTTCAAGATCAAGAGCTGGTCTCGCGGGCGAAGAAATGGATACGAAGAGAATTGCAAGTATTTCAGTTTCTGAATCCAGATGGCATTGGGGAGGAGGGTGTCGCCAGAAGAGCAAACAATGCGGAGTTCCTGCTCGAATACATTGTTGCGATCTTGAAATCTGTCGATATTAAAGGAGGTCAGGCGGAAGACATGCTGCAGGATTTCCTTGGGAGAGACCATACTCGGCTGTTCCTTCACGAGCTGAAAGCCTGGCTCCGAAGTCCATACACACAATTGGAAGACTGGGATCGCCGAGTGCAATATGACACTCCTACGACGAAGCCTGAACGCAAAGCCCAGACATTTTCACATGGCCAAAGTCGAAGGATCATGGAGCAACGGCAGTATAGATTCGGGTCCGCTCATTCAGAGGCTCCGGCTCGGAGTAATGGACGTAGCGACCGCTATGTTCCGTATCGCGGTCATTATTCAAGATTCAACGGGCAGTACCCCTCTGATCCTGACTGAAAATGGTCAATATCCAGAGTCAGATGCCCAAGGAACAATCAGACATCATGATGTGAGACTTTCCAGGCGTAAACTTCGTGTAATAGGCAATGGAAGCCCAACTCTTCAAGCATCAAAACGTCCGCACCGAGGCAGGGTGGAGTTTCTGGAATGGGAAATGTCGCCCAGAGCGGCCATTCTGACGCAAGGCCCGGACAGCACGACGTCTGAGATATTCTGTTCGAGCGAACGATAAATCGGACGGTAGGTTCATTGAGGTACACGACAGCTTTGCATTCCGAGTCTCAATCACCGTTTCCGTCCGAATCTACCACCCTTCTTCCCCTTCGACTGCTTGTTTCTGATCTTAAGCGCTCTGAAATTGGCATGCGCTGTTGCGCTGATCTTCTTCTTTACCTTCTTTGATGCTAACGCTTCTGTCTTCTGTAAATTCTTGTTCAACACATCCATCCCACCGTTCCCAGCCTCCGTCGCTCCTTGACTACCTTCTATGTCCTCATATTCGTCGCTGTTGCAGCAATGCTCTTTCCAGTCTGTCGACCGATCAGCATTCACGGCCTGTGTCTCAGCAACACCATCTTCTTCATCTCCATTAGCTTGGCCGACACTCCAAGCCGGTTCGGGCTTCCATTTTGCAGAATTAGGCTTCATGAGCACCCTTCTCGTCGTCCGCTTTTGCCCCTTCTTCTTCCACACCTTCAATGGCTTGCCGTCCCTTCCTTTTCCTTCGTCGGCATATTCCACTCCATCTCCATCAACGTCAAGGCCACCGTCGGGCCCAAGAGGCATGTCAGGCCTCTGGCTATCATTGACAAGAATCTTGGGCTGATCAAAGTCGTCTTTGGGAGCACCCTTATTTTCCATCTCTCTCAGCATATCCAGCTCCTCGTCCAATCTTTCATCCTCCATCTCCCGCAATCCTCTCACTAGAGCGCTCAGGCCTCGGCCAGCAGCCTTAGGCAATTTGCAGTTGGCCACTGGACTCCACGAGACTGCCTCATCTCCTGAAACATCTTCCTTACCCACGTCAGCGCGCTGGCTATCTCGCCTTAGGAAAGCCGGGGTGTCATCGAAGCGAAATTTCGATACTCTACTCCGCGAAGCTGGAGTGGAAAAGTTCTTTGTACGGCGGGTAGAAGGCGTAAGTAGATCGTCGAGAGTTTTGCTCTTAGTATCGCCCAGAGGAGACTTTTGATGTCTTTTATATATCCTTTCATGTGTATCCTTTCGATCTTGCGATTGGGAGCCCTTGGAGGGTGTAGCCAGCATGTTTCTTTCTACTGACAGTAGTGCTTTTCGTTTTGAAGGTGTCTGCGACTTTGAGGCTGCGGACAGTTGATCGAAGAGCCCGAGAACTTGACCATCCTTCTGAGGTGTAGGCCCGATTGATGTGCGGTGGGTCCTAGGAGACAAATGCGTAGGAGACGGTGGATCATGGGAGGGAATCGCTGAGGAGTGGATGGGATGAGCGTGCTTCGGACGTTTGTATGGAGAGCGGGATGAGAGGACGGGGTATGAGTCCGTAATAGAGTGCTTTTTTGAGGGAGTCGCGTTGTGAGGGCCAGGTTGTTTCGAGGGTCTTCGCAGCCTATCGTACTGCTTGTACTTGTGTGCTTGGGCGCATCAGTAGATGATTGCAAGAGGTAGCAATCTGAGAATCTCTGACCTATCTCCGGGTGCTGCTTGATGTCTTCGCGTCCCGCTTTGCGACCCTCGTGCGCCGCTGCGAAGGATTGCTCCCATTGCTTCAATTCCAGGCGCAGTCTTTTTACCAGAGTATCAACTTGCGTGGCACTTGCGCCATCCGAGCCCTCCATTGTGATGGTGTGTTGATAGGTACTAGGTAGACATAATCAGTTCGGGCTGGTCGAATCGCGTCGGAGGTGGGGAAGAACGCGTTCTCTGCCCAAGGTTTCGCCGGAGGACTTTCATTTGACAAAGGACGAGCCAAGTGCGTACGAGCGTAAGGTACGTAGCACGATGACTCTGTACACATTCAGACATTCACTTCCCTAAGATACCTGACCTACCCACGAAATGATCGCTTCCTTACCAAACAAAACCAAGGCCAAGATCGTTGAATTCGTAAAATGTACATGGACCTCCATTGATGAGCCACCTCGCGACCACGCCGCCAACTACTCCATGGCTTTCACCAAAGCCTTTCAAAGCTGATTCTTCCTCCAGTCGCCCACTCTCTCTCATGCCTGATTGCGTCCTCTGTGTAGAAGCCAATTCCCCAAACCTTGAAAAACAGTAGGTATCGAGGAACTCTACCGGTCGGCAGCCTGGATTATAGCCTCCTCTGCCCATACCGCTGGTGAAATCTGTATACCGCTACGAACCCATCGTTTCCAGCACTCATAGTTTCTCTCATGAGTCCATGAGCCTATGCGCTCTCAATGCAGTCGAGGATCATGACAACCACTTCCAACCACACGGAGCTCTTTGGCGGAGCCATCACAGCCAACATTCCCTCCCACTTTACCGATGTCAGGTAAGCAATATCCCTCCGTCATCACACCCCTTGCGCCTTGGAGAATCTTTATAGGCGTCATCACCGTTCAGGCTTGTCATTTTCCGAACAATCTCCCTCTTACCGGTCCGAAAGAGCGACGTGAGCTACTCTGCAGTCCATGCAATGCAAGAACCACCGTCATCCTTCGGCCAGTCCCTTCGTTATTTGCATCAGCTGACCCTTCTTCCTCCGACAGTAAGATTCGCCAAGTCCCAGACAACCAAGAAGTCTACCTCGACACGAACGGCTTCACCTCTCTGACTTTTGATATCACTGAACGCGTCTCTCACCTGTCATCTGACAGAGAAGCTCTGGAATATCACTTCACCGACATCGTTGCGGACGATGATGCTAAGAACATATGTTCCATTGTTGAAAACGTAGACCTGCCGAATTTCCCGTAAGTCAGCGCCTTCTTACATCGTCCCATTTGCATCAAGTCTTTCCTATCGCGAGTACCGTGAACATGCCTGACGGTACTCCCGTTGACTCATCCTGCGCAAACCATGCCTGACACCGCTTGTCCCTTGACAGACCTAACACAACCATTCTTGCTCTCACAGCAATCACCAAACCCCCTGCTTCGAACGTAGCACCAAAGGCTCTCACCCCAACTCATACCGACATCCGTTTCACTTTGATCCGGCTGGAGGAGCAGAACACAGATATAGTCATCACACTGAACACTCCTTATCTTGCCGGTGAGACGGACGGCCAAGGACCAAACGGTGCAGAAGCCGGGATAGGTCAGAGGGAGACTGAACAGGAAGTAGCCACCATGTACCATCAGATTGTGACAAGCTTCGCAATCAAAGACTGGGGACTGTTCAGTGGCGGGTAATTTGGGAGCGAAAAGCTGAAAGGCATCCTTGATGGACGGCACGGTAATTGCCACCCTTTTTCAAGAAGATCTGGGGCGGATGAAAGCGGAGGATAGATGACGATGGTGCCTAGAGAGTGCGGATATGCCGATACAAACGCCCAAAATGCAATAGACCCAGATATGCATAGCAAGCTCAGGATTCTAGATTCAGAAAACCCATCGTTTCGGCCACAGAATCCAGACATTCAGGCTCTTTCGAGCCAGTCTTCTCCCGGGCGCTATGTTCTTTGACGCCGCTCGCCCTCTCGGTCTCATCTCTCTTACGCTGCTTGAATTCTCTTCCTAAGATCGACATTATTTCCCCAAAGCTTGCCCCTGGGTTTTCCAGTCGGACCCGATTGTTTTCTCCTTTGACAAAGTCCTGATACTCACTTCGTTTACCTTCTCCCGCCCCCTTCCTCGGCGCGGGCTGCACCTGCACTAACTTTCCCTTGCAACTGCCGCATGAGTGAATTGACGGGTCGATCGACTTGCTATGTCTCTTATACTCCAATCCACACGCGGGCGATATGCAAGTCCAGATGTACTTATACGCAATGGCGTAGGCGTGTTTGGTTGTGACATCGATGCCGCGGTGGGCGAAAGCTTTAGTGCACTTGCGCGCCCTAGAAACCGAAAAGGACGTCTCAGTACACAGTCTCAGGAGGGGAAAAGCGAGAAGAGCAGCGAAGAGAGCTACCATTCTTTGAATTCCTTGCCATGCGGATTATCTTTTACCCCGCTAATCATGAAGTTGGCCAAGTGGCAGTACTCGTGTGCAATCACGTTGACGAGACGGTCTCGAGATCTGGTCAGCTTATCTTACAACGATGTGGCTGGGACGGAGCTGACCTTCATCGTCGATGACTTTCTCGGCGAGCTCGATGAACGCGTGATGACGACAGGTGGTGCTCGATTCCAATCCATCGGTATCCTTCGAACGGATGGCCTCCCGTCTCCAATTTGCCCTGCCCGCGGTGGAGGAAAGCTTCTTACTCCAGATGATCTGAATACCTCCAGTTGCATGTGCCATCGAAGCGACCTGTCCATTTGTGATTGTCTGATCAACCTCGGCCAGGAATGCAGTGGCAAGTCCGTGTTTTCTATCATCGAACAGCTTCCGTCGCTCGATAATCTTCTTGTCTTTCTTTGCTGGGCTTTTCATTTGACTCCTACGGGGAGATTCAGAGGGGGATTCATCTTCATCTTGATCCACAGAATGAAGCCGAAATTTGCGTGGAGACCCCACAATCTTCCTCGGCGAGTACTGCTCGTTCCAGTCGTTGATAACATCTTGGCTCCAGAAGGCGTCTATGCTCGGCCGGTGTGGTGAAGGTGGTATCCGTTGCCGTTTGGAGGGCGACTTCAATTTTGATTTTGATGGACTCGAGGGAGGCGTGAGTGGCTGATAGTCGTCCTCGGGCACATGTGGCGGCCTGAATCTAGGAGGGGAGCTTCACAGTAGAGTACTTAGCTGCTGCAATGGCGAATTTGACAAGAGAACCTACAGTGCGAGACGGTTGTTCGGGTCGGGGTGTGCCTCAACTACCTCGGATTTGAAGGATTCGTTACTCAGTGGAGAGTCAAGGCATATCCTACTGCCATTCACCTTTCCCGGTGATATCCAATCGGTCGTTGCAGAGGTTTGTCGTGTGTCTGATTGAGGCCATTTGGATTCTTGAAAGTTGGGTTCTTGAGGATTTGCGCGAGATACCTTCTTCTGGGTTCGGCTTTTCTTCTTCTTCGGCGACACTGATACTTCTCCATCACTTGCAGAGTCAGGCACTATGAAATCAGAAAGCTCCGTGGAAGAATCGTCATCATGATGAATCAGTTTATTTGTGTTGGCCAATATTTGAGCAAACTTGTCATAGTCCGCGGAAGCTTTAGTCGATCTCCTTGGACTGGCTCGATTCAATACGCTGTCCGCTGTCTGTATGCTCTGATGTTCTTCGCCCCCTGAGTTTGAGATAGATGTGACCGGCATGGGGAGAAGCAGGGAATTGACGTGGGCTTGGTTGAGTTGCCCCAAAGGCCGTTGCTTCCTAGACTGCGGCCTATCCGAGGAAGTTTTAGTTACGGTCCTCGGGGACATCGCATACCTTTCCGTCAGTGAATCGTCATTTGCTAAGTCTTGAGTCTCCTGTCTTTGAGGTGGCATCTTGCCGTACTCTTGCTTTGGGAGTCCCAGTATGGTTGAAAGCTCCGGAAGGTCATCGTCACTCTCTACTGGATCATTGAGTCTAGCCATGCTGTAGTCTTGTTCAGATTCAATTACAGACCCAGATTCAGATTCACCTTACTACCTAGTGGTGTTTCCATATTAACAGCAGCGCAGAAAAGGGTTTGTTTACTTCCCGTTCCCTAGGGCAACGCGTCATCAAAGTTCGCCAACCCTGCGCCATTTACCTGCATAGCATCCCCAAATTGTCTTTACGATTTACGGTTATTGTTGGTTACACACGAACAGACGGACACGCATCGGAGCCTGCGAGGCACGCATACACACTGGTGCCCCTAAAAGTATACAATGGCCTTCATTTTCAACATGGATAAGGAAAGTCTGTGGTACACAATCGCTGCTAACGAATTCCGAATCTTGGGCTCATGTTCATCTAAGTGCGTAGAAGTCCAACGGCCAACTCCAAGGCGTGTAAAGCACAATCTCCCCCACAAACATTTTCACGCCTGATAAGCTATAGCAAGACCATTCCGGCACCAACAAGCATTGCACTTGTGACGTAGGCAGCGAGCTTGAGGATCCCAAAATCGAAGGCAGGCACACTGAGGATAACTGCAGCCGCTTTGCTCGTAGAAGTAGTGCCGGAATTAGAGCCACTGCCAGTGCTACTGCCACCGGTAGGCGTGCTCGTGATGGAACCAGTCCCTGCTGAGCCAGCCTGGCTTACAACCGCCTTGCAACTGGAGGCAAGCTTGGGGCTGACCTTCTGAGCAGTCCCAGAGAAATCGCAGGGGCTCGTGTTTTGGGTATTCGTGGCGGTCTGGTTTAGGTAATATTGATTGAAGGCATAAGAGAGTCTCTCGCTGTCGCTGCATCCAGAAAACGCGCCGTACACACCGGTACTGCCATTGGCCAGGATACCACCGCAATTGTTGCCCTGTGCGGGATCACAGATGTAGTTGAACTGGGTTGTTATACTGTCTGCACTGAGACCAGATTTGGCAACACAAGTAAGATTCTGGACCATGCATTCGCAAATGGCGTCATTAGGAGTTGGAGGTAAGTTGGTGGCAGCTTGCCAAGTACTGGTGGTAGGACAAGCTTGGGGAGAGTTTGTCGGAGAGTATGAGGCTGAGTTGACGCCACTTGGTGACGCTTTGACCATTGCAGTGGAGAGATTTTCGTAGTCCGACAACGTTGTGGCCTTGTTGTCGCTGCCGATGGTCACGAGTCCTGCTTTAATTAGCATCTCTGACACAAGCACGAAGCACGTAGGTTACCATAATCGTTTGCTTCCTGGAAGTACATGTAAACAATCCCGCCAGACCAAACGGAAGTCATATCAGAGCCGAAAAGTGAGGCCACTTCATCAAAGGGTCGCGGCTCAACCTTATTGCAACCGTATTCGGCAAAGAATGCAGGAACGTTGTACGATGAGAATTCTTGAGTGCGAGCCTCATATGATGAGAGACTGTAGGAAGATTGCCCGCACCAGGAGTAGATGTTATAACCCCAGAAGTCAATGCTTTCCGCAGCAGTGCCGCAGTTGAAGTAATCTGCAAGCTCTACTCGAGTATCATCATCGTCCGACGCATATCCAACGCCCATGGCCCGATAATTTTTGCTGACAATGTAAGCTTTCATGTCTCGGACGGCGGCCTTGACAAACGCGCTTGCAGCGGTGTTGTTGGGAGCGTTCGAAACTTCATTGCCGGCAAAGAAGCCAATGGTATTTGTATAATTTGAAAAAGCATCGATAACACTGGCGTATCGTTGATAGATCGCTTCGTTCCATTCAGGTGTATCTCGGTTGATGGATATGGCAGGGTCGCTAAGGTCCGAAATGACATAAATGCCCGCATTTGTGAGCATCTGCATACACTCCGAGTGGTCTAGTGTGGGATCAACAGCATAAACCCGGATGGTATTCGTTCGTAATCCTTGCAGCAGAGGAACATCGCGGGCACAATTCGTAGCATTTGCCAACGGGTCTGTGTACCCCGTGCCACCAGTGGTGGTCGTTGTAGAGCCGTTGCCGGAGAAATCCTCTAATGCAAGTCAGAGGGGATTTGCAGAGACGGTGGTCCAGGCGATCTTACGTTGATAGGCCACCCCTCTGATGAAACTGTGTGAAAGGTGATGAGCAAGCACCTTTTGCATTGAATTGGGGCTACCTACAATTCAGTGCCGTTTGTCTTGTAGAAGAACTTGGAGCCCTGAGCGGTTGAACCTTTGGTCAGCCACAAGCAGAGAGAGGAAAGCCGATCGAGAGAGCGTACCTTGATTACGATCGGATCCAGTTGGGCCACAGCTGAAGCCGCGAAGCAAGCGACGGCAGCGATACCTGCCGACGTAATTCCCAGACCCTTCATGACTATTAATGATGGTTGTAGCGATGAAAAGGAGACGGGGATGATTATTCAATGGATTTTGTTGATATCCCGGCAAGTGTCGAGCGTGTCCTGTTTGCTTTGCGCCCGAAATAAGTAAATAAGCGCCTCGGTATGGATTGTATGGGAAGGTGCAAATGAACGAGAGACTCGCCCCTCCCTAAGTAATGCGTGAATGGAGTGTGGCTTTGATAGAGAGAAGGCAAACGAGGGTGTGAATGATGCTTCCAAAGTGGTGGGACAATCAACAGTACTAGGCACTCGTACTGTATGTGTGCGGTAGTGAATCGAAGGAGAGGAAGAAAAGAGACGAAGGCTTGGCAGGAATTTTAATAAGGTCCTCGTACTTTTATGATTACACTACTCGAAACAGCCCATGGTAGATGGATGATGGATCATGGCACTGCCGCCGTAGTCCGCTTCTAAGCCTCCATGCCTCAAACACGGCGCGTCATGCCTCCACAAGCTAGTCATCATCCCGTTGGTCTCAATTTGCCTCCTGAGCGAGCCACGCAAGCCTGCAATCGCACCGCTGAAACCATTTTGCCCACAGAGGCTAGAGCCCAGCCAAAGGATGGACACCGGTTCGTGTGGCTAGGACAAGCAATGCCAAGCTACTGTCGTTACGGTGACCGGTGGAATTGGGGACATTTGGCGGTAGGTCTAGGGGATAAACACTCAGAGCGTGTACTGACTACCGGCTACCGACCGGCGCGGACGTGGCCTTGCAGCCCAGCATCGCTACTCTCGATCAAACACGACGACACGAGGCAGCCAGAGCAAAGGCTTACCATGCCCCCTATTATTAACTTTCCAGGGGTTGAGCAAGGAACAAGTTACTGAGCGGTATTGAAAAGGCTGATCACCGACAACCCAATACATGTAATGTAATGCAGCGGCGGTAGATTTCCAATCTATTCATGGCAGCAAGTGGGTACCCCTTAAACGATGATCCCCCCACCAATCACCTTCCCTGCTGCTCCCTGACAAGGCCGACTTGCCACCAACGACTATTTTTATCCTGCCGTGGAACGGCTCAAACCGTTGTGCCATCCACTGTTGTCGCAAACCCCATACAAGAGAAAGGGGCCATCTTTGTGGCCTTAAGCCAGTCGGAGAACCAGCGAGACCTGGCCGCTGGTGTATTGTATTACTCTACTGTAGCCGTGGAGAGGAGAAAAGTACGGTAGAAGGACCGTCGCAGTGCCATTCGTGCGCGACGCACAGTGCACCCTGTACTTAGTACTTACGCTGTTGGGCCTTCCGTGGGCTCTGTTCTCCGCAATCTGGGTAATCTACCTCTGTTGCATGTAATATTGTAATATACTCAGCTTAACAGATTACATCAGAAGGCTCATCAGCCAATCAGATCCGTATATGTACGGGTGATGATCCACCTCAGCTTAGCGCAAAATCCTGCTGGGGAACGCCGTGCTTTGTTTCTCCCTTTTCTCACCAAGGCCCCCTTCTGTGATTTCCCTCCTCTCGCACCCTTCACGCTGTCTCTGCACCTCTACACCTCATTCGATCTGCCCGCCCGTACTGTCGGCGATATCTGTCGCTCGCTCGGGGTTGTCAGTGGTAGAAAGAAAGGAAAAGGCCAGCACTGTCGTTGACTGGATCTGCTGGAAGGCACAGCGCAACTTTTGGTAGTGCGGAGCAACCGCGCAGTCAAACAACGTGCTCGATCCTTCCTCCTCCTCCACTTTCGTTATCAACACCAGAAGAGTGCTTCTGCAACATCATCCATCCCCAATCATTTCAGCCCTCGAACAAAACCAATTTGACATTGTCGCCATCATAATCAAGAATAATTGTCCGGTGGATCAGACTTTTCATTCGCTTCTTGTACACATTTCAGGTGGGCAAAACAAAAAACAACACGACCGGCTGAACGTCATTTCAGTCAACTCATCATCCACCGACCGCTTTATTATCCCAACTCATTCTGGTGTTCAATGGAGAGCTTTTGAGGTAAGCTAAATCGCGTCCTACATCTCTGCTTGCGTTCACGTTCCTTGTTACAATGATCTCTGCTCTTTGTCTTCAATCCCACCTGTCTGGTAATTTCGTCGTCGTCTAACGGTATGCAGGCACATTCTCAGAATTTTTGAATATCCTCGACCATGTCGGGCCATCCTCAAGACCACTACGACGACGGCTACGGCCATGAACATCCTGCAACGGACTCATATTATCAGGACGAGCATAATCAAGGCTACTACGACCAGCAGGAATATCCGCAGCATGGTGAGCAGCCGCAAGACTATGGACACCAGCAGCAAGGGAACGGGAACGGGAACGGCGGTTACTATGACGAGTCGTGAGTTTGGAATTCACGGATTGGCAAACGTATTACTCACAATTGACAGGGGATACTATAATGCCGATCCCACCAATCAGTACCAGCAGGACGGCGGCTACTACGAAGGCCATCAGCAAGGTTACCAAGACGAGTACTATAATGATCAATATTACGACCAAGGGGCGCCAGCTGCAGGGCAGCAACCCCAGTATGGAGCCAAGCCAAAGCGCCGAGGTCACGATTCAGAGGAAGACTCGGAGACCTTCAGCGACTTTACCATGAGGTCCGACATGGCTCGAGCTGCTGAAATGGATTATTATGGCCGTGGTGATGAACGTTACAACAGCTACAATGAGGGTCAAGGTGGGGGGCGTGGGTATCGACCACCTTCGTCACAGATCTCGTATGGAGGCAATCGCTCGTCTGGAGCGTCAACTCCCATCTATGGAATGGACTACGGTAACGCGCTGCCTGCCGGTCAAAGATCTCGCGAGCCGTATCCCGCTTGGACTTCGGACGCTCAAATCCCCGTCTCAAAGGAAGAAGTTGAAGACATATTCATGGACTTGACTGCCAAATTCGGCTTCCAACGTGACAGTATGAGGAACATGTACGATCATTTCATGACTCTACTTGACTCTCGTGCGTCTCGTATGACGCCAAACCAAGCTCTGCTGTCTCTCCACGCCGACTACATTGGTGGGGACAATGCTAATTACCGGCGTTGGTACTTTGCGGCACATCTAGACCTGGACGACGCAGTGGGGTTCGCAAACATGAAACTTGGCAAGGCAAACCGAAGGACCCGCAAAGCGCGAAAGGCAGCAAAAAAAGCAGCCGCGAAGGAGCCTCAAAATGAAGACCAGACGCTCGAGAGCCTTGAGGGCGATAACAGCCTGGAGGCCGCGGAATACCGATGGAAAACACGCATGAACCGCATGTCACAGCACGACCGTGTCCGACAAGTGGCATTATACCTGCTTTGCTGGGGTGAAGCCAACCAGGTCCGCTTTATGCCCGAATGTCTATGCTTTATCTACAAGTGTGCCCTCGATTATCTTGCGACTCCTGAATGCCAAAATCGAGTGGAGCCAATTGAGGAATTCACCTACCTCAACACTGTTATCACCCCGTTGTACCAGTACTGCCGAGACCAAGGGTACGAGATTCTGGATGGCAAATATGTCCGACGGGAGAGAGATCACAGTAGCGTCATTGGTTACGATGATATCAATCAACTCTTCTGGTATCCTGAAGGCATAGAAAGGATTGTTATGGAGGATAAGACCAGACTCGTGGATTTTCCCGCCGGGGAGCGCTATCTCAAGCTCAGCCAGGTGACGTGGAAGAAGGTGTTCTTCAAGACTTACAAGGAAACAAGATCATGGTTTCATTTGCTCGTCAATTTCAATCGCATCTGGGTCATTCACTTGACCGCTTTCTGGTTCTACACATCCCATAACTCGCCAACGTTTTATACCAAGCACTACCAGCAGCAACTGAACAATTCACCGAAAGCTGCAGCAAATTGGTCTGCCGTTGCACTTGGAGGAACCCTTGCTTCATTCATCATGATCATTGCTACCGTTGCCGAATGGATGTACGTTCCACGTCGATGGGCTGGCGCGCAGCATCTGACAAAGCGTCTATTCTTCCTCATCGGCATCTTCGTGGTCAACATCGCTCCCAGTGTATACATCTTCGGCGTCACTGACTCAACTAAAATCGCCCATATTCTCGGTGTTATTCAATTCTTCGTCGCCCTTGCAACGTTCATCTTTTTTGCCTTCATGCCACTTGGTGGCCTGTTTGGGAGCTACATGAAGAAAAACTCCCGGCAATACGTGGCGAGTCAGACATTCACGGCGAGCTTCCCCCACCTCAAGGGCAACGATATGTGGATGTCTTATGGCCTCTGGGTTTTGGTGTTCACAGCCAAACTCTCTGAATCATACTTCTTCCTGACTTTGTCGTTCCGTGACCCGATTCGCATTCTGTCCGAGATGAAGATCAGCAAATGCGCGGGCGACAAAATCATTGGCGACATTTTGTGCAAACAGCAACCAAGGATCACGCTCGGTCTCATGTTTGTCACCGACGTATGTCTGTTCTTCCTCGACACCTATCTTTGGTACATCATCTTCAATTGCGTCTTCTCCGTGTCTCGGTCTTTCTATCTCGGTGTTTCGATCTGGACTCCTTGGAGGAACATCTTCTCTCGCTTGCCAAAGCGTGTCTATTCTAAGGTCCTTGCGACGACCGACATGGAAATCAAATACAAGCCAAAGGTGCTGATATCTCAGATATGGAACGCCATCGTCATCTCCATGTATCGAGAGCACCTCCTGGCCATCGATCACGTCCAAAAGCTGCTTTACCACCAGGTGCCATCGGAACAGGAAGGCAAGAGGACTTTACGGGCACCGACCTTTTTTGTTTCTCAAGAGGACCATTCATTCAAGACCGAGTTCTTTCCAGCGCAGAGCGAGGCCGAACGCCGCATCTCATTCTTTGCTCAATCGCTGTCGACGCCAATCCCGGAGCCGTTACCCGTTGACAACATGCCAACTTTCACTGTGCTAATTCCTCATTACGGTGAGAAGATTCTTCTTTCTCTGCGGGAAATCATCCGCGAAGATGAGCCTTATTCAAGAGTGACTCTACTGGAATACCTCAAGCAGCTGCATCCCCACGAATGGGACTGTTTTGTCAAGGACACCAAGATCCTGGCTGATGAGACCTCTCAATTCAATGGGGATTATGAGAAATCTGAAAAGGATACCGCCAAGAGCAAGATTGATGATCTACCGTTCTACTGCATCGGATTCAAATCGGCTGCTCCGGAGTATACCCTACGGACCCGAATATGGGCTTCACTGCGCTCTCAAACGCTCTACCGCACGATTTCTGGTTTCATGAATTATAGCCGTGCGATCAAACTTCTTTACCGCGTCGAAAACCCCGAGGTCGTGCAAATGTTTGGAGGTAATTCGGAAAAATTGGAGCGCGAGTTGGAGCGCATGGCTCGCCGAAAATTCAAGATAGTCGTCTCTATGCAGCGATATGCTAAGTTCAACAAGGAAGAGCGCGAGAATACGGAGTTTCTCCTCAGAGCCTACCCTGACCTGCAAATTGCGTATCTTGACGAGGAACCACCGGTCAACGAAGGCGAAGAGCCTCGTCTTTACTCGGCTTTGATTGACGGTCACTCAGAGCTCATGGACAATGGCATGCGTCGTCCCAAGTTTCGGGTCCAGCTATCTGGCAATCCAATTCTAGGAGACGGCAAATCGGACAACCAAAATCATTCGTTGATATTCTATCGTGGAGAATACATTCAATTAATCGACGCTAATCAGGACAACTACCTCGAGGAATGCTTGAAGATTCGTAGTGTGCTTGCTGAGTTCGAAGAGATGACCACTGACAACGTCTCACCATACTCTCCTGGCGTGCCAGGTAGCGATGTTGCCCCCGTTGCTATCCTTGGTGCTCGCGAATACATATTTTCTGAGAACATTGGTATCCTAGGAGATGTCGCTGCCGGCAAGGAACAAACTTTCGGTACTCTCTTCTCGCGAACTATGGCCCAAATTGGTGGGAAATTGCATTATGGTCACCCCGATTTTCTCAATGGTATCTTTATGAGTACTCGTGGTGGTGTCTCCAAGGCCCAAAAAGGCTTGCACCTGAACGAAGACATATACGCCGGTATGAATGCCCTGCTTCGGGGTGGACGGATAAAGCATTGTGAATATTACCAATGCGGAAAGGGCCGTGATCTTGGGTTTGGATCTATTTTGAACTTCACGACAAAGATCGGTACTGGTATGGGCGAGCAAATGCTCTCCAGGGAGTATTACTACCTTGGTACTCAGCTTCCTCTGGACCGCTTCCTCTCGTTCTACTACGCCCATCCTGGTTTCCACATCAACAATCTGTTCATCATCTCGTCGCTTCAGATGTTCATGATCTGTTTAATTAATATTGGAGCTCTCCGCCACGAAACTATCATTTGCAGGTACGACAGGAATAAGCCTATCACTGATCCTTTGAAACCCACCGGATGCGCCAACCTTGTTCCTATCCTCGACTGGGTGCACCGCTGCGTTGTCTCCATCTTCATTGTCTTTTTCCTCTCGTTCATACCGCTCATTGTTCAGGAGCTCACAGAACGAGGATTTTGGCGTGCTGCAACTCGGTTGGCTAAACACTTCTCATCGTTCTCGCCTCTGTTCGAAGTGTTTGTTTGCCAGATCTACGCGAGCTCCCTGAGTCAGGACCTCTCCTACGGTGGTGCGCGCTACATAGGTACCGGCCGTGGATTTGCAACTGCCCGCATTCCGTTCGGTGTTCTATACTCAAGATTCGCCGGTCCATCAATCTACTTGGGTTCGCGACTCTTGATGATGTTGCTATTCGCCACCTTGACCATCTGGGGAATCGAGCTGGTATACTTCTGGGCGTCCTTACTCGCCTTCTGCATCTGTCCCTTCCTGTTCAACCCTCACCAGTTTTCGTGGAACGACTTCTTCATTGACTACCGGGACTTCCTGCGATGGCTGTCTCGCGGCAATTCAAGGTCTCATGCATCCTCATGGATTGCCTTCTGCCGCCTATCGCGAACTCGTCTCACCGGTTACAAGCGGAAAGCACTCGGAGAACCATCATCGAAGCTCTCTGGCGATGCACCACGTGCCCATTTCACCAACATTTTCGTCAGTGAAATCGTCAGTCCATTGCTGCTCGCGGGCGCAACGGTGATTCCTTACCTTTTCATCAACGCACAAACCGGCGTTTCACACCCCGCGGCCACCAACTCCCTTATTCGCGTCGCCGCTGTTGCGTTTGCGCCAATCGCAATCAACGCTGGAGTCTTGGCAGGTCTATTCGGCATGGCTTGCTGCATGGGACCCCTCCTCAGCATGTGCTGCAAGAAATTTGGATCAGTCCTTGCTGCGATTGCTCATGGTATAGCCGTCATCATGCTTCTCGCTTTCTTTGAAGTCATGTTCTTCCTCGAGGGCTTTGTCTTCGCGAAGGCCTTGCTTGGCATGATCGCAGTAGTTGCGCTCCAGAGATTCATCCTGAAGCTGATAATTGCTCTTGCTCTCACTCGTGAATTTAAGTCCGACTCTTCGAATATTGCTTGGTGGACCGGGAAATGGTACAATATGGGATGGCACTCGCTCTCGCAACCTGGGAGAGAATATCTCTGCAAGATCACCGAACTAGGCCTGTTTGCAGCCGACTTCATCCTTGGGCACCTGCTTCTCTTCATAATGCTCCCGGTCATTGCTTTGCCTTACATCGACAAGATCCACTCCGTCATGCTCTTCTGGCTTCGACCCAGGTAAGTCTTTTCCCAATCCGGATTTGAAGGTGCCAAATACTCACACTTCTCCAGTCGTCAAATCCGACCTCCAATTTACTCACTAAAGCAATCGAAACTGCGCAAGCGTAGAGTCATTCGCTTTGCCATGCTCTACTTCATCATGTTCATCATATTCATGGCTTTGATCGTCGGACCAATTGTCGCTGGGAAGTATCTCGGCAAACTGGCCATTCCTTTGCAACTCCTCCAACCCACTGGCCTCAACAACAACGACACCAGCGACCGAGTGACGGGTTCTGCTCTCAACGGCTTGGGTGCCTCGGCGAGTGCAAGTGCAACTGCAGCGGCAACATCTTCGTCGTCCTCGTAGTGACCGTGGCACTTGCTTGAAAGCAACAAGATTGACGACTCATAATAGAAATGTACAAATACTTCACTCCGCCTGAGGCTCGTCTCCGTATCCGGCAGACTAATGATAGCATATCAAGCGGATTGTTCAGCTGTCTCCTGGCTGTGGGACTCGGGCGCATGGGACAGACGACGTCACTCGTTTCGTGCTCTTTGCACATGATTGTACTCTCTCAGTAACCTTGCATTTCTACACGTTGCGGCAGAGGAAGATTAGCTTTACTACTTGGTAATGGACGTGCTTTGCCTCGAATGGCTAGCATTGCAATGCATCCAAGGAAATTCAGTAGCGTGTTTTGATGAAAGAACGGAGTAAACGACTGGCGCAGATAGACTTCATGTTCCCTCGTCTACCTCTCCAAATCGACACATGATGAGCCAGATGTGTATTTGTACTCTTGACCCTCACCCTCCGAGCCCTCGTCTCGTCGGACAGGGAGATTCATAGCTAGGTACCTAAGGTATTGTCTTGCCTCGAGCAACTCTAGTAGGGCTGAGCGCCAAGCTCAATCGTAAGGTTGCATCACCCCCGTTGACATTCGAGACGTTCTACATGGCAGCATGGACCTGCAAGACATTCAAAGCTGGCTCAACGATATTTTGAGGGAAGTGTCTATCCGGTTTCATAAAGTCCCCGGCTCCGCGATATTCTTGAGATATGTCAAGTCAAGTTACCAGAATGACCCCGTGAGGTCTGCCGTCGAGCTCTTCCTTGTCCTCTTCGCCATCAGATATCTCGCTGCGCCTGCCTACTCAACGCAGAAGAAATCATATGTGACACTGTCAGAAGAGGCTTGTGAACTTCCTCCCGGCACCGGCCAATTGCTGACATCTTTGTAGGAGGTTGACGAGCTCGTTGATGAGTGGACACCGGAACCTCTTGTAGCACCTCAGACCTCCTTCGAAGAAGCAGAGAATGAAAAGAGACCTGTGATCGTTGGGTAAGATGCAACGTGGACATCTACAAGCTGTGATTCTTTTGGCATAATTGACGGGTATCAAGACCCACAGGTCCGAAATCAAAATTATCAAACGGCCGTACAGTCACCAACCTTGCTTCGTACAATTTTTACAACCTCGTTAGCAACGAAAACTTGAAGGAAAAGGCCATTCAAGTCCTTCGCACCTACGGAGTTGGTCCTTGCAGCCCTCCAGGCTTTTACGGCACACAAGATGTACATATCAAGACCGAAGCAGATATAGCGGCGCATTTGGGCACGCCCGCATGCATAGTCTACGCCCAGGCCTTTTCCACGATCTCGAGCGTCATATCAGCATTTTCGAAACGAGGCGACATCATCATCGCGGACAGAGCGGTTAATTATGCCATTCGAAAGGGTATTCAGATATCGCGGAGCACGATACGGTGGTACGAACACAATGATCTGCAGGATCTGCAGCGAGTGCTGGAAAAGGTAGTGACGGAGCAGGCGAAGAAGCCATTGACGCGGCGATTCATCATCACGGAAGGCTTTTTCGAAAACGTGGGAGACATGATTGACTTGCCTAAGATCGTATGTCAGTTCTACATACACGCTTCTGATATTCCTGCTTATTCCGACGTGGCAGATGGAGCTTGCCCGCCGGTACAAGTTCCGACTCATTCTGGACGAGACCTGGTCTTTCGGTGTTTTGGGCAGGACTGGTCGAGGCATCACTGAGCATCAAAACGTCGACGCTGCAGAAGTCGACATGATTGTTGGCTCTTTGGCGGGACCGTTATGCGCTGGTGGTGGCTTCTGCGCGGGTTCAGATGCTATCGTGGAGCATCAGCGGATCTCAGCGTCGGCGTACACGTTCTCGGCTGCCCTTCCAGCAATGCTTGCCACCACGGCAAGCGAAATCCTGTCAATGCTACAGACGAGCCCGGAGATGTTGACCACAGTCAGAGAGAACATCAAGACCATGTGGGCGCAATTGGATCCGAGGAGTGATTGGATACGTTGTACAAGCTCTGTTGAGAATCCGATCATGATCCTGGCGTTAAAATCGGATTTGATTGCTAGCAAGAAATGGGGAAGGGCAGATCAGGAGCAGCTTTTCCAGGAAGTTGTGGATGAAGTACGTGTAATGCAGGATTGGCAAACGTGCAAGAGGCATTACTGATCTACTTCTTAGGCGTTGGCCAATGGTGTATTGATCACGAGGCTCAAGAGTATGCCGCGAGCGATCAATGCAACGACCAAAGACATTGGATGGGAACTTCAGCCGGCACTGAAGGTCTGCGTCACCTCTGGGCTCTCCAAAAAGGAGATTGAGAGGGCCGGGACCACCATTAGACACGCAGTCACTAAGATTGTTAATAGACGGCGATAGAGAACAAAAGCGAAGAGAGCATTGGGTTCATCATCTGGTGGCATGCACGTTGTTCCTGTGCAATTTATATGGCGACTGGATCACATGGCGCATATCTTATATACTGCATCATCATATGCGATTTGGTTGACTCCTCTTGAGAGTTGGGACCCGTTGCAAAGCATTTTGGTGGTAAGATCATCCTCGCCCCTGGCCTTTACTCTTTGCTCTCTGCTCTTTATTCTGTACTCTGTACTCTGTGCCCTGAACTCTTGACTCTTAACTCTGCACTGTGTACCTAGTCTGTATTCTTTACTCTTTTTCAAAGTCAGGGGACAGTGGCGTTTGGTGAGTCAGCGAGTCAGCGAGTCAGCGTATCAGGATGATCTGGTGCCTGGATTCCTGCCCCTGGATATGTGCGCAAGCGCGCCGTGCCGCCGTTTCAAGGATCATCTAATAGATCTCCCTCCACAGTCCACCTCCACAGTCCACACCCTTTCCACATTTCTCCCGCAGGACAACACTCGCATGTGCGTAATAGCACGTCTTGTTCAGGACTGCGCGGGAAAAGGGAGACCACATTGGACTCGACACGGGACTGCTGCCCGCCAAGATGAATAATAACTTTGATACGAAATTGATAGGTTCCATTATTGATAAATGCGATTCGTCGAAACAAAGAAACCAGGAGGGTAGCTTGCGACTCATCACACAAGCGCGGACTCCAAGGGGGCGGCGCCAAAGATGTCGCAAGGACGAATCGGAACAACTAACAAGGTCGACTCCCTCGAACCTGGATACCGTTCATCTCTCTTCGTCTTTCTTCCTTCACACGCCTACCGACAGTATGTTCCATGTCTCATAGAGTACAGTGCGAATCCGTCATACGTATGAGGAGCGATTCGCAAATTGTACCCCTCTGATTAGCAACATCGAGGCCATTGACTGCGTCCTCACAAACCACCACGCCTTCTTGACCCAAGCCTCCCCGGACCAGGAGCATGTCGTATTGACGCGCTTTCGTTGAATTGCTTGTCGCGTTGATCGGATCCAAATATCACTCTCTTAAAATTCTGCCGAGAGCCCATTCCTTGCTCCTACAGAACAAAGCCGTAGGCCTCCCTTGTTCACACAACACTTCGCACCGTCTCAATGCTTCCGTCCCCTCGCTAACGCTGGCCAGGTCTGCATCTCTCACCCAACTTCGCACATCCGAGTCGTCGTTCAATCGTTCCGAGAGCAGAAGCATTCGACACACGATGAGGGCTGGACTCGTCGTAATTGGCTGCGCGGCATCGATACACCTTGCTACGTCGCAAGATCATGGTATGGATTGGCCGATTCCGCATCCGGGAACAAAATGCTGACCTACCATGACCAGGCCATCTCAAACATCACCACGCAAAACGACAGGAGGTCTGTTCGGCAATTGTCACTGATGTTGTCACTGACATCGACTATGTCACCTATGACTCTGAAGACGTGATCGTGTACGTGGACGATGCAAATCAACCTGTGTCGACTACCACAATATATAAGGGGCTTGTGCCACCCACTCAGGCGCCACCGGCGACAACACCGTCGAGCCCTCCAGCGCCTCCAGCCGAGTTGCCTTCTAGCCCTCCAGCGCCTCCCGCCGCGCTGCCTTCTACCCCTCTAGCTCCTCCCCCAGAATCCCCATCTCCGCCATCGGTCACTCCGAAGCCAGAGCCGTCGATTCCGGCTGCGGCCCCGTCGCCGGTCCCTCAACCGACGGAAGCAATAGCCTCAGCACCTTCACCTAATCCAAGCCCCCACCAAAGTCCCGAAGAATCTGGTTCAAGTGGCCCTGGGTTTAGCTCCGCAGTAGCCTATACGCCTTACAACGCCGATCAATCCTGCAAAAGTACTTCACAAGTGGCGGCTGAGTTTCAAAAAATCAGCGGCTATGAGGTAGTACGATTGTACGGAACAGACTGCAATCAGGTCAGCAACGTAATCGCTGCTACGCACAGCAACGTCAAACTTCTTCTCGGCATCTTCGACATCAATTCCATACAGAGCGAAGTCGAAATTATATCCTCGGTATGCCTTTTTTTCCTGCTTTTTGATCCCAAGAAAGATCCCTACCTGGGTCGCAGGACATGTCTCGAGATGAAAGATATGTGCTTCGTGTTCGATACTGCTCACGAAGACTTTCTTGTAAATCAATCTGCTTTTTAATGGAGAAGTGCTGACTCCAAGATGTCCGACAGGCCGTCAATGGGGACTGGTCCATGGTGAATAGCGTCACAGTTGGCAATGAGCTAGTGAACACGGGTAAGGCATCGGCATCGCAAGTCGTTGCCGCCATTGTACGTATTTTCGGAGTCCATGTTTCCTCTTTGAACCTAGTATTGAGTCCAGCGACATGTCTTGGGAGTCTTCACTCTCTAGACCTGTTTTAAAGCTCGCTCTACCGCCCTCAGTCGAGCAAGGCTGACTCTGAAACCATTATGTAGGGCACTGCTAAGGCTGCTCTTCAAGCTGTTGGCTATAACGGGCCAATCGCTACAGTCGATACTATGAGTAAGCACCCTTTTCGAGGCTTTGCTGCTTCGTTGGGACCGCAGTCCAATCCGATCGGACACGTCGCGGGGGAGCGTTCTGCTACTCTTGTTGAAATATGAAAGCTTGGATTCCCGGTCCTCAAGAACAAGATACTGACTCGAAATCTTTTAGTGGCCATGAAAAACAACATCGAGCTTTGCACCGCTTCCGACTTCTGTGCCATCAACTGTCACGCATTCTTTGATGGCAATACCTTGCCAGAGGACGCTGGACAGTTTGTACAAGACTGGGCCAAACAAATTTCAGAAGCTGCAGGAGGGAAGCCGACGATCGTAACGGAGTCAGGGTTAGTTATATTATCCGGGCCACGTCATTCCCCACTCGTATTTCATTCTGAGTTGCGAGACTTGTTGCAGGAGCAGGACACTCCCAGCACCTGTTTCACGACTCAAAGTGCATCTCGAAGCCGAGAAGCTGACTCGGAAACTATTCAGGTGGCCTCATCAAGGCGACCCGAACCAAAAAGCTATTCCGAGTCCTCAAAATCAAGCTGCGGCCATTGCCAGCTTGAAAGCGGCTTTTGGTGGCGGATCCAACCTGGTTTTGTTCAATTCTTACGATGATCTATGGAAGTCAGATTCGGCGGGTACTTTTGGGTCAGTGTTTTCTTAGCAATACAATATTGTGAGTTGCTTCGCATACTGACTGCTGACCAGAGCTGAGAAGTATTGGGGAATGTTGGGTTAGGAGTGTTGGGAGATAAGTTGTTGGGGACGAGGGTTCCGAAATGCTAATACCCCAAGTTTTGCATCTAGTGTTCTTCCTGTACACGAGTGTACGCTGTATAATGTGTATTTGTGGCGTCGCTTTTCTACGATATCCCATTTGTTTTGCAAAGTGCATAATCTTCGATATTGTCTCCCCGGGGCAAGGGAGGCTTTTTGATACCGTATATATGTCGGTGCGGAAAAGGCACATTGTGACGACCACTTGCTGCTAATCGAAGCCGTCTACTCGACTCTCACACATGCACGGTATCAGTGATTCTCCATGTCGTGACAACCCTTCGCGCCCGGTGGGGTGAGCTTCAGCCTCGGCGGGCCGTCCATGTCCCTGTTGATCTGTTGCATGGACAACCGCTCCCCGTGGACAGGGCACAGCGGGGCTGTCGCTTCTCGTTGTCAACGAGTCGGACGATCATGCCGTTCGGGCAGAAGACGAGTTTGGCGTTTTGGCGAAGCTGTGACTCAAGACGCACCCTGGTATTCCAAGCATGACCGAACATCATACACAAGACGTAAACGCATGTGGGGTTTTATGGTCTTCAGATTCCACCAGGCCATCGCGAAGATCCCCGTGTCATACGATCATTTCCGGTATTATGCTCTTTCGACATGTCGTAATCACTGCTTCATAACCCGGGAGCCTCCCGCGTCGTCATCTGCCCTTCCACTTCCTTCCACCCCCCTTCCGCCATAACCAACTTGCCTCCGTCGCCGTAACCCAGGCACTTCTATTCCCTCCCTCCTCGCCCTTTGCAGCTGCCGCCACCATGCCCTCCACGACCCTCCCCTGATCCATCAGCCCCCAAAGTCCCTCACACAAATCCTCCCCTTCCCGCCCAAAGTCGCCTCTGCCGAGCCTATACAGTATCCGACCGAGCGTCTGGTACGCGACACACCGCTGAGCGGGGTAAGCACTGCGCGCCAGATGTGCAAGTTCGGGGATCGTATAGCCAGCGGAGGACGGGGCATGGGCATGGTGGTGGAGACCTTTCGTTTGAGAGATTTGAGCGGAGAGGCGGGGTGGGAGGAGGTGGCCGCGGAAGTCGAAGCGGAGAGAGGATGGGGTGAAGGAGTCTTGTGTTGCAGAGTACACAGATTCTTCCTCCGCTTTAGGGTCGATGGGAGCCATCCAGGTCATGGTGGAGGGGTCGGATGGCAGGGAGGGGAAGTAATTTGAGTGGAGGGCGGAGAGAAAATTAGGGTCTGAAGGGTCGAGATCCGGAGGCTTGGGTGGTTTGGGGAAATGCATGTTTGGTGGTGGGAGAGGAGTCTGGGAGGCAGGCTGTAGGTCTGGCGGTGGATGCAGCGGTGGAGCGTCTGGGTCTGAGGACAGCGGGATATTTCGTTTCGCTGGTTTTATTGTAGATGTGGGATCTTGCTCTGCTTCTGGCTCTTCAAACGTGACATTCTTCAAGAAGGTTTTTGAGGGTGAAGATACCTCGTCCTGATGTGGGTGCATTTCGCCCGTTGAATCGTTCCGTCCCTCGTCAATATTCGCCTTTTTGAGCAGTCTCTGGATAAGAGACGGGCTCAGTCCCTCCATGAGCTCTTTTCTGGCCTCTTCGATCTCCTCTTCTGACATCTGCGCGAGCCGTTGCTTGTTCTCTTGGTCGATTGACGGATCCATCGATCCGATGGTCGCATCTATCTCCTGCCCAGTCGCCGCAGATCCATTCCCATTACTGCCTACTGGCTGAGAGAGGTGTGGTGATGCGATGTTGTGGTCAGCATGCCTTTCCAGCCGGCTGATTTCTTTGACCTGGATTTCTCTCCTCTGTTTGAACTTTGAGGGAGCATTCCTGGTTTTGTGTGCTGGGAAACCAGCCTCGGAGCTCTTGGATCTGGGCGATACTGGAGCTTTAGCATCTAGCGAGGCCTTTCGCTCTTTGACATCTTTCAAAAGACCACCAAAGCCAAGTCCCTGCGCTTGTGCGGAGGAGTGGTCTCCATCAGGCTCATCGTCTGAGTCCAAAGGGATATGGAAGCGTTGACCGCGCACTGCCATGGTGAACTTGATAGAGAGTGTCAGAAGGGTTATAAGGATTCAGCGTGTTTGATAGTATACTACATAACGAGGATTCCCATGTGTCGGAAGACAGAAGACAACAATCTAGCCCTTTAACAGAAAGGACAATCGCGTCAAGTCCACAACGTAAAGCTGCTCAAGATTCTTCGATTCTAGCTTGGCAGCCTCAAGTGGCTTAGCTCATAAAGATGACCTTATAGCTTGCCAAATCGTATACCTCCCCGTTCTCCTTACGCCTCTATGCCCAGGATGTTCTACGATTTGGGAAGGGTTGGACTATTTTGCCTCACATACCTAAGGGGATTTGAGGGTTCCCTTCCTGCCGCGGTTCTACACCAGGGTCCGCGTTTTCAGAATTGGTATAACACGGGCCGAGCGAATGCTATTGTAGGAAGTCGTTCTATCCAAGGACAGCACATATGGCCTTCTGGCAGAGTGACAACGCCTTGCTAAGGAGCATTTGAATAGAATTGCTTGGGTAAGGCGATCATGGCCGCCTATCCAGACTAGTGTCTTCTCGCAGAGCTACTACCTTACCTATATCACTGTCCAACACTGTCCTACATGACTGGTATAAAACAAAAGAGTCAACAACAACGACCAATTGAGATTTAGGTTCACGTTCTTCCAACCGGTTGTTAGTACTAGATACTAGTGTTGCAGGGTCGCTTTACAGGCAGTACCTGGACACCTAGAGTATTCTTGCAAGCAAGCGGTCATCATGGACTCTCAATCTTTAGTCCTCATCATTTGCTCTGTTTCATCCCTAATTATCTTGTTGTCTGGGGTTGTTTCGATCTCTGTCTTTCTGCGTCAAAATACAGTATGCAGTATGCAGTGCGGACTGCCGGCCCAACCACTGATGTCTTACTCGTACTACCTACCCCTTTTTTCTTCCATCCTGTTGTGCCTTGCCTTGCCTGTGATCAAAGACACTTATTCAGCCTTGACAAATATCGATCACAACAACGGCAAGTTCAGCAGATCATACGACATTTCGGGGCTCTGTCTTTGGGCTCCATTTTGTTGTTCCGCTGCGGAACCGATTTGCTGCAGCAGACCGAGTATCAATGCAGCCATCCGAATCAGCTTTCCTTCGATAATAGATTTTGCGTTGCTGGCACGGAGATGAGCTTTTATTGGTCTAACCGTGCATCACTGCAGATCAAGACAAATGTCTAAGCCGCTGAAAGAAACAAAAGAACCTTCAGTCAACGCCTCATATTGACTTAACTAGTCTGAGTACAAGATGAGTCTATACCTCAAGAAGCGGAAACTTTCCCCCTTTCCACTTGTCAGCTTTGGAAATCATTTGACAGCTGTCAAACTGTCAATTCTGCAGTCCAATTGCGAGGTTGGGGCTCGAAACTAGATATTGCAAGCTGTCTCTACCTTTTCTGCACCACTCAGCTGCAAATTTCGACCCCTGGATCATGAGTGCAACGTCAGGCATTGCCGCATCATGTCCTCTCAATGTTACATTTTATGCGTGTGATTTTGGGGAGAGATTCCTTGGCTGTTGCGAAAATGGCAGCCCTGCCGATACCTGCACCAACGGGTGCCCTCAAAAGGATCTTCTACCGGCTACTTTCGAAAAGGAGTACTACGACTACGTTACCAAGGCAGCATGTACGACGGGCAACTGGTGGTCTTGTACACACACATCACCGCCATTCTTAGGCTGTTGCTTGTCCAATCCTTGCCTTAGTGGCTGTCCGCCCAGTGACTTGATAGCTGCGATTTTCTCCCAAAACCAAACGGACAACCCGCTGTATTCAGCAATCCCCGACGTTCCTGCAATGATTTCATCGACAACATCATCTTCCGCTTCGACGGCTGCATCGTCGACTTCAGGCCACACCACAGGAGCCGTTCATGCGGCCATGTCCTCTGTCCCGAACCATTCGACGGGTGAAATAGCGGGAGGGGTCGTCGGAGGCATCGTAGCTATGGCGGGCATCTTCGTTGGAGCGCTCCTGTTGTATCGCCGTCTTAAGTCTTTAGGGTGGAAAGGGTCAGATCCAACTGGAACAAATAAGAAGAACAGCAGCCAAGGTAATCTAAATAAACTGCCTTATAGTTGCTTCTGTTTCAGCAATTCACATCTTACAGACACTGTACCTCGAAGCCCGACGGTATCAAACCCTTCTCGCCAAGGGAACGAAGCGTCCCATGACTTCTCAACAGCAATAGTCAATCCTCGTGAGGAGAGCAGAGTGCCAATCCGTTTCCCCCGATCAATAACTATAGCTCCTTGCACAGAGAATGCAACGCCACTAGAGATGTATTCCGCAACGAGTGGCGCTCCTCAAGAGTATCACGAAGAGGATAAGCCACCGCAAGAGCTCCCGGCAAACCACGTCCCGCTCCCGGAGATGGCAAGCTCGGACCTACAGCAGTCGCGCCGCGAGCTTCCGGCAGTCGACGCCGCCCAACAAGAACAGGTTCATCCAAGAGCCTTGCAGCCAGGTAGACTTGGCTTCAGGCCATACTCACCCTCTAGCCTATCCCAATCTCCGCAGCCATATGGACTCGCACTCAACCCTCACTCGCGCTCCCGACTATCTGTGGTGTCTTCTTTTGGCGACATGATTCCATTGGCTCGTGGCCTGTCCCCTGTCTCCGCCGCCAACGACGACACCAGTCCCGAGGTCTGACAGGACCGTTGCCACATTTCCAGCGGTCATCGACAGCGCCGAGGCTACGTCTGGGAGAGGACATGCGAAATATGCATTGATGAGCAATCGAGTTGGGGCATTAGCAGCCAGAGAGGCATGATAGGAATGGTTGGCTGATAATCATCGATGCGTTTTTATTGATGCTACATAGTAAAATCAAGACCATGTCTGAAGACGCACACTGTCTTTGCCGGTCGGGCCGTCATTGCTCCATTGCGTCCGACTGCAAGCTAAGCGGTAGTCCAGCTGCACGTACGCAGTCCCGAGTATCTCCTATGCTTATTTCCATGCGAAGAAGTTTTGCTTCGTCGAATCCTAGGATATACCTCTCCCCCAAATCCCAAATCCCTTCTCGGGAGCGGATGTACGGTGAGGAGTTATACCAGGGATGAGCTTGTCGTTGACTTGGCATATTCGCAAAGCACCCTTTGCGACACAATAATGGCAGGAGTCATTTCAAGATAAGGTGAGGTATTGGGAGGGAAGAAGAAGTTTGGTCAATTGTTACTGATAGTGTAGTACTACCTAACTTGTAACTTACCTTACCTACCTGGGGTACTTACCTTAGGTAAGGTAGGTACGAGGGTACATCTCTTGCGGAATATAGAGTTTTTCGGGAAGGCTAACCCTAAGCCGCTTTACGCGACGCCACACTACCACAATCCTCTTGCTCTCTGATCCCTGCCCTGCATGTCGGCGGGAAGGGAAGCATTTGACGACTACATTAGATATGCAAAGCACGCCAGCATCAATCAGACAATCTACTCGGACCATCCGGAGCTCGCTCAGTCTCGATAGCATAGTGGACAATATGATGGCACGTCGGATGAGATGCTCGCGTCACGCACCGAGGATAGAGGCTCTGCTTATGATGATCTGCCGGAAATGCCAAACGGCGGGACTATCTTTGGCGAAGAGATTCGATCCATGTAATTGGTTGGAAGGAGTCAGCAATGGGTTCCCCCCTCTTCGGTCCTGGGGCTGTTTTGGGGGGTTACGAGGGGGCATCCTAGAGGTTTGGTCACTCTGGTGGGTGTGTGAAGGGGGAGCTTTGCCCTTCTGGTCCTTGGGCACTGGTCAAATGGCAGATGGTCACGGATTATACCTGTCTTCCATCCTAGGCCGCCGGCAGACGGCCAGCCTGACCAGTGTGCCAACTTGTCTATTCGACACGGGCAGTAGGGTAGGGTAGGGCAGTAGGCAGTAAGGTAGGGAGTACCTGTAGGCAGTACATGAATTAGCTTGACGGTGATTCCAGAGCCCAGTGTCCAGATGATGTGTTCCCAGTCTTGCCGATGCTTTTAACTCGTCTGTGCTGGTGCTGTGTCAAACCTACCTGAGTAGTGCTTGCCTCCTTCCGCCCAAAGAATTTGAACCAAGCCCATATCCTCATCCTCCGACTTTCCACCCTTTTTGTTCTTCTTTCTCTTCTTTTTACTCCTTCCTCTGCCGTCCATCTTCCATACTTCCACTGACCACGTCTTCTTCATCCTTCTTGACTCCCAATTTTGAAGTGTATGCTCGGCTAATCTATCCAGAGCTGTGGCAGACAGAGTTCAGAGTTGCACCCAAGCCTCTGATCCGACGCCTTCTCCGCTTGAAAATTTACCACAGGTCTTGTCAGCATTTTTGAAGCTATTGCGACGTTCACAGTTCACAACGTGTCATTCTCTCAGACCGGCCCAACCATAGCAAAGCGGTCTCGGATACATCAGGCTTGTAGTCTCTACACTCCTTTCCTTCTGTGAAATCTCTTCCACACTTCTTCCCTCAGGAAGTGCGGTGATTGCGGTGGTTGTGGAGCACGATGTCAGCAACGAGAGAAGTGGATGCAAATCGTGGGGAGAGCACCTCGCCTGGTCTTTCGTCTCCGCCCTCACCCAACTCGCCAACACGGCAAACGGCAACACCAACAGGGCAGTCTCACGCCAATGCTGCCTCGTTGCCCGCCAATGCTCAGATGGAAGGAAATCATGGAGGAGTGAAATCGGCGAAATCAATCGGCGCTAAAAATGCAGCTGCCCCTCCGAGGAAACCTCGCAAAAAGAAGGACACTGAGAGCAAATCGGCAAGCAGCAACAACAACACCAACAACAACAACAACAACAACAATGGAAATGCATCTACTGCCACTGATGGCCAGGAACAGCGACCCAAAAAGACTCGTGCCGCCAGAGGTACTTCGGAACAGTACAAAAGAAGGCAACAGAAGCAGATTGCGCAACAGCAGGCCGCAAGAGAAGCTGAGGCGCTTCAAGTCTCCCGCCAACTCAAAATCACTGAATCCCATCCCCCCAGATCCCCGCTCCCGCCAACAAATCTTGGTGTTCCTGCCATCCACGCCCCACTCCTAAACGGAAATAGTGAAGCTATTCCCACCCCACACATTCACTCCCACCAAAACATCCTGCCCACTACACGACCCGCCAGTGGCCAAAATTATGACCCAATCAGATCCTCTACAGTAGCGCCTCGTTCAAGTTCTCCATTGGTGACAACACCTACCCCCCAGAGGCCTTACAAATTTTCAAGCGCAAGCGGGTCGCCGTCGATACACAGTATGATCGAGCAAACAAGTACACCGCCTTTGTACCCGTACCCTCAACCACCGACACACGAGAACGACTCCAAAGCAGCATCTCCGCCGGAGTCAAAGCGGCCGCGCTTGTCTCCACCTTTACCTGTCACCACCCCGCAGCCTGCCAAACCTTCACCAAGAGATATTCCCCTTGCAATATCCAATTCGTCCAATTCCAACGCGATCATCGTAATGGACATCGACACAGATAAACTAGATAAATCTAGCGCGCCTATTAACAAGGCTACTAATAATGTCAAGAAGCCGAGCCCGATTGCAAGTACCGCTGTCTCATCTTCATCCCATTCACCCAAACCAGCCCGTCCCAAAGAGACCCAAGTTGCTATCTCTTCAGGCAGCGGTCTTCTATCTGGCTCAGTCTTCGGTGGTGGCATTGACAGTACCGCACCTGAGAAGACTGCGCCGACAGTCGTTCTCAATGTACCTCTCACTGGCGACAATCAATACGTCAATTTCACTCGCTTGGCT
Organism: Platismatia glauca; assembly: GCA_963556305.1. NCBI lineage: Eukaryota > Fungi > Ascomycota > Lecanoromycetes > Lecanorales > Parmeliaceae > Platismatia > Platismatia glauca. The sequence continues at coordinate 1,414,760 of OY745764.1, read as the reverse complement.
GAAGAACGATACGGCTTCAACGCGCTGCACCCCCGCCTGGCAGCGCAGCGCGAACGACTTGCTCGAGTTGCGGCAGCGGGCGCTGCTCTCGAGAACGCTAACAAGAGCGGTGGTAACTCCGGCTCAGGTGACGAGATGTCTGTCGATCTCTCCGATGGGGAAGCTGACAATAGTAACGTCGAAATGGGAGGAGTGAATGATGGCGAAAGGATTCAGAAATCTGGAGAGGAGACCGGTGAGGCTGGTGTGGTGAAGAAGCCGAGGAAGAGGACGATGAAGGAAGACATGTACGACAAGGAAGACGACTTCATCGACGACACGGATATGATTTGGGAGGAGCAAGCTGCTGCTAGTAAGGACGGATTCTTCGTGTATAGTGGTCCTTTGGTCCCTCCGGGACAAGAACCTCAGGTTGAGAGGTACGTGCCTCGGTTTTCCTGTCCATGGACCATGTACTGACCTGTAGCAGAGCCGATGGTCCACAAAAACGTGGCCGCGGTACTGGAAGAGGGCGAGGAGGCGCTGCTAGAGGCGGTGCCAGAGCAGCTGCGAATCCCAAAGACGGAACGAAAGCGCCAGCGAGAAAGCCACGCGTGACCAAAGCGGCCAAAGAGCAAATAGAGAGGGAGAAGGCTCAGAAAGAGAACAGCCTGGCCGTCCTTGCATCGAAGCCTGCGCTTACACCTGCTCCCGCTTGAACGAGTTCACACCCTGCCAGACCTTGTTCGACATGGATGTCCACTATCAATGTCGACCTCACTCTCAAGCTTCGACATACTGTATCACCATCGGGATGAGGCGTTCAGCGGCATGACCTTCTCGGCCCCAGAGTCGTGGTCTCCGCTACTGGCCACCCCCGGCTGTTGTTGATTTACCCATGAATTTGACTCGGGACATCGATCCACTGTATGACTTGACTTGACGAGATCTCCTTTTCCTCGCCACGAGTAGCTAGATACCCCTACGGAGAACGCTTTGTTAGTTTAGTGAATGGGTTGTACGATACGAGCTTGGGATGGATTGGCCTATGACATTTGCTACGGCCCTTTAATTTGTCATATGGTCGACAACAGTTCCACGGCCTACGAGGTGCTCCGTGTCTCCCTTGAAAATTTTCGAAATTTGCGTTGCAGCTTACGAGCGAGCATGGCATGTATGTAATGATAGGTGCTTGCATGAATAGCCGGACAGAACAATAGACAATCCCTCGAACACGATTGCACGGCGATTGATCAACCATGCAGCATTGGGGACCAGATGCGTTTTTCCGATTGCACGGCTCGATTCTACGCCATTTCGGCTTCCTTCTGTTCGACCCTCGATCCATACACCGGACCCGCTTCTTGAACCCTGCTTCTACGTGACTTCCCCTTCACCAGAAGCAACTTCCAGATCGGAGACCCCCCCCATCAACGGTGCCGCTCCACCCGCCTCTCTCAGCCCCCCACGCTCGTCTCTCGAGCAACAGCAACCGAACTGACCACCGGCACCAAAAGAAAAATCCCCTCCCACCAACCCCCCCCCCCCACCTCATCGAGCGCCCAACCCCCCGCACCACCTCACCGCCCCCCACCCCAGCCCCACGAGGACCACCCGGCCGAGCGCACCCATCGCCCTCGACCGCGCCGCCTCGCTCGTCTCGGCGGAGGCCGTGGTCCCGGACGAGGACCCGCCCCCGCCGCCCCCGTAGAACCCGGCCGGGGGGTCGTTCTCGCTCGGCTGCGTGCCCTCGCTCGCGGGCGGGCAGCCGGGCGCGGGCGTGTACCCGGGCGGGGGCGCGTAGGGGAGGAACTCCGTGGGCGGCGTCGGACACGTGTCGGCGACGAGGGGGTGCGGGCGGATCGATGCCGGTAGACGGGCGGGTGTGGTTTGGTTTGTGTGGGTTGTTGGGAGTGAGGTTGTGAGGAGGGGGAGAGTGAGGGCTGTGGTGAGGAGGATCGCGGTGTGGAGGTGGGGGGGGAGCATCGTGGGTTGGCGGTGGGGGCTGGTGTCCCGGGGGGGAGGGTTTGCTTTGACCGTGTGTTTGGAGGGAAGCGAGAGGGAGGAGGTGAGGTTGTCATGAAAAGGGCCAAATTTGATTTGTTGAGGCGGTGTGGGCCAGGGGACAGCCCATGCGGACGCAGATTCCTAGACGGTCTGGCGAAGGCGAGGCGCGAAGGCCATGCAATCCATCCCGTCCGACACATGGGGTTGTCACATCGCTCATGCACGTTCCTGAATGCTAACGGGTGCTTTTGGAAGCTATTGACGCAGGCTTCTTGAATGGGAACACAAAATGCCAAGCCTTTCGGGCGCTGGTGCCCAATCGCCAGAGTGGAGAATGGGCACAAAGTGAAGCGACACGGCTCGACCGACAGCGCATCAACGGAATTAAAGTGGATCAAGCAGCCAACAAGGAATGAGGAAGATGGAAGAAGAGATCAAGTCATGTCTTCCAACAAGATACAATCACGTAACTCTTTCGTACACTCGCCACCACAATGCGATATTGGCTGCAACGATTAGATCGAGCATCTGCAGACCTTCATTCTCGATGATCAATTTGCCCAACTTGGCTTGCTTTCCTCCGAATCCGCCACCTGCGTGTTCTTGCCCAAGCGTCAAATCTAGACGCTCTTCAAGCTCGACCTTGGGAGCAAAGGACCCGGGCCCGTTCGTATCCTGAGCCTCAAAGGAAGACGACGAGCGCCGTCGGTGTTGATGCAGGAATAAGGACGAGCGCTTGGCCTCTCTTGGGCTTCCAGGGACGAGGCTCTTCGAGGCCGGAGATCCAAGTGTCTTTGAGCTTGGAAGATTGAAGCGCAATTCGCTCACCTGCGCTGAATGCATTCCTGGTCCGGATGTTGGGTTCGAAGAAGTATACGTATGCTTGCACTTGAAAGATCGGCCTGCTACGCCTGTCTTGAACTCACAGATACCTTCCCAGGGGCTTCTCAAGATGTAGCCCTTTTGAGATCCCAATTGGAGGTCGTGCAAATCGTTTGTAAAAGAGCCGTTTGATTCTGTAGAATCTGAGCTTTGGTGGCGGTGTCTCGGTAGATCGAAGCTTAGTCGGGTTCTCTGATGGATGGACGTTGAGTTGGTGGATTCGAGCCTGTGCCTTTGGTTCCGACTCATTGCCTGTCCAGGTACCTGCAGATGGCGTTGGAAACAATGTTGCTCTTCTGCAGCTGGGATGGGCGAGTGACTATCACGAATGCCATTTGCAATCCCTGTAACAGTACGTGCTTCCTTGGCGAATGAATTGATGGCATCCATGAACCGTAAGTATCCATGCGTCATAATGTGAATAGATATTCCGTGCCTGTATCCGCCAAATCCACTAACTGTAGACTTTGGACCCATGCTCGAGATTTTACCAACGGTCCATTGCTCGTTGTTATAGCGTCTGATCAGTGACAGTGAAGCGTCCTGTAGATCCTCGGCGTTGGAACCATCCTTCATTTCCCTATGCAAGTCACGCGAAGTAGCTTGTGTTACTGGTTTGCGGTTGAGAAACTTGGAGTGACCACCGTTTGGAACACATGAATGCTTCAAACTCGCAGCAAGAGGCCGAGCAGGAGTTATTGGGGCGCTGTCTCTGCCTCCAGAGAATGGCCTAGGAGGCAGCTTCGGAGGTGTCCCGGTAGGCTGCTCTGACCACCTCCTCAGATCAACATTTTGCCTCTCGGGAACATTCTGAAGAGCTGGACTTTCAACAGCAACAGAGCGTTGATTCATAGGACGCGGCCCAAGAAGCTTTCGATCTGGCAGTGGTGGGCCTACATCCATCTCGGCAATGTTGTTCTGTCCAAAGGGCTTTCGTTCAACTTGCAGACTGCCTGTTGCGCTGTTCGAATAAGTTTGGAAATAAGGGTTGACTTCCGGCGGAATTCCTCCACGATCCCCTAAGCCAGGTATTCGGCTTGGTGCCAGCGGTTTCCTCCGGACACTTGTTGCACTGGTCGGGGTTGCATGCTTTGCGCGACCATCCTCCTCGTCTGAAGGGTAGCCGGGTTCCTCGATGCATTCCTCAAAGGAGCTGAGAAGCTCAAGATCCTCTGGCCTGTCCACATGCATGTAATAAAGCGAGCTCTGCACATCTTGCGCGGTAACGACTTTTTGTTGAGGCTTCATGGTGGTAAGGAAGACATCTGGTATCTCCGTTAGCTCCTTATTCTTAGCATCGGGTAACGAGATGGACATACCGTGCGACCCAGGCACTCGTGCGATATAGAGCACAAGCGGTCGTTGCAAGTCGTCCGTCAAGCTGTGTAGGGGGTGGTCCGGTGGATTCTCTGCAAGGTCAATGAGTGAGGCTAGGGATCCTGCCTGAACGGGTGCGGCCATTGAACATCGACGAGGTACTACCCGAGTCGTAAGTGATCAGACATAAGTGAGCGATGAGAAGAGGCTCCAGATGTCATGGAGCTGCAAATTTCCTCCACTGACGCGAAGCAGATGCCTGGACATGACTCGGTATAGTGCTGCGCCATCTGCAGTTGCGGAGTAGTTCTCGCCGATCAACAAAGCTGCGAGATGCCGACTGAGTAATCTTGTCATAATACATGGTTGAGGGAATTTTGAGATTCGCGGAAAATGAAGATGGACATACTGTACGGAGTAGAGTACTAGTGTCTTATTTCATGTCGCAGGCTTGATGCTCGCCGACTTCGAGACGAAAATAGCAACAACTATACCCCGCATGCAGGGTCCGATCGAGCCATCAGTGACCACTCCTAGCAACTCAGCGACTCAGCCTCCAACTGTGCTTCGTCCGTAACCCATCATGTGTATGGCGCCGTAGATCGGGCCTACAAGCTATTCATGGCTTCGACAGCGAAACAATTGCCTCTGCAAAATCTGTACGGGCCAAGGTGGTACCAGGAGACTGGTTTGTATATAAGCATTTCGATTTTCCTTTTTCATAGTCATCTCCTACCCACAAGCTCGAGACACCTATTACCTCGGTTGAAAGCGTGCAGCACTGTCATCTCTAAGCAAAACAAAGCAGACTTGAGCATTTCCCTTCCCAGTGATCATTATGGAAGGCAATTTCCCATCCATGAATTATCTTCTCAACGAGGGCTCTCCAGAAGCGAGCTCCAACCCGCCTCAGGCTTCCTATCCGCCTATGAAGAGCTATCAATCCCTCCACCTGAAGCAACTATCCTCCAAAGCCCAGATTCTTACCTTCGACCAACAGTACCCAACCCATCCAACCTACAACATCGAAACAACCAGCACCTCCTTCTTAGGGCACAAGCCTGATCTTGCCATCTCCCGCGAGCACAACAATATCTCTCAGAAAGTTGCGGCAGGAAACTTCGAGAAATACCAACCCGTCTCGACGATTAAGTATCGCGAATCAAAGAAGGTAGAAGAGCTTCGGCTTGAGAACCATCAAACGCAACGCATTATCGGAATCATTGATGGAATGCCGTGGGGTTGGTGGCAACCATCGCAAGTGGACAACTTGTTGGTAGAGATAGTGGCTCCATCGAACGAGCTCATCGCTCGATTCGTCTACTCGAATGATCATGAATTCTCTGATAAGGTTATCAAATTTAACACCGTGCTAGGGGAGCTTCAGGTCGATGAGCAGTATGCTAGCAACCAGACACTACTGGACCAGGTTGTGTGCATGACGGTCACACTGATCGAGCGGGAAAAGCGACGACAGCACAACTTGAGGGGCGAGGAAAAGACGGCTCCAGTAACAAGATTGAAGGCTAGGAATACTCATGCCGGTGACCTAGAAGTCGATGGACCTGCTCCTCCGTACGATGACGGAATCATCCGTTAGGGGCAATCGGGATGCTCTGTTGGCGGTGTTAAAGGTACGATGGGCTGAGGTTCACTGATGCGGTAGCTTTGACATGGACAAGCTTGAAGCTAGCATGTCTTCATGGACAAGACCAGGAGCATGAATAAAGTAATACTCGTAGCTAGTCCAGGAGATATAATCAATGAAAGTCATCGTTTGTAGCATCACAACGGCTGAAATGCTGAATCCTTGAATCATCGATCCAACAAATCATCGAAGTCGGGCGACCGTGGAGGCAGATCGATAAAAAATTCTCTGTCAGCCCTATCTAGAATGCGGTACATACCATTGAAACGATGTCTCTCCTCGTCTTCATTCCCGATCCTTGCCAGAATTACAATATCCGTACAAGAACCATCTCAACCATGGTAAGCTCCGCAAGTACACAAAGGCACAAGGAATCCGCAACCATCTCACCGCCGTCCCCAGGGAAAGTCCAAGACCCCAAAACCAGACCCCAAGAGCCCCAGTCCACCAACACGCTCACCGCAGGGCGCAACGTCGGAGGAGCCCCCCAACTCAACAACGACCCCCGCAGCAAAGGTACGCGACCCCCGAAAACCCCCCCTCGTCCAGCTTGACCACGAATCCTGAGCGGATCGCAGTCCCCGCCCCCGCCCACGCCGGACTTCGAATCCTACTACATCAAACGGGTCACGGCCGAGTTCGCCGACGACATCGACCGGCTGCGCGACGCGCCCGATTTCAGCGAGCAGTCCGTGCCGGTGCTGATCCGGGCGCTGAGACAGGGCTCGGGGGGGTTCAGCGAGGAGGAGAAGGAGAGGGTGATGAGAGGGGGGTAGGGGACGGAGGTAGAGTACCTGGGAGCGGATCAATCTTTTAAGCGAGATGCGTCTCGAAAGCAACCACTTTTCGCGTGTGGAACTGTACTTATGTAGATGGATATCGATCTCTGTTTATAGAACCAAAAAGAAAGGAGAGGGAGACAGAAAGGATAAAAATTTTAAATCCTGCGAAGAGCAGTATGTTTTTTCCAAAGATTGATTATCGGAGCTTTGGGACATCGGCACGGTCACTTCTGGTAAAAGGCAAGGAGTGAATTCGTTACCGCGTTCCCCTCCATCGAATTTAATTCCTAGAATTAAATAAGTTCTATCCTTGCCAAAAAAGCAAGCTTTTATAATTGAGCGCTTACCGGGCTAAGAATAAGTAAAGTAGAATAATTCTTCAGTCTATTCATTTGATATCAGCTTGTTCAATGATGTTCCGGGCATCGAGACCACTATATGGCTGCACATAAGAAAGCCTTATCAATCGCAGCGGTGGATAGCAAGGGGTCCGATGCCTTGCTTCTGACCATCTGTTAAGCTATATACACAGCGAAACGAAACAGGTTGGCTACATGCCAGAGCTTCACGTTCAAAGCGTCTTCTCTTTCTTTACACTCGATTCATGTCATAATGCTTAAACGCATTTTAAAAAACTTAAGTAGCCTCGCAGTGCGAAACGAATGCACTGGCCTCTATGTAAAGTGACCCGACCCTTATTTACCAAAGCGAACAGGAAGTATGTAAAAGCGGTTGTTCTCTGAACAGGAAGCGAATATCTTGGTGCCGGATGGATCGTTTTGTACGGGGCTGGATTGCAGCGTTGTGAGCGCGGTCCAGTGGGTGCAACGAATTAGAAATTATATGGTGAGGTGCCCGGTCGTATCCAAGCAGTGGGCTAGCGTATGTACTTGTTGGAAAGCCTTCGTCGTTTGTGTACGAAGACGCTGCCGCTCACTTGCTTGCTCAATAATGCGTAGTCGTCAGCCATAAAATCAGCGGTATGACGGTGCCGAGAGACGTTCTGTTTCAAAACAGAAGATTTTCAACGTTGAGCTTCGGAATCTGAGTGAGAAGCCAGAGTTGCACCTTCCCAGCAGGAGTCAGTTTCGTCGATCGGGCTCCTCGAATCAGACGACACCGACGATGATGAACCAATCGTCCAGTCATCAGTGTCCGTCCCCGACTCAAGGCTTACATAGCCTTTCTCTGCCGGGTCGTCCCCAACCTCGACGAAATCGTAATCCCAGCGAAAGAATTTATTTCGCTGTTGACGCGGTAGAAACTTCGACTTGACAACGTGGAATATGACTCCGGAGACTAGGATGTGTAAGCAAGAGTATTGGCTAATGAGCAAGCTAACTCACGTAGACTGCCTCCCACCAGATCTACGGCGTAATGATGCGAAAGGTACATTGTTGCCCACCACAACCAGAGCGTATACAACGCAAAGAGGGGAGTAAGTCGAGGGAAAACATGGCTCATGAACAGAGCTTCCATCACAGCACTTCCAGCATGTAGAGAAGGGAAAGCGCCAAACACCATAGGTGATTCGGTAAAGGTAGAAGTGTACAGTGGGATCCCAAACAGCTTATCGATAGCCGCCAATCCTGCTGGCGAGCCAGGTATTGAATAGTTGGCGGGCGCAAGTCCATACTTGTTCTCATACCACGGCGGAGAGCATGGGAATGTCAACTGTATTGCCACCCCAATAAGATTCATCCAGCCAAAGCTTTTCGCAAACATAGGCACCGTGCCTGGAGCTGCGAATATGAACATAATGATTGAGCATACGACTGGCGCTCCAAAATGGATTATGCCATAAGGCAACCATGCCATGATGCTTAGGAAGGTGCTCGTGTGCGCCGAGAGGATGTTGCTCAGGTTGGCCCCGTAGAATATGTTCTCGAGCGCTGGAAGGACCCGAACCCATATTGGAGGGCGCCAAGTACTTGGTATGAAACTTGGGGAGAACAAGTCAGCCGTTGCTCAAATGATAAGGTCATGCTCTGCGCTCCACAACAATCCGCAGAGCCAGCGGGTGGACAGACATGGAAACGAACAAACACACAGTGAAGGATTCTTACCCGCAAGCATAGAAGAAAACCAGCCATGACCATATAGCCAAGGAAGGGAGGAGGAATTGGCGGGTGACGGGTAGTATGAGGGCAGTGATTATTAGGGTGGCAAGCGCAGTCTTAATTAATGGACCGGGGGATGGTATGATGCACAGTGAGAATATTCCGAGTATGATGAGTATGAGGTATTGCCCATCATAAAAGGACCATCGATGCAGGCGCAGAGACTCTATCGTGTCAGCAGGTGAGCAGGAGGTATTCAGGTGGCCGAGGGATGTTGACGGCGACTGTCTGCTTCGCACTTTTGAGCGCAGTTTCCTTCGTATGCGATGGGGGATTATGGTGGGTATCGAAGGGGGCCAGGAGAAGGGCAGTAGGATTTTGGAGTAGGTCCTTTGGAAGTCATTCCGTGAAGGAAAAGTGGACTTCCTCATGATCCGGAGGCCTGCCGAAGCAACGCCGGGGAGGCGGTAGGCCCCTTCCTTGTGCTACCGCGCAACAGCTTTTCTGTTCCCGTGATCGGAGGAGCAGGCAGATGAGATATAGGGGGTGAGAAGGTGGAGAAGAGGTGGAGAGATCGGAGTGAGTGAGTGGTAGAGGAGAGGAATCGAATGTCGTTTTGGCAGGAGCAGAAGACCTTTTGCCTTTTGGACTGTGAAGAGCCGGGAGTCAAAATGTCGGACCTTCGGTTGGCCAAAAGCCGGAAACGTCAAGTCAAGGCGAATTCTTCACAATTTGCGGGGAAAGTTCTCTTTTGCGGATTTCGAGAATGCGAATGATGAGGAGGGACTGTGACTGGACTCGAGAAAGAAAGAGCCGGTGTCTCAACCAGAGTCAGGAAATCCTTCAGTTTATAATTTCATTTCAAGGTACTTTATTAATAAGTAAGCTGCAATTCCTGCGAAGCAATCTCAGCGGTCAAGCCAGTCAAGTCGCTCCCGCAGCTATAAATGATGAAATGTTTTAATTAAGACCTCGCAAACGTGAGTCACACTGTACGATATGTCATCTGCTATCAAAGCTGCTCCGAATTAATCATCGTCAGCATTCGGTACCATATCCTTCGTTATAACATATGTTCCAATTCACATCACAATGCTCATTATTCGGAGGTGTCCACGCTCGGGAACTGTTCAGAAACAAGTCCGCAGCAAAGGAAGCGATCGTCATGTCTGAGCCTCTGGAGATGATGAAACACGCAGCTTCAGCCGTAGATGGTACAGCGGTGTGGTGTGCATAACTCTTGGCTCGGGGAAAGACTAAGGTAATTACTCAACCCGAGTACTCATTATCACTCGTCGAATGCACTGAGGCGAGGGTCGGACGAATTTCGGAGTCGGATAAATCCTTAACGGGTTGACATGGCGCTCAGAATTTTGGACTGGAAATCCCATACGGAGGTTGACACCGAAAAGTCCCGCACCCGCCAAGAAAAGGATCCAATAGAAGGCTGCCCGGCGACTTTCGCTGTCAACCTCCGTAGATAGTCGAGTAACAAAGTAGATCTCGAAGCAAGATTTCAGTGATCAAGAGGGACTTTCAAAGATTCTATTGCAAGTTGAAATGGTGACTACCTATTCGACCCCCGCAGCCCTACAAACGGTAAGATTTTTTCTTCTATACACGGCCTAGAGTAGCCTTCTGTCACGGCGCCAGTGAAGCCCTAGCCCTAAGGTCTTGTTGGAAAGCCATCCCGTAGGTTGCTCTCCAAGATTAATAACGGAGGGGCTGCCCGGACAATGCCCCTAGAAATGCATCAGAACGCCCTAATCCAAGCGCAATTTGGGGCTCAATTGCCTGTATCATCGTTCCTAAAAGACAATGCGGGTGCTTTCAAAGAAATAGCAGCTGTTTGACATTTTGAAATAGTAACTATAGACAGCACATAGAATCTTTGAAAGCCCCTTATGCTGTCGTTGTCGACTTATCATAAGGTAGTTGGTAGAACATAAAGTACATTTGGCGACTTCTCGCGAGAAGCTGTCCCGAATTTGAAATCACGCAATAGTAATGTCCTGGCGGAGTAATACACACAACCAATACAACGACCAACGTTGACCAACATCGTATCGCAATGTGCATGCTGCTTATCTGCTTCCTATCTACCGCTTAAGGTACATGATTTGTCTGTCTGTGAGTTTGAAGCCTGAAACAATTGCGAAAAATGAGTGTCTGCTGCACCTCCAGTATGGACGAAATCAGTTGAAATGGTTCAAATGTGATCCTCGAAGCAAGAGCCTTCCGCTGACGCAGTTGCCCTGAACGCCTTGCCATTCTTCATCTATACACTTCCCCCCTTGTATGTCGCCCTCCAACGCCAACGCTAAGATCATGTGGGTCGGAACGTTCTTCATCGACGAGGTGATGTTGTTCGTCTCGATTTCTAGCTGCCGAAGAAGTCGGTGGCAAAGGGGTCGTTGGAGTCAAAAGCATCCTCGTATCTGCTATCTGGCACCGACCCTCCACCAAAGCCTGTCATCTCGAGCTCTGCGTTGAAGAAATCGTGGAACCCGGTATTCGCCTCCTTCGTGGCTTCCTCTTTGTTCAATGTGGAAGACAAGTCGAAGTCTCTCTTGAAGAAATCTAGATTGTCAAAAGGTACGGATATTGACTGGGAAGAGTTAGCATCAGAGCTTCCCTCGAAGTCGAAGAACTTGGATGCTGCTGATGATGATGAAGAGAGGTCTAGCTCCGGAGGAGTGCCGAAATAGCTGGTGGAACTCTTCCGGGATCCGGTGCTGCTCTTCGAAGTTTCGTGTCGCTTTTCGGAGACTCCAGTCATCTTTGGCGAAGGGGTCACGCTGATCGCCTTTGGGGTGTGCGAATGCTGGGAGTGCTCCGACGAAAAGCAGTTTCCGGTGCTGTAGCTTGGCGAAGTGGGTGGAGTGTACGAGAAGAAGTCTCCAGAAATGTCACCCGAGATCTGTTGTAGAGACCCATGCCCATGAGAAGGATTCAAAGCGGTAAAGTCCATGTCGTCGAACAGTTGTTCTGGACTGGGGTACGAGGAAACTGATGAGCCAGACGCCGAGGAAGCATACTCTCCAAGGCATCTCTTCTCAAGCACTCTCTGACGAGTCTTTGCTGACTTCTCGAGTCTCTCCTCTACAGCGGGTCTCGGCTTCTTAGGCCTCCCACGCTTGATGACTTTCTTTGGCGTACCTTCGAATGCACCGATACACATGCCACGCTGTCGGTGTCGAGTCAGGGCATCCTGTCGTGCGAAGGGTTTACCACAAGGACACGGATATGACTTAACACCGCTATGGATGTTGGCATGCCGCTTTAGATCGTGCTGGCGGACAAAGCACTTATGGCAATCCTTGCATTGAAACTGGCGGTCGCCAAGGTGAGTTTGCACGTGAGACTTGATATTCTCCTTCCTGCCAAATTTCTTGTCGCACTGTGGGTATAAGCATTTCCATTTGTTGTCATCCTCTGAATATCCAATGAATAAGGCGATATCATCACAGGTTACACCCGTGTCAATCCAATCTTCCTGGCCATTCTCTGACATCGATTGAGACCTTGGATATTGTTCGTCTTTCATGGGAGAAGGATAGACTGCAAGGTCATCCGCACTTTGTGAGTTAGGCAGCCCTGATAGCTTGGTAGCCATGAGTGGTCCATTGACCCCAACATTTATATCTTCGAACAATGTCATGTGTGCCATCTCTGGGGATGATTGGAATGATGAAATGGCAGAGGAGACAGCATTGGACATGGGTGAATAGTTCGAAGCATTGTACCCACCAACGCTGCCAGGGATGTCGCTTTTCAAATTCGACATGTTCATGAAGTTTGGCTGAGGGAAAGCTGCTAGGTCGACTGAGCTTCGCTGTCGTACTTTCAAAGGTGCTGTATTGGGAGGAGATGGAATGTCTGGGCTCATAGCATGTTGCCTCATCGCGGCGAAATTGTCTTGACAAGAATTTCCGCGCTGCATCGCGTAAGAGGCTTTGATGGTCAAGTTTGGGTCTTTTCGAGTTGGGGAAGATTCTGCAGTACGACTCTGCAAAGCCTTCTTAGAGTGTGCATTTTGTGAGAATGGAGTTGTTTCTGGTGTAATTGGAAAGTAACCTGCATGGATGTTAACATTAGCTGCTGCGACCTATGGTCAGGTTTATTACTAACTATTTCTCATTTGACTTAAAGGTGTACACGGTCGCTGCGTGATGTCTCTGGTGATAGGTCTTTGCGACTCTTCTTGTGTTGGCAGGCCGTGTGGCACTTCTTTTGTGTTCTTTATCTCATTAAGTAGGCTGTTTCCTGTACATTCGTCGTGTCCTGTTCCGAAGCCGTCGAGGTATCCAGCGGAGGTGGTCGAGTCGAAAGATTGAAAAATATCCATGGTATTACTGTCAAATGCGTCCTGTAGCGAATGTCGTTGACTGCCGCTGTTTTCCCAAGCTGTCATTGGGGTATTGGGTTGGTCGGTCATAAAGAATCCAGTACCATGTTCCTGACATGGCGCCTGCTGGATGTTATCTAGAGATTGGTGTCGATCAATTGACCGCGTTAGTGTTTCCGGTTGTTCGTGGCCCGGTCGAGCCGTTGAGTGCTGCTGCTGCACCTCTCGCATTAGTGCTTGAAGTAATTGCTGTCGATTATGGTATTCATCCTCATTTGACAACTCGTCCTGCTGGAAAAGTTCGTTGTGTGCTTGAGCGCTAGACATTGACTGGTCTATGCTCAGACCTCGTCGATGTGGCTCATGTTGTTGTGATGCAGGAGGAAGGGCCTTCGGAGTGTTGAATATCGTGGGCGTCGAATTTTGTCGTTGGTGTCGTGCGGGGAGAAGATTCGAAGTCTGATGAGACAGCATGGAGATGCAAGGTGAGTTCGAAAAGGGCTGTTGTCGAAGAATTCAATAGTCTTGCTTCTTGGTTCGAGACTGCCAGTTTTGTGTCAGCGCTGACCATGCCATCCAAGCTAGGTCTTGGAATCCACACCTCGTGCAGCGCAAGCCGGTCGGCCGGGCTAGACTCGTTTGCTTCGAGTTGCACCCAGACGAAGGCCGGTATATATTATGTTACTGGAGAACAGATGGGGGGTCGTTGCGAAGAGTGACTCTTTGGCAGGTGCTGTGACGGATGCGCCTGGTGTGTGTTCAGAGTTCTCTTCTCAGATGATCGATTAGGATCAGGTATTAAATTTTGTGTGATTTGTAGATGTATAGCAAGCCAGCTTGTGGAGTGAGAAAGAGTTTGGGACTAGATTGCTGCGAGTCGAGCAATTGTTTACCAAAAAAAGGCCGAGCCGGTTGCCGGGGCGCAGATCCGACGCTGCACGCTAACCATAAGTAGTTCAAAAAGGTTGGTCCTGATTTCTCGGCGTCTGGAAGCTAGCGCAGCCTTATCCGCCTAGCGAACCCACACACTTTCGTTGGGCTTCAACCACCTTCTCTTGATTATCGAGCATCTCTGCTGAAGGTTGAGGACGACAATTCTGTCGAGGTGAGCTTGTGACTCAGTTTTCCCTTCAGCATCTCCTCGTACCTTCTCCGCATACCATCTGACCAACGTTACAGGCCATTATGCAGATTTTCGTAAAGACCCTCACGGGGAAGACCATCACCCTTGAGGTCGAATCGTCCGACACCATTGACAATGTGAAGGCGAAAATCCAAGGTACGCTCAAACTTCTGGTGCTGTTTCACTCCCATCCTTGCTAACTCCTGTCAAGACAAGGAAGGCATCCCTCCTGATCAACAGCGCCTAATTTTCGCCGGCAAGCAGCTCGAGGACGGCCGCACCCTGTCCGACTACAACATTCAAAAAGAGTCGACTCTCCATCTTGTTTTACGACTACGTGGAGGTGCCAAGAAGCGCAAGAAGAAGGTGTACACCACTCCCAAGAAGATTAAGCACAAGCGCAAGAAGACCAAGCTGGCTGTGCTCAAGTACTACAAGGTGGACGGGGATGGCAAGATCGAGCGCTTGAGGAGAGAATGTCCAACCCCAGAGGTAAGTTTCATGGGAATCAGTCGCTAGTCTTCCCAGACTGATGAGAATCACAGTGCGGAGCTGGTGTCTTCATGGCCGCCATGCACAACCGTCAGTACTGTGGCAAATGCCATCTTACGTATGTCTTCGATGAGACTGCTGCTGGCAAGAAGTGATGGGGTAGAGTACAGCAGCATGTTTGGCATTGGGATCTTAATGCAGTCCTTGTATTTTGCATCTATGCGAGACAAGCAAAGATATATAATCCCGCATTACCCCCAACCACGGAAACCCATTCAAAAGTCCATAAGTAAGAGATTGTTGTTAAACCACGCATTAAAACCGTGTGTTACGAGAGACCCTTGGGAGGGAAGCTTGACTGATGCATGTGCCCCTCACGGGACAGCCTAAGAAACATCAAATTATTCAGTGCAGTCCATTCTCCATTCCATTCTCGTAGGATTCTCAGATTGCCCTCATCTTGCATGTCTGGAATCCAAAATCCTACATTATACTCTCGGTCCTCCGTCGTGATGGATTGTTGGAGTAGATCTTCCCGAGTACTAGAAGGTCGCCCAGGTCTTCGCTGGCTCTTCAATTCTGCGAGTTCTTCATTCTGACGGCCAAGATAGCTGGTGGTAATCAGTAAAAGTCCCCAAGCCAGTGGCGATATTGTAGAAGAACCACTGAACGAGGCCATGAATCTGCTCCGCCTCGAATTTTCTCCCGGTAGCTGCTTTTGCTGCTTCCTGGAAATAGGCCACTCTTTTCACTTGGAAGAATTAGTTTCTCGCATCATCGCATCATCTGGGAAGGGTTCTTGGACAGTGGTATTGATTTGCCCTCGCTCTTGCTGCTGCAAACTTAACGAGCTTCTCAGATCTGGCGCCTGCCCTCCTCAATTTTTGAGCATCTCTGCTGTTTTCGTGCAAGCTGTTGGAGCCGCCCTTTTTCTTGGCCACTTTCTTTTGCACCTTGGCCAAATTCTTCGGCATCCTGACCAGAAAAATGTCTTTCTTGCTTCTGGTGTGTTTCTCGAAGATTGGATTCTTGTTTGTGGAGTGCTCGGCGAAATGTATCTCCGCATCCCGAAAACTACTAAAGCGCGACGCGCACTTACTGTGACGCTCTCTGTTTCGAATTTCGAGGAGAGAGAGTGATGACCACGAAAACTGGCAATTGCTCTGAGACCCATGTTGACTCGAAGCATATCTGGTCCCACTCATGGATCAAGTAGACCCGAGGATATGGGAACGTCGTTGAATTTATTGCTCCTATTTCGCTGTCAACATGGGCATTCTTGGTAAGTTTTGGGAGCTCGAGGTTGATCTACGCGATTTTGATTCATCTCAGGCTTGCTCCCACTTCTCAAATCCATCCAAAAGCCTTGCAATTTGAAGAAATTTGCCGGTCAGACCATTGGAGTTGATGCATATGGCTGGCTACATCGAGGGACAGTGGCCTGCGCCATTGATCTCGCCCTGGGCAAGCCGACGACCAAGTATGCTCCACCATTTGATGACATCCTTGCGCAGCTGACCCGTGTCTAGGCATATTGACTTCTCCATGCACCGAGTACGAATGCTAATCCATTTCGGCGTGATTCCGTACATTGTCTTCGATGGTGACTACCTGCCCAGTAAAGCAAAAACGGAAGTTGGAAGGGCAAAGAGACGTGAACTGAGTAAGAAAATGGGCCTCGAATCATACAGGCTCAACAAACCCTCCCAAGCGCACCTTGAGCTACAAAAGGCAGTCGATGTTACCCCGGAGATGGCAGCGCAGTTGATAGAAGAGCTCAAAAAAGCTGGCGTTCAATACGTTGTTGCGCCTTACGAAGCAGATGCTCAGCTGGCTTACCTCGAGCGGCAAGGACTCATACAGGGCATGCTGTCTGAGGATTCCGATCTCCTAGTCTTTGGCGCCAAACGCCTTTTAACAAAGCTCGATCAATACGGGGACTGTATCGAGATCAATCGGGCCGACTTCACGGCTTGTCGGGATGTTAGCCTGGTTGGATGGTCAGACGCTGAGTTCAGACGCATGGCCATTCTCAGTGGATGTGATTATCTGGCTAGGATAAATGGAATGGGCTTGAAAACTGCTCACCGGCTTGTGCAAAAGCACAAGACCATAGAGAAGATTCTACATTTCTTGCCATTCGACCGAAAGTATCGTGTACCTCCAGGGTACCTGGAAGCCTTTTACAAGGCCGAGCTGACGTTCCTCCACCAACGTGTTTTTTGCCCACTCAAAAAAGCTGTCGTGATGATGACCGACCTTCAGGCCGATGCACAGCCTGAAGACTTCTCGTTCATCGGTGACGAGGTAGAGCAAGAAATTGCCATTGGAGTCGCGAAGGGGGAGCTTGATCCGATGACTAAGAGACCCATTCGTGTCAAAGGCATAGTAAAGACCGCTGCAAACAAATCGTGGGATGATCCACGTAGGAACACAGTCGATACGTGTCGAGATGCGAAAGCCGTCAAGCCCATAGATTCTTTTTTCAAGCCAAAGCGAACGGCCCTAGCAGAATTGGATCCCAATAGCTTTACGCCGTCACCAACACAAGAAAGACTTCTGCGGCAAGCCAACGGATCAACGTGGGAATCGCGTTCAACAACGGCTGGGCCGCCGCCCCTTGGGCTGAGTGCTTCGATGCCTTTTTCTGGACCTCAACCTGCTCTGTCAAATAGACCCTGGGAGACTCTGACCAGTGGAGGCGCTGCTCTGACTAGGCCCGCCCCCTCAAAGCGACGAAGGCTTTGCATTGATCCGAGTGATCTTCTAGATTCGGGAAAGCCAGTAGCACCTGAGACCGGACGAAGCCGATTCTTTGCACCCAATATAATGGATCCTAGCCCTTCCATGGTGAAAAGCAAGAAGAATCGAAAAGGAAAGAGCGCAGATACAACAATCTGGTCAGACGACTCTATTGAGGATGTCATGGCTGGGTTGCCAGACGTGACCGATTGTCCGCAGCCATTGAGAAAAGGAAAGATGGAGGTATTCATTGATGATGTTCAGGAGAACGCAGAAGACGGTTGTTGCCCGGAAACGCAAGACGGTGAGATATCGGGAGAGGACTTACAGCGTTCAAAGGTCTCCAAAGGAACAGTAAAGTCAAAGACGTCTTTCAATACATCCGCGACAAGCTTCACAAGCTCCGTGCCGTCCGTCGCTGCAACTTTGGACAAGCATGTCACCGCTGAGTTGCATACCTTGGCTCAAAAATATATCTATCGGCCGGAGACAGAACGTATGGCGCCGCACGGAAGGGAGACGGAGAGCTCGAAAGAACTTCGGGCAGGGTGCAGTGCAAGCCAAGCGATATCGAAGCCTCCAATGTCTAGACAGCGGAATATGACGCCTCTTGAACGGCTTGGGTTGGGTGCCATGAATCGATCAAGATCCTGTAGCGCCCTCTTCGATAGCACTATCGATGGCCTCGGAAGGATTGAGAGAAAAGCGTCAAACCAAGACAGCGCACCCGTGACAAGATCTATCCCCGGTTTGCCGACAGCTTACAGCATCGGACCTGACGCTTCCATTACGAAGGGCAGTGAGGACGCTATCATCCCAGATTCGGAAGACGAAGGTGGGAGCGCATCTGAGGTAGAAGAGCAGGAGAAGCCAAAAATTGACCTCGGACGTTTCGCTTTCATAGGATAGTTGCTTTGGCGTTTCGCATGGTGTTCTGGTCGAGCGTCGGGTTTTGGGTCTTGGGACATTCTCGTCGGAGGGTGGCACAGCGTGTGGAGACCACTTAGGCACGCGGTAGAGATTAGGCATGGAACCACACCGACTTTGTGTTATTCTTTGGTAGTATTGAATGCCTATGCAGTTCGAACAGACGGATGATTCAAAACTTGACTCGCAAATCTTGGACGTACAATAATATAGTGATAAATAGTGACAAATTGATCTCAGGACACTTTGGCCGAGTGGTTAAGGCGACAGACTTGAATTCTATCGATATCTGTTTCATTCGTGAGCGCAGTTAAGTGCCGTACCATCGTGACGAACAGAGCCACAGCTAATAATCTCTACAGGTTCGAACCCTGCAGGTGTCGTAGCAAAAAACTTTTTGCTTTCCGTGGTCTTTTTTTTTTCAACATGTCCACGGGCAGGATCGACTCCGGCTAGAGCCTGGTTTTGGAGAGGGTGAGGGGAAAAGGGTGGTGGAAGTGTTGGGGGAATTTAAATAGGGACTACAGGCAGCGATTGTCGGAGAACATGACCGGGCGTCGTGGAACAATAGCCCTGCGCCATGACCTTTAAACGCTACACTCGGTACGAAAACGACTATGATCCTTCCAAAAGGACACACTGCCCCAGCTCTATCCGAGCGCCCAAGACTCCAATCGACGTATTCACTCCCCGCTTCCCATTCAGAAGCCAAATCCACCAGGAAACTGGAATCCTCCGCCGCCACCCTGAAACTTGAACCCTCCACCTCCTCCACCGCCCTGTTTGAAAACGAATTGTTGGCCCCCAGGCCCTTGTCCAAACGGACTTCCGTGAAATGGCTGCCCTTGCTGTTCTGGATTATTTGGATCGTCACCCCGGTCGAACCTCGCCCTCAGCTCCGGATCGCTAAGCACTTCATACGCTTCATTGATGTTGGCCATTTTCTTCGCCGCCTGCTCTTCTGAGACTCCCAAGGAGCTTGCCTTGTCGGGGTGGTACTTCTTCGTCATTGCCCGATAGGCCTTTTTGATTATGCGGTCGTCAGCGTCGGTAGGGACGTCCAATACTTTGTAGTAGTCCTTTGTTTTGCTGCGCTTGAGCAGGGTGTGGGCCTTTTGGAGGAGAGACTGTATATTCTGGGCAGCAGGATGGTGTTCTTTTGCGAGGCTCAGGGTGCCGATGGCGGCTTCGAAGTCTTCGGCATCGAGTTGGCTTTGCGCTTGAGCCATGAGACCGGGGAGCGAGTGGGCATTCAGCGTGAGAGCCTCGGTACAGTAGGGGGCCGCTTTCTTCTTGTTGATCTGGAACGCGTGTTAGTGCAAATGTCGGACAGTCTCGGCATACAAGGATTCGTACCTCTGTGTAGCACTCGCAAGCCATCTCGACTAGACTGCTGTACAGCTCATCCGGAGAATTCTTGTGTATGTAGCCAGCCTCTTTGAACTCTTTGACGTCCTCTTTCACGTCTTGCATCAGCCCTGGGTCCTCGGCTGTTCCCACCAGAAGCTTCACAGCACTATTGAATTGACGCTTGTCCTTCAATGCGGATGCTTGCTTCAAGACCTTGTCGAGCTGTTTCTCCCGCCTGAAGAGCTTACTGCAAGTCTTCGAATCTGGATCCGACCTTAAACACTTCCGCATCTGCTCGATACCCTTGTCTTTGTCCGCCATGGAGAAAAACATCATGGTCGATATCTGCATATGAGGTTCAATGGCAGAAGGCGATATTTGCAGCGCATGCGCCAGATCGCTAACCCCTTCCAGCACCTCTCCTCTTTCAAACCGACACCGGGCCCTTAGTTGCCTTAAATTCAAAGCCGTGCTTGCGACCATTATTGCTGTACCAGCGTGGCCAACACAGCCCTCCCAGTCCCCAGCCTTTTCTGCATCCGATGCCAATGATGCGGCCCCCCATGCTTCCTCGAGCTGTATGAAGTCTGCGCTTTCTGTTTTCTTTGCCCTCACATAGTCCTCCTTTGCTGCCACCCAGTCGGCGTTCCTACTTTTGATTTTGGCCCTTTGTAATAACGCTCCTTCAAAGTCAGGTCTGATGGTCAGTACTTTGTCAAAGTCTTGGCTTGCTTTGTCGTTCTTTCCTAGTGAAAGGTAGGTGGCACCACGCTGGAAGATTGTGAGGTAATTCCGAGGATCTCGGGAAACAGCAACGTCGAAGTATGTAAGAGCATCGTTCGGATTGCCTTGGGCGAGGTGGGATTTAGCGGAGGAGACGAGGGAGGCGATGGGGGTATCCGAGGGTATCTCTGACGGGGATATGCAATGAATGAGAGGCGAGGACAGGAGAGAGGCTCCGAGTGCGAGTGTTGATAATCGTGTAATCATTGAGAGGATATAATGAACAGGCTTGCTTCGAAAAGGACGACGGCTGAAGTACTTGAACAATCAAGGTCAATGAGTGAATGGAAAGCCAAGTGGCATGTATTATTTCCATATTCACTCGGCCTCACACCATTTAACAAGCGCCTGCCGCCGCCAAGCCTTTCTCCGCCCGTGCTGCCCAATCTCCACATTCCAAACCGCTTTGCAAATATTCGACTTACTCTTCAAGCTGACATCCTGACATCCTCGCTATTCAATTTGATTATACCCAAGGCCGGTGTAAGCATCATCAACTCAAAGGCATCCTTTTTCCTCTCGTCCTGAGTCCGTCTAGATACACTGTTGGACGTACTCCAACTTGCCCTTGACGCTACCTTATTGCTGCTATCAAAGCTTTGTACGACCTAATAATTGCGTTGCTGCTTCAGCGACGCCCCTCTTCACGGGCATTGCCCGAACAAGTCCTCTTTTCAATCACTGTTCTCCTCTGAAGCGTTAGAGCCTCGCTGAACGTCATACCCCCACGAGAACCCCACATCCCTTATCGCCGAACGGCCTCCGCCAAACCAATGAGCCCCATGGCTCTCCCTCTCACTCCCCCATCCACTCCCGAGTTCACTGCCCAGCTCCAGCGGGTTGAGACCTTGCACCAGCAATTGAAGACCGAACACGCTCGTGCTCAGGAATTCCTCGCTAAGCTAAGGCGGGGGGAAGAGATAGAGGCCCAAGCGTTACAGGCACAGGCACAAACACCACCGCAGTCTGTGCAAGCCCAGCCGATAGGTGGGCAGCAGAGATCGAAGCCGGCAGCAGTAAATGGGGCCTCCTCGGGGCAGGAAACGATGTGTTGCTGCCAACATCACCAGTCTAAGCCGCTCACGGAGAAAGAGAAGAAGATGGCAGAGGAGTATAGAAAAACGAGGTTGGGGGCACCCGGTCTACCTCCTCTGCCTACACACGTTGATGAACGTGAGGTGCGAGATTTGGAGAAGAGGGTTCGGGGTCTGGAAGGCCGCGTGAGAGGATTCGAAGGGCTACCGCCAGACAGGGAGATGGCCCTGCTAGAAGTAGAGAGACTAAGGAGGGAACTGGAGGGATTGGCCAGAAGGAGAGAGGGATTGTTTCCAGGCTTGGGACCAGTCGAAGAGAAAGGGAAGGCCGGGAGAGGCAAAGCGTAGCGCGGATGATATAAGAGAAGGACTACTGGCGTCAGAGGTTGCGGGATCTAAGGCTGGTATGCTGATATCTCTCGGCATTGGGCTATTAGACGTGATGAGAAGGCCCGCATTTGAAGCACCGGATATTCTCTTGTTACATTGTTTTCCTTATAGTTGCACTAGGCTGTGTTTGTCACCACTAGCATACCGGCCTTGAGCAATATAATGACCGATGGTCAAAGATCTCCGTTTCTATCCATCCTTGGGTATCGATGTCATTCAGGAGGGAAGCTTTTGCAAGAAGGCTGGCAAGACGCTTTGGTGTCAGGCAAACACTTTTGGTGCAATGCCAGACGGGTAGCGCATTAGAAAAGGAACATTGATGAAAATAGCCTCCTTCTACGCAGAAAGACGGCTGATACTGTCACAAGAAGAGAAGTTAATATGGCAAAAGAAATCCACAAAGTGGCTTTAGGTTTCTTCAAAATCTCGGATCCCAGTCGTCCTTGTAAACCCCGGTACCACTGCAGGAGGCCTTGGCTACGTCCCAGCTGTTGTCGTTGCGTTTGGTCTTCGCAAGCTCTACTTGACCCTTCTTCTCATCCGCTTGTAATTTGGCCAGCTTCTCCATTTCATACTTCTTGCCTTCCTCCCAATGCTGACCGTAAAGAGATTGATAGATCTTGTCGGTGCCTTCCTGCATCTGTTCGTTCCATTCCCACAGTGCTTTGACTGTCAAATCATTAATCTGCTGTTGCAAAGCCTCATCAATGCCATTTTTGGCCTTCTTCACTAGGAGCTGCGGCTGCCTCTCCTCTTCTTCTGGTAGACCTTCCGCCTTCCGTTTCTCCGTCAAGGCCTTTTTGATACGGATCTTCTCCGCCAGGTATCTAGCTGTGTGTCCGACAACCGAGTGGGGTTTCGTGGGCGGTAACGTATCCACTGGTGGTGAGGTGAACCAGAGCACATGACCATTTTCATCCTGCTGGAATTGATTGCGCGTATCTTCAGGAATTGCCAGATTTGCGTTTTCCGGTAGATGGCCGACCTCCGGCAGACGCTGGGCAGGGATGTTGGGGCCAGCGACGCGCTGATTGGCGTAGCGATTTGGCGTGGCATAATGGTCGATATGAGACGAACTCGCGGCCGCAGGATGAGGCTGCGTGTAAGCATTGGCAGCTTGTTGGGTGTACTGGTGTGGATGATGGATTGGAGCTGGGGAGGCTGAGTGTTGAGGGTATTGTGGTAAAGAAGAGCCGTAGGCTTGGACGGGATTGCTTTGAGGTGGGTTGAAAGATGCTGCGGGTGGTTGGTTATATCCTCCCATAGTCGCATCACTCTGACCATCTCTTGAATAGCTGGGGGTATCATAGGCTGATGTATTATTAACAGATTTGGCTACCGATGGCGGTGGCTGTGGGGGAGGTGATGGAGTTGGTTCTGGAGGCGGAGATTGCTTCAAATTCTGTCAGTGGCCGCAGTGATCCAAATAAAAGCTTTATTGACACCCACATTCTCGTCGCGCGGCCCTTTGTACACCGCGCCTACGACAGGAGGAGCGTTGTCAGCTCCCCATCTTGGCTTGGGCAATTCGTCCGTGTCCTTCGCATCCTCCTTGAGTAAATGCAAGATTGGACTTGGAATTTTCTTGATTTTTTTGACCCCCCCATCGAACATATCCATGGGATAGTCCTGGTCTCGAACCTCATCAGGCAAGCAGCTAGCCCAGGTTTTGATCTTGTTCAACTTGTGTTTCTCCTCATTATATCTTGAATCGCATACATAAACATCTTTATCAGCTGATAATCCTCGCGGCCTACCCTTGCTGTAACGCGTGATGAACATCACAAAGCATCGATCAATGATCTCGTCAACACGATGATCTCGGTATTGCCCTGTCTTGACCACCTCATTGGGGAAGAAGTGTTTTTCATACTGATGGACGGTTTGTTCTGGCCGGTAGTACCAGCATGCATTCACCCACTTTTCTCCGTCAGTATCCTGCCAAGTACGATAGATCTGAGCGACAATCGGCTTTGTCACATCGTTTGCATTCTGAATATGAATCCAGTCACCAACTTTCCATAGCTGACCGTTGTGCAGGATGCCACCTGGTAGGGGTAACCGGCCTTCTTCCATTTGGAAATCTGTGTCTGGTCTTTGCTTCTCTGCATCTGCAAGCTTGTGTGTTTCGGTCTGATCGAACAGTCAGCATGGGCAGCGCTAGACTAGCGTTGCAGAGGCATACTTGGAGATACACAGCGTCTTTGTAGATCTGGCTCTCGTCCTGGTTGTAGCTCTTTGCGTTGTTGAACATGACATCGATATCGCGCATGAAATGATCAACGGATTGATACTTCTTTCGCTTTTGCTTTCTCTGTACAATGTTAGAAGCTGTCACCCTGTTGGGCCACCTGAGCAGCGTCTTGGCAACATGCTGCCAACGTACCTTGATCTGCTCAATTGCAATCGGCTCTTTGATTTCCATGTAGTACTCCGGCATGGCGGCTTTGTCTGGTAGTTTCTCGAATTGATGGATGATGACATTTCCATGCTCATTCTTGTACTTGCGAATGGCTTTCAGGACCGCCTTGATTCTGGATTCCATTGGAGTGTCCACACGAGGTGGTCGCCCTCGCCTCTTCCTAGACTCGACATCGTTGCCCTTCAGTCCCCCGTCTTCCTTACCCCCTTCGCGCTTTGTGATGGCTGCCGTCGAGCGAGGACCACGCTTTCGCTTTCGCTTTGGGCCATCCTCGTCACTTTCTTCTTCATCCTCTTCGTCGTCTTCCTCATCATCCACATCGTCTTCTTCGTCGTCCTCGACCGGTAAAGGAGACTCCACGGGAGGCAACTCGCCTAAATCAGGATAAGTTGCTACATCTTGTGGGATGACACCCTGGTCAGCAAGAGCCCTGAACTCTTTTTCGAACTCCCGTCTAAGGACTACGGCATCCTGGTATGCGCCCGACTCAGGTCTGTTGTATGTCTGCGCGTTGTGTGAAATTAGGGCGCAGTCACGGACAAATTCAGAGAAGCTTTTGTACTCTTTCGTCAAAAGTTTGGCCTTGAGCGTACTCAAGGCTACAGGCTCCTTGATCACATCGTAGTAGTCTGGCATTGATCGCTTGTTGACTTTGCGGTGGAATAGCTTCGAAGGGTCGTAGCCACTGCGAGGGGTCAGATTGTTACGGATACGAGGTAACAAGCTTACTCTGGTTCCCTATATGCATATATTCTCTCGGTGATATTTCTCATCGCGCGTTTTTGTTCAGTCGTGAGAGCAACGTCTTCTGCACTGCTTTGTACCGGGGTCTCAGTCGTCTCCATGGGAGTCTGGCTACCAGGAGAATCACTGGACCCTGCCATGGTCGTCACGACCGCCTTTCAACCGTGACTGTCGGAGGGTAATTGCCGTTGCGTCCTGGTGTCACGCCCGCTTTGAAAGCCTAGAAATCTTTGGCTTAATATCTAGACTTTTCGTTGGCTTGGGCTTTTGGACTTGGGTACTAGGTCTCTCCCAAGCATAAACAGTTCTTACAATTATCGTCAGCTTCACGGAAAAGCTCTTCGCGCGACAGATGCTAATTTGCGATACTGACTGCCTTGAAAGTCTCTTTGCTTGCACCTCTGTTTCACTCGGCCATAAGAGTAAAACGCGCAAGCCTTACCTTCCCTTAAACTCTTTTCGGAAGAACAGCCACGGGAGCGGGCCGCTGCATGTAGGGCTAGGGTTTATGATGAGCGGCAAATGTGTTTCCATTCGAGTCACTTCTGTAATGCCCTTTACATTACTTTGCCAGACGAATGAGGGTCAGGATACGTGGACCGGCGAGGCAAGCTGCAGTACTACTGCCCGAGACTGCGACCGTTGGAGATCTGAGGTCTCAAATTACAGAAAAGACCTCGATCTCCAAGTTTGATTTGAAATATGGCTATCCACCAAGGCCGTTATCGCTTGGTGACTACGCAGAGACGGCGAAGCTGTCAAATATCGGAATAAAGCTTGATGGGGAACAACTCATCGTCAGCGAGGCTATACCGTCTGCAAACAAGCAAATGCCGAAACCTTTGGACTCCAGCCCCAGTCAGAAATCTGCGGACAGGGTTGTGAACCCTTCCTCCGTAGTCACACCGTCGTCATTTTCCTTTGCCGATGTAGGCACTGCTCCTCCGCCGTCAACTCAAAAGATTGATAAATCTTTGTCTCTTACCCGCAAATCCGACTCCGCCTCACTTGACGCTCCTGAGATGCTTCTTCCCTCGCACGCCTCCACTTTAGTCCTTCGGATCATGCCCGACGACAACTCCTGCCTCTTTCGCGCTTTCAACACCGCTTTCTTCGGAGCTATGGATAATATGACAGAATTACGCTCTATCATTGCTCAAAACATTCAAGCGAACCAAGAGACGTACAGTGCTGCTGTGCTAGATCAACAGCCAGATGACTATTGCAGGTGGATTCAAACTGAGGATGCATGGGGAGGGGCCATTGAGTTAGACATCCTGAGCAAACACTTTGATTTGGAAATTTCCTCCATCGATGTACAGACCTTACGAACCGATCGGTTTAATGAAGGAAGGCCTGAGCGATGTATATTGGTCTATTCAGGGTAAGAACATCTTCGAATCAACCTATTCTTAATATCGACCACTCTACAAGTCGCGGGACATATGCCGGGAGCAGATGGGTTTTCGAACCCCCTTCGGCCTGTCTCATTGCTCGCATCTTTGCCTTTGAAGAAGGAATCATGACTCTGAAATCTTTATAGCATTCACTATGACACTATCGCATTATCTCCATCGGATGCGCCGCACAAAACTGCATACGCGCCAGCCGAATTCGACACCAAGATATTTGACGCTCGAGATTTGGTCATCGTGGTATGTACAGTAAATTGTCGGATCATCTTTCCCTCACGTGGACCACTCTATGAGTCACGAGACAGGTTCAGGGAGCAAACGGTTTTTCGAAACCCTTTTGAATTTCTTCATTGCTCGGACTTTTGCCTCGAAGGAATACTAACTCTGAAATCTTTACAGGAGGCCGCAGTAGAGCTTTGTAGAGTGTTGCAGGAGAGGCACTATTACACCGATACTGCAGCGTTTTCTGTTCGCTGCAATGTCTGTGGAAAAGTGAGCGTTGGTGAGAAGGGCGCAACGGAGCACGCAGCGGCTACTGGACATTACGACTTTGGGGAGGCCGCGTGATGCAACAGCCAGTTGTGCATAAAGAAAGAACGGAAGTATGATCTGAAGCATTGCATATCGGGACGATGCCCTTCGCCGGCATTTGTACAGAAACGCCTATTCATAGACTGCAAAACACACATAGCCCACCAGCGCCGATGCATTGTCCCGAGCACAAGCATCCAGACTCCTTGAAACAGGCAAGACTTAAAGCTTTACTTTCTTTCCTTTCTTTTCTTTCTTCCGTTCTCCGTCTCCGTTGACTTCACCGTGCTTCCGCTTCTTCTTCTTCTTCTCTCCTTCTTCTACGCCCCCCTCTCCCTTGTTTTCCCTCTTCTCTTTTCTGTTTGCCTTATTGTCTTTCTTCTGTTTCTCCTGTTTCTGTACTGCCCTTGGTGTCACATCAGCCATGTCCTCGTCACTGTCGATATTTGCAGTTGGATCCGCGACGTCGACGTCGATATCCGCAAGAACGTTGTCCATTGCATTACGCTGAAGCTCCTTGTTAGCACAACCTCAAAGCAACTTTTCTGCGATTAAGCAATACGATACGCACCATGGCCAATTCGTTTTTCGTAGGCGCAGCCCCGGAGTCGTAGAATTTCAACCTCTCCTCAACTTGAGCCTTCAGTGCCTCACCAAATCTCGTGGTCGGCGCTTCACTGAAATTGTCGATCCTGGACGCAATGGAACACTTATTCGCCAAAAACCGAGATATTCTACCCTTGTTCTTTTGTGATGCTCTGCCGATGGCAGAAGCGTGGTAGATCAATCCATATTTTGGTGTGTTGCCTTTGGTCTTCAATGCTCGAAATAAAGCCTTTTCTGCGCCGAGAATTTGGACCGTAGATGCAGGGTATTTGGACAAATTTGTGAGGCTACCGGCGTGTGAGATCAGTCGTGCTCCAACCATCTCTCCGATCAACGCTCCCAGATTAGGTGCTACTATGCCCATCTTTGAGACTAAGTAGCTATGAAGTGATTTCCGGTAGTCCGCTAGACTGACCACTTTCGATGCGAAAGTGGTGACATTGTCCATGTCAGCATCCGAGATCTAGATGATTGAATCAGCGTGTTGTAGCTGACAGGCACTTGTGGGAAACTTACTGCCTGACCCATGCTAACTTTAGCGACGTCAATAATGCTCTGAGCAATCTCAGCATCGTCGTTTACTTGAGCGGCTAGTTCATTCAAGTCTGCGTCCGACAACCTCTCTTTGGCCCCAATGAAGAGAGCCAGCTTTGCGTAAGTATAGTTGTCGCTTACGATTCTGATAAGCTCAGGGAAATGCTAGCAAAGGGTTTCAAATCAGCTATCCCGTTCTTTCTTTTAAGTGGGACAAGACTAGTAGGTGAAATGGCAACGGAGATAATTTAATGTTCCCAAAAACTGACGCGACTCAAAATGCGGTATTGCAGATGGAAGAAGCACTCATGAGATACCTACCCAGCTATACCACTCTCTGACCCTCATTCTGCACGTTTCAGGGTCAGCATAGCTTCTTTCCGAAGTATAAGACAGGTTGGGGTTGAAACCCGCCTGCTGTTCGCAAGACATGAGTTGCGACCCAAACTCAACGGTTCGATCAGGGAGGGTTATCTCCGAAATGCACACTCACGAGAACAAATTGACTGCCTTGTCCAGATTGTCTAACGTAGCAATGGCCTCTGCGAACGAAATCAGCGACACAATTACCGCGAAGCTGCATTTACTGACGTATAATATGATTGTCGTTCTTCTGTACACTGAACTTGACCCTTGCCCTCGAATAGGCGTGCTGTAACACGGGCACCCTTTGTCAGTCCACGTCTTCAAAGGTCTCGGATCACATGTAGGCAGCCTCACACCCAGTCCCAAGTTTGCACGCTCGACATCTCCTTCCTGCAGTTGCTTCAAAAGCTTGTGGGCGTGCTGACGAATACCGCGAAGCATTTCCTGTACAATTTCCGAAGTCTCGCCCGTCTCGCACTCGAGTCCAGGAAATGCACCCTTTATGGCACCAGCGAGGTTCTTGTCCGCTACCCCGAGCGTAATTTTATTCTTCTTCCCCGACTGCGGTAGATTGACTTCGAGCAGCGAAAGTAGGAACTCAGAAGCTATGCCCTCGCTGACTTCGTTTGCGTTTTGCAGAGCCTGGGCTGCGCCTCTGAATAATGGAATGAGCTTCCAGATTCCCAATTCAGGTCCTTTGCTCGATCGCTTACTGGAAGGGGGCGAACGAAACCAGATTGACCATCTTGCCGAACCTTTCCAGAGACTGAGATGGTCAGTACGTTGCTTACAAGAGCAAAACTCCAAGTAATTACCTGGACTGAGTCCTGAACCTCTTTCAGTCGAGCGCCAACAGTGTCGGGCAGAAGCACTGTACGGAATATGGCATAGCCAACAGAGCTCTCATGCAGAAGATAGTCGACAGACATGTTGCAGGGACGGTATTGGGATTGGAAATTCTTGGAGAAAGTGTGCGGAGAAGCTTCCTAGAGATTATAGAACCCTGTTCAAACTTCATCTGAAGAAATTGTCGCTTAAAAAGAACCGCGTTTGCCGAGGCAGCTACTGTACCCGCGTTTTCAAAAATCGGCGGCGCGTTGATATTTGTACAATCCATCTCAATATTCGAAGATAACGTTATTGAGAATTCCTCTGTTTGTGTCTCTTTCCGATAATGTCTGCAGCACAACTCCTAAATCCCAAGGCGGAGTCACGAGTAAGTCGCCTGTATACTGAATCAGCATGCTTGCTAACGTGATTTCAGAGACGTGGTGAAGCTTTGAAAGTCAACATTTCAGCTGGAGAAGGCCTGCAAGATGTACTAAAATCCAACCTTGGTCCGACGGGGACCATAAAAATGTATATTTGCCTTCCGAAACCTCTGAAAAAAACTACTGACATATTTCAGGCTGGTCGACGGAGCTGGAGCAGTATGTGTTGATCATCCAGCTGTAAACTTCTTGGAGCATATCGACTGAAATATTCACAGATCAAGTTGACAAAAGATGGTAATGTACTGCTAAGAGAAATGGTCTTGCTTTCTTAATCACCCTTTTCAAAAGTCTGGCTAACAACGTTTCAGCAAATCCAAAATCCTACAGCAGTACGTATGCTTGTCTCGGTTTACAATGGGAATAAAACTTATCCGAGAAGGTCATGATAGCAAGAGCGGCTACTGCTCAGGATGATATCACAGGGGACGGCACAACTTCGGTGGTGCTGATGGTAGGAGAGCTACTCAAGCAGGCAGACAGATATATATCTGAAGGCCTACATCCCCGGATTATCACAGACGGCTACGAGATTGCGAAGACGGAGACTTTGAAGGTGTGTCTTGCGGCCTTTGCCAGAGCGGATGGGGCTAAATCTCGAATTGTTGCAGTTCCTCGACACATTCAAATTGCAAAAAGAAGTTGATCGGGAGCTTCTTCTCTCCGTTGCGCGCACTTCACTCGCCACCAAGCTGAATGGTACACTTGCCGAAAAGCTTACTCCTGCCATTGTAGACGCCGTCTTGTCGATATACCATCCTCCTGCAAAACCAGATCTGTTCATGATTGAGATCATGAAGATGCAGCATCGGACAGCTTCAGATACATCCCTCATCCGCGGACTCGCACTAGACCATGGAGCGCGACACCCAGACATGCCCAAGCGCGTGGAAAATGCGTTCATCTTGACACTGAATGTCAGCTTAGAGTACGAGAAGTCAGAAGTAAACTCAGGGTTCTATTATTCGAGCGCAGATCAGCGTGAGAAGCTCGTGGAGAGCGAGAGGAGATTTGTAGACGATAAACTTCGAAAGATTGTTGAACTCAAGAAGGAAGTCTGTGGCAATGACCCGAAAAAAGGATTTGTTATCATCAATCAAAAGGGAATTGATCCGTTAAGTCTCGATGTTCTGGTCAAAAATGGCATATTTGCGCTTCGGAGAGCGAAAAGGAGGAATATGGAGAGGCTGCAGCTTGTTTGCGGTGGTACAGCTCAAAACAGCGTAGATGATCTGACTCCAGATGTCCTCGGATGGGCTGGACTCGTGTATGAGCATCAGCTGGGAGAAGAAAAGTACACATTCATTGTGAGTAGCCAATGCTTTGCATGCGTGCGTGAGAAGACTTCTTACCAACCAATCAACAGGAGGATGTCAAAGACCCCAAATCAGTCACGCTCCTTATCAAAGGTCCCAACACACACACCATCATGCAAATTACAGATGCAGTCCGCGACGGACTGCGAAGCGTTTACAATATGATTGTCGACAAGAGCGTTGTGCCCGGTGCAGGAGCCTTTCAAATAGCGTGCGCTGCACACCTCTCAAGTGAAGCTTTCAGGAGGCAGGTAAGAGGAAAGGCGAAGTATGGAGTCTCAGCATTCGCAGACGCTCTTTTGGTAATTCCAAAGACTCTTGCAGCAAACTCTGGTCATGACATCCAAGATTGCCGTAAGCTCAGGGAAACCCCCCTCCTTAATAGATGTCTGGCGTTACTGATCCCATCAAACAGTGGCTGCACTGCAGGACGAGCAAGTGGAGGGCAACATTGTCGGCCTGAACTTAATAACGGGCGAGCCAATGGATCCAATTCAAGAAGGGGTATACGACTCGTTCCGTGTTTTGCGGAATTGCATTGCATCGAGTTCAGGCATAGCTTCGAATCTCTTACTATGTGATGAGCTACTGAAAGCAAGGCAGATGGTAGGTTCAGATGTGGCAGTGTTGTGAACAAAGGCTAACCGCTCACAGGGGCGTCAACAAGGTCCCGGGCCCGGAGAAGGTGAGGGCTAGTGCATATCACAGGGAGCTTGGAGGTGGCAGTAGTTGTATGTCTTGCATGTATGAAGCGATTTCAATTCGTGAAAAGCATCAGCGTTTGTATTCTAGACAGGTTTACTATCCCTGTGTGGCGAAGCAAATCATCGACAGCAAGCGTGAAATAAGATACCCTGAGTACATGAAACCGTGACTGCAGCAACATCATCATCGCACGCACCATCAACATCCAAAGACCTTAGTTCTAGCGGAATCACTTTTGCTCAGTAGATGTGCATTGATACATTGATACACTAGCTGGCATGAACAGAAGCGTCCTTGATGATTGAAGTGGACAGGCGACAAAGCAAGAGAGTCCTCGTACTCGCAGCCAAGCCCTTGCCGCACTCTAGTCCCTCTGTGGCGCTGTGCCGGCGGTTGAATGTAGACTTGTAGAGAAACGAACGTTGAAAAGGAGAGGAGGAGGAGCCATCCAGTCAGTCACTGAATTCGATTACCTGTTACCTATCTTTACTTGCCGAATTCTCTCGCAAATTGGAAGAGGAAGTCGATTTTATCATCGCTCTCTTTTATCTTTGCGGAGGTCTGGGTCTTTTGGGTCTTTTGGGTCTTTTGGGTCTCGTCAATGGAACCCCTCTTCCCCTCTATCCCGACCTGAAGGAATAATGCTCCGCGTTGGCGACTCTTCGGCACGTCATTAATACAATATCATTAAGGCGACACGAGACCACATCCGACCTTCAATATGTTTCGAATGCGTCGATATAGGGTCTTCCTGGTCTTTGCGATCATCGCTCTTGGTGCACTCTACCATTTCACAACCCTAGGAGGTCTTGAGAGCGCGGGCGCAGCCAGCGTCGAGGGCCTCAAGAATTTCGGTCACAAAATTGAATCATCCTCCTCTCCACCAGCTGCGAAATCAGAGCAAGATTCGGGTGGTGAAGGAAAGTCAATTGCCAAAGAGATCATTGCCCCCATAGCGGTACCTAGTCTCGCAGACTCAGGGACCATAAAGCCATCTATTGCAGCAGCACAGGAGCCGGAATTTCGAGCTACACCCGCATCTCTTGTCAGGCCGACTTCTAGACATGGCGCTTCAGTCGCCGAGGAGAAGCCTTTGTCAGCAGGCAAGCTTGCCCCAGCTGCCACGTCTACACTCGCCAACAAGACAACAAAAATCGAAACCCTCCCAGCAGATCCAATCATCGAACCCGAAAGTGGGAAAGGCAGAATGGAGATAATTGCGGAGACAGGTATCCCCAAGATACACTGGAGCCAGCAGCCAGAGCACTTCCCCATACCGACCGATGGCATTATACAACTACCTACTGGAAAGCCCAAAACAATTCCACAGATTCAGCATAAGTTCACAGCCGAATCTGCGAGCGATAAGGCAGCTCGGGAAGACAAAAGGGAAATTATCAAAAAGGCCTTCTCATTCTCTTGGGATGGATACAGATCGAAGGCATGGAGGCAAGACGAGCTGTCCCCAGTATCTGGCAAGCATCGCAATCCATTTTGCGGATGGGGCGCAACACTGGTAGATACTTTGGACACATTATGGATGATGGACTTGAAGGACGATTTTGAGGAAGCTGTAAATGCTGTCAATGAGATAGACTTCACTACAAGCGCAAGGAACGATATACCGCTGTTTGAGACCGTTATTCGATACCTTGGAGGGCTTGTTGCTGCGTATGATATAAGTGGTGGCACATATAAGGTACTCTTGGACAAAGCTGTGGAGTTGGCGGATATCCTTATGGGTGCTTTTGACACACCAAACCGCATGCCTATGACTTTCTATATGTGGAAGCCGTGAGTTTGCGAATGAGCTATTGCAATGCATCTCCGCTTACACATTCATAGCACCTTTGCCTCTCAGCCTCACCGAGCGAAGACAAGAGTCGTTCTTGCGGAACTGGGATCTCTATCACTTGAATTCACGAGGCTTGCACAAATCACCAAAGAGGCAAGGTACTATGATGCAATTGCTCGGATCACCAATGAGTTCGAGATCTGGCAGAACGAAACCAGAATGCCTGGCCTATGGCCCCAAAAGGTCGATGCCTCGGGATGCAAGAAACCAGAACAGGCTCCACAAACGAAATATGACCATCCAACAAGACAAGGACCCACCAATTCGAAACCGCTGCTACTTCCCGACGACAAAG
Organism: Platismatia glauca; assembly: GCA_963556305.1. Classification (NCBI taxonomy): domain Eukaryota; kingdom Fungi; phylum Ascomycota; class Lecanoromycetes; order Lecanorales; family Parmeliaceae; genus Platismatia; species Platismatia glauca. Next base: position 1,380,836 of record OY745764.1, on the reverse strand, counting down.
CTGCAGCGGCAGATAGTCCAAGTCTCTTAGATGGAGGACCGGCGAGGAGACTTAAGGCTGAGCAGGATCTTCAGTCAAAAAGCGAGGGTGGTCTTGTGGACGCAGTGGACGAGGTGAGGAAAGCGAGCCCAAAGAGCCCAGCAGAATCCAATAGCGCCTTTTCAACCGAAGCCCCTGCACGTGGCGTCGAAGCAGCCGAGCTTGTCGACCACGAATCGCTAGATGTAGCTCCCAAGTCTTCTACCGCCAGTGCTTTGGCAAAGAGAGGGGTCTCCACTGACCCTGTCTCAAAACCCGCAGAGTGTGAGCCACAAGGTCTTACGTCACCACCATACACTACGAGCGAAGATTTCGGAATTGGTGGCCAGGCTGATTCTACGTACGAATACCTGCCAAAAGAGTATATACTTCTTGGGGGCTTGGAAGAGAAGTATCGAGCTATGTACGAGATGGCTGCAGAAAGCACCATCAAAAATCTTCTGTTTCGCCCCATGATACCCGACGAGAAAAGACATATTTTGCATGCAGGTCTAGCTAAGGTCGCAGAGAAATCTAGCCCTACTAACGACAAGATCGATCTAAAGCCGGAGGGAACACATCTTACTTGCTTTGCTGGGGCTATGTTCGCCATTGGTGCTAAGGTCTTCGACCGCAAAGACGATATGGACATTGCTTGGAAGCTTACCGATGGATGTGTGTGGGCCTATGAAGCAACAAATACCGGGATTATGCCGGAAAGCTTTTTAGCTATCCCTTGCCTAGATGAGGACAATTGTCCATGGAACGAAACGCTATGGCATGAAAAGCTTGATCCTTTTGGCGACTCGCGCGAGAAGACTCGACTTTCACGGCAGCAAGCTGTCCTCAGCTCCGAGAAGAAATTGCCCCTCGGAGAGGCCGTGGAAAAGGGAGACAAGGTATCTCAGGCTGAAGTTACCAAAGCCTCGTCCGTTCCGGGAATGGTCAGCTCTCAAACGGAAGGGTCAAATGGTATGAGAGATGCAGAATCTGCTGGAAGTACCTTTTCCAAATCGAAAGTAGATGAGGCTACGAAGCCAAAAGCTGCTCTCTCGGAAGAAGAGACTGATGAGCTCATGCCCAAGGCGAAAGAAACTATCGCTTCTTCCAAATATCTTGACAAAAGGCAACTTGGAGACCTCAACGAAGAGAATCCAACTGCCCCCGCAGCAGGAGAAGCTGTGTCTTCGGCGTCCGCGGTGCTCAGAGACCCGAAGGACACAGTCACAAGCCCAACTACCAAAACAAGTGATGAGCCTGTCGTCGAGAAGGCTTCCATGGAACAACACTTGGACAAGTCAAAGACGCCTACCCCAGCTATTAAAGACAAAGCCACGGAGTTGAGATACGCCAACGGGACAGCCAAATCTACGGTCTACTCGCCACCACCAATTCCTACACGCGAGGAGTTCGTGAAGGCTAGGATTAGCGATGAGAGATTACCAGCGGGGATGACTAAGGTCACGGGCGGCAGATATCTTCTCAGGTGCGCTACTCGTCTTATCGTGAACTATGAAGTGTAGATGCTCACAAAGATGTAGACCAGAGGCGATCGAATCCGTTTTCGTCATGTACCGCACCACCGGTGATGAGTACTGGCGCGAAAAGGGTTGGGAGATGTTTAAGGCCATAGAAAAACACACTATTGCGACCTATGGCGCTTCGGCGATATCAGATGTCACGAGCAAGAAGCCGGTGGCCTTGGATGAGATGGAGAGCTTCTGGCTGGCGGAGACACTCAAATACTTTTATCTGTTATTCAGTGAGCCTGATGTGGTCAGTCTGGATAATTATGTGCTGTGAGTGTTAGCCCTTTTCCCTCCCAGCTGAGGTATCCTAACCTCTTGAGCAGAAACACGGAAGCACATCCATTCAAGAGGCCAACGGGGAAAGTCGCCACTGTATGATATATCTAATGTCACGGATGCGGTGAAGGGTTTTGGCATAAGCAAGCTATGCATTTGATGGCGCATTGTTCTGGTTTGGACAAACAAGGCTCTCGCAGAGCCTCGAGGTTGTCATCCTTATAAGTCAGTGTACCCAGTAAATATACCTACGTAGCTGTACTCTAGAACTCATCGAAAATTGACCGTGATTTGAATGGCGTACGAGCTGTAGAGCGATTTGGCTCATGGTATTCTACCACAATATTCCACCACAATATTCTTCATTTCTTCTTCAATTTCTTCGTCGTGACCTTGGTCTTTCGTCTGCCGCGCTTGTAAAGCATGACACCACCTTTCTCATCCATGAGATTCGATAATGAGACTGAACGACAGTTGTTGTCTCAGCCGTTGATCATGACAGTCGCCACCTGAGCAATGGAGTTTGAGGTGTCTTACACCTTGGACAATGAGCAGCAGTTCTGGGATGGTGTGTAAGCCAGCGCCTCCGCCATTCCACCGGCGTACCTGTTGACCCTGCTTTTTAGAACTTGAAGAGATAGTCTCCACACAATGCCAGTCCCACGAGCTCATAGACAATGCTCTCAGGTCATACTTGAAATTCGTCACCAATTACAAGGGTCTGCGCTCTCCACCGTTCACGAAGCGGTTGGGCAAAAGACTGAGTATCAGTTTAGGAGAATACATACAGACCGAATATGACATCGCTCGCTGCTCATACAGGCTCCTCGAATCCTCTATCTTTGCCGATCATAAGGATTATGTCCGCAGACAGATTGTCTACAGCCTGCTCCAGGTATGGCGCGCTCCATCTATTCCCACAATCTGCTGCTCATGCGCAACAGGAGGATTCCCCGGACACTCTACACCTAATCGTCGCAATTCTTTTCTTCGATGGGCGACAAAACGATGTTACGTTCGAGATGATGAAAGAGGAGGGTGGTTTCCCAAGACTACTTGAATTGATACAGGAGGGGAGAGACGATGATGCCGGCTTGCATAGAATGCTGCTTGAACTGCTGTACGAAATGTCACGAATACAGCGGCTCCGAACCGAGGACTTGAGTCAGCACTATCCTCAGCTTTCCTCACCGGCCTGAGCATTCTAACGAAAAGCAACAGTATTAATCGAAGACGAATTCGTTACGTACATGTTCCAGATCATCGAGGGCTTATCCGACGATGTGAACGATCCCTATCATTATCCAGTTATACGAGTCGTGGTATGTATGCCCTGGAAAGGACAGAAGCGAACTTGCAGCTAATCTACTCAGCTCATATTGAACGAGCAATACATGTGCTCTGCTCACGACCCTAGCCCAGATCAAAACACTTCGCCGGGTACACCTCTAACTAACAGAGTCATGAACATTCTTTCCGCTCAAGGGTCTGCCTACAAAACTTTCGGCGAGAACATTATCCTCCTCTTGAACCGAGAGAGCGAGACTTCCCTCCAGCTGCTCATTCTCAAACTTCTTTATCTCCTCTTCACCACACCGCCTACGTACGAGTACTTCTACACTAACGACCTCCATGTCCTTCTCGATATCATCTTACGCAATCTACTCGACCTTCCTCCTTCCTCTACAGCTCTACGCCATACCTACCTCCGCGTCCTGTATCCCCTCCTTGCCCACACGCAGCTGAAGAATCCACCGCATTACAAGCGAAATGAGCTGACAAGGCTATTAGCTATGATGGCAGAGGACGACAATCAACATTTCGGGGCTGTAGACGAGACAACGAAGAGACTTGTAGGACGTTGTGGCAGAGTAGGATGGCTGAACGACGAAGAAGCGCATGGCTTGAGTCCGACGTGGGTGAAACACCGATTGCTGAGTGTCGATCTGCCAAGCGCGATGGAGAGTAGTCTTAGTGTTGTGGAGGTGACTGTGAGTTATCTTTTCCGAACCATTCCTTCCCGATTCGTCGTGCATTTGAGTTGCGAGACTTGATACAGGAGATTGAGACTCCGGGCAACTGTTTCATACTCACAGCTGATCCGAAAAGAGACATACTAATTCCGAAACCATTTAGACTCAGAGGGAGAAACCTGGGGTGAAGACTCCAAGTCGAGCGGAAGGTGACAAGGCGAGTGAAAATAATGGAAAGTTTGTGGACGATTCAGAGACGAGCAACAGTGATGCGGTAACAGCTGGTAATGGTGTGATCGAGAAAGGAATTGGTGTGGGACAAAGTCCGTTTGAGGTTGAGGGAGAGGCATGATGCTCTCTCGATGGAGGGTAGGTTGCAATGTTCAAAGCCAAAAGGGAATTTGCTTTGGAAAGAAGCATTGGCTTATTAGCTTGCGTGTTCGAGACTCGTAGCCTATCGGGCTTCTTGTATACGAGTTCAAAATCCACGCCTTTGTCTTCCTGACTTGTTGCTTGTACATATGGCTCTCAATCGGAATCTAGGGCGAGTGGACATCCAGGGAAGCAAGGTAGCTGTACCATATGTTGTGAAAGTACTCATAGTGAGACATGCATTTGGGCAAGTAAAGTCCTCTTTTCTACGGAGGTCTTTAGAGCATGCTGGGTCACGTCTGATGACAGCTGCTAGTCCAGCGCCTTTGATGTCCAAGTGTTCCAATAAGGTTCAGCAGCTGCCATCCACGCCCAATCAAACGGTCGAATGCCTCTTCTCATATCACTTTCGCAGCTTTAAGCAAGTCATCAAGCTCCGAGACAGTCCACCCAGTGGAACCGAACGACTTGATGACCTCCAATGCCCCGCCCCCTGTTGTGCCTTCATCGCCTGGCTGCAAAGTATTCCAATTAGGACTATGCTCCGCTCTCAGCCAGTTGAAGTCGTCGACCTGATCCCACATGTTTGGAGAGTTGGGGCGTGGTGATTCAGTGGTATTCTAACGTCGAAATATGAACGAGAACAACTCGAGTGCAACGAAGGAAATACTTACATAGATAGGCTGCGCCGGCGCGAACCGTATATTCTTGCAGTTTTCGATGATTGGTCTACTGTTGCAATGCAAATACACAAGACAATCCTTGCACTCATGCATACGCACTTGACGACTCCAAACGATCAGAATACTGTGCTCGACGCCTGTGATATGCGCGGCGCCACTGGTTCTGCCGCAGACTAAGAGGCTTGCGGTCACAGAGTTGATGGCTAGCGTTGCAAACGGTCTTGATAACGAGTTGGAGAGGTCGACGGCGCTGTGGTGCGTTTTTGTGATGGAGATGGACGAGCCGAGTTTTAAAGCGGCGGAGTCGAATTTGTGATAGGTGGATGAGAGAGATGTGATCGTGATCGCACCGGCGGTCCCTGGGACAGGCCCAGCATCGAGGCTATGCTGGTTTTCTCTGGGATCGCTACTTGGACGATCAGGCTCATTCGAGGAAGCTGTCTGAGCACGGTCGCCAGTCGCTGCCCGGCTTTGCACTTCCAACGATTCATTGCCAAAGTTGGCATGATCTTTCTGGACTGCAGTCTTCTTAAACGCAAACTTGCGCTTCGGTGCAGAAGCATTGCGTATTCCTTGCAAGTTTTCATCAAGAGATCTTACCGCCTGTCAAGCTGACCGCTCCATCAGCATCGCTCGAGACTTGATGATTGTAATCAATACCGTAGAATAAATGCGCTGATCGTAGGCTGGCAGATAAGCTGCGGCATCTTTGACCGCGTTGGAAAGCCGAGATATGCTGGCTAGACATTGATCTGTCGTACTCGCTTGCTCCGCTGGCTGGAGGGCGCTTTCTCTCAGGCGGGCCATGCCCTCTTGGAGCGCTAGGTTCCACTGTCAAGGGGCTTCTTGAAAAGGCCATGGATACTTACAGCGTTCTTCTTGCTTGAATTGGCGGAAGAAGTGCTCTTTGACATCCGAATTCCATGATCCTGTTCCGGGCTCGACTGACATGATTATTGTACGCGCAAACCAGATGAGTCCACCCGAGATATCTGTCGCGGTGTTTGTGGCAGAGGAATTCTCGAAGACGCCAGATCAAAAAACGCTCTCGGGACCGAGGGGACGTTGAGTTGGATCTGCGGTTTACTAAAATGTCATGTGCCTGCAATATTCTACTCCGTCTCTGCTACCGAGAGGTAGGCTCTACGTACTACCAATCACAAACATTCATGGTTTGTTCATAATTGAAAACCCCTTTACACGCAGAGAAACCCGGTGCAAAAGTATCCAGCGAAGACAAGAGTTCCCTATGTACAATTGAAGTAAAAGAAATGGCGCCTGATTATAAAAGCGTGTCAAGTCCGAGGTACATCAATGCCGTAGTTTTGCTTAATTCTGTCGGCTCGTCTTTCTCGGTAGCCGGGACCATATATACCTACTATCATCAGCGAAATCGACTCCCACGGTAAATTGAATAGATGGGTCACCTCTGCCCTCCCCCAACTCTTCAAGGGTTTCTTGTATGGGTCTCCTCCTGTTCTTTCTCAATGCCTCCTTGCGCTCATACTCGTCGACGTTTGGATCCTTGTCGTAGCCTGAAAATTTTCCACCTGTGTAGTCAAAAGCACCTTGCACGATTGCCAGACCAGCCCCGAAACCCAAGACAGCGGGGAACGTTCGAACTGTGACTTGATCAGGTTGTTTATCCATTGACAAAAGGAGGCAGCCTAACATGTCAGTCCTATGACACCACCAGAAAGAAAGCCACCAATAGCAGGATTCCAGCTGTCATCTTTCTCGCGAAGATTCGCAGCTGCGGCTTTTGCGAAGCCATAGGTTCCCCCTGATGCAGCTACGTCTTTCGTTAGTGTTACGAATATAGAAGAGATAGCCCCATCGATAGCACACCGAACATAGCAATTACCCCCCCACCCCGGGTAAATACTCCCCAGGCGGAGACATTCTGCTTTGTAAGAGTATTTTGAATCGCAGCGACTGCAAGTCCAGCTGCTCCAGCGATCAAAGTTGATTCTATTGCAATCTCGACAGCGTCTTTGGGCTTGTATGTCGCCTCGTCCTCGGAAGACATGATGCGGCAAATCCAAAACGCTTTTCTCCCGCATGCAGCTTACTTTGATGCTTTCATTGGAATCAATTGTGTGAGAGATGTAGAGTAGTGTATGAGGTGTGGGGGGGTGAGCTCTGGGTGTCGCTAGCTGGTCAAGGCTCGGCGAAATGAAACTCCGATTTCCGATGCATGTTTGTTTGGCCGGACAGCTAACAGCTACATATTGATGCTCTTCTTCCAGGACAGATTCACACAGCACTTCGCAACGCTTTTTAGTGGTCCCAGAGATTCCCGCAACCACCAGCCCAGGTAGGCCGGCATCAGAATCCTCGTCACCTCGCCTCTGTCATCCGGAAATATCTCACTATTCGGCTCTTGAGACCAGGAAAGGACCAAGACGGCAAGGAAACCCTCAGACGCTCCAGCTTGCATAATACATATAGTCCCTAGATGGGATAGATGGAGCAATATAGTATGCTGTACGGCAGTATTTAATTCTACGCTGTCATACAACTGCGGATTCGCCCCGTTGCGGAAAGCCAACATCTTCAGGATGCTCGCCTGCTCGAAGATCTTCCAGAAGCCATCATGAAAATCGTTCTCAGAGGAGGCAAGTACGAAAACAACAACAAAAGAATGATATTCTGATCGTCCTCTTCTTCCAGGCAAGACCGCGCCACGACTCCTCAGCGATCTTTACGACTACGACCCTAGATACCTAGTGCCGTCAGCCTATAACATCCTAACTAGTCTTCCGTATTTTGACGAGGAGCAACAAAGGAACGTCCCTCCGCCTCCTCCGGGAATCAACTGTAAGCATAAGTGGTCACTGAAAAGAAGTCAGAGCGACCTCCCTGACGATGGCTATGAGCCGGATTCGTCGACCGTGTGGAAAATCGCGGTATATTGCTCAAAATGTCGGTCTCATCTGGATCTTTCGATGGATTTTCGAGAAGCAAGCCGCTTCTCAAAGCCTTGTCCGACTGCCTCTAGGCCATTGCATCATTTCATATACCAACCACAGTTCTCGAAGCCTCGACAGCGTGGCACCCTTGCTCCAGATCCGGATACTGGGTTCCAATGGGTCGATGAGCAACATTTCCAATGCTCTGCGGCCGAATGCTCTGCAAGACTTGTTGTCTGGTTCAAGCCACCTAGACTTGTCCCTGATTGGGTGAAGCAGCTTACCGACAAGTTTATGATCAAGACTCGAGCCGAAAAAGCAATGGCAGAGGACCCGAAGAGGTTTGAGGGTCATGCTGTCCCTTCAGCCATAAACGTCCTCTCCAATCTTCGGGTATACATCTGGAACGCTGTTCACACTCCAGGGAAAAGCAGGAGGATTCCAGGACATAACAAAAGTTTTCTATTAAGCTTAGGAGAAACTTGTACCGATTTGCTTGAGTATGTTGGATTCACACGTGAGGTAATGTTTAGCTGGTGTATACGCGCGTGACGGAGTTAATGAAGTAAATGCAGGGAGAAGATTGGTTACCACCAGAGCCTGAAGTGCCTGCGCCAGCCTATCTGACCAATTCAGTCAACGTCAGCTTAGATGATATACTTAAGGAATTGAATGTCCTCATCTCTGAGAGACCTGATGATGAGAAGCGTACTATTAACAATCAGCACGTCCCGGAATGGGCAAAAAGAGATTTGAGTGCCGTGTTAGGTTGCCTGGACTGTAAGCGAAGCATGCTCTCTTGAAGTTTTGTAATTGACCGAAGCTGAATCCGTTTCAGTCAAGCAAAGCCCACAGTCTCGGACCGTTGATCTGACGGAGACCAAGGAAGAGCACCCGTAAGTCCAGATGTAACAAGCCAAGTCTCTATGCTTGCAGGCTTACGATTTCAAGCTGGCATGCCGGCTTAGGTGCTACCGTAGACTTTCATGATGAGCTCATCGATTTCTCTTATGAGCGACAACTGGAAATGGATCCTCCAAACACTCCGTATTACTTGGATTGTCTTCAAGGAATAGCAGGAGGGCGTCACAGCGAGGCCCTTAACACGAAAGTTGCAATAGAAGCTTCCAAGGACAGAATAAGCTTGAAGGACGTGAGGGCCGCTTTCAAGGAGCTTGGCCTCGATCCTCGAGCGCATTATGAGGATGACACAATCATTGGTACGTTTCAGTCACGAGTTTCTGATGCCCCCAAACAAGAGGGCGAGATGCGAAGGGCGTTGAAAATCATTGGCCAAAGCCGCGAAAGTGAGAAGATCCAAATTGTAGCATCCCAGGGTACGTTTGCAATTGCGATGAAAATATATCTGGCCAATGATTTTCTGACTGAATTATAGTCGTCACGAATTATGAACAAGCGCTTCTCTATTTGGAAGCGTCTGCAGATGTCACGGATGACTTCATCGTCACGATGTACACTGTAAAGGTAACCGTTCGACCTCGTCTCTTGTCACATATTTACACTCACTCACTTTGCCTGGTTGGAATATTGAAATTGACAAGAAGGAATTTGCTGATCGCATCCTGCTACTCCATCCAGGTCGATCAACCATCCTCAGAGGTATCTATAGCGCGCCACGCCGTCGCCTTGATCGCCGATCACCGCAAGAGCAGCGCTCTTAAGCACTGGCTTGAAACCGATACACTGGGCGAAGTTGAGATGGATGTCGATCAAGCATACGTTCGCCTAGGCATCAGTGACCGAACACTCGACGACGAAATGATCCTTGCTCAATACGACTCCTTGCAACTCGACAGTCCCTCCCAATTCAAAGACCTGAGGAATGCACTCGCGGCAATTGCAAAAGCGAAGAACTCTCAACGCCTCAATAGCTTCCTAAAATCTAGCAAGAGCTCCTCGGAGCATCCTATATCGGACTGGCCAGTAGGACTGGAGAATATTGGCAATACGTGCTACCTCAACAGCTTGTTACAATTTTACTTCACCATCAAGCCGCTAAGAAACCTTGTATTAAGAATCAACGAGTTCAAGATGCCGACAGATGAAGAGAGTCTAAAATCGAAACGAGTAGGATCTAGGAATGTGTCAAAAAAGGAAGTTGATCGTGCGCAGCAATGTGAGTAACGTCTTCCACCATGAATGAACGACGACTGACTTGTACAGTCGTCGATCAGCTGAGGAAACTTTTCGAGGATATGATCGCATCTTCCAAGGTTTCAGTGACTCCAGAACCAGAACTTGCCCGTCTCACCCTGGTCAGCTCTTCCAAGGAGGAGCACATACGTCGCCAGTCGATGCTTAGTCCTACTCGTCCTTCTCTGGGGCAGATTAATGGCAGTCCTGTCTTTGGTCCCCTAGGTCCTCCCAGCCTAACTCAAAAAGACACAGACATGTCTGATGACGCGCCACTAGAAGCTACGGACTCGAATGCTGTCAATGACGGCCACAACGGTGACAACGCGAGTGATGTAACTTTAGTTGATGGCGCACCTGCCATGGATGACGACGTTATGATCTTAGATGATGACAATGATGACGATGAGAAAGGCCTACAACAGAAGCTCTTCGAAGATAAGGAGAATATGCCGCCCGCCAAAAAGCCAGTCCGAGAGAGCTCGCCAGAGACACACTTGAGACCTCTTGACGAGTCTTCTTCCTCTCGTGTGAATGAACAGCAGGGCTCCGTAAATCCTTCGAGAAGGACGGAGAATGAGTCGTCAGATTTCAATGACGAACAGGCCGATCCCAAGGAAGACAAGACATCGACCTCCGCAGCACCGCCAAGCAGACCTCCGCCAGTCCCGCCAAGGCCAAAGCCAAAGCCAATAGAAACGAATGCTGTCCAAGAAGCTGAGTATGGCGCCCAACAGGACGTTACTGAAGTCATTGCAAACGTACTGTTTCAATTACAATGTGCCATCAAGGCCGAATCAGCCGACGAATCTGGGGAACAGATTGATGAAGTCAAACGCCTATTCTTTGGGAAACAAAAGTCTTACACGACTGACAGACAAGGGCGAATGAGGACCAAGGAAGAATACATGTCTGATATTAAGGTCGATGTAGCTACCGGTTCCCGCGATATCTACGCAGCGTTAGACGGCGCCTACGACGTCCAGGACGTTGAAGTAGGTGGGGACCTCGAGCCACAGTACACATCAATCAGTCAACTCCCGCCTATACTGCAAGTACACGTCCAACGGGTCCAATTCGATATGGAGAAGAAGTCTGTATTCAAGTCAAATCATCATCTCGAATTGAAAGAGACAATCTACATGGATAGGTACATGGATTCTCCGGACGCAGATCTATTGCAGAGACGACGAGAATGCTGGGAATGGAAGAAGCAGCTCGCTAATGTGGAATCACGGAGAGCCGAACTTGCCACTTCAGACGTAAGTGAGTCCTGCATCTCAAGGCTACTCGTGACTAAGATGTGGCCGTAGATGGGGATGGACATCCCAGAAGTTTTGGAAGCCACATGTGGATTCTTGCGCCAGATTTCCGACTTCGACGACAAAGATCCCATCGAGGTCCCGCCCGATTTACTGCAAGCGCTCGACAATGCTGCAACTGAGGCCAAACAGGAACTAGAGTGTAAGTGTACAATGTTAAACAGCGAATCCTGAATGCTGATCCATTCTTCTAGCCCTTGAGTTACAGATCAGGGACCTGAAGTCCCATATTGCCAGCCAATTCAACGATCTTCGAAAGATTCCATATCGATTACAGTCCGTCTTCATCCACAGAGGCTTCCATAATTCTGGTCATTATTGGATATACATCTACGATTTCAACAAGCAGTTGTGGCGAAACTACAATGACGGGTATGTAAACGAGGTTAAAGATACCAGGGAGATCTTTGAGCAAGAATCTGGAGATCGACCTGCTACGCCATACTTCTTAGTCTACGTGATGGATGAATCGAAAGAAGACTTGGTCAATTCTGTATGCCGAGACGTCGTCGAGCCGTCGCCGGAGGAGCAGCAGGATACTGTGATGGAAGACTCTAGCCAAGCTCAAGAAAGCCAAACAGATGTTGACACGTACAGACCGATCAACTCATCTACGGATTATGGAACAGCAGAACCCTATAGTAGTGAGAACTGGACTCGTGGCGGAGGCTGGGCTGACAGCAACTCTTGGAATCAGAACGAAGCTCCAGTATATTCGAATTGGTAACAGGATCCATGTCACAAATGATCAAGGACCCAATGCTTATCGAGTGCAGACTCCCGTAGTCTACTACTTACCCACCCATGCCCTCTGCTGCCGACATTTGATTACAAATATCACTTCACGAAAGAGTCTCCAATTCCAGTCGGCATTTTCGGGCATCTTGTACCCTTCGGATAAGCTCTCCGTGGGCAAAAGATGTGTCGATAACACTCATGTACAGCAGCCTTTTCGATTGGTTGCGGAGACATACAATTCCTGTACATTTGGCCAAGGCGCTGACGAACTCGACCCCCCGAATCACCAGAAAACCGTTTGTGGAATGAGGCAAACCACACGTCGGTGCAGAGTGGCATTTGGCAGGATCGTCATTCCACTTCTCTGTAATGAAGTACTTTCAGCGTTTTAGATTTCTCAGACATAAGTCGGTCTGGCATTCTCTTGCAAATCAGCATCAGTAGCCGGCACAGCACGGGAGCATTGGAGCAGTGGACCAAGAGGAGCCAAAATAGCATAGTCTATTCCGCGTGATGATACCAATATAAAGCGTTGAATTATGTGAATATAAACTGGGTAATGTGCCAGATGCCAGGTGTAGATGATAGGCCTTTCAAACCACTTGTGTTTGAACGGTCAACCAGCCAAGAGCAGAGCAAGGAGAACATTGAAAGCAGACATGCTTGATGGATAGTATGCTCGACATGCTCGACATGCTCGACCGACGACTTGGTTGATTGATTGATTGAGTCAAAGTATCCTGGAGTCAGTTCCTAATGCACCCACTGTGCGAGGAAGTAAATAAACGGAGATCAGATACTCTAGACAGAATATGGCTAGCCTCTAAGAATGCCAAGATTTCGCCCACCTGAACAATTTCGGAGTTTGGAGTTCACCGCCGGCAAATTATCAACATGTCGTTGTCACTGTGCGTGGTGACTGTCGACTCCAACAATTGCCTGTGCATCCCATACTACGCTTGCCTCCACTTGAGCCTTTGATACATTCCATCAAGTAACATGGCGCAAGAATCCAGGTCTGATAGTTTGGAGGTTCGCAGCATGCTCTACCCCACACATTCCCCATATTAAGACAGATGCTCACTTAATTCGACAGGAGCGACTTAAGAGCCATGCCAAATCATTTGATGGCCTGCTCTCATTGATTCCTGCAAAGTACTATTACGGAGAGGACACGAGTGTACGTCGAGGTTGATGAACTTGGCATTTTCTGACCCGTTTGGAGCTGATTGTGAATCCAACCCCTAGGATCAATGGCAGAGGAAGAAGCAGACGAAAGAAGAGGCACGAGCTGCTAAGCGAGCTAAGCTCGATCCAGACAATGCAAAGAGTGCCAAAGATGTGTTAGACGAGCAAGCCGCCAATGCTCGGAAGAGGAAGCGCGAAGAGGATGGCGTGTTCTCGGATGTGGATGGTTTGGAGGTCGAGAGGCCGTCCAGTACAGGAAAAAAAGGCAAGCGGACGAAGAAGCAGAAGAGGGAGGAAAATGGAACAGCCAGTGATCGCGCCGAAAGGAAGCCCGTCGATGACACCGCGGTGGATAAGTCTGAGCCCGATCCAGAGACCCTGAAGAAAGCCGCAGCGGAGGAAAAGAGGAAGAAGAGAGAACGCAAGAAGGCTAAGAAGGATGCAACGTTTGCAAAGGCGAAAGCAAAAAAAGAGAGAAAGGCACAAGAAGCTGCGCTTAAGGAAGACTCTAAGGATGCTGCAGCCGGTGCGGAGGCTCGCGATGAAGATGATAAGACTGCCCAGGGTGGAGAGATTGATCGCATTGAGATGGAGGACATCGTAGACGAAACACGGATCGATCTTCCATCTACAGCTACGCCATCAACAAGCCGCTCGCCTACCTTTGACGCGTCAGCAAACCACTCGGGCTCCTCCTCCATTTCATCAATCGCACTACCTATCGCAATAGAAGACTCTCAAGGCGAGACCTTGTTGGAAAAAGAAGCTCAAGCGGAACCCAGAGAACCAAAACCCACCCTTGAAGAAATCAAAACCCGCTTTGCAGCCCGCCTCGAAGCCATGAAACGAGCCCGTAACGCCGACGGTCTTAACGGTGCACCTGCTCGCAATCGGCAAGAACTAATGGAAGCCCGCCGTCAGAAAGAAGAGCAACGGAAGGCCCACAAAAAGGAGTTGCGCCAAAAGGCCAAGGAAGAAGAGCGGCAGAAACGCAACGAGACCCTAGCACGCGGCTCACCACTCCTTTCAGGCTCGCCTCTCCTCTCCCCAGGTTCACCTCTTAACGCACCCTCATCACCCGCCAACACCTTCTCCTTTGGCCGTGTTAGTTTCGCCGACGGCCAACATGCCTCTGCCAATTTGAATGCCATCATCGACCCGAAGACCAAACCCAAAGGTCCGTCAGACCCCCGTACCGCACTTCTAGCTGCCCAGAAAAAGCAATCCCGCCTCAGCGGCCTCGACGAGAGCAAAAAGGCCGATATCGCGGAGAAAGAGACTTGGCTGAACGCTCGGAAGCGAGCGCACGGTGAACGCATACGCGATGATACCTCGCTACTCAAGAAAACGCTGAAGCGCAAGGAAAAGCAAAAGAAAAAGAGCTCGAAAGAATGGAACGAACGGCTCGATGGTGTGAAGAAGAGCCAGGATATGAAGCAGAAAAAGCGAGAGGCTAATCTGCAGAAGCGCAAAGAGGAGAAGGGGAAGAAAGGTGGCAAATCGAGCGCGAAGAAAGGGAAAGGGAAGGCAACCGCTCGGCCGGGTTTTGAAGGAAGTTTCAGGGCGAAGGCGCCGAGTGGAGGAGCGGACGGCGAGAGGAGAAGGTGACGAGCTCCGGCAGCAACAAGAGGCATTTACGCAGCGTCGACGACTCGAGCTCGATGGCCTGGGAATCGGAGCGACGCATGTAGCTCGAGGGTTCCTTGAACGGTTTTCGGTCCCGCCAGCCTTGAACGCATAGCTTCCTGCTACAACCCAAAAAGATGCCCATGCTCCGCAGCTGCCCTTCCACACCGCGAGACCCGACGGACCAAACCCGGACAAGAGCCGTGAGTGACAGCCCGCATCGCAGCCCACACACCTCGATGCCGCGCCCACAAACACACCCATCTCTCCTCCGCCCCTCTCCCGCTCCCGCTCCACCCCCCCTCCCACGCCAACCACCCCCCTCACCCTCCAACCCACCCAAAACCAAGCCCTCAAACCCCCGTCGCAGCCCCCCCACCACAACACCGCACCAAGCGTAGACCCTCCGGGCCGCCATCAGAGCTACACCGACGGACCCTCCCCCCCCAACCACGCTCCAAGAAATCACCGTAGAAGAGCCCCCGCTATCGCATCCGACGAACCCGACGCCCAACCCACACCGTAGCCCCATCGTTCGGTCGACCGGCCGCGCAGTGAGTACACACGCGCCCTAGTCCCGAGCCCGGAGGGAAGCGGCGTGGGCCTCGATCGAATCGGCACGCGGGCACCGCGCCGGTCGACATTCGGCATCGGTTCTGTGCTGTGATTTGGAAAGCTGGGCGGAAATTTTTTCAAGCGGGCACGACGACGCTCGACGTCGAGGGCGGTTCGCGCGGTGGGACGGACCATGTGCGTACGGTTTTCTGCCGTCGGACGCGAAGGGGGGGGGTCGAGGGTTGGGGGTCGCGGTGCGTGGGGAGGGAATACAGGGGGGGAAGCGGCTGGCGGCGGTGTTGTCAGACGGGGGATGATGGCGGTGAGGGAGTTCGGGCAAGGGAGGGAGATCAGACCGGTGAGGATGCTAGGAGGATGACGGGGAGGGATTTTCTGACGCGGGTAGGGCTCAGGCGTTATGAGTGGGCATGGTCTAGATGGATCAGGCAGCGGGAGGATCTAGGTAGATGGCAAGGTGTGACACGTGTGACACCGCATGCGGATTTGTGGCATGGCTTGACAAGCTAATCTCTATCGCTATCGTAAGATCTCACCAAGGCGCGCGCCAGCAGCTCCCAGATCACATTTTCCGTCCCTCGACCCGACTGCAGAAACGGGGCCGGAGGGTGAATGCAATGCAGCATGTCAGATTTCATGTGGCCGAAACGTGCATCGAGATCTGGAGCTAGGCCCGCTCGGTGGGTTTGACCGACGGACGACGTCCAAAATTATCTGAAGTGGGGATTGGTTCTGATTTTTAGTTCACACTTCGAACACCGCGGTAGGAAATGTATCGCACGCGTGGAGCGAAGAGGTCTCGGCGGGCTTTGCGTTGATGCGAAGATCGATGGGGTGGGCTGGTAAACGTGGACCACACTTCACCGCCGTACCTGCTTTCCCGCAGGTGGCGGGCTTGGCACCGGTTCGCAAGATAATCTGCAACGCGAGAAGGTAACGCCATGCTCATGGAGCTTTGTACGGATGACTGTGGCCAAGGCCAGCAGAGGATATCATATGTCGAAAAAAGGAAGCGACGGATAGACACTCAGGTAGTATTCTCGGCCCAGGATGTGTCGTAGATGAAGGCATCCCAGCCTCCATCGATACCCGCGGGGGTAACAGTGCCGCTGCCAGATGCGCTGGTCCCACCAGCATACATCTGACCCTTTGAGAAGTCATGGAGTGAACCATCGTAGGGAAATTGAAAAGCTGGCGACGAGGCTGGCGACGCAGATATTGTCGTAGACGGCTGGGCGCAGATTTGATGGCGAGGTGACATGTCCAGAGCGCTGGGTGCGAGCGTGGCGCTCATGCCATCGTGTGACTGATTGAAGCTTCGCGGCTTCTGATAAGTAGATTGAGTCGTATTGTAATTGTATGGCTGCGGTAGGTTCTCGCTCCCAGCCATCAAGATGGACGTGAACGGATCGTTGGGATCCAATGCGGGTCCGAGGAGCATCTGCGCTTCGGTTGGGAGTGATGTAGAGAAAGGGCTCATATTCGAAAACACATTTGCACCGCCGAGTGGGTGCTGTTGTTGCCCCGGCGATTGCTGTGGGGGCGCCCTCATCTGCTGCGAAGTCTGACTTTCTTGTTTTACGCTGAAGGTGGATGATGTCTGGGGAAGCGTAGGCCTTGCGTGTATGGACTGTGGTGTTGCTGGTGTGCCCGTCGGCGAGTGCGATGACGACTTGGATGAAGCGGATGTTCGACGATGATCCATCTGGGGTACAGCTTGGATCGGACTTGGTGCAGGCATGTTCGGGGAATAGGTCGGAGTACCGTGGGAACCGGAGGCTGAGCGTGCTTGATGACCAGGTCGGTATCCAGGCGTTCCAGGTGTGGGATACGGCTGGCCGAAGGATGGTGACTGCTGCTGAGGCAACCCGTGAGCCATGAATGGAGATGGATACATGTTTTGATTGTGCGCGAACTGTGGAGCGTTGGGGTACTGCTGGGCGTACGAGTTCGTGATGGCCTGGTCCAACGCAGACCTCATGGCAACGTGGTTTGTAAGATATGCCGACAGGCGTCTGTTGAAGTCGGCTGATCCAGTCTGAAGGTGGGCCGTAAGTCGTCGGTACTGCATGGGTAGGTCATCGTCTTCCTCTTCGTACATCTCCTCGTTGACCACATCTTGTTCGGTGACTCGTAGTGAGCGACCGGTGCGTCGCTTATGAATCTCCGACGCTCGTCGAGCCGACTCGACTCTCGCCTCGAGACTCCGGTCACTTCTCCTGGACGCTGCAATATAGGCACTATGAATCGATGAGTACATGTCCATCGAACGATGATGGTACGCATGCCATACCGCTCTTGGTTCTCCTCATGGGTTCGTTCAGTTTTCAACGCCTTTGCCGGCGGAATGGTACGCTGGGGAGGCATGTTGATATGATTTGGCCTCTCGTGTGCAAAGAAGAGAATCCAATAGTGGAGTTGATAAGTGGCACACGAGTGCACACGCTCTGTCCACGGGAAAGGAAGAGTCTGGGGAAGAATTTGAGGACAAGAGGAATGTGGGTGGTTATGAGTTGCAGAGAGCGACCCGGCGTGTGGAATAATATCGCGTCTTTCGGGAGCTTGACCCTTGTGGCGAGAAGCTCTGGCGACAAATCGCGAGGGCCAAGCAGGGAGGGTCGAGGGTCAAGGCGAGCGAGTGACAGGGAACAGGTTGAAAGAAGGGAGGATTGATTGGAAGATTAATTGGAAGATTAATGCTGGGAATTGAAATGAAACGAAGGCGTGAAGATTTGGATTTGGATTTGAATTGGATTGGATTGGGGGTTAAAGGTATTGGGGTGGAGGGGAGGGGAGCGCAGTATCGATATAGAGACCCTGCGATGCTCAGGGCAGCGGACGGTGGGGATCGATCTGGATTTAGGAATTGCGCCTGCGCCGACTGCCGAGGGCGGGCGTCACGGATGTTCGTACTCGTGAGTGATCGTCGGCTAAGTGAAAAGAGGACAATGATCAGGACGACGGACAACACAGCAATTGAAATGCAATACAGCCGTTGGGTTGCAGAGAGGTGGGATGAAGCGTGGAAGGGGAGGGTCCAATATGGATTATCCAGCGAAAAGAGAAGAGAGAAGAGAGAAGAGAGAAAAGGAGGAATGATGGCGGGTGGGATGGTTCCGGATTACTTATACTTGGAACTGGGACGAGGGAGAGAAGGAGAAGGAGAAGGAGAAGGAGAAGGAGAAGGAGAAAAGGAGATAAGAGTCCAGAGCTGAAGAGATGGAAGTGCTCGGGTGCAGCTCCGTCGGGAGGCTAAGAGAGTGACGAGGGAAAGGAAAGGATGAGTACAGTAGAGTACAGAAAGGACGTTCTTTGAATCTTGATCCTTGGCCCCCATTATTCCTCCCTCTCTCCCTCTCCCTCTCCCTCAATCGTAATCGTACTTTAACTTACCAGCTGCACGATACGCGACTTGCTCTGACAGAGCGAGCCATACCCGACATGGTCATCAATCGGAAGATCCCTTTCATGGACGAGACACGATCCTTGGTAGGCGCACCCCACCACGCACTAAAGCCGGATCTCTGTCCTTCCGAACATCAACAAGCCGATCGTGATTGGTCCATCTGCAAACCGCTATCTAGTGCCAGATTAGCGAAGCTAGCGCCATCTGAAATGGAAAAAAAAAGGGCTCCACACGTTCCCATCAGACTTTGGGCCATGGGCCATGGCTTGCCCCGCTTGTGACCTTTCTCCACCTTCTTTGGGAAAAAAAGGGAAAAAAGGGCAAGTCAGCCGTCGATTTGTCAAACTCATCCTGCCCAATCCTCCTTCACCACTACTGCCTGCTCACCTCCAACTGCCGGTCATTCGATCAAACTCAAGTTCAAGTTCAAATTCAAAGTCAAATGGACAGAAACTTCCGACGTCACTACAGAATCGCATTCGCAATCGCAATCACCCAAACTCCCCTTGCTGACGAAACTTGCCAGGCCCGATTGAATTCAGCCTAGCCGTGAGCTCTCGGGCAGGCCTCCGCAGCGCTATAAGCCGGCCGGCCAGCCAATGCAGCCCGAAGTAGCCACAGGTACCGCCAATCAAACCCTCAAAGGTAAGTACGTGCTTCCCAACATGGCCTCGGACCTCCTCGATGAGAGGCCAACGGCCAACGGCCATGATGAGGCCAGAATGTGGACAGTGTCAGTGGGCTCCCGCCCATTCTCTTGAGCTCAACTGAAGCGGAGTGAGCGGAGCAGAGACCGTGTGCCAGGCGATCAGCAGGGAACCAAAAGTCCAACACATGGCCAATCAAGGAAATTAAGAACGATAAGAAAGCTAAAAGAAAGCTAGTATCCACTGCCGTTACTCTAGCCGCTTGCTCGTGAGCTGTCCAACAGTCCAACCCACTCGCCGGAAGTTGCTCCTTTGCCACCATTGAGATCGGAGATTGTTCGATGGCAACGGTAACGCATGTAGGGCATAGCTAACCTAGCCATCCTCATCCTCATCCTCATCCTCATCCAATCACATTTCATCTGGGCACCTTTAACCCTGTGAAACACAAGGTTTCCGATCGATCTCGTTGTATGCTGTAGATCTGCTTTACGTGAGGCAGGTGAGGCAGGTCGATCTAGACTCGGGCCCAATCGCCGCTTTCCGTGCGATAGAGCTCCGCTGCATGCGATTGTCATTTGCACAATGATCCCATCTCTCCTCTTGCGCACATCAAAGGCCTTGCTCGGAGAATCGCACTCAGTCAACTACTGTCATACTCGTAGTATTCACTATTCAGGAATCATTGCAGCCAGATGGTATTCTTAGAAGTCAGAAGCACGATCGAAAAGGGCATCTCCAGTCTCGGCGGTCTGGACTCTGGGATATTGTACGGGCATCGGTACTCGAGGGGACAGGGCTAGGGAATATGCATGCTAAGATACGGAGTACGGGCGCGTGAGTCTGCCAGATCAACAGGTGCATCATGGGTCCATGACCGATCCTGTCTTGGTGCATATCGCTCTCGGACGGTGCACGAAAATGATAAAGCCCAGACGTCTCCGCGACTTACCAAGTACCTAGATTAGCCGTTCCAATTATTCACCAGCATGGTACCTTGTGCAGTCGTCTCCCTTTTGCGCTGACTACTCCGAGCTCCCTCGCGTCTCGTGGGCAGGCGCTGCCCTTTCAAGCACGAAAGGCACCGCACCCCACAACACTCGGACCCCATCCCCCCCGACTATTTGTCATCTGACGCAATCCCACCGCGCATATGCCGACCCCGTGCAGGAGAACCTCGCACCCTCCACGTCCCAAAGCGACCAAGTCAGGTACAGACACCGCAGGACCCACCGCGCCCCCGAGCGAGTAAAAACGCCCCCCGACCTGCGTCATACCGCCCACCGCCCCCCCCGGTGGGCCAGATTGGCGAGATCGTGCCGTCGATGCCCCAATCCCCAGCGAATACGGTACGGTATATGCCAGATGGACAGGGCGCACAGGGGTGCTTCGCGCGACCCTGCATGACGCGGGCTTTTTCCTTCCCTTTCCCAGGCCCCGCAGGGGGACGTGCGACCTGCCCCGTCGGCGGGGATGCTCGGCGTGGGCTCTGTGGCGGCGGGGCGACCGGGGTGAGACGAAGCGAGGTCCGGGCGTGCGGGTCCGGGGCTGAGTGGTGGGCGCGTATGGTCGACGTTCGGTAGATTGCGACGGTGACGGTGATGGTGGGGATGAAGGGGGAGTCGACGCCCGTCGCGGTGCCTGGAGCCCGTCAGCCGCGGCGAAATGGCAACAACCGACCTCGAGATCGGAAGGGTTTAAAGACCCGAAGGTCCCGTCACCGTCGTCAGGTACCTTCTTCAGTGGGAAAGGGACGGGTTCGCAGCAGTTCGGCGGTCTGACGAGGAGCACGCGGACGGGGTGGGTATGGCATTGAGAGCGTGGGTCTTGACTCATCGCCGGCTGGATGGGGACGGGGTTTTCAGATCACTTCTAGGTATCTCTCACGCGGTTACATGATGCCTTGATGGATTAAATGTCGTATTTGATACGCTTCGCCACATGTCTTGGGGGAAGCAAAGTCTCGCAGCATCTGGACATGTCACGATGGGCAGAGATCGCCATCCGCCTCAAATCTGGCAGGTTCGCACCCCGCCACGGTTGCCGCGCAAATACAGGTATGGACATCTCCCACTGTGTGCGCCTTCACATTCACGCGGCTCATAAAAGCGAGTCCAGCCGGGTGAAGACGCTCAGGCAAGCGGCCACGACCTGCGTAATCGTCAGCGTCAGTATCTGCCCACCAGTCCCGGGGACGGTAGAATGTACCTCCAGCTGTAACTCCCTGTCCTTGTTCTTGTTGACTTCATCCGTAACCACCTGCCCCAAATTCGCCCCGATGCCCTGGGCGCCCCCGGTCCGCTTCCCAAACGGCCACTGAGAGTATTCCGCCAAGAGCTCATCGACCTGTGCGAATGCCCTTTCCCTTGCCTCGTGACCCAGAGTTGCCAACGCGTTCTCCAGCACGTTCGCCGCGTAGGCCGCGCACACCATCGCGATCGTCCTGATGTATCTGAACTCCATGTCTTCGGGGAGGAACTGGCTCGGTGGCAGGACGACCGTCCTATTCGTCAAGACGTTGCGGACTCGCCGTCGGATCTCGTCCTTTGCGCCTCCGTCTGCGACTGGGTGGGTGGCCATGTCGAAGAGGAGGAAGTTGCGCTTCTCGGTGCGGAGGATGCCCTTGTCGACGAGGCCTTTGGCGAGGCGCTCCCGTACTTGCTTTAGCTGGTAGCCGATTTTCATGAGGTTCCACGTCTCCCCTGGCCGAGACATCAGTACAGGAGCTCTGCGCGCCAAGCGTAGATTTTCTGGCTCTTACCACTCATCAGATCGATCCACGAGCTCACGCTCATCTTCTCGCTCGACTTCATCATCTTCAATGCCTCGTCCAGAAGCACTTCTCCAGTCAGGTTGTCATCGATGACCTCAATGACCCTGTCTGCCAACGGGAAGCGCCGTCTTGACGAATCCTTTTGCATGCTCACGCGACCTCTGAAAGCTAGCTCAATGACTATGCATCCTCGGAGTGCGTAGGAGATGTTGTCGTTCCAGAATGATAGATAGCCCTGGGACACAGTCAATGTCAGTTTCGAATCGTAGAGGGATCAGAAAGGCTAAACTTACCTGCTTGTCCTTCAATCCCATCAGCAGGACCTCCTCCATGAGCGTCAGTTTCGGCTGCTTGCTCCGTTCCTCACTCTCACTTATATCCCGCGGATCGAATGCTATCTTATGTCCATTCTCCCCGCCTGTGTAGGATGTCTCTGGTGCACGGTCGTTGTAGGGTTTTGGCGCTGGGGAGCTGACTCGGCTTGCGTCTTCTCCATCCTCAGCGGTGGACGCGGAGGCTCCACCCCCTCCCCCAGCGCCGCGGCGACGAGTCAGGCCGCCAGCTGACGCCATGGAGCTGTGATCTCGAGCTTAGGAACAGAATCGCTGATGGATCTGCGGATCGATGAGAGGAATGCGAAAAGCGGGAAGTGAAAGCATCCGTTCGTGTGACGTTGGGTCCAGCGGCCAAAATTCTTTCGAATCGTGAGTAGCAACTGGAGAGTCGACACTATGCTGTCGCTGAGGGCGCTATTTTTCTAGATTGCGATTCAATCGTTCGTATTTCTTTATGAGCTGGATAATGTGCCAGTTTAGTACATATGAGGATTCTGTAAGTAGGCTAAAGTAGGTACGCTTCGTTTCAGAAGAAGCTCGCTTACGCTTGCCGCAGCATTGGCGCCTACGAAGTCGGAACCAGTGAACAATTTAATCCGGGTCATGTTTTTAGGCATTCCGTACAGCAAACGAAGTCCCAATCGTAGAACAGGACTGGTAGAGTATTTGTGCTTATGTGTACGCCAAGAATCAGACATGACTGGACTGTAGAATAGTACAGATACAGGGGCCTTGCAAGATATGAAGACCCTCGGAATTGACAGAACCCCTGCATGCTCTTCCACCTCGCATCATCCCAGCTACTGAGCAGCTTTAGTGCGCTGAAGGAATGTATTAGCAGCTGTGCGACACTCGCTATTCCTCCACGGGCTTACCGTCTGGCTGGCCCAATATGTAGTTCACTGCTTTGTCGACTGCAAGACGATTAGCACTAGAATAGCCATGCCAAACCCACTCGCCCGTGAGAAAACATACTGCTCGAAATCGAATCTGCCTCCTTGTCTGGAATCTCAATACTGAACTCCTGTACGATAGTCAGACCGGGCAAATCCCCTTCCTACCCTAGAGCATCTCGCCTCCTCAATAGCCATAACCACCTCCACAGTGTCCAAACTGTCCAGACCTAAATCATTCGAAAAGTGTGACGTGTTCGAGAGCTTGTATCAAGTCAGACATGCCACTGCAATCCAGAGTCATTGCCATCCATACCTTCGAGGCATCTTTGACCTGAAATTGCAATCATTTAGCCCACTTCTCGGGTTCTCAAAGCCACAGGCAGCCATACTTTGTCAAAGTTCTTCAGCAGATCCATTATCCTTCCCTCAACCTCTGGCTTCGACAATCCTGCTGGTGCTGAATAGTATCTGATTCCTGGGTAACGTGGAGCTGAGGCAGACCGGGTGGAAGTGACGGAGAAGCAGGGAGCGATTGCTCGCGACGCTGGAAGCTGTATCTTTGTCACGGACCTCGAGGCGCATCGAACGGACTGGAAGAGAGCGGTACGCATCATCTTGAATGCAGTATCGAGTTGTAGGATAAAAGCGTTTTTAATGACGATGCTGAAGAGATCCGACTTCTTTCGCATCAATACACTAGCGACCTTTTAGCGCCATCGCAGCCTTTCAGCCAATCACTTGCTCAACATTTTCGCATTACCGCAATTCGCTCTTTGCCACGACATCATCCTCTACGACCACCACCATGTCTTCAGCACGCTCCCTGGCAATGCTCGCCCGCGCGCGCCCCACTTCCATCCCCCTCACCGCCTTCCTTGCCACGCGCACAACCATGCCGTCCGTAACCTTCACCAGCACCTCGCGGCTGGCCGCCACCCCGGCCGGTCCACCGCCCCAAGGGTTCCGGCTCCCACGAAAGGAGCGCTGGGACGAAGGCAAAGAGTCCGCCCTTGACAAAGCCGGCAAATACTTCCTCCTCACCGAGATGCTGCGGGGCATGTACGTTGTGCTGGAGCAGTTCTTCCGGCCGCCGTACACCATCTATTATCCTTTTGAAAAGGGGCCGATCTCTCCGAGGTTCCGTGGGGAGCATGCTTTACGGCGGTATCCTACGGGGGAAGAGAGGTGCATTGCTTGCAAGCTGTGCGAGGCCATCTGCCCGGCGAGCGCTATTACGATTGAGGCGGAAGAGAGAGAGGACGGGAGTAGGAGGACTACCAGATATGACATTGATATGACGAAGTGCATCTACTGTGGGTTCTGCCAGGAGAGCTGCCCGGTGGACGCCATTGTCGAGTGTAAGTCACTTCCATGGGATCGTGAATCTTTCGTGTATGGTCAACGGCTGAGTCGTGGTGTCTATAGCCCCCAACGCAGAATACGCCACGGAGACGAGGGAAGAGCTGCTTTACAACAAGGAGAAGCTGTTGGCCAATGGTGACAAGTGGGAGCCGGAGCTGGCTGCGGCTGCGCGGGCTGATGCTCCGTATCGGTAAAGATCGAAAACAAGACTTCGGGACAGGGGGGATTTGGTGTTGTACATAGGGGGCGTCTCAGTGTGTATCAAAATCGAAGCATGGCGTGGCTCAGTATCACGAGGTTCGACATTTGGGAATATCGCCAAAGACTTAAATACTGCTATCATGAAACGACTAAAGCTAAGCAGCAGCTATGAGGAATGATACCAACTACTTAACGCCACTGTCCCTATTCATTCGGAAAGCCATTCCGCAAGTTTTCATATTTTGAGTCCGGATATGATAGCATGTTGTTGCTACTGTCGATCTTACCAAGCGCATGAACAACCTTTGATTCAAGTCAGCAATGCAGTCAGAGAAAGTCGTCCCATTCAGCGACTCACCGTCCCAATCAGGCTCTCCTCTCCCTTCTTATCTCCGCTGCTTTCCCACCACATGGCGCCCCCTAGGTTCTCTTTCTTGATATATCCCACTTTCTGCCGGGCGAGCTCTTTCGTATCATAACTTACCAACAACCGCTTCTCAGCATCGTAGCTCCAGCTGGCTCCAACCTTCTCATCCGTCGTTTCCTCCGCTCCGTGTTGCGGCAGGGCTTTGAAGTCCCACACGCCCTGCTCCCAGCTGCCTTCCCCCGTGCCGGAAAATGGCTGCCCGACTCCGTCAGTGGAAGCGAATGCTCTACCATACAGAGGCATGCCTAGCACAATCTTTGAGGGGGAGATTCCTTGGCTTTTATAGTACTCGATTGCTTTTGCCGTGGAAAATGGCGTGCTGGAAGGGTCGGAGCTGGATGGATAGAGGTTCGACTGGTGGCCGGCTCTAGTGTCCCAGGAGCCTGCATAGTCATATGCCATGAGGTTCCAGAAGTCTAAATGCATATCCATAGCTTTGAGGTTCAGCTTCTCGTAGTTTTGAGACCCTACCAAGCATTAAGAATTAGTTAATCTCAGTTTCGATCACCAAATGTACCTGCTGGACAAGCCACAGTGAGAAGCATTTTGCCATTTCCATGATTAGTGCTATATATATCAAGAGCCTAGCAGCCGTAAGCCTCAAAGTGTTGTATGAGAGGACGAGTCTGCTCACTGCTCTTGTCTCCTTGAGAAGATCGACAAAATGTTGTGCTTCTGATCCATCCTTTGGATATTCCCAGTCAACATCCAATCCTAGACCAGCCTCAGTATCGGGTAGTAGGTAGTTGTATCTACGGGTTTACCATCTATATAATTTCGGCGTCAGCAGATCTCTTCTGGATTCAAATGTGAGTCGTGAAACATGTCCCAGGAGCTTTCAACTCCTGCGACATGTCTTACAACTCCACACGTAATCCAAATCAAGAAGAAAGGGCTCGGAAGACATATACCAAGTCCCAAATCCTTGACCAATCGCACAGCAGACTTGGCAAACGTCTCTCTTCCAGCCGGTGTCGAAGCCGGTTGTGCAAAGTTCGATGAGTACGTCCAGCCTCCCACGGATAGCAGAACTTTGAGATGGCGATGCTTCTTCTTCAGTAAGAAAAGCTGCTTGACGCAGCCGTAGACGTTCGTCCCGGAATCATTCCACGAGTCGCTAGGGTAATGCTGACGGATGTTTAGAAAAAGAAAATGCGAGCAGCTAGATCAAATCCATACCTTGTCTGTATCTGACCATGTATCTGTGAGATATCTTCACACTGTCAAGATTGTGTCCACCAGGTCTACGAGTATGGAATCAAGTTAAGAGCTTACATTTCGCCACTCTCCGGTCGGATGTTGGCAAAAGCGTACAAGACGTGGGTAAGCTTGTCTGCTGGAATGTCCTGCGGTTGATGGTTTCTTCCGTATATAGCCCTTGAGGACAATTCATTTAGTCCCTCGGGCTTTTCTTCACATCGTGGAGACCTACCAATTCACGAAGTACGCAATAGCCTTGTATCCAGCACCGTCCCCCATGCTGACCTTCGTGGTCGGGTAGCTACTATTATTGCGAGGAACAGGTACCCCCGTGTAGTATGAGATGAAGTGAATCGTCAACACAGCATAGACAGAAGCAGCGACGACAATTAGCACGGACGGGCGATTCAGCATAAGTCCATGAAATAGCGTGCCGTTTCAAGGACATTACAACCAACATATACTCTGACCGCAAATGTGGATGCGAATAAGTTACCATTATCTGAAAAGTCCATGTTGTTAGTTTAGGATGGTTTGACCTAAAATCAGCAATCTTATGGATCGAAGCAATGCAGGTATATGGATATATGGTTTCCAAACACTATCATTTTGACCACTGTTGTTCGCAATTTAAATACACGATCACAACAATACTCTCGAATCCCTGCGTTCTTGGTGCTCTGGGTTGTAGCTCATGACATATCTGCTCTACACGATTTGAGCGTCATCCTTCTATCGATCAAGACAGCACGTTTCAGACCGCCATGTCATGTCCATAGAGGACATGAGGAAAGCCACAGGATCAGGACTGTGGGCGAAGAGAATATTTTCATTCAGGATAGCAGGACCCAAGATCTGTAAATAATGTCGATAGGCGAGTGATTCCGGGAGAGGTGAGAATGGCTAAGGATGGGCAGGCGCTACCGTCCACCACTTTCATGAAGAAGAACTTTGAGTTGGACACCTACTCTAAGACCAAGTTTGTCCTCCACCAATAACTTCGAGCAGGCTTTCGTACAACACGGAAGAGCATGGAGTGAGGATTCCGGTCTTCTCAGGATACGCGGGAAAGAGACAGGATTACATTCATACCAGACGCTTTCGAATGTACATGGTGCATGTCTAGACTTGATAGTCTTGTCTCGACTCTCAAATCGTCGTTCCCTCGTCTCTAACTCCATATCCCTTGAGTCTCCCTCCGTACTAGTAGATTACCAGAAGAACCAGACTCAGAGTCTTGGCCACTTGATACTACCTAGCTCTCGTCTAGTACTCGACAGGCAGGTTTGGACCCTCGGACGGCAGTTATGAAGCCCTGTCACGTCCGACTAGCGCGATTCTCAGCCCTATCATTCACGCGTAAAGTGGGTCTCTCCTCGCTCGCTCAGTATTTACAAAAACCATCTTCTACACAACTCAAAGCGCCTGATGAAATTTGTTTTGGCTTAATTGAGACGAACTCCTAACTTCTTACCACTTGATCATTGGCGAAAAAGGTAAAGAAGGTGAAATAAATTCCTTGCGGCAGCTATGTCGTCGAGGCCTGAGTTGAAGGTAACGCAGTCTCCAAATGCATTGGCAAATCGCAAGAGCTCATAGTTGACCAGGTCGATGACGAGGTTGGGTTCATAAGCTTCTTTCGGAATCTTCCAGTTAAGCATGACGAGAGCGTTCGAGTATTCAAGCGAGGCACCGGTGGTAGCGATTTCTACACAGCACATGGCGATGATGCCGCCTTCATTGCAATGACAGTGGGTGAGCTCCTTAGCATTACCGCACTGCACTTCTAATCAAAACGAACAGATTTACAAGACGACCTCCGTTCTCCGCCAGCTAGGCAAGACAGACACGGGTTTGCCATCTGTCACCATGACCATAACTGTTTACCGCAATTTCCTACGCGAAGCGCTGTTCAGATTAGGCAAGAGAGTAGAGATCTGGGAGGCTACGGGCAAAATGCAATGGAAGGTCAAAAAGCAGGCATCTCCAGGGAATTTACAGGATGTCGAAGATGAGCTTGGGGGACAAGTGGACTCGGCACCCATTATTCTCGCCGTAAAAATTACCGCCAAGGCATCGGAAGCGAGAAATGTTGGGGTATGCTTCGCAGATGCCAGCGTGCGGGAATTAGGAGTCAGTGAGTTCCTCGACAATGACCTGTACTCGAATCTCGAGTCGCTCCTCATCCAACTCGGCGTCAAGGAGTGTCTGATCCAAAGCGAGGGTCAGAAGAAAGATAGCGAGTTGGCGAAGATAAAAGTGATTGCCGAAAATTGCGGTATTGCTATTGCAGAGCGCTCTGGTGGCGATTTTGGCGCGAAAGATATAGAGCAGGACCTAACCCGGCTTCTACGAGATGAGCGCGCGGTAGGAACCTTGCCCCAAACGGACTTGAAGCTGGCTATGAGCTCCGCAGCTGCTCTAATCAAGTACCTCGGAGTTTTGTCAGATCCTTCCAATTTCGGGCAGTATCAGCTCTACCAGCACGACCTGTCCCAGTATATGAAGCTAGATGCGTCGGCGCTCAAGGCTCTCAACCTCATGCCAGGGCCGCGAGATGGGTCCAAGAACATGAATTTATATGGTCTACTCAATCATTGCAAGACGCCTGTTGGAAGTCGGCTGCTCGCACAGTGGCTCAAACAACCATTGATGAGCCTGGAAGAGATCGAACGACGTCAACAGTTAGTGGAGGCTTTCGTGATGGACACGGAGTTGCGGCAAACAATGCAGGAAGAGCATCTGAAATTCATTCCTGATCTATACAGGCTGGCTAAAAGGTTCCAAAGAAAATTAGCAAGTCTGGAGGACGTTGTAAGGGCATATCAGCTTTCTATCCGACTACCTCCGCTCATTGGCACGCTGGAAGGTATCATGGATGAGCAGTACAAAGACCCTTTGGACGCTGAATATACCACGAAATTGATTGAATGTTCCAACAGCCTACTAAAATTGCAGGAGATGGTGGAATCAACCGTCGACCTTGATGCCCTTGACAGGCATGAGTACATCATCAAGCCCGAGTTTGACGACAGGCTACGGATCTTGAGCAGAGAACTCGAGAAGGTCAAATACAACATCGACATAGAGCACCGAAGGGTTAGCAATGATCTTGACCAAGAAATTGGCAAAAAGCTATTCCTTGAAAACCACAAGACATACGGCCATTGCTTCAGACTGACAAGGAACGAAGCAGGCAGCATACGCAATAAACGAGGATACCAAGAATGCTCAACGCAAAAGAACGGGGTCTACTTCACCACAACTGAGATGACGAAATTAAGATGCGAACACGATCAACTCTCGGGAAATTACAACCGAACGCAGACTGGTCTTGTTAGCGAGGTTGTGGGCGTTGCAGCATCATACTGTCCCATCTTTGAGAAGTTGGCAGGCGTGCTTTCACACCTCGATGTTATCGTCAGCTTTGCCCACGTTTCAGTCCATGCGCCAACATCGTACGTACGTCCAAAAATGCACCCTAGAGGCGAAGGCAGCACCATACTCAAAGAGGCTCGACATCCCTGCATGGAAATGCAAGACGACATTCAATTCATCACAAACGATGTTTCTCTAGTCCGAGGAAGCTCCGAATTTCTGATCATCACGGGTCCCAACATGGGAGGCAAATCGACATACATCCGGCAAATCGGCGTCATTGCCCTGATGGCGCAAGTAGGCTGCTTTGTGCCATGTTTGGAGGCGGAGCTCACCCTGTTCGATAGCATCCTCGCTCGTGTTGGTGCTAGTGATTCGCAGCTCAAAGGCGTCTCGACATTCATGGCCGAGATGCTGGAAACTGCAAATATCCTGAAATCTGCCACTTCAGACTCCCTCATCATCATTGACGAACTTGGACGCGGAACAAGTACATACGATGGCTTCGGCCTTGCGTGGGCGATCTCGGAGCACATCGTTAAAGAGATTGGATGTTTTGCTATGTTCGCTACACATTTCCATGAGCTGACAGCACTGGTGGACGAGTATCCTCAAGTGCAGAACTTGCATGTTGTAGCCCACATAGGTGACAGGACTGAGCAAGATCGAAGAGAAGTCACACTACTCTACAAAGTCGAAGAAGGCGTGTGCGATCAAAGCTTCGGAATCCACGTCGCTGAGCTCGTCAGGTTTCCAGAAAAGGTCGTGAACATGGCCAAGCGGAAGGCGGATGAGCTGGAAGACTTTTCCACAAAGCACGAAGCCTCGCACATCAAGCACTCTAAGCAGGACGTGGAAGAAGGCAGCGCATTGTTGAAGGAGATGCTGGTGCAGTGGAAGAAGGAGACAGAGGGGAAGGGCATGAGCACCGAGGACCAAGTGGGCAAAATGAAGGAGCTGGTGATGGGTAACCGAAAACTGCTCGAGAACCCTTTCTTCGAGTCGGTCAAAGCATTGTGATCTTAGGATATATCATTGGAAGCATTCTAGCGATGGCGTGGCATGCATGTGCTTGTAAAGCCCTACTTATCTGTGAGGTTGCTTGTTCGTCAGATAGATACCACCATGGAGGATTTTTCTTTTCATGTAAGTGTAGTTTCTGCTCAGCTTGTTCTTGATGTGGTTCACTCCAGGCGTTACGAAACATGTTTCATGAGCAACACGTCTTCTATAACCCCTTTCAATGGTCTCATGGCTTGAACTTTTGCATGGAAGAAGGAATGCTAACTTCAAACTGTTTACAGTCGAAACACTTTGTCACAAATATGAGTCGCTTCACAGTGGGAATCTTGCCATCTGTTCGGCAGTCCTGGGAGACTTTTGCGGGCGCTGGGGGTGAAACAAAAGAACTGACGCCTGGGCGGTACAATCATTTCCTCGATTACGCTCCGCGTTGTTATAAGCCCACGTTTTCCGGTGTAGCATGAAGACTGCCTCCACATAAAGCGTACATGTCCTGATGGCCGTCATGATCCCTCATTTCCCTTTTGACAAAAACTCTGCTCCATGCCGAATCCTACAGAGGGGCTTTTAGCAACCATCGTTGACCGACCATTATGACCAGCACATACGATCCTTATGGAAAAGTCTACACCATCCTCTCCGAAGAACAGACCACTTTCCCCTGGTCTTGCAAACCCGTATTGATACCCCAGGCGTTCCGCGATCATCTGGTCCTCGTCCTCGGCTGGACAGCGGGACGACGAGGCTATGTCAGCATCGCTATGGTCAGCACCGCTGCTCTAGATACCCTGGCCACGTTCTGACAGTCAGCAGATCACCCCCGATATCCCCGACGGCGCCAACCCAGACAACTATCTGCGTATCAGGTCTCCAGGCCGTAGAGACGCCAACGAGATCACGGTCAAATTGCGATTGCGAAAGAACAAAAGGTCTTCCGCCATCGTGGAACTATCATATGTCAGGCTCGACTGGGTGTGGGAAGTGCCATTTGCGCTCCTACAGGATGTGCCGAGAACGGGAATGCAGTTGCTGCTTAGAGCAGAGTCGATGGAGAAGATCAGGAGGTTTTATTTTCATTGTGGATGGGATCAGGCGCGGGGGCAGACGTATC
The DNA here is from genome assembly GCA_963556305.1 of Platismatia glauca. NCBI lineage: Eukaryota > Fungi > Ascomycota > Lecanoromycetes > Lecanorales > Parmeliaceae > Platismatia > Platismatia glauca. The sequence continues at coordinate 1,348,713 of OY745764.1, read as the reverse complement.
GGCCTCTTCCCGAATATCTTCAATGGGTAGCGTATTGTCAAGACCAGAATGGCTTTGCGCCTCCAGAAAGCATCGAGCCGCGCGCAGAGGTTGAGTACCCTCATAGGACGAGACAGCCATGTCAAGCCTTGAACCGGTTGGCACCCCCGAAGACCGTGAAACAGGATGGAGATGCTGAGGTTGAGGCACATGGAGGATCAGACAGTACCAGAAGCTGGGACTCGGCGATGGCCTATGCAGGGGATGCGCATTGTGCAGCGTTGGCCAAATTGCTACAAGAAGCTCAGCGATAGTTTTCTAGCAAGAACTCTCTGGTGCAGATTGGCTCCTCACATAGTTCCCTACCCTGCCTGTCTGATATTGTCTCTGGTCATAGCACACTTGACCGTGTACTTTTCTGAGATGTCCACCACTTTCAGGCTAACGAAGGCCTTACGCGAATGATGAGTGAAGCGCCGCGTACTAAATTCCCAGGACGACCAAAACGTCAACACATGAGGTGCTCCCCATACGTCAGCCACGAATCGGCTCACAACACCGTCAACAAACACCGCGTAGACGTCATGGCACCAAGAACACCATAGCCTCATCAATTCATCATGGCGCGCACCTGGTTCGCCGGCCCTCCTACCAAGCAAATGGTTCCACCCCAAAAGGGCGCCGCGTCCAAGAAGGGCGACCCACGTCAGTCTGGCGAGGGCACGTTGTCCAAGAACAAGATCGCGGTCAACGCCATTGCTACTGCGCATCAGACAACACCGACCGAAGCGATCCACCCAGACTCTGAGTCAGACGAACCTGTCACATGTGTAGCACCGTTCCCGTCACCGCAGACGGTGCTGCACACCCAGCCGGCGAAGGAGGCGATCGATGCGTCCGCGAATCTGGCAAAGCTCGTGCGACAACACTCGAAGGCGAAGGACCCACCAACAGCGGCGGTCTCTCAGGGGCTGACGACCTCCCAGCCCGTGGAGACCACGGACACTATCGCTCCTTCCTCATCAGCGCCACGCCGGGCACCGACAGCTCAAATGGTACCACTAACCCCAAATACGGCAGTCACCACCACACCCGCGGCGACAGCCAACCCCCATACATCGACAACGTCCCTTTTCGGTCCATGTCCGAGCCCAATGACGATATCAAGTCCCCAAGCATCGTTTCGCGCAACAGCTTTTCCATCGTTACCATTAGCATCAATCCTGCCGTCTTCGCCAAGAGTCCCGTCGAAGAAATCCACACTGAAGAAATCCAAACCGAAGAAATCGATACCAAAAGTCCCCAAAATCACACTAACGCCGGCACCAGCGACTGCACCAAGCGCGCTCAAAGACGCCGCTGTCGCAGTCCATGTCCAGAACACGAAGCTCCTCTCCCCCCCGAAGCGACAGTCCAATGGCGTTAAAAAGCGCCAACACGTCAGGACCTCTGCCCCGCCCAAATCCGTATTGACGCCGGAATCCGCCACCGAAGGAAAGCGCGGACGCGGCCGCCCACGCACACGGTCGGAGAAGCAGCCCCTCCAAAAGAACAGACGACACCGGTCCCCTGTCCAACCGAGCACGCCGTCCCCTCGACCAGATCCTTCCAATCAGTCCAGCTCATCCCTGTCCACCCCTTCCGCCTGCCCGCTCCAGCAACAGCAAGCCGTCACTGTCAACACCAATAGCGACCCGACACCCCAATTTTGCTCCGAAGAACCTCGTCTGTGGCCTGGGCGCGGCGACCACGTCGCATTGCTTCTACGCTTCAGCTCAATGCCGGAACCAGTCCACTCGGACCCCATCCAAGCTTGCACCAACCACGCAGCCCACCAGGACCCGCTCAAGCCCCGCGGCCACGGCATCTGTACAACCTGCCGCTCCGGTGCCCGTCGTCATATCAGAGCGACGAGACCAGAGCTGCTTGGCTCAGCCTGGTGGCCGCTATGCAAGGCCTGTGGCGACAACGAAATGCAGCATACGTATCCCAGCAGAACAGGGTGTTCATGTGCCAGCGTATGGCTCTGCTTTTCGTGCCTAACGCAAGAACTGGAGAGGCGTAGTATGCAGAGCAGCGTGGAGGCTGCGTTCAGGAGAAGAACGTTTGTCGGGGAGAGAGTGGATGGAGACGTCAAGACCGTGATGATGGGCTGGGCGTGTGAGTGTGGAGGAGAGATCGGACCGAATGCAACGTTGATCAAATGCGTTGGCTGTCAAGGGATGGTCATTGGGAAACTCATTCCGCAGGAGGAAACTAGCCGAGAGACCACTTTGATGAAGCATGCATTGGCATGGACGTGAGCGAGATTCGAGGGTTTGGATACGGTGACCGAGGATGGATTCAATTCGAGGCGGGATGCTATGCGCAGGATATTGTGTCCAGACGCCAGTTGTTCTCGAGCATGATGTACAATGGTCAGCATAGCGGGACAGGGAAGTCTCAGCGTCTACCCAGCCCTATTATTGGCACCTGTATGTCGTATTCACTGTACGTTCATTGTATGCAGAATGACCAGGCTAGATTAGCCTCCGGGGAAGATTGCTTGTTAAACGAACGTAATGAATCACGGGGCCATACACTGAATTTTGCTCAACAGCTAGATCCTCGGAGTTCTATATGTACTAATTGTTATGTACTTGGCTTTAGGAGCGACGGATCCTTTGTACGGAGATGCCATTTGGCAACTTCGCAAACCCGTTGCTTACGGGTGGAGACTGCTCTGTGAGCCGATTCCATGCTTCGAGGATACCCGCACGCTGCGCTGGCAGCATGCTGTATTGAAGGCTGTAGAGGCTCTTCCTGTGAATCGGTGGTAAGAACTGACCAGTCACCAGGCACAAAATAACGCTAGGCGAGAAGTAGTGTCTGTGAATACGGTGTCCGAGCTGGAAATACTGATTGAACATTGCCCGCAAAGAGAGAGGGACAGACTGCACGGCCGTTCAGTGTCACCTCTTCGGTTCTGGGGGAGGATCCTTACCTTGAGCATTATGTACGAAGTCGGAGGGGCATCATTTGGATCGTGAAAACGCGAAACAACAGTTGGGGTATCTCGGAGCTTGAAACAAATGCCACCTAAAATATGTCAGACTAACCAGGGACCGGAAATGTATTACTGACCAGGAAGACGCCTCGAATCCTTCACTCGAAGCATTAATGCAAATAGAGGGAAGTGGTTGAGGCACGCCAGCGATGTGTCCAACGCCGCTTTGAGAAATATTATGGCCATTCTCGCAGAGGTGAATGTAAGGTAAAAGACTGCGACGGTTGGCAGCAAGAAGAACAATAAAGTGAATAGTATTGTTCCTAGAAGCAATTGGTCTAGGTCGTAGTCGCATGAGTCAATTCGGTTTCGGAGCACGTTGTGCTTTTTGCCCCTGAAGAGGTGGAACAGAGACATTATGATGGTGAGTTGCCAGTGAAATATACGAGCTGATGCCGTGTAGAAGCAGTAAATGTGTACGGTTAGTAGTGACAACAGGTCGGAAAACATGGAGATGGGCATGGTAGCTCCAGCAAAACTTGAGAAGCCGATGAAGTAGATGAGGTGAGGCAATAAAGGTTGTAGCCCGACAACACATTCTGTCCGAGTCAGGATGCGAGAAGAGAGAGTAGTATAGGGGGCGGATTACCTTTCCAGAGGTCAATGACCCAGAGAAATAGATCACCAAGAAAGACGGCTAATTCAGTATTCAGTTTCAGACCTGCAGGCCAATCCTGAAGCCATGAGATCATGTCTCTCAAGCCGTCCACGGTCCAGCCCATAAGGACGGTGTTGATTTGCCAAGCGACCCACGTAGCATTGTCAATGATATATGAACCCAACGCGATTCCGATAATGACATCGTTTGCCACGAGCCAGAGGCTGTTGAAGAAGCGGATGTAGTCTGGGTGCCTGTCTGTAACACTTTCCCAGTCATCCTTGCGTTTGCGTAAGGTCAAATACTGCATTAGCCAATAGCAGAATTGCTGCAGCCGTATATCGACTTGCTGCGCTGTAGCAGATATATCCTTCAATGCTGCTCCATCAGGCCGAGGCCTCCACTCAAGCACACGTAATATCACCTCTGCAATTGTCCGATGAAATATGAGCGCCATCACAAAAGCCCTGGTCAGAAGAGGCCACAACCGGACGGTGATTGCATGCCATGCAACATCGATAACATAGTCCCGGATAGTAGTGGCTGATTCTACGACTTTCTCGCTCACACTCAAGCTTCTCTTTTGTCGTGTCCCCAGAAGGTATGTATTTCTTGACAGAAGTTGCGCCAGTTCAGAGGAACAATTAATCTGTGCCAAAATGGTCGGTAGCATGACCTCTTTTTGTGACGGCAAATGCCTGATCACAGTGTGCAGTTGAAGCTTCTTTACCAATCGTGCTCGTTCGGTACTCTCGGCCTCATCATCTAGGCCACCATTTACCAGCTTGTATGGCGCGCCCTCACTTCCTAAACTCTTGTCTCCTAACACAAGCGAGATAGGGCTCAGGGACATATACTGCATTTGACGTGGAGATGGACGATCGAACATGATGATTTGGACACTGACGTTGCAAACTTGGGGACAGAATACACTGGGAAACGGCATAGAGGCTTCAGTGTATGTCAGGAGGTGATTGGGGTCGAAGCTGCCAGTGGGAGCTGCCGAATTCACAGATCCTAAGACATGCAACGAGCTGTTCCCACACAAATCGTATATCTGCCGCATGGGATGCGGGCTGCCTCGTAAGAGAGTGCCTACTCGAAGAGCACTTTCCACCTTCCGCGCCTGAGCTGCATTAGCGAGCCTCCATACGAGTATTTCTGCGATGACTTCACCTCCACATCCTGTAGCACAGCCACAACGAAGACATCTAAAGGAGAGTTTCTCCACCCTATTATAATCCCTTGACTCTTGTTTTTGGGAAGATCTGACGGCCAGAAAATCCTGAGCAGTCCATTTGCCGGGACCATAGTATCATTGTCGTTGGATTCAGAAGGAGCCCCGACGCCTTAGCTGCTCGCGCGCCGAGATACCGTCGATGGCAGAACGGGGGTGCTTGACATAGAAGTCAGCAATATCACTTACTATTCAATGACAATACTGGATACTCACATCGTTTGTCTCGCGTGCTGCGAGGCGTTCAATTGGTAAGATGAGAACGAAGAAGACCAAGGAGAGAAGAGCAAATCCTCCGGCCGCTCGTGTCTGCGAGATGCCAGAATGAGCGATGTGTACCCAAGAATGGAATCAGGTTCCCAAGCTTACCACGACACCGTGATCAGCTGCGAATATTGCTAGCTCATAAAGTCTTGTCACTAGATCCCAACGTGCAGTGATATAACCAGCGACGAAGATGCCAAGAGTGAGAATGGAGAAAGGGTGCATTAATCAGCTCCTACTATACAGACAAATAGTACGTATGCCTAATGAAAACGAAAGAGAGTCCAGGAGCGGACGCTGCTGCTTAAGAGTGAAGCTGCCTCGCTGCCACCAGGAGTTCTCCGTACCATCTCGCCCAAATGCCAAGACTTTTGAGCACGTCTATACGTAAGGTACGTCTACGAGCACACAGCACTTGAAATTTGATCCTTGCAAGATAACGATATTACTAATAACTGATTGTTTGAACTCTTTTTCTTCACGTTCAGGACCGTCACTGTGGTAAGCTGCGCTCGCGCTATGATCATACATATGGGAATGAGAAGAAACGCCACGAGTACCCGCAGAGACGAGACGCTCCATGCTAGACCTTCTCCATGAAAATGCTCAGGATATATGTTCGCAGACCGTAGGTCCTTCCTTGCTTCACGGTCCCACACCAATGTCGACATTGAATTTCCACACCCCTGTCGGATGTTAGGACGGCCTCGATTGTTCTGTGGGAAGGCTACTCACCAGCTTTGAGGTTCTGGGCTGTGTCTTCCAGTAAGATGACTCTCCTCTTGTTGCAGTACGACGTCTTATCCATCATGTCCACCTTCAGAGCTGCCAGCTCTGTAGTTGGCTTTTCAAACATCTCACTGAGCCCCTCGACGGCCATTTCGAGATCTGCCTGATTGTCTTCGAAGATCTCGGTCAAATTGTTTCGTTGAAGATAGTATGCAAATGCGTACGTCCACTTGAGAGTCTGCCGGCATTGCTGCAGTGCTTGCGATGCCGTGATTAGGAATTGGACCTCGATCCACGACATTCCCGAAGCCGTTTGCAGATTCATCATTTTCCTTTCGGTCTTCACGTAGAGATCTTTGTCCAGCTTAGCTGACTGCTCGTGATTGGCGTAGCGGTTGTAGTAATGTAGATATCGTTCGAGAGATTGTCTCGATTTAGCCTGGGCATCACGTCCATCGGAGCCCGACTTCTCCTCAAAACGGTTGCAATTGTACCAGCTCGTGCCGTGCTCCGACCACAATCCCATGCACATCCAGCAAAATTCGTGTTTGCACTTCCGGCAAGTCATGTGATTACAACCGCCATTCTTCTCAATTGTTGAAGAGCATTTAGGGCACTCTTTGGTGTTTGCTGATATCCAATTCGCTGTTTCCGAATCGTCTTCGCATTTCTTGATCCATTGCTTAACCAGTGAGCACGGTGCTGGTTGGTGGTCGCTTAGGGTGCAGCCAAAGCAAAAGCGATGTTTGCATGAGCATGCGACTGTAGGGACTATCCTGCTGAGATCTTTTCTTTTGATGCAACATTCAATGGCATATTCGCAATTGGGGGCTGGGCACCACTTCAGGTTCTCTTTGTCGTCGACGTAGGTACGCGTGAGAAGCACTTGGTATCTGCATGTTAATTAGTGGTATCCCTTACCCATTGGTTGGTCTAAATACCTCGACCTGACTTCTGCTGCAACAAGCAAGTCCAGCGACTTCGCGTCTACGATCCGATGGCAGCCGCGGGTTGGACACTGTATCCTTGCCGCCTCCCCCTCATCTTTGATCTTCTGAGCAAGATACTGCCTATAGCAATCGGTACAGTAGCGATGTCCACATTTCAACGCGTACGTCTCCAAGCCAGGCGTATCTTCACAGCAGATTTCACACGTAAAGCCTTTGATCACTTTGGTCGTCGGCCTTTGAGCAGCATCTGGCCCTAGTCCGGCCGTCTCTAGGACGGCGTCAGGCTTCTCCATGTAGGCTTCGATCAGTCGCTCTTTGTTCCATCGGAGGTGCCGAAGAAGTATTGCAGAAGCTTCTGATGGCTGGCCAAGGATCGCGGACACTTCGTCAATTTGTTTATCCTGATGTGATTGTATGTCTGACGGTGAGAAGACTTTGTAGTCGACCTCATAGGATTTTCTAGTGGGCTTGAGATCTTTGTCCTGTGAGAAGCCAACATCCGGCTCTTCCTCATCATCGAACTCTAGTATTGAGGTCAGCTTGATCGATATCACACCACGATGCGAACACGTACCATCTCCTAGACTCCCATCATCACTCTCTTGAGCACCTCCAAAATCATCTTCGTCTTGGCTGGATAGACCGCTCATGAACTCATCATCCGAATCCATGGTAGTCAATGGTGGGGTGTTGAGTGCAGCTCTGGACGAGGCTGTTGCGGAATAGTCACTGAAATCCTTGCTGGGCTGGGTTGCCTTGATGGATTTATTGGCTTCCTCGGCTGTCTGAGCAGCTTTCCTCTTTCGTGTTAGAGGAGACGTGGTGGACGGTAGGGAGAAGCTCGGTGCTGGATCTCGCGGATGACGAGACCGGAGCACGAGCTTCGAAGGTGATGAGATTAAGATAAAGGGTGATCCTTTAGGGTAGGCGAAGAAAGAAAAAGCGCCTATCACCTATCCCGTCCCAGGCCAGATTGAAGTTGAAAGTCCAAGCATGTGTCATACAGTTCAGGCAGCTGAAGCTGGCCATCGATACTTCGAGGGTCAGGCACCAAGGATGCAGGATATGGATTAGTCATTCACTAATGATTCACTAGCGTCTTGGCCGAAATGCCTCTCAATCATCTGTGATCGTTTATTTCAGTTCAGACTTCAGACGGTACAAGCCTATTCAAGCTGAGCTCGATTTGTGATTTGCATCCTCTGCTACGCTCGCTGAACTAGCATTGACGTGACGGATCCGATTATGACCTGACCGCCGTTCACGATGATGCTTCTGCGTCGCGTTGTTTTTGTCGTTCTTAGCCTCTACTTGCGGGCCAAGACAGTTGACTGTATTCAAGGCGATCGGCACTTCCATCCTGTTGCAAATGCCAACCACATCTTCAACGCAATTCACTCCTCGATGCGCCAATGGGGATCTTCCCTAAATCACAACGGCATGTCGCTGTTTCCCGCCATTGTACCAAAAGGCACAATATTGCATCATGGGACAAGCATGCAAGACGCAGTGACGGGAATGGAATGGGTCGCTTTCGAGAGAGATCATGCACTGCAGTTCGCAAACCTGTATCTTACTCCAACTCCAGGGCCGCCGGTTCGAGGTGTGGAAAATGTCGAGGAAGTCTACCCGGACAAGAGCAGCTTTATTTCCTTTAGAAACAAGCAGCGCATTCTTCAGGCCCAACGACAGCCGCGCAACTCCGATCCGATATGGATACTTCCCGGGTACCTACACTCTTATTCTGCAAGAAAAGATCTGCGGCTTCTCTACCTCGATGGCAGCGCAGCAGCGAAAACCAATAAAGGTACGCTAGATGTTTCGGATTTGCTGCTTCTAAACAACAGTCAAATGATGCATCTACCGGACCTCGAACGTGCTCGCCGCCTTTGCCAAATCGCGGACAAGGATTGGGGTGGCCGGATCGATGGTTTCGTTCGAATGGAGGCTGGCTTTGAGATCATCGTTTGCTCCTTCGCCAAAAGTCTCCGTCTCGTCGAAGCCCTGAGAGCGGAGGATATTGATCATGGGGGCACGATAGGTGGAAGAACAGATATCTTTCACTGGCTCCGTGCAGTTGCAGCCCGGTACAACGGCATTGGCGGCTCTCCACGTAGAGTCCAGGTTAATCACCATACTTTCTTGACTGCATACGCATATTCTTTCGACGTTTTCCAGAATGGTAGCACCGGCCTACCACGTCTCATCGCAGCTCCACAGGACATCCTTGAGGATATGAGGAATGACATGAAATCAATGATATTTCAATCTGACAGCTTTGACAAGATCACTCAGAGCTCATGTAACTGGCAAGCGGTCGCCGACATGATTGTTCAGAAGTACGCCAATCAACTCCAGTATCTCGTTACCTCGTCAGAATTTAGTAAGTCAAGTAGACGGCTTGCTCAGGAACTAAATTACATGCTCCGGCCATTCTTTGACACTCTTCACCGTGACGCTGCGGTAGAGACACAAAGATGTGCTGCAGAATTCATGCCATTAGCCTTTCATTCCTCTGACTCTTACGATTGCACCGGCAGCCTTTCCGAGCGCGCCATCTATACTGTTTCCTATCGCATATGCTCCACCCTTATCAACGCTCTGTGGTCAATCGATCATCCTTCTTCTTCTTCCACCCATTCCCATGAGGACATACCCACGCAGCATCTCACCACTCTCCGAGACTTGACCTCTTATCTCGCGTGGACGGAATGGAAGAAGTGTAAAGGCTGTTCGTGGAATGAATTCTGCAGTATCCCAATGTTCCCGTTTGGTGTTGCTGAAGACCACGAAAGGCCGCGCTGCCGAAGCGTGGAGAACATTGGAGAACTGACGGATTACTGGGACGACTGAGCGCAGGCATCAGATATCAGAAGCATCACTTGGTCCAAAAACACCGTGCTTGCAGACAACGTGAAGCACACAGCGCTCGTACATGGATCGCAGCAGATATTTATTTGACTTATCGATCGGTCACAAGGTTTCAGTGATACGGTATTACGGTGTCACTTTCTCACGATACTGCAGCCTCAGTCGGGCAAGCAGAATGGGCATGTCTCTGTACAGTTGCAAGGAAGGGAGTAAGCGCACAGTACAAAGGCATCATGCCAATCTTAGTTCCACACTTTTCGAAGCAGGAAAAATTTGACCCGGACTTTTTGAAGGAAAAGAAGTCACCATGTCTTGATCTGGGATGCGCAAAATTCCCGTAGGGCTGAAAATAAAGCCACTAACGAAGCGAGTCTTGGCACACACCTAAGATCGTTTTCGAGACTACCACTCCCACTGCAACGAGAACATCACCCATCTCTCAGGCCCAAAAATGCCTACGCGACTGACCAAAACTCGCAAGCAGTAAGTCGGACCAATAATCCACCGCCCTGGAAAAGCACCGAGGTTTTCATATAGCTGACATACTCTTTCCGCCAGCCGCGGCCATGTCTCCGCCGGTCACGGTCGTGTTGGCAAGCACCGAAAGCATCCTGGTGGACGTGGAATGGCGGGTGGGCAACATCACCACAGAACGAATATCGACAAGTACCATCCCGGGTACTTTGGAAAAGTGGGCATGCGATACTTCCACAAGCTGCAGAATCAGTTCTGGAAGCCGGTAATCAATTTGGACAAGGTGAGCGAAGAGAATATCATATCTATCAGAGGATGTGGGATTCGAGAAAATGCATTGGAGGTTGACTAGAGGATTGGAGTTACGCCCAAGTAAAGAGCGGCAACAGATGATCCAAGTTGGCGGTTCGGTTGGAAGGTGGAGAGATGCTGCAAAATGAACAACAAAGGTCCACTGCGCAGAATCACAAGAATCGAAAGCTAAAATCATGTCTCTCTTTACAGCTCTGGTCACTCGTTCCCATCGAAAAGCGCGATGAATACCTCTCGAAGGAGAAAGGCGATACAGCGCCAGTTCTTGATCTGCTGCCGTTAGGCTACTCCAAGGTGTTGGGCAAGGGACGGATTCCAGATATACCCATGGTGGTACGAGCGAGGTTCTTCAGTCGGGAAGCGGAGAGGAAGATCAAAGAGGCAGGAGGAGTGGTCGAGTTGGTGGCATAGTGTGATCAAAGTACGGAGCGGTGTGGTGACTTGCCAGTGACTCTAGCTGCGGGACCATAGTCATGCTCAGTGACTCGGCTGCAGAAAGCATATCAAACTTTTAACGTCTTGCATGCATGAAATGTGACGCGAACACGCAATCCCTTCTACAATAAAATGTTCATCAAGAGCCGGGGTATTTGATGCAACGCTTATGCTTCCAAATGCTAAACGCTGTGCCTGTGTCCCGACTACAATGCATCCATCTCTTCTTCCTCAGTATCGTGGTATGCCTCCTCTGCCAAAAAGTCGCTCGCTAATGCCGCCCTCGCAGAGATTCGTTTGCTGGGATCTAATTGCAAACACTGTTCGAGGAATCTTACTGTCTCTTTGGTTGCCTGGTCCATGTGTTCCCCTACTTTCTCTGACGTCGACCATTGGATAATCTGAGATAACGGGAATCCTTTCTCACCGATATTTGGGATATTGCAGTCCCAGACAGCGCCATGCAAGTAAGCACATCCTCTCATCCTCTGTTTTCCAAAGATCGTCGCGATCTCAATCATGGCTTCGACGTCATCTCCAGAGTGGAAGAATGGAAACCTTTGTGCCAGAATGGTTAGTAATATAACGCCGGCTGACCAGATATCAATCTTCGTTGTTTGAGCAGTGCACTTGAAAAGGACTTCGGGTGCTCGAAAGCCTCTTGTCCCTGCTCGATTAGCTCGGCGAGATGGTCTTTGATCGTTCTTTGGGTATCCTGTTGGGGTTGGCATACTATATGCTCTGCTTGATTGGATTTTGGCTTTTCTGATGTTCGGCTGTTCTTGACACAGACAGTGGGAGCATTCGGTTCCCTCTCGCTGTCGTCAAATCAGCAACAGAATAATGAACGATACCTTTTTTCAATTACCTCAGCAAGGCCAAAATCCACCAGCACTCCTCTTTGCCGCTCGACGTCAAACAAAAAATTGCTAGAAATGTCAGTGGCGCCCCAAATCGTCCTACTGATTGCTTACGTTGGTTTTATGTCTCGATGTACAATGCCATGTTTGTGCACTGCGGCAAGAGCCTCGAACAAAGACCTAAAATATACCCTGATTTCGTTATGGCCCATCGAGTGATAGAAGGCCTGTTTGCGATTAGCTATACAACCGTACAAGGAACACGAAGCCATGTACCCGGAAATCTTGATGACGGAAATGCGGCAGCACAGCTATGACCTGGTCCTGATGCCTGCAAGCGGTAATCAGTGGGCAGACAGCTTTGCATCCTCTCAAGTCATGTAGCAGCTCGAGTTCGTTCTGTATCCTCATTGGGCTGCTGGTTACATAGATCTTTTTTATGGCGACAAACCGGCGCTTAGGCAGGCGGCATTGATCATGGCTGGCGTCCAATGTCGAAGCGTTGTTTCTTCTCTTGAAGGGAGGAGATGTCCACTTCGAGGCATCCCCTCGTTCTACGTCCCAGTCGTTCTCATAGTATTCGTAGTGCATATCTTCGGCCTTATAGACGGTTGAGAAAGTTCCTAGAGGGACCAGTCAATGAATAATCCGAGTGATACACTAGTGACACCAGGATCCTCGCATTACCTTCCCCAATACGAGCAATCATGCGAAACTTCATTCCTATTTCTCGAAAGGTGTCTTCTAATCTGGCCATGTCTTCTCTCACTGTCTCGTCGACTGCATACTCACTCTCTGCGGATCCTTCAGAACAATCAGAGCTTTCTTGGTCATCCTCGCCCTCCCCATATTCATCCGTACCATATTGCGATCCAGGACTGGATCCCAATTCGTGGCGTGAGCTGTTCGCTGGCGCAAGATGTTGGCTTGTAAGGAAAGGACTCTTCTCGGTAATTGGCACCGCAGGCCTTGCCATCGCAATCGCTCAAATGCCCAGAAATTATTGCTCTAACTTCATCTCCTCAAATGACCATTAAGCCATTTTCCCGAGCGTGCACATGGTGGCAACGTATCATATCAATCAAATTGTACAAGTTTTACAGATTGTGGATGAAGCCATTCAATTCATTGGCGCGTCAGGCGCGGGACGCGTTTAGAAGTAAATAAACATGGTCCGTGCACTGCGAACTTCATCTTCATATTTGAGTACCATCCATTCACCGAACAGACCGACCTCTCCGAGGCTTTCTGAGGCATCTCGCATGCCATTTCACCATGAGGGATCAAATAGATTTTGACATCAACAATGCGCTCAAGTACTATCTTAGCGACGGAGCTTCAGTAGCAACCCCCGAAGCCGATGGAGCGCTACTGGATTGTGAGAACGACCCGCAATCGCTCAGCAACTCCGTGGTAAATGGAGTGCTTAATCCGATCGTGGACTCAATCGCAGAGAATCCGGAGACCCTGACCAGAAGCTCTACATTCGATTCCCTGCAATTTTTACTCAAGTGTGCCCCTAATTTCCTTGCCTCTCAACGCAATTTCCATAAGGAACCAGAGTCTGAACTTTTCAAACTTTCCAGATCAGCTTCCCTGCTGCCCACTCATTCACTGAGCAAAATATTCGATCTCATAATCTCAGGTCTTTCGTCAGAGGCCGACGTCGTACACAATGAGCTTGAAACCGACGAGCAGGATGCGTGCCGGCATCAGAAACAATTGTTAGAGTCTTATGCATTTCTATTGCAGTGGTCAATATCCGTTGTGGAGGTGAAGGCAGCAGAAAAAACAAGCGGTGCGCCTGCAAAGGGTCGAGGAGTTGGAAAGGGTGCAAAGTCCAAAGGAACGACCAAAGATGGCACTTGGGATTCTTCAGCACAATTGCAGACTGCTTTGGATACGATGTGCAAGGTTCTAAAGCTGAAGCTTGGGAAGGTGTTTGTGACCACCTCCGAGAGAGACACTTTTGTCGGCCTTTTCACAAGACCCGTCTACTTGATTCTAGAGAGCGAACAGCGAATCAAGAACATTACTTTGCGAATGCATGCCTTTAAAGTGCTCTGCATTGCAGTCAAGCATCATGGCCATGCTTTCGGTAGTACTCGATCAAAATTGAAAACGGCCGTATTGCTGACAGATGGCAGGAGCGCAAACTTCAATTATCCAAAATCTTTCCTACTTCGAGCATCTTGCCGAACCAATGGCCGAATTTCTCCACATTCTCTCAGAGCAATACGATTACCCACAACTGACAGACGAGGTTCTAAGGTAGCTTTCGTCCAGATATCCTGCTTCTCTGACATTGACAAGTCATTGTAGGGACCTGAGCAATAAAGAGTTCAACAACAATGACACAAGAGGCCCCAAATCCGTTTCGACATTTATCATTAAGCTCTCGGAGCTTGCTCCTCGCCTAGTCATTAAGCAAATGACATTGCTTATTAAACAACTGGACAGCGAGGTGCGCTGGTCCTCCTCGTCTCTCCAGTGGACCTACTATACTGATGTTTACAGGCTTACACACTCCGATGCGCTGTCATCGAAGTTTGCGGTAATCTGATAACGGACCTCAGCAAGCAAGAAGAGAGAAATGAGAATTCCAAAACACAAATCAACGGCTTCTTTGATATTCTAGAAGAACGATTCCTGGACACAAATCCCTATTGCCGCTGTAGAAATATTCAAGTTTACATGAAGCTGTGTGACTTAGAGCAGAAATTTCCCAAACGCCGTCAAGCAGCCGCAGAGCTTGCTGCTCGAAGTCTCGAAGATAAAAGTAGCAACGTTCGAAGAAATGCTATCAAATTGCTTGGCAAGCTTGTGTCGACTCACCCGTTTAGCGTCATGCATGGTGGACAGCTATCGTACAGAGAATGGGATGAGCGACTGCAAGCCGTGGAGCACCAGCTCGATGCATTGAAGCCTCCGGCTGATTCGCCTGGCCTTGGCGAGAAACATCACCAGGCAGAGGCAACCGTTGACAGTGCTCTGTTGGACGACGTCACAACAATGGACAGCCCTTCAGAAGAGGCCGCCCCGATGACTGAAAAACAGCAGCTGGCAGCACTAAAAAAAGCTCAAGAGGATGCGGCAACATCCGAACTTATGACAAGGCTTCAGTTGACGCGGAAATATTACACTGAAGCTATCCGCTTCATCGAAGTATTGCATGCTGGTACTCCCGTGGTCTGCCAGCTTCTATCTTCAAAGAACAAAAGTGAGGTAATAGAAGCAATGGATTTCTTCGTTGTTGTGGATGCCTACAAGATTGAAGCGGCGAGGACAGGAATACGCAGAATGCTCCGCCTGATATGGACAAAAGGCAACAGTGACGAGGGAAAGGGGGTCCAGACACATCTCATCGACTGCTACCGAGGTCTCTTCTTCAGCGCTCCCGATTCGTTTAGTGAGAATGATGCGGCGAATTATGTTGCGCGAAACATGATCAGCTTGACGTTCGGTGCTACTCCAGCAGAGCTGACATCTCTGGAACAGCTTCTGAACACTATGGTCAAAGCTGACCACGTCTCGGGTTTGGTAGTGGCCAAGCTGTGGCAGGTGTACGGAGTCCAAAAGCAGGAGATCTCTAGAAACCAAAGGCGTGGAGCGATCATAGTACTAGGAATGTTAGCAACCGCAGACCCCGATATCGTCGTCAAAGAGATGGGAGCGATACTTCGTATTGGTCTGGGACCTTTAGGACGAGCCGACCTGGGGCTTGCTAAATATACCTGTCTCGCTCTTCGACGGATGAAACCGACCAAGCGCCAAGGCAAGGAAGAGTCAACCGCAACATCAAAGCTTCCCAATGATCACGCCATTCTTACCAAACTGGCCACCATGACCGAAATTGTCTCTGATAGCAAAGAGTGGTGCGTACAGTGCATAATTCCCCAGCCCTGGCTTATTTGCACGCTAAATGCGGGTTAGGTTCGGTGTTGCTGAGCAAGCCATCGGCGCTATATACACACTGTCAAAGCATCCTGATACGCTCTGCTCAGACATATTACGTCGAAAGACAAGATATGTGTTCCAGCCTCGAAATGTTCAACCAACTCCGGAGCCTATGGAAGGAATTGAGGGTCAAAGCGGGCTGCCCTCTCCGCCTCCTGAAGAGCCCGAGAGGAAGCAAAAAGCGTCTCTAGCCCTATCTCAATTACTCTTCATCGTCGGTCATATCGCAATCAAGCAGATTGTCCATCTGGAGCTTTGTGAGCTGGACTTTAAGCGGAGAAAAGCGGAGAAAGAAAAGACGAAGACGGCCAATGCTTCTCCGGTCAAGCCGGCAGGAGTCGATCAAGATGAGCTTGACCTGATTAGCGGCACTACCGAAGACGATTTCACGGAAGCCATGACGCACATCCGTGAGCGAGAGCTTTTGTATGGAGAAAACTCACTTTTGTCAAAATTTGGGGGGATGGTGACAGAGATCTGCTCGAACAACACAGCCTACCAAGACGAGGATCTCCAAGCCGCTGCAACTCTCTGCATGGCTAAGCTGATGTGTGTCTCGTCCGAATATTGCGAAAAGAACTTACCTTTGCTCATCACCATACTCGAAAAATCGCAAAACGCTGTCACCAGAAGTAATGTTGTCATTGCGTTGGGAGACATGGCAGTCTGTTTCAATCATCTTATTGACGAAAACACGGACTTCCTCTACAGGCGACTTGATGACAACGATGCTTCCGTCAAGCGAACCTGTCTAATGACCTTGACCTTCCTCATCCTAGCAGGTCAAGTCAAAGTCAAGGGTCAGTTGGGCGAGATGGCGAAGTGCCTTGAAGATTCAGACAAGCGCATTGCGGATCTTTCACGAATGTTCTTCACAGAACTCGCGACAAAAGACAATGCGGTGTACAATCACTTCATCGACATGTTCTCATTGCTGAGTGCAGAGAGAGATCTGGAGGAGAATGCTCTGAGAAGGATCATTAAATTCCTGTCCTCGTTCATCGAGAAGGTAAGCATATGCAGCGTCACCTTTGTCTTATCTCTACTAACCCATGAGCAGGATAAGCATGCGAAACAGCTCGCCGACAAATTGGCAGCCAGATTAGCCCGCTGCGAGAGTGAACGACAATGGAACGATGTTGCGTATGCCTTATCATTACTTCAGCATAAGAACGAGGAGATCCAGAAGACGGTTAACGGTGGCTTTCAACTCGTTCAAGCCGCTGCTTGATCAGCATTTCGCTTTACGTGTCTCATATGTCCCATCGGTATGGAGCGTCTGGTGTCACGGCGAAGGATTTTGTGATGCACATCTACAGATACCGTATTCATGCGGACGGTGGCCGGACGGGCAATTGGGGCGTTTCGTACTCGTATCTGTATGCAGCCGGATTTTCCTTTATCAAGAGCATAAATCTGAATGCAGAATTACCGTTGAGATAGTATCGATGCAGTCGTTTGCTCTTCAAAAACCCCAATCGTTCATACAGCTTCATGGCGGCAGTGTTAGTGACCTCAGTCTCGAGCGCGATCTGCATGATTCTCAGCATGAATAGAGACTAGCAGAAAACTCGGAGTGCGATACCTCATCCGCATCTCGTTCTATCATGACATCTAGGGTTTTCCGAACCAGTTCCGTAGCAATACCCTTTCCTCGGTACCCTTCCCTAACGGCGAGCATGGCAATATAGCCTCTCATGGGCCCTCCTCTATGAGGTTCCAGCTTGGAAATGACAACGCCGATCAGATTCTCATCCTCGTCCAAAGCCTATCCTCTGAATCAAAAACTGCGCGCAACCTTTGACAACTCTGCTTACCATGAAACACAGATCGCCCCATTGGTAGAGGAAGTAGCGGTAAACGTAGATGCTATAAGGCTCGGAGAGATCGTCGGATATGAGTTGCCGGATGGCGGAAAGGTATGTCGTTTCTTTGCTGCTGTGATACTGGATATAGCGAAGCTCCGCAGGTGATTCCAAGGCCGCTTTGCTCATTTTTCAGTATCAATGCGTGTGTCTTAAATCTTTTCATTCCAACAAGCCGAAGGCTTTCGGGGAACGTGCAAGCCGTTGACATTCTCAGCCCTATGAGGCGAAGGCAGCAATGCCGGGAGATCTGGGGGCGCCTTCCGAGAGTAGGGTTAGGGCTTGTCCAGGACTTTTGGTGCCGACCTCCGCGAAGCTACGACAAGCCAAGTCTCACGATTGTGTACGTCCATACTCACCCCACGTAGCTTCCTTGAGCTTCACCTTGGCTTGTTCAAGTCAAGATGTCGACCCTGAGACGTCGCTTCTTGGGCGACTCCTCATCCTCCACAGAGCCTTCGCGCGAGCCATCACCAGCGAAGGGTGAGCCCGTGACACTGGTATCAAAGTCACATCTCAAAGAGCTCAGAGGAAAGAGAGGCAAGAGATGGCAGCTCACCATCTTTGGCTTAGGGGGGCTCTTTGGTTTGATCGTTGCAGCATTTTTTGCGAACCAGCACGATGTGATCAACCTCGAGGGTCTGGTAGATTTTAACATGGAGTCCTTGCTCGATGTCATCCCGGCAGGCATTGTAAAGGATGCGAAGGATATAACGGTAGGTTATGCCCCGCTTGCAAGTTTTTGGAGGGAAGCACAAGCTGAAGCTAATTCATAGCTCATGCTCACAGCGACGTGAGCGCGAGACCGTCAATTACGACTCCTTCTCCGTTGGCCTACATCTACAGTCGCAAGGCGTCAGGGCTTTGCATCCAGTCATCATGATACCAGGCGTCATATCGACTGGATTAGAAAGTTGGGGAACCGAGAAAGAATCGATCCAGTACTTCCGGAAAAGATTATGGGGCAGTTGGAGCATGATGAGAGCTTTGGTGTTGGATAAAGCGAGCTGGAAGAAGCATATTATGCTGGATAAGCTCACTGGACTTGACCCTCCAGGAGTGAAGCTTAGGGCTGCGCAAGGGTTTGGTGAGTTAGGTTTCCCGAGCCATTTCTTCCTGGTATTACTGCATTTTGAGTTGCGACACTTGCATCAGGAATCAAACACTCCTGGAACGTGCTTCACGACTCAGATGTGGTCCTAAAAGAGATGTGCTGACTCGGTAATCACATAGATGCTGCAGATTTGTGAGGGACCTATTCAAATGGAGCCGAAGAGCCGGAGCACTGACAGGCACGCAGCTTCATCACGGGGTATTGGATTTGGGGTAAAATCTTGGAGAACTTGGCGACTTTGGGATATGATCCGCAAGTGAACCCTGAACGATGTGCGCAAACCATGCTCACATAGCCTAGAACAAATGCATTCACAGCGGCCTACGATTGGCGACTGTCTTGTGCTAACCTAGAGAATCGTGATCATTACTTTACTCGCTTGAGGTCTCACATAGAAACGGCAGTGCTGACGTCGGACGAGAAGGTGGTACTCGTTTCCCACAGCATGGGTTCCCAAGTCCTTTTCTACTTTTTTCATTGGGTTGAGGCTTCAGAGCACGGTGGGCCAGGCTGGGTCGATAAGCACGTGGACTCCTGGATCAATGTTAGTGGATCCATGCTCGGCGCCCTGAAAGGCCTTCCGGCGTTCCTCTCCGGTGAAATGAAGGACACGGCGCAACTCAACGCCTTCGCTGTATATGGCCTAGAGAAATTTCTCGGCAAGGATGAGCGCTGTGAGATCTTTAGGTCCATGCCTGGCGCTTCAAGTATGCTGCCAAAAGGCGGCAACGCCGTATGGGGCAATAAGACTTGGGCACCTGATGATCAGCCTGGTCAAGAAGTCAGCTTTGGGACGTTCATTAATTTCAAAGAAAGCAACTCAACGCAGTCACCGAGCAATCTTACTGTGGAGGAGAGCATATCGTACCTTCTGTACGTATTTTCGGGTTCACGCTCCCTCCTTCGAACGAAGGCCTAGGTCTTGAAAAACGCCTGGGTAGCGTTTTATCCCCCAGACAAATTTTGATATCTCGATAACTACCTTCCAAAAGGCAATACTGACTCCGAAATTTTAATGCAGTGAGCACAGTGATACTTGGTACAAAGACCAAGTTCTCGATAATTACTCCCATGGACTGGCACATACTAGCGCCGAGGTTGAAGATAATGAGAAGGACCACCGCAAGTGGATGAACCCCTTAGAAACCCGTCTTCCAATAGCGCCGCATTTGAAGATCTTCTGCTTCTATGGCGTTGGAAAATCAACAGAGCGTAGCTACTTCTACCGGGAAGACCAGGACCCTAACAGTAGTCTGAATGTTACAATGGATACAGCTTTGACGATGGGGGCTGTTGATCATGGCGTTATCCCAGGCGAAGGTGATGGTACGGTCCCGCTGCTGAGTAATGGCTATATGTGCGCCAGAGGTTGGCATATCAAGAGGTTTAACCCCGCCGGCGTGAAGATCAAGGTTTATGAGATGCCGCATGAGCCTGATCGATTTTCGCCCAGAGGTGGACCAAACACTGGTGAATTTGACTATATCATTTTGGCCTTGCTCCCGCAGCTGACATCCCTAGGTGACCACGTCGATATCTTGGGTCGGTCCTCACTGAACGATTTGATCTTGAGGGTTGCAGGCGGGAAAGGCGATCAAATCGAGGAGAACTATGTTTCCAATATCCGCGAGTACTCGCAGAAGGTGAAGATTTATGAGGAGTCGGAACCCGCCAGTGCTCCAGGCGAGTGAAATACTGTGATCATTAGCGCGATCTTGGTTGAGTATTTGGACGGAGTTCCGAGGCGTAAGGTAAGGTAGCTAGAAGCCTGAAACGGATGGATTGATACCACGGGATGACTTGGAGCAGCCCCAGAAGCTGAGACAAAGTTTGTAAAGTTTGTGCTGTATAACAACATGTAAGACTATGTCCATCAGGAGGCCAGAGCCTTGGGTCCAATTTGTTTTTGCATTGAGCAGTGTGAAGTAAAGCTTTCTCGGCTGCAGCTTGATCCATCTGGTAGTAATTGGGCCCGGGGGGTACCTTGGCGGTTGGGACTTGGGAATTGGCATATTCCCTAAAGATAACCTTATCGGGTAGTACGTCTGAGCGCGGTTCGAACGGCAGGGGTGCATCGTGCTTGGGGCCCTGGGGGGGTTTAATTAGGTAGGTAGGCGCCCAATAATAATGATTAATACACGTGATGCACGCCTGAAATTGGGGATTGGGGGCATATCGTGACATCGGATCAGACTCTATACTCAACACTGCAGAGAACAAGGTGCCAGTCAACTTTGTGAAATGCTTCTGGAATTCCTGATAATTCATGTATCATTCTCAACCCATACAGCAGGACTCTGACACCACACTCACCCTTCTCAATGACTCTGACTCGTATTCACACCACAGACCTCTCTCCGCGTTGGCCTCTCTCCTACACCTGTGTTCCATGACAAACCGGAGGGTTTTCAGATTTGATGATGAACGGCAGTGCGGGCGTAAACGGCCATGCTGCAGAGGGGAATCCTGAAATACATTCGCAGATATTACGAGCGTTGGAGATCGTACACGAGCCCCGATCGCCCAACGCCCACCGTCAAGATGCGTCCCGGTATCTTGAAGAGATCAGGTCGGATGAACAGGCCCCGTATCATGGCTTTGGGCTTGCAGCAGGAAAAGACCAGCCCGATATTGTCCGTCACTATGGCTTATCCCTGATCGAATACGGTGTACGTCACAGATGGTCCGAGTACACCCCGGAGCAAAGTCAGACCCTTCGAGACTGGTTGGTGACTCTATCACACGGCATAGCCGATTCGGATCCATCGTATATTACCAATAAGGTTGCCGAGATATGGGTAGAGATTGCCAAGAGAAGCTGGGGTCTGGAGTGGCTGAATATGGACGAACTCCTAGTTCACTTGTGGGATGGCCCAATGGCGCACAAGGCTTTGGTACTCACCATTTTGGAGACTCTTTCGGATGAAGTCTTCGGCAATGACGACACTACAGCAGCTCTACGGGGCAGTGATCTCAACAGAGCCTGTGTAGAGATTTTCACTCCAGCGAACGTGCTGACCGAGGACTTCCCAGACCGAGAGTCCGCTGCTCACGTTAGATACGGTGATGACGGATGGTTATCTCGTATGGCAGATTTGCTTGACGGGTGCATTAGAGACGGCAAGATCGATGAGAATCGATGTGCGTGCGGTGTTAAAACTCTCTCTACCTTCAAGTCTGTCATTGCCTGGATTATCCCCCGGTCTTTAGTCACGACCCATGCTTTACACAGGATCTGTGCTTGTTTGGCAGCCTCAAGCGTCCCTCTCCAGCTGGTGAGAAAACCGCTGAGGTGCGGGTCTGATGATTATGACATTGACTGAGAGTTCTAGGCCGCTGTCGACTCTTTATACTTTCTGTACAATCGTTCTAGATTCTCTGAAGATGATTTCAGGGACTTAGTAGGCCCAATGTTCCAAGACGAGACCATTCACTTGCTGAAGCAGCTTTATGATTGGTTAAATGTTGTTGATCCTACTGGCATCGATGAAGCCAAATACCTTCTTCTGAAGAAGTTTTCGGAAGTATGGATGCCTCTCATCAATACTTTTCCACTTACTGATTATGAGATAGATGGTTTTCAATATTGGCAGACTATTGGAAGAAAGGCCTTCATTCATACCAGAAGGGAGCAACTTGGGAGGCTTTTTCGAGCTTTTGCTCAACGTCATGAAGAATGAAAGTCTCCATGTCTCGATTCCGGCCCTACATTTATGGGTGAAGCTGCTCAATTCCGACAAAATCGGGAATTCTCCTGCGATCATGGCTCTTGTCAGTGATTTGCTCGAGACATGCAGCCGCCGCCTTGTTCGTTTCGAGTCCTTACCAGTGGACTCAAGCAATCCCAGCATCATTTTCCTCAACGAGGACGTTGACACCGTACCTGAAAAACATGCTTTCCTGGGCAACTATGCTAGATTTTGCAATCAGATTGTTGAGCTTGTCGTTCAGAAACAACCCATAGACGCATTGTATCATATACTTGGACAAGCCGACCAAGTCCTGGATCATGTGTATGATGGGGAGCCACCCTTCCAAGGTATGGAAGCAACCAAAATCGTTCATGAATGCCATTCTCATACCGTACAGCTTCGACCTACACCAAGACATCTGTCCCTTATCTACGAATTGACGCTCAATTTACGGTTATCGAGGCTGCGCTGAAGGGCTGCTTGAAATGGCTGACTGCTTCGGGCAATCCTACAACTGTAAGTCGATCCTGTGTGTCAACTATCAGTACCTGACGTATGAACAGGAGCATGAGCATGAGGTCATGAGTTCAAACCTCCAAGTCTGGTGCGATAGGCTATTGGGTCTAACATTTGAGGTACGCTAGACATGTGTTTCCAAAAGTCCATACTCACATTGTGAAGGACCCTGTCGTCAAACAGCGGGTAATACAGCTTGCTGTAGGATTTGCTATAGGACCATTGAAACGTAATGCACAATTTGCATTCAAGGTCTTCGACTATATTCTAGATACAAGGTGTCCTGCGCATCCTGCCTTTGTGGCATATACCGATGCCGTTAGGGATCTCCAAGCGTTCTCCCTTCATCAGCTACAGAGGCTTGCTATGCGGTTCCCTGACTATCTTGTCGTATGTGAAAGCATGAGAACGTTTCGAACTTCGCTTACGTCTCTAGACCATATTTGAAGAGGTGGAGAGGAAGGTCATGTCAGTCAGTCAGACAGTGGCTTCAGACGAGCAGACACGCGCCCGCTACTCCTCAGTGCTCTTTATCATCATGTAAGTCCTTAGTTGCATGACTTTTGGAATCAAATAGCTGAGTCGTCAAGGCATCGTGCAACTAGTGTGGACCCAAAGCCGCGTGAAGAGCGACTGGATCAGTTCTTACAGCCAATGATTGACCAGTGGCAAGACAGAGGCCTGAGCAACTCTTTATCGTCTTTCGACAATTTTCGTAGACTACTCGGACTCGAAAACCTCCAGCAGTATCTATTATCTCGGGCCGTGAACAGACTACCAAATTGGTCAGCACATCCACTCGACGACAAAGGCAAAGCCCTTCAAATACAGATGCAGAATGCCCTTGATGTCAGTTTCCATCCTACACTTACTCCTCTAGATACGTATAACTAAGTTTCCACAGGCTCTGCCACTACGAGCCACAAAGACCGTAATGAGCGTCAGCGTTGAAAGACTGGAGCAAGGATCACAGCCTTACGAAATGGCTTGCCGGCTGTGGCACAAGCACATTCCCCTGATGCTCCCCAATCTGCTCCAGTTTATCAGGTGAGGAAGCATCGTGTTAGAGACGTTGCGATCGTTGACCTCTGGTAGTCAATCGCAAGCTTTCCACGATCCGGCTAATTGGTCTGCTCTTCCCCTAGAGATGCAAGATGTTGTTCGTAGGATCCTTACAGACCGCTTTTGGCAAGTTGGCATCTCCCAAGGCAGCCGAGATGAGTTCTACGCCAGCGTTGGAGATACCAAGACAACTCTGGAGGGGTTTGCTTCATCCATCAGAGCTACAGTAAGGACGATTCGCGAAACTGGATACAGGCTGCTGTATTACATGAGCCTCCTTGGAGAGCACTTTTACAGCTTCGCAGAGCTGCCGGGTCCACTAGCCCAGGCTCTCTTCGCTGACGCGTGCGCGTTGTCACCACATCAAATGGCTATTCTGGTAGATATGATTCGGCCGATCATCGACAACTGTCCGGAGAAATCTCGAAGTCACTTTCTTCCCCCAGTCCTATCGGCACTGTTCGAGCAACTCGATCGCAAAGCAAGCTTGGAGTGGGAAAGAATCGAAGAGAGAAGTAGAGCAGCGTCCGAGGATGATGACTTGACGAACGAGATGAAAGATGAAAGTATATTGCGGCAATTGACAATGGCTTCTGTGATGCTGGTAGTCGGGCTTCTCGAGCCAGCAAGACCGAGTAAGTCGGCCCATTTCTTTTAATTACCTCAACGCTCATCCTCAAAACAGACCCCCCAGCCGCTCCGGAAGTGCCTGATAAGGTCAATGGCGATGCAGCAGGTCTAAGTGAGAACACAAGATCGTTCATATTGCGGACCCCAGAAATACTGAAGCCGGTCATACTATTCTGCACCCATGCGTTGCGTATGCGCGACACTCGAGCATGCTCTTTCATCGCCAAAGTCCTGCGTTCGATAGTCCCTGAGTTCGCCGGCGATGGCCCTGTTGAACCAGAAGTACGAGAATTCATCTCCACGGAGGTCCTCAAAGCATGCATTACATCGTTGCATGACCCGTACTTTGTGGAACTGCAGAAGGACTTCGCTCAGCTGATTGCAAGCATCCTCATTTCCTACACACCACGCACAGAAACGCCGAAACAGATCCTTCTCTCCTTGCCTGAGATGGCCCCTGAGAGGCTGGATCGTGCCATACGCCATCTTTTCAGGGCACACCTGAATATTCGACAACAAAGAGCTATCGTTCTAGACCTCCTCGAAGGCTTTAGGGGCATTGCTATCCACGAGCAGGGCAAGCTTCCAAGGCCTGATGCAAAGAAAGTGAGATCGGCTTTACAAGAGAAATACATGACGGTCGACGTCGAAGCAAACGATAAGAGGGAAGTAAGCCCAGATCTGGGAGCAGTCGCTGCTATGTTTGGGTAACGGGACATGTGGAAGTGGCGTTGGGTGCGCTGCGCAGTAGCCTGGCGGTCGGAATCTTTCATATCACGCAGCGTGCACTGTGCCAGTTCAATGATACCCACGATCTTCGGTCAGGTGATAGTTTGACCTTTATGTACAACAGCTATCGGGTAGACGCCATGACTCCATCAATCCTGTTCACAGCGGTCGTCCTATTTCGTAATGTTCTGAGGCGTGATGGAATACGTAGGGCGAACGAATCTACAGGCCAAACGAGTCAGCAATCCCCTTCTCAACACCCAATCATCGGTGGCTCGTAGGTGGAGCCAAGCGGATCCGCAGTTCTCCTTCATCACACCCACGGAAAAAAAAACTCCCAAGCTCACCTATCCGAGTGGTAAACCTTCGACTCCCCACCCATGAGCTCCTTCTCCCTCGCCTTATCGGCCCAAGTCCTCCGCACCAAGTCCCGGTCCTCCTCCGCTTGAAGCATGGGTATCAGATATATGCGCGACCACATCTTTTCCCGAGCGAGTTCACTGTAACAGGCCAACAAGTCAGCCCACCGCCGGCCCGTAAAAGCTGAATTTCCCGTCCCAGTCCTGCTCCTTCCGCATTGGAGCGAGACAGGAAGCCGGAATCCTGTCTCCATACGCTGTTGTTCGACTGCGGGGACCTGGTGGAACGGCTGGAGGAGACGGTGACGTACTTGTGCTCTCTGATCCCTTGGCCGGTCCTGTAGAGTCCATAGGTGCAGATGATGCCCATGGCGAAGAGGTAGTATGAAGGGCGGAACCCGCGCGCGGGAAGGTTGCGCTGTGGGTGGGGATTGGGTCAGCTTTGTTGTGGGTTGTCGATTGGCACTGCGGATGAGCGGTGGACTGACCTTGTATTGCACGGGCTCGTAGCCGCCGGATGGCGGAAGGTCCTGAGGCATGGCTTTGAGGGTGGGTTGGAAGGTGAGAGCTGCAGCGAAACTGGGAGGAGGTTTGAGAAATGGAGCTATACTGATTTAGGTAAGACGAGTATAAGGTAAGTGTGGGGGTATCCTAAAAATCCATTACCTGCGAAGACTTCAAATGCCATGGCTCTCAGTGATGGGCTTGTACATGGCTCTTCTCACATAGGGACTGCATAGTGATCCATACCCCGATCTTTCTATCAAGTGCAACGATTCTCAAAGTTCAGATTGTGAACCTTGCAATGCTCGCACGTGAGTATCATACATGCAAGGCTTCAGTGGAATTATCTACGAGATGGTCCGACGGTCAGGACCAGCAATATTCTTCAAAGGAAACTGGCGCCCAGTGCCAAATAGAAAATGACATTGGTTCAAGCTGTTCTTTTGATGTTTTCGGATTTTGCTGCTCCGACCTCAATGCGTCCTCTTCGGATTTGCGCCATGTTGCTTCGGCACCAAATGCTGTCTCCCCATCGCATCTCCTCAAAACCGCGGCCTTTAGTCTGAGGCCGCACAGGGATAATCAGCAGGCCGGGTGTACAAAGCAGTAGACGCGAGGACTCTCACCTCTTTCGAAGGAAAGTTCCGAATACGTGGAAATTGCCTAATTGAATGTGTGAAAACGCAGAAGTTTTCGCCATTCTATGAATGCAATTGTGCGCGGCATTATCTGGACAAGATGAATTTGAACTGCCATTGACTGACAGTACCAGTCGCAATACCGATTTCACGTATTTTCGCAGGAAACATTTCGCCAATACATAGCCTGGATACTCGGTTACACCCCCATTTGCACGGTACCCCCATTTGCATGCCCTAAGACCCGATAAAATTCAGCGCAGTCCCCAAATGCCCATATTTCCTCAAATTTGTACGGTAAATCAGCACAAGAATAATCGATGTAGGGAGTATTGAATCCTGATCATCATTGTCATTTAGCATAACACTATTACATTGTACGTTGCCTTTTTTTCGTGGTTCCGGATTTATCGGGTTCTAGGGCATGCAAATGGGGGTACCGTGCAAATGGGGGTGTAACCGAGTATGTCAGCTGTCGCCATGAATAACAAACTTGATCTGGAGCGCATATCAAGCGACTCCTCCCCAAGACAGGTTACATACCGCCGCTTAGGATTGAACAATGGCAATTGCAGCAGCTCCAGCACTCAAGATCATTCTAGTTGCCTTGGTTGGGGAGGACTGTGTGACATGACATACCTGGTCCACCTAAACTCGAGGGCGGTAAGGCAATGAAAATGCGAAGGAAGAGCAAGTCCCCATGGTTCAAAGGGCAAGAAGAGCGAGTGCACGACCAAGACCATATCTGTGGTTGGGAGCTTTGTGGCCGAGATGCGTTTCGGAAAGGCAACTGGATGGCAGACTTCATCCCGAAGCCGAAAGGTACGGAAGCCTAGCAACTGTATGACTTGTTGAGAAATCCAGGTGAGATCGAAGACCTAGTAGAAATGTACTTGCAGAAGCTTGAGGAGTTGCTGGGACATTGGGAGGAGTATGTCACGGTTTGCGGTGTGATATCATTGCAGCCATGAAGAAATCTACGAGGTCACTGCCGAGAATCAAATACTTCCACTTGACCTGCATGATTAAGCAGAAACGTCTGGCGGTTGGGCTTGACTGAGCGTCTAGGAAAATACGTGGGCAGAGTACGAGTAACGAAAAACGGGTGCCGAAAGGACTGGGAGGATTTCACGCGCAATCCTCCTAGATCTTCAGCTGTTTGAAAGAGGCCGTTTGAGAGTAAGGAGAACGGTGCGCTTTCCTGAAGGTCAGAGCTGATGTCTTGAGTTATTTCGTCCATTGGGTCTGTCCGTACCCTAGGTTCAAGATCCCACATCTGAGACTCGAGGGGAAAAGACCTAAGTACTCTGGTGGGCTCTTACCCGTGGGTTCGCGGCTGGTGAATTTGAGGGAGACGAGTGTATTCGACCAGTCGTTCCTTCCCATGCTACTTCAACATATTTATGCACTAACGCACATCTACCAATTAACAGTTCAATTCAGTACCCAGAACATTTTCAGTCCTCGTCCCTTCCCAACCAGACTGCAGACGGCTTCTAGGTACGTGTTCACGTTCTCTCCTTCCTGTGGCTACCATGCAACAACATTCACCTTACCACACACTCTTTCATTCCACTAGATTATACAACAACCTGCATCTTTACCCTAAAGGGTGTCTTCGTTCCTTTACACTCCTTTCACTTTACTTCACTTCACCGTGCAGCTAAGTGCATCTTCCCACGTCAGTCAATTGAATCATGGCTTCTCCCGGACGTGCTCCTCGTCTTTTTATGGTCTCTAACAAAACCCCTGTCAGCATTAAGCGGTCATCAGAAGGGTCGTACAGCTTTCTCCAAGGCTCAGGTGGATTGATAAGCGGAGTTAGTGGCTTGTCGCAGACAACGCCATACACATGGTACGGCTGGCCTGGCCCAGAGATTCCGGAAGCGGAGATTGCTGCGTTGTCGAGTCGGTTGAGAGACGACTTTCGATCTGTACCAGTCTTTCTTGATGACGAGCTTGCAGACCGCTACTATAACGGCTTCGCGAGTAATATCCCCCCAGCCCAACACACAATGACACAAGCTAATCGTCTTGCACCAGATTCGATTCTATGGCCTATCATCCACTATCACCCAGGGGAGATAAATTTCAGCGAAGAGGCCTGGTCAGCGTACGTCAAAGCCAATCGGATATTTGCTAAGACCGTTGCCAAAGACGTGAAGGACGGAGACATTGTCTGGATCCATGACTTCCATCTTTTTCTTGTGCCGTCCATGCTGCGGGAGGAAGTTGGTCACAATATGAACGTCAAGATTGGATTCTTCCTCCACACGCCCTTCCCTTCCTCAGAAGTTTACCGCATTCTACCTGTCCGGAATGAGATTTTGCTTGGAGTCTTGCAAAGTGACCTGATCGGATTCCACACCAATTCCTATGCCCGCCACTTCCTGAGCTCTTGCTCCAATCTCCTGTGAGCATACCTCGTCTTTTGCCAGCAAGGAGGATCATGACTAACAAGCAACCAAAGTGGTCTGCCTACGACGAGTCGAAACGTTACATTTCAGGGCAGGATCGTAAACGTTGGGACCTTCCCTATCGGTATACAGCCACGACGATTCACTGAAACGCTTGCGGAGATCAGTGTTCAGGAGCGGATAGCCGCGCTCGAACGCGAGTTCAAGGGACGCAAGCTCATGGTAGGCGTCGATCGGTTGGACTATGTCAAAGGACTTCCGCAAAAGCTTCGAGCTTTGGAAGTACTTCTGACAAACCATCCCGAGCTTGTTGAGTCTGTGGTCTTAGTACAGATTGCTATTCCTACTCGCGGTGAAGTGGAAGAGTACCAAAATCTTCGTGTGCTGGTCAACGAGCTTGTTGGCAGAATTAACGGGAAGTTCGGTGAGTAAATGTTGTGCCGGCTTTTTCCTCAGGAACAGCGCATATCCTAAGATTTCCTCTCCTAGGAACGATCGAGTATACACCAATACATTTCATGCATCAGTCTATGGCTTTCGAGGAATTATTGGCTCTCTATGCCATGTCGGACGCTTGCGTCATTGCATCAACCCGTGATGGGATGAACTTGGTATCCTTTGAATACATCGCTTGCCAACAAAAGCGTCATGGATCATTGATACTCAGCGAGTTTGCCGGGTCAGCCCAGAGTCTCACTGGGTCCCTTACTGTCAACCCGTGGAACATAGACGAGATGGCAAGGGCCATGCACAAAGCTCTCACTATGGAGGATTGGGAACGAGCGGAACGGTTCGAGCAGATGAACGGCTACGTTCAGAACAACACAAGGTACGTGCGAGCGTCTTTGTAGGCTGATGACCATACAGTGAGTACTGATCAGCGTATTGCAGTGCTTTCTGGGGTGCGTCGTTCATCAAAGAGCTAAAGAGCGTTGGGGAGGAGCCAGAACGCCTATTGAAGTTTGGTCGGGATCCTCCTCCTATTAAGATAGACTGGAGGAGTTATGACGGTGTAGCATAGGGTATGGGCCCTGGAGGTATCACAATCCCGAGTTACTGTTACAAATGGCGGTGTTGATAGACAGGAACATTATTAGACAGCGTCATTCCTCCTTTCCTTCCAGAACACCAGCCGGACCAAGACGAGAAGGGCGCTGGCCCTCGTAGTTGATAACTATTCAGTTTTGGCAGCTGCCATTTGCATCCAATGCACCATGTATCATGCAACCTGCGCCATTCACTGGGTGCAACGTCAATCCATCTCGAGCCCGGCTGTCCCTACACCTCTATTGCGCTTGTTTCTTCTCCCATTCCTCAGGTGTGAAGCACTTGGGTGTCCAGGCGTGTATAGCTGCAATCTCAGTCTTCAAGGCTGAATTGACGAGTCGATGTCGTGCGAGACTGTTCTTCTTCTCGAAGAGGGGCGAAACGATCATGGCTTGAAACATCTGGCCACACCCGCCTGATCCTGGTCAGCGCCAGTGCATCGTGAGCTTCTCGGAATCCAACATTCTTACCCGACATGTCCTCTATATCGACGTGTCTTGCATCCAGCTTCTCTGATATCGTCTTCCGCAAAGACTCGGTGGTGATGCCGGATGTGTTGGCGACGGTCCCTGCTTGGGTATCGGTTTCCGCCGCGGAAGGAGCGCTCATGTTGGCGTAGGCAGTCGAAAAGGAGCGGAGGTCGCTGAGTCTCTGAGCTGGACGGAGACGAAGAAGGCTGTGGAGGCGCTGCATGAATGGGTCAGACGCAATGGGGAAAGGGTTCAATTGTCAAGTGTCGAAGAATACCTTTGCTCCCCTCGTCCGTACTACACTGGTGCTCTGCGGAATGACGCCATCCGGGCCGCTTTATCGCCGTTGCCAAGACTTCGATACGCTAGCGGAAACCCAGCAGGAAGCAAGATTTTTCCGCGTCGATCGATTGGGTCTCGAACGTTGGGTCGATCTGGTGACCTTCCTGTCGACTCACGTCAATGCTTCGCCGAGCCTTTGTTCAAGCAGCAAAGATGAGTACCTATACCACCGATAAGGCCTCCCCGTTCACTCGCGCTGTAATCAGCTCGATGAGAAAGCTGTATGACTAGGCGCGCGTCCCTTCCCGCGCGCGCGCGATTGGCTGATGCTTTGTTTACGTGCAGGTACCCTGAAGCATTGGCAGATCAGAGCTTCGATAACACTGGATGTTGGTCTCGTTGCTGCCAATGGTTCGAGAATATGGGCTGACAAGCGGCCAGTGCTCCTAGAGGCCCCGTTCGACCCCATAAGACGGCAGATGAACTCCGTCCTCCTCACAATCGATCTTACAAAAGCCGTTGCGGATGAGGCTATAGCGCGGAAGGATTGCGTTGTGGTTTCATATCGTATGCTCGTCTAAGAAGAGGCATCCTACACTACAGCTCTGACTGAAAAAAGATCCTATCATATTCAAGGGTTTCAAGGCTCTTACTCTGGCAGACACCCAGCAACAGTCTCTGCTACGGCTCGCACTTGAGGGCATAAGCGTATGACAAGCCTTGTTGAAGCCACCAGGTTGTCGCTAATACTAGCGCTATAGGTCTACAGCCCCCACACAGCGGTCGATGCAGCTCCCGGCGGCCTAGGCGATTGGCTCGCGGACATCGTCACAGGAACCCTACCAGGGCCGGAGCCGGAGACGCATACCGCAAGGCCAGAGGATGAAATTACAGATGCCGCGGGCAAAGATGCGGACGGTAACCCGGTCAAGGAAGAAGTGAGGGACGAGGATGGCGAGCAGTCAGCAGAGAAGGAGAACAGGTCCGAGCCAAAAGCGAAGAAACGGCCTGGCCGACCTTCAATGGGCCCACGCCAGAGCACATACTCCAAGCCAACCTATCCAAAGCCTGCTGAGCTCGAAAAGACAGATCTTTCGCCCTCAACGACGGGTCATTCGCGCAACGTAATCCATGCGATCAAGGGCGTTGAAGGCTTTAGTGAAGCAGGCATGGGTCGCTTGGTGAAATTCAAGGAGCCTCAACCTCTGACGCATCTAATCGAACGTATTGCCCATGGTGTTGGCTCGCCGAAAGGGTTTCCGGTCGCTATACCTCAGACGCAGCAGGTCGAGGATATTCAGATCCGATCCGTTGGGATATGCGCTGGCTCCGGTCATACAGTGCTCAAGGATGTCGACGCAGATCTGCTCTTCACCGGGGAGTTGTCGCATCATGACGCGCTTGCCGCGACGGAGAAGGGGAAATGCGTGGTCACGCTGTTCCACAGCAATACCGAGAGAGGCTTTTTGAGCAGTGTGCTGAAAGATAAGCTCACAGCCGTGCTGAAGGAAGAGTGGAAGAGGGTCAGGGAAGAGGTGCAGGAGGAGGTTGACAGTAATTGGGATCTGGCAGATGAGTGGGAGGACGCGCTGAAGGATGAAGACGTACTGGTCGAGTGCAGTGAGAGGGACAGAGATCCTTTTGGCATAGTCATATTGCAGAGTTCACCGCAGGTTGGAAAGCCCTTATCGGACGGATCATGAGAGCTTGTGCAGGATTTTCTATTGAGCCTTTGCGATCTCTGGCTGGGCGGCGGGCTCAGGCTCCTACATGCGATACCCTCCTCTTGTATGCAATTCATATCTCGTATCGGTCTTCACGACACAGCATCTCCGAGTGCTGTCCTGGTTCAGTTGACGATGTGGCGCTCAGAGGTTGCTGAGGACCTTCTCAGCAGCAGACTCTGCAGACGCGTGTTAGCAATCCGATTTGATTGGTATCCCCAAATCACTGTCACGCTTACCGTTGACTCCAGTGTTGTCGGGCTCTACGTGGGCGCTCTTGACTTTGCCATCCTCAACCACTAGTGCGTAACGCTTGCTACGGTCCTGACCGAAGACAGCGGCACTCTCGAAAGAGAGGTCAAGGTCCTTGGTGAACTGACCAGACGGATCGCCCAGGAAGCGGACCTGTGTTTGTGGACATATCAGATGGGAGTGGATGACATTTTGAGGGCAGGTGGTCATACATCAGTCTTGGAGGTTGGGTCAAGGGTTGCACCCCAGGCTTTCATGCTGAACCGGTCTTAGTGTACAAAGCATGACGAGCGAAGACACACGTCGCAGAGATACGTACACAAACGGGTCGTTGACCGAGACCACAAAGACTTTGCCCGCCGCCTTGAGCTTGTCGTTGCTAATGTAGCCCGGGATATGAGTCGCCGAACAGGAAGGGCCTGGTGGTCCATCAGCGCCAGTCCAACGCCTTGGCGGCTCGGACACCCGGCATGCCTGGGTGGTTGGGTAGTATGGTACTTACTAAAGGCCGCGGGGACGCCAATGATGAGGCCTTTGCCGGAGGCGAGCTCCTTGGACAGGTTGACCTTATCACTGGGGGACCCTTCGACGAGGTCGACGTTGGGGATGGGAGCACCGACTTTGACCATGGTGATGGGTGTGGGGTGGAAGGATCGAATAGATGTGTGTGTGGGTTGACGAAGTGAGCGGGCTGCGCTGCGGATGCTGAGCATGGGTGTGTGTCTGTGCTTGTTTGTTATGAGTTGTTATGAACTGTTAATTATCGATTGTCGGAAAGAAAGGCAATGACGGAACGACGGGATGACGGAATGACGGAAGGGAGTTCTCGTTCTGCTTCTACTTCCCCGGAGAACCGTCGGTCCTGCCGACGATCGGCCAAAAGTACCAAAAGTACCAAAAGGTGGGACTGTGACCGGCTGACCGGATACTCCAGATGAGATCCAATGTTCAAAGCCGGATCGCAGTCAAAATCTACAGTTTACCCTTCCTACATTGCTTCGTCCCGACATGTACATTTAAGATGACCACTGACCTCCTCTACCTACTTGCCTAGCTTTGCCTCGAAAAAGGCTCCGTGTCCGAATAAATTGGGCATAGGTACATCCGCACTCGCAGTTGGAGCCGAAGGGACCTCTGACCGGAACGAATGGTGCGAGGGCTAGATGTCCCAATTTATGCACGAAACGGAAGCCGTCAGTCAGCAGCAGAGGATGACCAACCGCTTGACACCCGATCTATTAAGTTCACCGATCCGCCCTTTTTCTGATCCGATGGGCGATTAGTACATAAGTGAGATGCGTGGGAGGGAGATTTTCAGCAAGGGAAATCATGGAGAACTGGTACTCCGGGATTGGGCTGGTCATGGTGATTGGTTGTTTTCTGGTATGTTTGCTAGCCCCAGCTGTGGAAAGGGATGAAAGGTGGGTGGGTGGAGAGGACGGAAATGCTGGTGTACGGGGGGATGGGCGAGGGCAGGGAGTCAGAGCTCAAGGGTAACCCTGTGATGCGGCAGGACTCTTTAGGAAGCGACTGTAATCTGTAGTAGTCGCTGCGCTCACGGAAGGTGATTCGTCCAGACTCCAGACAGTTTGTGATTATTGGCACACGGAATAAATGAATTGATTCAATCGCCAGCTGCCCCGCGCTCGCGCTTGCCTACTTTAGCTCTCGAGTCTAAAAGTCTACTCTACCACTATTCTCCATATGTTTGGGGGAAAGAGATAGAAAGAGAGGGCATCGAATCACTCGAATCACCATCCTCTTCGTCAATGACATCTCCATCGCCAAGCAAATCGATCCAATGTGCTTTGACGACAATATGGACGACCGGCAGAGTATTGGCGGTGGGAGCGCAAATAGCTCCAGCGATTTCGTAAGTAACCTCGCCTATCCACAACCACGAGAATAGCTGCTCACCCGTGTCCAGGTGCGAAAGCTTTACAAGTAACCCTGCCTGCATACAATGGACCCTTCTCCCATGAGCGTCATGCTAATGACACGACAAGAATGCTGGAGGATCCGTCATACTCGCAAGTCGTGCGCTGGGGCGACGACGGCGGAAGCTTTGTAGTACTCGAGGTGCGAGCACCTCGGCATCACCCGTCGATCGCTCTCGCTGACTCCCTGCGCAGAACGAAAGATTCACCAAGTCTATCCTTCCCAAACACTTCAAACACAGCAACTTCGCCAGCTTCGTGCGCCAGCTCAACAAGTATGACTTCCACAAGGTGCGACACAACAACGAAGAGAACGGGCATTCTCCGTACGGCTCAGGTGTAAGTGGGCGGTGTGTATACTGGGTATGGTCCACGGCTGATGATCCTAGGCGTGGGAATTCAAGCATCCTGAGTTCAAGGCGAACAACAAAGATTCGCTGGACAACATCCGCCGCAAAGCTCCAGCGCCCCGGAAACCACCCCAGGTCGTCGATGAGGCAGCCCCAACCCAACAAATGGACCTCGTAAACACTCAATTGGTAGCCACACAGCAGCAACTCCAACAGCTCCAACAACGTTACGAAGAACTCAACATACATCACTCAATACTTACGCAAGAGCTGATGAACGTACAAAAGACTGTCGTCAACCACGAACACGTGATGCAAAATGTAATGAGCTACCTGCATTCTGTAGATGCAAGGCAAAGACGTGATAGCAAGATTGGAGGACCGTTCGCACATACAGAGGAGAACAACGTACCAACCGCCAATGTGGACCCGGCACAGCAGCAAATTTCTCCGCTGGAAGACGAGCCCGCTTCACCATTGCAACATGCAACCAAATTGCTACACGATCTCAATGCCGATGTCCAATTGAACTATAAGAACTTGGAGCATATGTCGGATATGCATAATCGGAATGGAGCCATGTCCACTCCGCCTCCAGACGGGTCTCGCGGTCATGCAAGGGCGCCAACATCCGCCGGCTCAAGCTCATCAATGGGTTATGCCAAACTCCATGGGGATTCAGAAGCCATAGTCTATCCTGTTGGCCAGTCGAATGGTATCGATCCAATGTACAGCGAGCATATCCACAACATACCATATCCCATGCCATCGAAAGAGAATGAGGCCGTAGACTCGCGAATGTCAGCGCCAGCTGCTCGGAAAAAGAGTACGCAAGTCGATCCGGGCTGGGTCAGGGCTCCTCAAATACTGCTTGTTGAAGACGACCCAACCTGTCGAAGGATTGGAAGCAAATTTTTATACTCTTTTCGCTGCGCAATAGACAGTGCTGTGAGTAGTTGTCATGATGGAACCTTTTTGGAGATGCTGACGGTCGTAGTTCGATGGCCTGGAGGCCGTGAACAAGATGAACGCAGGTTCGAAGTATGACTTGGTACTAATGGACATCATTATGCCGAATCTTGATGGTGTTTCGGCAACACATTTGATACGGCAGTTTGATCACACCCCAATCATAGCCATGACCTCAAACATACGCAGTGACGATATTTCGATGTATTTTCAACACGGTAAGTGATCTACTCGTCAATGCAATCCAAAAGTCTAACGACGAGACAGGTATGAACGATGTCCTACCTAAGCCTTTTACCAAGGAAGGTCTTTTGAACATGCTTGAGAAGCATCTGGGCCATTTGAAACACATGCCAGATGGAATGGAGCCGATGGCGCCTCATCCAGGGTCTTCGATACCTCAAAGTTCAGCTGCACATTCCTTGAAAGACGAAAGCTCTCCAGCTCAGTCACCGTCAACTATATCGAACTGGCAATCGCCGGGACAGTTCTCTGGCATCTCACCTACTCACGCAGCGGCACCACATCAGTTCATGCACCCCATGCATCCCGGATTCAGCCAGGAGCCGAGTCCCGTTCAGTTTCAACCTCCTCACACACCTCTGGGTGCTCCACGGCAGATGCAGCACCGGAGACAAATCTCTGAGATTGGAGGTGACGACGTATCGAATGATGCCAAGCGTCAACGGATGTACGACCAAACAAATCCTTTAGGAATGAACCCAATGCACCCAGGCCGGCCTCGATAGTAACGTGGGACCCTTGTTGATGAATAGCATTCTGTTTTTTTGCAAATCTGCGTCGATATTTTTAAAGATGAGGATTGTTATTTGACAAGATATGTTACATATATGAATGAGCCCATGTGCAAAAGGGGGAAAAAGACATTTGTCAAGGATCTTCGAGGGCTTTGGTTTGCCAGCGTCGCGTGATGAGTCCGGGTCTTCCTTTCTGTGGATGTTTCCAAGGCATGCACATGTTTGAAGAAGGGGGATGGCTCGTGGGTTGAGAAAGCGTCTGACTGCGGATTGCAGGTCGACGACAATGCATTACGACTCAACTTTAGGTATTAGCAAAATGAACTTGTCATGAGAAGGTTACAGGATGAAGAGGAAGAGCGAGGGGTGGTTGGAATTAATAATGCTCTGTAGAGAATCCAGGCCTTGAGGTCTTTTGTTCTGGACTCTTAAACGAACATTTTCCGTCACGAATCTAGATCAACGGCAAGCAATTTAGCCGAATATAGCCGTTGACGCAAAAGTATTATGCATATTCCGTCCTCTATAACCAATTGCAACCGATTACCTCCACTGGGAGAGCTATAAAGCTACAGGAAGAGCCGTCATTATGCCTCCCAGAGCTTCCAAACCGGCAAAGGCTAAACAAAAGCCGCAAGAAGACCAGAGGGAAGAATCATTACAGGCAGTCGTTAGTATGTCTCGACTCAGTGAAACTATTGTACTGACACACTTCATAGGTTCTTGCCGATTCATTCGAGACGAGATTCAAACCTTTTACCCTGGAACGTCCAAGAGTGATTCCCATCTGAACATGTATACCAGTGCGTCTTTTCACTGACCCCCTAGTGTCTCCTTCCGCTTGCAAATACCCCGTTGATCGAATATACTCTGGAGTTCCTCGCCAATGCCGGCGTCCAAGACGTTTTTCTATACTGTGGCCTGCATGCAGACCAAGTTGAAGACCACATCAAGTGAGCGACCTTCTACAAATGTACCTAGCCAATTTCTGTGCTCTTCTCATCGCCAACATAACTTCTCTCTCACAGCGCCTCGAAATGGAAATTCAAGTCATCTCCCTTCCGCACTCTGACATTGCTCAAGTCCACTGCAAGCTCTGTAGGCGATGCCATGCGCGACCTGGATAATCGCGACCTCATTACGGGCGACTTCCTCCTTGTCTCTGGCGATGTGGTTTCCAACATGTCCATTGAACCCGCGTTGGCCAAGCATCGAGCTCGTCAAGAAAAGAATAAAGACGCTATCATGACAATGGTGCTCCGGGAAGCGGGCCCTGACCATAGAACCAAGAGCAAGGGGTCAAGACCAGTATTCGTGATCGACCCAGGTGCGGAAAGATGCCTTTACTATGAGGAGATGGGTAGTCGAAGGGGTAGAAACAGATATGTCACCCTGGATCCGGAACTACTTACATCAAATGCCGAGATCGAGATTCGGGACGATCTCATCGATTGCCACATAGACATCTGTACGCTCGATGTTCTGGCACAGTGGAGCGACAACTTCGATTTTCAATCCCTGCGCAAGAGCTTTTTACACGGAGTGCTGAAAGACTACGAGACCTACGGGAAGACAATACACACGCATATCGTGACAGACCAGTATGCTGCCAGAGTCAAGAGCTTACGAGCGTACAATGCCGTCAGTAAAGATATTATGGGACGATGGGCGTACCCCCTTTGTCCGGACAGTAACCTTATGCCTGATCAGAGCTATCGCTTTGGGAAAGGCAAGGTGTATCAAGAAGATACAGTTGTGATTGGGACGACATCAATAACAAAGACAGTTGTTGGCAGTCAGACCAGTATCGGGGAGGACAGTATCATCTCTGCAAGCACCATCGGAAGAAGATGCAAGATCGGAAAGAACGTCGTCATCGAAGGGGCCTACATCTGGGACGACGTTACTGTTGGAGACGGCTCCATCATTCGTGAAGCCATTGTAGCCAACGACACCACGATAGGGAAAAACTGCACAATTGAGTCTGGAGCGTTGATTTCATTCGGAGTACAACTGCCGGACCACATTGGTATCTCAATGAATCGCAAAATCACTCGACATCAAGAAAGCTTTTTTGATAACAGAGTGGACCCTGAGGACTCTGACACCTCCAGCGTTGCGTCCCCCCGTCTCATATACCGCGATCCTTCAGCTTCCAGCTCCGTTTCTTCTATATCTACACTGGCATCTTCAGATGACAATTTAGAACCTGTCCGAGACTCGTCCCGCCGTAGTAGCTTCCGTTCCGATCCATCGGACGACGCAGCGGAAAGCCGAGACTTCCACGTAGAAGCAACCGCGAGCATCCTCGATGGCCTACAGAAAGGGGATCCTGCTGATACCATCATACTTGAACTGAACGGCTATCGCATGTCCACAAATGCGAGCCAACATGAGGTACGCAAGGCCGTCGTGGCGGCTTTTATGAAAAGAGTGTCTAGCCTTAGTGCTGGTGATAGTTCTTCTGGCATTAGTGCGCGTGAGGCTGTAAAAGATGTTTTCAGGAAGTACAAAGGGCTAGTCGAACGGACCATGTTTGATGAAGACGCGGATGAAAAAGTCGATCAGGTGGATTTCTTGCTGCTGCTCCAGAAAGAGGTGCTCGGTCGACCGAATGGAGATCATTTGCTGCTGTTCGTGACCACGGAGCTGTATGACTCGGACATTGTAGAGGAAGATGGGGTGCTTCAGTGGTGGGACAATGGGCGAAGCGCGGAAGGGGAGATGGGAAGAGTGAGAGGTCTGACGGAGCAGTTCGTAACCTACTTGAAAGAAGCCGAGGAAGACGACGAGAGCGGTGACGAAGATGAAGATATGGAGGACTGAGAGGCCGGTGGTGACTAGATGCTATACCCTCCGTAGCGCAACGAACAACTGTATACCAATATTGCAACCGCCATCAGAGGCAACGGTACCTCACGCCGTGGAACCAACCACCATCAACCCCAGTCCCCAATCCCTACGCTCCATCACCGCGCTCTCACCCTCACGAAGCAACCGCCGTCCCCTCGACCACACCCTCCACCCCACCCTCCCCACCATCCCCACCCTCCCCACCCCCCCTCCTCTCCCGCCGCCTCTCCTTCTTCCTCTCCGTCTTCTCCCGCACCCTCCCCACCCTCTCCTCG
The DNA here is from genome assembly GCA_963556305.1 of Platismatia glauca. Classification (NCBI taxonomy): domain Eukaryota; kingdom Fungi; phylum Ascomycota; class Lecanoromycetes; order Lecanorales; family Parmeliaceae; genus Platismatia; species Platismatia glauca. Next base: position 1,308,558 of record OY745764.1, on the reverse strand, counting down.
GCGCTCAGCACCGGCGGCCGCTCATCGATCCCCGGCCCCCACGGCGCCACGATCGCCGTGACCACGTGCTTGATGTGCCGGCTGACGCGGCGCTCGGCGGCGATCGTGACGACGTCGCCCGCGCGGAGGGAGGCGTTGGGGTCCGAGACGAGGTGGCTTTGGTGGGTTTGGAAGTGCTGTGTAGGGGCGCGGGCGGTGTTAGCGGTTTTTCAGGGGGGAGGTGGGGGACAGGGAGGGAAGGGGGAGGGGGATGTGGAGGCGGGCGGACGGACTTTTTTGAGGAATTGGTTGTAGGTTTGTTTGGCGGTGCGGACTTTGACGGCGCGGGTCATTTTGCCGGCGGAGACGACGACGCCGCAGAGGATTTTGGGGGGGGCGCCGGGCATGGTGGGTGGGGTGCTGGGAGCGGATGGAAGGCTTCCAAGGGGTGAGGGGGCCGCGTTGGCTGCCTTGAATGGTCAGAGGAGGGATGGATATTGACGAGACATTTGTAGCTTTGCGGCCTCTTTGGGTATCAGATTCGTAGGCTTGCTTGCCAAGAGAAGGTATTAGCGTTGAACTGGTGGTAGTATGTACCTTATTCGAGTTAAGTAAGGTATTACAAGTAAATTACTAATACTACTAATAATATACCAATAGACTATTACCTACCTACCTAAGGTATAGAGGTGATGGAATGCTGTTAATTAAACACGAGTATCTTACCGTAGCACTACGTACTCTACTCGTAGGATGTTCGGCACTCGGTAAAATCTGATTTACTATACTACTAAATTACGGTGAGATTTTTTGGCAGCTCTTTACGTCAACCTCGCCGTCGAGACCAAGAGCTACCTGGACGCCAAAGCCAAGGGTGTCGCTGTCGCCGACGCAAGTCAAGTCCTTTTGAAGTTCTACAATCAGCTCCCAGGACAGGAAGGCTTCAAGGAGGTCGGCAAAGAAGACTTCTTTGGGCTTACAGATCACAGTACCACTTGTGCTTCTGTAACGAGCGCAAGCGTGCTGCTGAGGAAGCTGACAAGCAGCTGTGCCAAGAGAGGCATCACTCTATGGGCCCACCGCCAAAGAAGGCAGCGCGTGGCCCCGCCCCTGGCCGCACGCTTTTTGGCCTTGGTCTACCCCGTGTCGCTCGTGGTGGTCCTGGGGCTTCTGCGTAAGCGTCTTCTGACACTGTCGATTCTGCCGGGTGATCATGATCGGTGGTCTGGTAGCCTGGTAAGGTATGATGGTAATGAGGTGGTCCAAACATGTCTGTACTAAGCTTTGAGCTCTCTTATGGCATACACTTCTTTACCCAATCAGCCTTTGCAAAAGGCTTGAGTGACGCCGAAGCTGTGATGGTAGTGAGAGTGGCTGCTTTCTTCACCCAAGGGGCCTTACAGAAGGCTTCAGCGACGATGTTTCTGCTACCGTAGCGGTGGTATCTAGCTTTATTCCTCACTCAAAGGGCCTTCATAGAAAGCTTCAGCGACATATTGTGGTGCTATCATAAACGGCTCAACGAGTCCGCAAATAACCGAAACCAGCACGCAAACCCTCTCTAACGGCCCTTACTTTATTTCCATCCGTCACTGTCTCTCAAGCCCGTTGTTTACGTTTCCTGATTCAGATCAATCTGAAAAGCAAGTGACAGCCAAACTTGCTGAAATGTTGGAAGAGACGCGGAAAGCGAGAGAGGGTAAGCGTGGGTTGCGAGATCAGGTTCAAGAGTTGACGGAGCAGCTTGTAAGCAGAGTTTCTTTGCCATGCCACAAAAGGATCTTGACAACACGAAAGTGCCAGTCAGCGCTGGACTCCCTGGTCATTTACAACATCGTTCTGTATTCAACCTTCTCCTGGCTTATCGGCTCGTCCACGGCCTTGATCAGCTCCATTCCGCTATTCTCCTTGCGGTACACCATGAGAAACATCTCCTTCATCTTCTCCGGCGTCCACGCCTTTTGCCCACCGGCGACCGCTCCCCCCGTGGCTGCCAAAGCCAGACTTCCACCTGCGGCACCATAGGCAACGATCCCATTGACAGCTGCTCCGCCCATGGCAGCGCTTTGACACCATGCAAACAGGCTACCGGCTTGTACAAGTCCGATCGACGATTGCCAAGCGACCGCCGCTGAACCAGCAACAGGACCAGTAGCTGCAAATCCAGCCAGTCCAAGAACAGGAAGTGCAGCGACTGACGCTGTCAATGCAGCTCCACCTACGACTTGGGAGGCAAGAAGGAAGGGATGATCTCGGGCGTAAGCACGAAATCGAGCACCCATGGGTATGCGTTTGGACTCGGCCACTAAAGAATATCAACGATGCTCGGGTAGCCTGCACCATTTACTCACGGAGTCTCTCCATCTCCTTTTCAAACTCCAGACTCCAACACCCAAGGATAAAGGGCCCCATCGCCATAGAGAAGACGTCATCTGGGAAAATCCCAAGGATGTAAAAGTTTTGCACCTCATTGTCGCTTAGCTCCTCGAAAGGTCTCTTTGCTGTCATGATCTCGTAAAGCAGGCTGCCTAATGCAAACCTCTCCGCTCGCTTGACCTTTTCTCCTTCATCAAGCCCTAGAACATTGCGAGGAGGAATACGGAAGCGGGAAGGGTAGAAGTTCTGACTTCCCTTTTCTGACCGCAATGCCTCTAGGGACCCATCCTGGTGAAAAAGCATGTCCCAGGGTCTGACGGTCGCGACTGGATCGGGGGTTGAAGAGAACAGTTTAAAAATCTCTTCAGCCCATCGTAGTCGTAAATCGTCTGTCATATCAGGTGAATCCTTGATTTCGCTCAGGCTCCGTATAGAATGTTCACTGGGCACATCATCTCGCGGCCAACTGACTCGAATCCGACATTTTGTTGGTTCAGTATCCATGCTGGGTGACTGTGTCAGCCAGCTGCCGAGGTGAGATATGGTTCTGTGAACCGCCTACTCTTCTTGTCTATCCACGATTAACGGTGATGACAGTTCGAGCTTCTCCGGACTGAACAGTGTGTGAGATGGCACTTTTGAAATCGGCTGCTTCAATAGGAGGTTAGAAATCAATGATAATAACAGAAGGTGCTGCTGCCTGCAGAAGAATGATGTGACCAACAAGACCCTCGGTTCTAGAGGGTAGAAGATGTAGATTCTATGGAAGCCCATGGAAGCCTTGGCTACTTATATAAGGTAGGTACGATTACCCCTCCTCCAAGCCACTAATCTGCATCAGGGATAGCCTGCTAAAGCATCAAGAAGGCACGCCCAGGAGATACTCTGTCCCAGCGCTTGGAAACGATGCGGGAGAATCTGATGAGTAGGAATACTACCAAATATCTGCATCAATATCTGCATCACCTAGTAGGGGAAACCTAGTATTCCCGACAGCGGCACGACCGTTAGAGTTCAAAAGCGTCCGCAGTTCGGGGAAAGGTGCTGGAATTTGCACTACTCAGCCCTATCGCTTGTATATAAGGTAGTTACCTTAGACATTCTACGTACTAGCAGCAAACTATCCGTCACCAATATTTTCAGCAAAAGGTGGAGCGAGAACAACAACAGCAAAAATGCTCTGTACTTTAAGTATGTCGCTGTGCTGACAGATAATGGACCAGGCCTCGAGCAAGGTCAAGAAACCCAGAGGGTCGGTGAGGTCGAGCTGACCTTTCACACCTGGGACGTACCTAGGCGGGCGAAGCTGTCCTTGCTGAGCGACATTCTGCCTAGCATCGTCCATCTCCCTCCTATCGCAATCTCTATATTTCTGGACTGTAATGAGACGGACTGCGACTGGCACGGCTGACGTATGAACTATAGCGATATTGTTTACCTTCTGCTCTTCGAGGTACCACATCGTTACATTGAATAGAATGGTCATCAATGTCCAAGGCGGAGATCCTTACTGGTCGGCGAGCGCCACGATCAGGTTGCATCTTGCAGGTTGGGTCCTAGGCGGTCACACAGGCTGTATGTAAGTAGTCTGGAATGGTCGAGATCATGTGTTCAACCGGAGCAGCTCCCAACTGCAGTTTCTCTTATCCAAGTATTCCTTCAACTCATTTGAACCGACTATGTTGCACTTACTTGCTATCATTGGACTCGCTGATGCAACATGTAACCTTGCCAACGGTACTGCGGACTCTGCACCATATATGGCACAATGTCCCAGGAGTTTTAGCGGCCAGATGTGTTGCTGGCTCGTCAATCTTTCAAATCCTGACAATTGCACGACGCAAGGCATATGGTTGTCGAACTTTGACAGTGATGAGTCATGAGAGCACATAGATGGCTGCACCCATTCTGACTGGGGAAGTGAATGCTCCCCATTGGGAAAGCTTCGTCGTACGCTCTGTCAATTCCTGTTTACTCAGGTCTTTAGTCCCTAATGCACAACCCGATTCTAGCAAGCAGTACAGCTGGCTACGTCGAAGTCACGGCCTGCTCGGATAGCAGTGTTTGCTGTGGGCCCTCCAACTCAAGTCGCTGTAATGATGGTCAGGGCTACAACATCAAAACAAACGGCCAGGTACAGGGAAGCCTGGTAACACCAACAGCAGAATCGTCAACAACCTCCTCGTCATTACCATCCGTTCGTCCTCTATCGTCACAAAGTTCTACGAACAATAAAAGTGACAGCAGCAGTAGTTTGAGCAAAAAACGCAGGTGATGCTTGGTGTTGTGATACCTACAGTCACAACCGTTATCGCTTTACTTGCCTGGTGCATGCCTAGGCGACCGTGGTAGTATCTTTTCGAAGATTCCGCACGGACTCTTTCGAAGGCTCGAAGCTGGGAAATCCAAGGGTATCAAACGTGCCGTTTTCAACCGTGAGTTCGCGTTCATCACTCACGTGGTCTAGCCCTCGGATTTGGAGGGAACGCCAAAGGAGAGTTACCTTAGCCTTTCTCAAGTCTCAGACCAAAGAAGAAGCCAGCCCGACTGAATCGAGCGTGCCTCCGTACAAGCGCGCGAACATCATGTTGGATGAGTACGTCGTGACTGCAAACACCAAGTCTCCGCAGATCGCCGCCGTTTCTCATACCTTGAACGGTCGTCACGAGGTGCTTGCGCAATCCTCCCATCAAATAATATGTGACCTTGTAGCTTACCCCCCTATGAAGATTCGTGTCTACTATATCTCCGACGAAGGCTGACTGCAGGAAGTGTGCCGAACCGACGGCGGAGCATGGACGAAGGGTTCACTCAACAATAGCGGTATCAAGGCTTCGCCAAAGTCCCTGTTGACCGCCAGCATCGACTACAGCAATGAGGGCGAATTGAAGCTTTACTACAACATAGAGAATGATCGGATGATGTGGTGCACATGGGTCACTATGGGTCGCCAGGCTTGGTCCTCAAGAATGGTCAATGACAAGTACTGATTGATTCCTACCCCGACGAGTGATTGGTGATGCACCATGATGGGGACGGGGTTTCAAGTGATTAGATGGCTCGTGGCTCTTTGTCCTCACTGTTTTGACACTCTCTTGGAAGTCTCGTTGCTGCGTAGAGCGATAGTTTTTACCAAAGAAAACCCCTTGGCCAAGGACTTCATTTGCTCAAAGCTGCAGTGTCTACGCTCCAAACAAGGGAGCGGGTTACAACTCAAAAGCATGTGCTGGAAAATTCTCTCCGCCATAAGTACAACGCGAGAAGGTTAACGTAAAGTGATCGTTACTTGTGTTGAGCAAGATAAGTCAATAACTTTCCGTCAACAGTGGCCACTACACGACACTGTAGGAATATTTAGGCTTGAGATCCAGACTGCACTCACTGCTGGGTTCGAGGGTTGAAATTACAACACCTGTCAACGGTAGACTCAATATTGGCTTTCAGTCTAAAACAAATGTTGACCATTAATGTTTTAGACTTACAACTACGCCGTTCATTGCTACGAAGTACAATTGACTGTTTCAACTGTACTGTAGAGGTTTTCGGACCGGCGACCCTCAATTTCTCGACCGTTTCGGACATGTGTGACCCCAGATTTGCTCCAATCCCTTAAAACAGTCCAAGTGGACTATTGGTTAGACTCCCTCACCGCGCTCGCACTCATGCTTCTTCCAGCTCCGTAGTTCTCAAGTTCTCGTTATTCGGGAAGCCCTTGGACATGAGAAACTCAACCGTGTCATCAAGCTTCGTCGGCTCGTCCACACGGTTGATCGACTTCTGATCCCAGATGAAATATTTCCATTCCTCGTCCCAAGGCCGCCGAACCCAATCCTGCCGGAACAGCAACAGTCCTTGCTCCCCCTGTGCCATAACCGGCGTTAGATGGCCAAGACCATACTTCCGCGTAGGGACCCGCTGAAGCAAAGTCCCGAGGGTCTCGGCATCGAAAGACCAGCCGTAGGTGTTTCGGTAATCTTCTTCGTTGGGAAGTCGATCGAGTTCTTTCTCCTGATATCCTGAATCTGGCGTAGACATGGCCCTTAAGATCTCGCCGGGACTGGTGGGATGATCGATGCGGGATAATGTGTCGGTGATGGCGTTGTACAGGAGATATCGGGAAGCACATTCCAAGAGGAATTCCATGTTGGTTCGCTCTTGCGCGATGAGCACTGGACGTGGGATACCGTACGCGTTGTGGTCGAAATGGTGATTGAGTTCTTGGATGGGGCATCCACGATTTGTTGACCAACACTTGGGTAGGAGAGCTGCTGGAAGATGATTTGAGGAGTCGACTGTGTTTGGATCCTGGAAGCAATTTGTCAGCAGCTCCGTTGTCAGATACTGAGAGTGGGCGGCAATGACTTTTGGCAGTGTTGAAGCTGGCGTGGAGTACGACATAGCTTGAGCATAGTTGGTAGGCGAGGTAGTCTTGGCAGCGAAATTAGCAGAGCTTGACGGCTTTGCAGACGTATAAGTTGGTACCATGATCCGAGATTTTTGAAGTGACGACTGACGTCGGCCGATCAGGATGCGTCTGCAGGGAGTCGTACGCAAGATACGCATCGCCTTTTGTGAATGTGCTGAGATGGTCGGACTCTGGTTAGCTGCGGAAAATGAAAGGGATAATCAGCTGGGAGGTTTCTGTAGAAAGTCTTATGTACGCTTACATGGTGTTCTGACGGAGATTGAGACCCCAGCTCGCATGTTCGTTCCAGAGCCTTGCTTATCCACTGCTTTGCTTATTCGTAGCAGGTGGCACGAGGGGGAAATGTACTCGTCTAATACCACAACAGTCTTTGAGACTATCGGCCAAACAATCTAGTGCACGGAAATCCCTCAACCAGGTAAGGTAGAGACTAATGTGACAGTGATGACAGTCGTCTAATGACAGTCGACGCTTTGTGAGCTGCTGTACGAGTAGGAGTAGTTCCTACATGCATGAATACTCGTACGCTTTACTCTCACTTTTCTCTATTCTATCTCTCTTTTCCTCGCTCGCTCTCCCTCTTCCCTTTCTTTGATCTTCGCACTCTCCTTCTCTCTCACACTCACTATCACGCTTATATCTTCTCACATTCCCATTTCCATTCTCCTTCTCCCTTACCTTTACTATCCTCAACTTACACTTTCTTCTTCTCTTTAATTCTTACTTGACTTCATATTAATTCTTTTTTCATCTTCTATTCTCACTTTTAACCTTTGCTAGACTCCTTGTTGTCCTCTAAAGCCCACTTTTAGATTTATCTTCACTCTTCTCCTTGTTCTCAATTTCGATCTTATCCTCACTCTCTTAGGTCGTTTATGTAGAGGTAAATACTCGATGCGTGCTTGGCGTGAATTACTTTAAGAACGAGTTGAAAAAAAAGGGGGTTGCGGAGTAGACTTTGCGTGGCGGGGACTATGTTCCATGACCCTCGTACTCGTACTGTCGTACATGGTAACCGGCTTAAAAGGCCTTGGAGCCACTTCTCTTGCGTAAAATCGATTTGGATTTCATCTCAGCTTGCAAGAAGTCTCTTTCATTGTACAATCCACTCAGATATAATGTCTAATCTAAACGTTCTCGTCGTGGGCGCATCCATCGCAGGCCCAACGGTGGCTTACTGGTTCGCCAAAGCCGGAGCAAAGATCACCGTCATTGAGCGCTTCCCAAAAATGCGCACCAATGGACAGAACATCGACATCCGCACCGCTGGCGTTACGGTGATGCGGAAGATGCCGGGCATGGAGGCCGCGGTGCGAGGCAAGACGACGGAGATGGAAGGCATCAGCTTCGTCCGCGACAACGGCCGCCCGTTTGGAACCATCAGAGCTACGGGAAATCCCGATCAGCAGTCGCTCGTCTCCGAGTACGAGATCTTCCGCGGCGACCTAGCACAGATTCTTTTCGACCTGACAAAGGACAATCAAAATATCAAGTATGTTTTTGGCGAGCAACTCGCCTCGATGCAGCAAAAGGGAAAAGACGACGGGCCAATTACGGTTGAATTTGCGAACGGCTTACCCACTTCGGAATATGACCTGGTCGTTGCCTGTGATGGTGCCACCTCGAGGACTCGAGCTATGGGTCTTGGCTGCGGTGTCCGAGAGTATATACAACCGACAAACTGCTGGGCCGCTTACTTTTCCATAAAACAAGATCTTCTCAAGGGAAGTAAAACGGCACAAGGTTACAGCGCCATTGGGGGCCGGTTCTTCGGTGTTGGACCTGATCCATCAGGCGTGAATCGAGTAACGCTAATGGGTATTAATTCCCGTGACAGTCGCGACGCAACGCTGCCGTTTCGCGAGGCCATGAAACAAGGAGACGATGCGCTCAAACAATTCGTAGCCCAGGTACGTATTTTCGGAGTTCATGTTTCCTCTTTTGAATCCAATATTGAGTCTAGAGACATGTCTCGGGAGCATTTACTCTTTAGACGTGTTTCCAATCTCGCTACACCCCCTCAAACAAGCAAGACTGACTCCGAAATGATAATCAGCACTATACGGGCGCCGGCTGGAAGAGTGACGAGATTGTCAAAGGCATGATGGAGGCCGGAGACTTCTACGCCAGCGAGGTTGTCCAGGTCAAAATCCCAAGCCTGTATAAAGGACGCTTTGTTTTAGTCGGTGACGCCGGCTACGCACCGGGTTTTACTGGTGGTGGTACGTCTCTCGCCATCGCCGGCGCCTATCTGTTGGCGGGCGAGGTCGGCAGGCATAAGGGCGACCTTGGAGCAGGACTCAGGGGTTACGAGGAGCAAATGAGGCCAATCATCAATGATCTGCAAAAGGTCCCACCACTTGTCCCGACAGTAATGGCGCCACAGACGGCTTGGGGAATATGGCTACGAAACAACATTTTCGCTTTCATCGCTTGGACCAAGCTTTTGGAGTTCGCTCAAAAATACCTCGCTAGCGCCTTTGCCGACTCTGATAAACATGGGCTCCCGGATTATGAATGGGTGTCCTGAAGACCAGAAGTACCGAGCTTCAGCTGTACAATACCCTGCGCCTGTACACTATTACGAACAGGAGAAGGAAGCAGAGAATGACACAGCCCATGTGAGCAGTCTTTCATCTGTAGACCTCCAGCAAACGAGCCCCTTTCATAGTTTTCCGACAGTGAAAGTCTTTGCCTAGATTTAATCGTTCAAGTAAAATCCATCCAACGTCCTCATATTTCAGAACCCGCCGAAACAGCTAGGACCCTGCACGTACCTAGCACGCCGTCGCGCCTTTCTGATGGGTTTGCGGCCACGCAGGGCAACCCTTGTCGACGCCGAACACGTAAGCAATGACCGTATTGCCGTGCGCATTGGGACCATAAGGATAAAGTGAAAGACTTTGCACTGGATAATGCTGCCTATCAGAAATAGCAGTATCGCGAAAGAGGTTGTATACACAGGGTGATATATTAGGGAACGACGTCAATGGTGACCACGTAGCATGTTGCGTTGACTGGCCCCTCGGGCGGTCTTGCAGTAGCGACACACATACATGTCTTCCGAAGGCAACGTAGGGTTAGGGCTGGCCATACATGCAGGACCACCTACTTCTCGACATCATTTCCCAACACTTTGTAATACTGACAAACCTCTACATCCTGATTATTGCAAAGAAGCCTACATGTAGCTATCAGAGTCAATTCTACGTCTGTCCTCAATCTTAGATTTTCCCTCGTTGACACGGGGAGAAAGAACGTGTTCCCTGAAAACCTCTCAACTGTGTCGAGCGACCATTGAAAGCCTCGATTACAGACGTCCAATAAGATACCTTCAACGTTCATAAGCCGCCTCCATCACCCATCAGAAAAGTCCCGAAGCATGACACCTGACGCTTCCTCTGACTCGGAGAAAGCCACCTGCTTTGGCAATCTACCACCTGAAGTCCGAAACACAATCTATCGTCATCTGTTTTCACTACAAGATGCTCGGGTCGAACGATGCTATCGTTCCAGCGAGGACGACGATGCCGAGCAGTATGAGGCATATGCCTTTCCCGTAGCAATTCTTCGTACCAGTCGGCTGGTGCACCAAGAGGCACACGCTGTGCTCTACAGTGGCAATCTTTTTGTGCTTTTAGTTCTAGACACAAACTGTTTCAGTGCTGGAAAGCTCTTCACGCTTGCAAAGGACGCTCCGTTCAACATCTTTGATCGAAAAGCACTGATGCCACCAGCTGCTGTCGAAATCAAACTTGAGATCGATTATCCTGATACTTACGATAAACGTATCATGTTTGCGGCTGCGGATGTCGATTTGATCTGCCATGCACTCCACCAAATGAGATGGTATGCCTGTAGCTTTTATGGAGGTTGGCAATTCACGGTGCTAAAGGTTCCCCAACATGGCTGGACTTCCGAACAGCTTTCAGAATCTATTTGGAAGCCCCTCCGAAGTCGCTCGTCCGACGAATGGGATTGCGTCATGGATCTCACAGGAGTCTTTGAGACCCGAGCGGAAGGGTCGGCTACGGAGGGGTTTTACGACATTGAGACAGATGGCGAGTGGGATACTGAAGAGGATGAAGATGTGGATGCAGATGTAGATACAGGTGCAGATTGAATGCTCGAGGAGTATAGGCTCGTAAATGAACGGAAAGAAGTCGAAAAGGAACAGGGAGTCAACAGCGAAGACCAGGCAACTATGTCTGCTTGAGGGTACTGACGATGTCGAGCTTTAATACCTCCAAATTGAGCCCTCGTCTGAGATTCGTACGATTGATATACGCCCACCGGACAGTAAATAGATCTCTCAGCGAGTTGGCTGGAACAGATAGATGGAACGTCGTGACTGACAGCGTCCAAGGGCACGCAATTGAAAGCCGTGTGGCTCATGTATCAGTACGCCAGTATTCCAAATGTCGCTTTCGTCAAGGTTGTCTCTCAAGAGCATCTCTTAAAAAGAGACAGTGGGGTCTTTCCTGACTTGTTTTTTAAATTTCGTTGCGAGATACAGAGCTATTGTTCCCGAAAAGTCCAGGGAAACAAGCACAACGCGTTCTATACACGATGTTCCAGCTCGGACACTTCACAGGCAATAGAGGCGTGCAGGAAAATCTGAAGTATAAATTGAAGCTACATATTGACAAGCCGCTGAACAGCCTCAACTTCTCTTCAGCTTGGGGAAATTCCTATCCTGAGCATGAGTGTGTCTCTCGTCCTCGAATCGACTGTGAACGCCTCTGCGGTTTGGCTGGGTGTACAGATGGAAATTTTCTATTCTTGATATAAGTGACATCAAAAATGTGCTTTTGCCATAGCGACAGCCCTCGTCCGCCGTACTCTAGTCTGAGAGAGCGGCGTGGCGGCGTCGGATTTCAGAGGGTGGGGTTGGGTCGGGCAGATGTAGGCGTCTACCGACTGTTACATTCCTCCAGGAATGGCAGAAGGCCGTAGAGGACTTCACTATGTACCACCGATCACAAGAAGCCCGAAAATTTCTCTCTTCACCGTTGGCTCGTCGTCTGTCACCTCGATTTTCAAACAAGCTATCATCTTTCCATCCACAACACGCGTTCAAAAACTCCTAGTCAGGCGGACACCGTAGAGAAATTCCATAGAGAACAGAAACAACAGATGTAAAGATAAACACATTTCACGACCATGGCCTCCGAACCGCACCACCCCACCATCCCGGCCGGCGATCACAAAGCCTACATGGAATACGCCCTCGACCAAGCCCGCCTCTCACCCCCCGCACCCACCAACTTCTGCGTCGGAGCCGTCCTCGTCGACAGCAGACGCAAACGCCATCCTGTCCACCGGCTACTCCCTCGAACTACCGCGCGGCTCCCTCGGCGACCCCGGCAGCACGCACGCGGAGCAGTGCTGCTTCGTCAAAGTGGCTCAGAAGCACAACCTCCCCGAGGAACGCATCGGCGAGGTGCTGCCGAAGAACACGGTCCTGTACACGACCATGGAGCCGTGCAACGAGCGGTTGAGCGGGAACCGGACGTGTGTGGAGAGGATTCTGCGGCTGGATGGTGCGATCAAAGTTGTTTACGTGGGGATCAAGGAGCCGGGAGTGTTTATTGGGGAGAACCTGGGGAGAAAGAGGTTGGAGGATGCAGAGGTCGCAGTCATAATGGTGGAGGGGATGCAGGACCGGATTCTAAAGGTCGCTACTGCTGGGCATGAGGTGGAAAGTAGATGACGGCTGCATTGAGGTTCGTAGAGGGGTTTGGCCTCTTCTCAGCTTCATAACATCTGACTAATTTCGTCCGACAGGGTTCTTATCCTGTGGAATGCCGCTCTCGCGGCCGCCCAGCCCAACCAGAATCCTGTCCTACTAGTAGGTTTTACAACAGATGACCCCTTCTTGCCGAATGTTGCAGAAATTACTCTCCAAGGGCCGGACATTGCTTTTGTACCTGGTGCGATCACCACTGCTCAAATAGTATCGCACCGCGCCAGCACAAGTCCCGCAGCGCGAGCCACCGCTTCCGGGCGCAGGACCGGCCTACGCTACATCAATGCGATCCTTATTCAAAGTTAGAGGTAGGCGGCTCCGGTTACTTGTCTCCTACGCCGCAGCAACTATCCTAGTCTCTTGCCCTTCCCTCAGTGTCGCTTCGTACGAGGCCACTTTGGGGGTGGGGGTGTGCCAAGTGCAAATGGCGGGACTATAGTGCTTTGTGCTCTCTTGTACGAGGGGACAATGGAGAAGATGACGGAGGCGATGATGGCAATCGTGGCGCCAGACGTCCTACGAGCTGCTTGCCCCCCTACTTTGAATCGGTATTGCATTTATGTAGCTTGGGCCGGTCCTGCGCCCGGAAGCGGTGGCTGGTCTGCCAAGCTGGGGCCGTCGCGCTGCGGGACTTGTGCTGGCGCGGTGCGATACTACTTGAGCCGTGGTTATCGCACCATGATATGAGGCGGCGAATTGTTGCAGCTTTCCCACGTAGAGCAAGGTTCATCTTACAAATCAACAAACACAGCTCGCAGTATGCAGGTGCTAATGTTGCTGCAAAGCTGAGAGGGAAGGAGAAATCAAAGGCAAGGCAGGACACTGCAATTCACAGATAATGTGGCTGCAACTTTTCCAGGCTTGGACCAGCTGCCAAATCATATCAAACACGGCGCGATTAAACTATCAGGCAGCGACATTCAGAGTAGAGGAAAGGCAACGGGAATAGCCAAGGGAGGATTGGTGGATCAACATACATTGGCGTTTGTACGGACATTGTGTTGTTATCTCATCAAAGGAACTCAAAACGATTGATGAGAGCGTGACGGTACAACTGGCTTTGATCAACAAGGATGCTTCTCAACCATCAATCATTCATTGCTGTGGACAGAATACAACTCACAAAAATGACGTTTGTCTTTCCTCCAGCATCAGTATGGTGGAGCCTCAAAGAAGCTAAATCTGACGCTCCTCTGCCCAAGAAATCCACAGACTCTATATTCAAGCTTACGACTAAGAGACAGGATGTGCTCAAACATCTCATGCAAACGAAATTTTGCACTTGGTCATGGAACATCCAGCTCAGAAAGCATCTACAGCGTTTGGTAGCAACCAACAAAGGGCCTTTTGATATCTTGTGGAATTGGCAAAGCCAAATGACTGAGCAATTAGTTGCTTCAAATCTGTCCTTTGTAGGTTGCTTTCAAAGACTGTAGATGCTTTCTGAGCTGGGTGTTCCACGACCAAGCGCAAAACCTCGTTTGCATGAGATGTTTCTTCGAGCGATCCTGTTCTCCAAGCAATGCTATCCTTCGAGCATTGACCGGCCCAACGCCAGCATCGATTGGTAGGAAGGTAGTGGTGATGGTGACCCAGGCGGCGGCTATGATATGGGCATCATGGAACTCGGTAGTGTAAGGTTATATGATGGAGTAGATTCACGGTATCACCAATGTTCAGTTTTGTCGGAGTGCCAGCCTTTGTCCGCCGTAGACGGCAGCATCGTATTTGAATTGGTGGAGGTGGTGGTGGTGATGATGCTACCGTACGAGGTCAGCCAGGCATAATGTGGGGTAGCTTCGTACAAAGCTTCATGGGAGATACCAGTGCAGGTCATAGGAAGATACGTACATGATGGTGATGATGATGGTAATGAATTGCAGAAGAATGGGTATTTGGAAGCGCAATGTGAAGCGCAATGTGAAGTCACACGGTTTTGCATATTATTGTTCCAGGCGACAAGCTCCAAGGCTTCAGTAAACACTTTACCTCGTGCCTGCCGCGATTAAATCATCCACCTGCCACTATTTTGCAGCCCTCATTCTTTTCTGCATCTTTGACTCTGGGTGCAATTTCAGAGAAAGCTTAGGCGGTCAGTTCTTGCCGGCAAGATGTTTATGCTCAGGAATGGTAAGTCACTGTCACTCTCTATAAAACCACACGTAAAGCTCTTTCCCACCTTCTATGGTCACAACCCTCTTTGTCAATGCTAACATTCACTCTCACTTAGCGACCAAGTATCTCTTTGGCAACGCATCCAAGGAGTCCATCATCGAAATACCTCAAGGCAAACTCTACCTCGTCCGGCCTCTCTCGCCTAAAGGAACCTCGGAGCTCATCTTCAAAGACGCCGCTGCAAGCATCAGGCGTACAACCCAAGAATATCATTACGAGATTGTCATCCAGCGAGCTTACGAGGAGGGTGAGGCCGAGCTAGCAGCAGACGAAGATGATGAGGATGGTGCTGCAGACGCCTTAGATCCGGAAAAAGACGAAAAGACTTTTCTACTTGATCAAAGTCTCCACTTCAGATCTGAGATTAGAGAGGATGGAGAGAAAGTTTTCGCTTGGCAGGATCTGAGTGGGGACCCTGGAGACCTTTACGAGTTCATCTGCGACGAATCCATCAAGCCTGGAGAAGTGAGCACTTTTGAGATTGTTGCCATTGAATGCCAATACGAGAGAAAATACCGGAAACCGAAGGAGACTGCCACGGATCGCCAATTGCAACAATTCAACTTCACTGAGCAACCCATCCCGACCGCTAGTCCCTTAGCGAGTCCTACGGTCAAACCTCTCACAGCACCTCCAATGAAGAGTCAAGCTACGGCAAACGCACCAGCCGCAGGTGCAAAGAAGAGGACGGTTGCAAAAAATGCACGGAAGCAGAAAGCTCCGGACCGAGAGGAGACCCCTACAATCGCTCCACCATCGGCTGTTGTGCCTACTTCAAGGGAGACTCTCGTCAAAGAGAGAGCTGAGCTTCACCTCTTTGACTTTGAGTCGGGTTCTTTCATCCTTCAAGACCCTTCCGTTGTGGCCACAGTCTCAGAGACAGGCGACTGGCAATACTGGCTTCAGATTAGTGGTGCAGAGAAAGAGTGGCTTGGTCAGCGAGTCGTTGCAGACCTCAATCCGGTCTTCAACTTCGAGTATCTTTCTTTCATCTTCAACCACTACACCGAAGACGGATCTGCTTATTCATGGCTCCTAAGATTCAAAGATCAGGACACCGAAGAGCGCTTTCAAGACGGGTTAATGCGGGCACTCTGGGAGCAGTTGAATGAGACAAAGTGGAAGAAGGTCAACAAAGATGACCAGCAATATGTCTTAGATGCGTTCCAAGACCTTACGATGGAGGATGCACCTGCCGACGAGGAGCAAGAGGAAGAACAGGTCGAAGATGACGGACAGAAAAGTGAACATTACGACAGTGACGAGTCCGAAGACGATGTCGTGATACGAGATGACGATGGCAACGTTAACTCGAAGCTCGCTGTTGGCTACAAGCACGATCGATCCTTCGTTGTACGTGGATCAAAGATCGGAGTATTCAAGCACACTCCCAACAACAACCTGGAATTTTCGACAAATATTTCCAAGGTCGAAACACCAGGTGGCAAATTGTTCAGCCCAGACAAGGTCATGCTGCACTCCGAAGACAGCAACATGATCCTGCAAAACAAGGACAATCCCAACTCTCTTTATCGGATGGACCTGGAGTACGGAAAGGTCGTCGATGAGTGGAAGATTCATGACGACATAGGTGTGAAGTCCTTTGCTCCTGACAAGGTACGTTTGCAATATCTTCATCTTCGATGACATCAAACTAAGTAGGTTTAGAAATATGCACAAATGACAGGAGAACAAACCTTCCTCGGTCTTTCCGATAATGCCTTGTACCGCATTGATCCCCGATTGTCCGGCAACAAACTTGTGGACTCACAGCTGAAGCAGTACGCTGCAAGCTCAAAGAACGCCTTTTCCCACGCAGCAACCACTGAGAAAGGCTATATCGCCGTTGCCTCGGACAAAGGTGACATTCGTTTGTTCGACCGTCTCGGTATCAATGCTAAGACGGCTATTCCTGCTCTTGGCGAGGCAATCATTGGATTAGACGTATCCGCGGATGGTCGTTGGGTCCTAGCTACCTGTCGAACATACCTGATGCTCATCGATGCTTTGCAACATGGTGGCAAGAACGAGGGCAAGCTTGGCTTTGAGAAGTCCTTCGCCAAGGATTCGAAGCCTCAACCTCGCCGTCTCGCCCTGACACCCAGCCATGTCGCTCAGTTCCAATATGAGACCAAAGCGGCGTTGTCTTTTACGCCCGCACGCTTTAATACTGGGATCGACGACAAGGAGACGTCCATAATCACAGCCACAGGACCCTTCATTATCACCTGGAACATGAAAAAAGTGCTCAATCAACGGAAGGATCCTTATACCATCAAGCGGTATGAAGAAGAGGTCAAGGCCGACGACTTCAAGTACGGTAGCGATAAGAATGTCATCGTGGCTTTGCCTAACGAAGTCAATATGGTAGCTAAGCAGAGCTTCAAGAAGCCAACTCGGGAGAGTATTGCTGCCACTCCCAGACAGAGTGGCGCAAGGAGGAGATTGGGCAGAGACGAAGTCGTTAATTCGCCTTACTGATGCAGGTCCTAGGGTTTCTGAGGTGGCGATGAGGATGATGTGGAAGTATTGTGGACTGATGATAACGAGGATGCTTAATAAGTTTGATGATTCAAGGCGTTGATTTGCTTTGATGATATCCCACCAGCGGTCGCTTTTAGAGCGATGCTTCAGGTAGCACTAGATAGAGTACAAAAGATGGTCGACCACTCCTCAAGCCATCGTGAACGGCCCGAGCTCTCTGCCAGCTGAAACCACTCATCTATCGTATAGGCTTTGAGGAGAGCCTGTCTCACACCCTCGACGCTCAATTATGAAAAGAGCGAAGATGAGAAGTGTTCCAGTGCCGAGCTAAGACTTGATTCGCGCTCTATATTTGCTGAGGACGATGAGCCAATCACACGGTCCTGTCCGGCAGTGATGCACAAGAGACTCGACGCATGCCGCTCAGACGCCACGCAATGCCGCCAGCCCGTCCCCGCCGCTCAAAACAGCCCCAACAGATCCTCGTTAGTCTTTTTGCCGCCCTGAAGCTGCCGCCCCGCCGGCGGCGGCTGGCTCGCGGCACCCATGTCCAAACTCGCGAACCCGCCGAGCACGTCCTCGTCGCTCATGCCCATCCCGTTCCCGTTCGCCTGCTGCCCGAAGCCCCCCGCGCCGCCGTTCGACAATCCCATCAGGTCGTCCAGGTTGCCTCCTGCGGACGGCATCTTCGGCCCGTCGGCCGCGGCGGGCGAGGCGACGCGCTGTGGGGTGCCCGCCAGGCCTTCCAGGCCGGACATGCCGGACAGCGGAGACTTTTGGGCGGACGCGGGCGCGGCGCCGTCGAAATCGATGTCGAGCAGGTTCTCGGCGTTGGCCTGCGGTGGGGGGGCGCCGGACACCGCGGCTGCCGCTGCGGCGGCGGCCAGAGGATTTTCGCGGGCGTTTTGCATCTGTTCTTCGATGGCGGCCTTTTGGACGGCGTCGGCGCCGTAGCGACCTTGGCCGATGAAAGATTCGGGAGGCTTGTGATAGACGGAGGCGAGAGTTGAGAGTTCGGTGAGTAGGCGTTCGAGGAGGGCTGGTGGGAGGGATTGGATGGTGGTTGTGATGGGAGGTTTGTCCGAAAGGACCACGTTTTTCGCGATCTGGGGGTTGCTGGAAAGGAGGCGCCAGTAGACGTACGCTCGGTCTCTCACATCAGGATTGTCATTTTCTGCGGTGGCTGACTGGAAGATTTTCTGGACCAGAGTTTGTGCCTGAGGTTGATCAGGCTTCTTAAGGAAGAATTTGACGACGGCTGTCAAGATTTGCAGTTGCGTCTGCCCACAGTCAGTAAGGATTGCAGTCAAACCAAACTTCAGTGTCACGTACTTGTGTAAACTCCTCCATGAAGCCTTCCACAAATCCAGCAAGAATATCGCCAGCATTGCTGATCTTCTCCGCATACTCCCCAACAATCCAAATCAATGATCCTCGAGCATTAGGTTCGTCTAGTTCGTCGATACACTTGCATAAGGTAGGTATTATCCCCTCATAGCCTGGGTACTTGCGGAAGATGTCTTTGATGACCACGATCGCCTCTTGCACCACATAGTTGACCTTGGTATTGATGAGATCCAGCAGAGTGTTTACGCATCTCTCTGTGGCGCTTTCGATCTTGATAGCGACTTGCCCAATTGCTTTCACAGCCCGCTTCACAATGTCCATGTCAACTTCAAGGGCGTACTCCTTCAACTCGGCCAGGAGCTGATCAACGTTTTTGTCATTAGCTATTCGTACCATAATCTCAAGCTTTTCGAATTTGATATATGAAGGATCATTATATTTGCAGAAAAAGACACGCAGCTCTTTGCTTAAAATGTCAGGCTGTTTTTGAAGGAGAAGATCGATGTTCCGTAACGCGACATATTGAACTTCGGGTGGTGAAGCGACAAGCGTGACTGACAGGCATTAGCACATGAATGCCTACCCAATCTCTACGAAGGAAACGAACCTAGTGGGGGTGCCATCTTCTTCAAATAGGATTTTGCAGTCTCTGGACTTATGTACTTCATGTGCAGGAAGACACACTTGACCGCAGCAAGGACAACGCTCGGATTGACATGTTGGAACTGCGGCGATACTCTCTCGCAGATGTGCTCTGCTTCTTTGACGTCCGCTGCCTTGTGATCCGCTAACGTTGATAATATTGTCACTCTGCCCCACTCCGTGCATTCGTTCAAGGCCATTAGCATCTTTTTGAGAGCGTTGGATGATATCTGTAGTGCTCGCGTCTCTGGCGCGGCCTCGTTGATTTCTGCCAGAGCTGTGACTGCGTTCGCCACGACCATAGGATTTGGGTCTCCCATCAATTCTTGCAACGTCTCCAGAAATCCGTTCTCCAGGCACAAAGCAGGATTCAAATCAAAGAGCTTCGCCACGCAGATTGCCGCAGTTTTTCGGACGTAGGGCGACTCGTCTCGTAACGTCTTCCGCAGCGGCTCCTCCATGTAATCCACCATCTTCTCTACCCTGATGCATCCCATTGTCCGTATTGCTAGTGCTCGTACCAACGGGTTTGGATCCTCTGAATCTTGAACGAAGGTATTGACGGCGAGAATGCAAAGATCTGGATGTGATTTTGCGTAGTTCATGAGGTATAGGTAAACGAGCTTCTTCTGATCCAGGTCTGCCGTTGCTATGTTCTTCAGGACGTCTGGAAAAAGTGCGGACACGTCTTTGCCCAACGTCATGGACATGATGGTTTTCTGAATAGCTTCCTTCCGTTCGTAGGCATACTGTGAGACCAGACCTGCCCTGAGCTCGAACGTTTCTCCCTTTCTAGGAGCTGCAAATTGGGCCTTTATTCTGTTGACCGCCATATTTGTGGCCAGTATCTGGACCTGCGACCAAAGCCGCACTGCTATCCGACTTGATCAAACCCCTCAAGCTACTGTAGATGGTAGAATGCGCAGTGGTGATACCGCCCTCGCCGCCAATTGATCGTATTTGACCTCACTGTATCCTAACAATAGTATCCATTCAGGCTACCATATATAGCTCGCAGTAGGGTTCAAGGGTGCTTTGCGAGAAAAGGATTATTGACTTTGAGGAGGCAGCTGTCAGGAGATAGAATTCGCCGCGAAATTCTGCCAACCGCTTCACCTCCACTCGACGTCTGTCCATTCATATACTAAATTTGGACCTCAGCATGGTATACGCTTTCAAATTTGGCGTCTTGACCACAACGTACTGACCTATATGCAGGCCAATCTTCCAAACCTTCGACGCCTTTTTGTCGATGCGAGGACCGAGGCGGAGGAGAGTTCTTATTCCAGGAACGCTGTGAGATTTCTTAATCCTGATTCAAGGCTTACACAATTAACGTAGTGAAGTTTTACAATCTAATACTCTTCATGTCCTCGGTTGCTGCCTTCAGTCTGGTAGCTCAACGGATGAATGGTGGCAGGACAGCCTTGGGGCATTGATCAGACTTGATAGCACGTTTTCAATGATGCTTGATCTCTCACATCCGATGAGAAGCTCGAGCACTATAACAAAAAGCACAGCTCAATATCAGATGCCACTTGCCCCGATATTCTCGTTCATACAGGCCCCCATCACCAAATCTCGCAGCCACCCGGCCATTGTAGGAAAACAGCAAGACAATAATTAATCGGTTTCTTCGCCGTCCTCGTCGTGCAGGAAATCAAGTTCTTGCAGCAGCCGCCTCTTTGGCCTGCCCGTGGTCTCATCCTCTTCCTTGGTCTCTGCCTTGCCCCATTGCTTGGCGCCTTCTTGGACAGCCTCTAGATCGGCCTGCAACTCTCGCTCATCCTTGATCTGGTTGGCCTTCTCGATGGAGTATCTTCCCGTCATCCCAGCAGCGGCCAAAAGTTCTTTGAGGTGAACAATCTTCGCCTTGGAATTGTCATATGGAGCCAGCTCTCTGTGCCACATTTTTCTTATACCGCATTTAATCAACCATCCTTGAAGTCGCTTCATCTCCTCTGCGTCTCGGTCCGTGGGGTGTTCCGAGGATTTTATGTGCTTCAAGGTTCCTGTCTTCTTCGCGCTAGGCTTTGCTGACTTCGAATTTCGCTTCTGCCCTTTAACTTGTGGAGCTTCATCCAGGACCTCAGACATCTCGTCGTCCGATGCGTATGCCTTCGCTCCGTTGGCCTTCGCATTGGGCTTTGCGGAATTTGATTTTCGCTTTCGGCCCTTTGTCTTGGGCGCCTCGTCAAAGACTTCAGACAAGTCGCTTTCCGATGCCTCAGGTTTGAGTCCGTTGGCCTTCGGGTTGCCGCTGATGTCATTCGAGTTTTGACCAGATTCCTCGCTGTTTTCCGGCTCTGGAGAAGGGCTCGAGTCGGAGGTTACCTTCCTTGGCTTGGAGACGAATTTCTTGATCGGGGCCTTTTCCTCTCCACTTCCAGAAACATGCAAATGCGGGATCTTCTTCTGTTGACGTTTTTCCGGTCCTGTCTGCTCACTGGAGGCACGCTTGTGCGGTACGGGTATGGGCTTCGTTCTCGGTACCTCCTCCTTCTCACTAGCAGAGCCTTCCGAATCAGACATTTTCTTCCTCCGACGCTTGTTGGGTCCTGCCTTCTCGCTGGAGGCGCGCTTCGTTCCTCGAGAATCTCGGTTCGGGTTTTGTGGCTTAGGCAGATTCGGCTGTGAGTTTTTGCTTATGGGAGGTGTGTGTGGCGATAACATTGGGGACGGCTCTCCACGCTTGGAATTGGCATCTGCTTGGTTGTCCTGAGCGTGTTCATTAGCGGAATGTACGAATATACGCAATCAGGGAACATAGTTTGGCTCAACACTAACCACTTCGGATTGAATGATGATCTTGCTTTCATCTTTCCATGCAGGGTCATTCTTAAAGAAGTCATCTTGCAAATCGAGATCTGCTTCCACAGACTTGCGTATTCGTTTGACTGTCAGGTTGTCCAAATCCCCACTCCGATAGACTTCTCTGACAGCATTCCGCAAAGCCTGTTGCAACACCCTCTGTGATGGCGCGCCATCGGAAAGTGAGGAATCAGACATAGTTTCAAGAACCAATCATTATTACCAATAATTGTTTCCCTAAGAACAGACTGTAACCAGATGTTGAAGGGTATGCCAGGACGCGTTTGGTTTACTCCGTGCCGCCGCGCCGCGAGTGAATTTTCCCCTCAGCTATCCGGCGCTCGCGGGGAACTAACTAGTTGTTTTCCACCTTTCCTCGTTTCCCCTAGAGTAATCAACGACCTTTCAAGTTTGAGTACAAGGGATAGCTTGCTCGATATGAAGAAACACCGCCAAGGTATGCACTCATTTCTCAGTATTACCTCTCGGCATGCTGTTGCGAACGCAGGGATTTTGCGGTGAGTGGTAGAGACCAGAGAATCGCCATACTCGAGCATTGCCTATTTCATGAGACACGAACGGAGCAGTGCCATCGCTTTACTTCATGTTCGCTCTTGATGAGGCGTCAAGAGTTCAATCGTTCTCTGTGTAACTCATTCATGCAATGCATCTCCTCTGAACCATTTTTCTGCCTATTCAAGGGATCATTGGGGCCAGCGGCGAAAAACTTTTTCTGAATTTCTGTGCAGTTCGCTCAAATGAATCCTTCGCCTAGCACAGAGCCTGGGAATGGGGAGGCTCCGCTTTTGTCGAAGAACAAACTCAAAAAACTCAAACGCGACCAGGAATGGGAGGCAAATCGAGCAAAGCGAAAAGAAAAGCGCCGAGAGAAACAGATCGAGAAGAAACAACGTAGGCGGGCTGCGCACCTGGAGTCTGCGCCAACTGCCCCTACCAGCCAAACGCCGGTCCAGGAGATTGGGAAAGAGAAGAAGATCGCCGAACCAAAGAAATCCACTCGGCAGAAGTGCACACAGCTTCCGATCACCATAATTTTAGATTGCGGATTCGACGAGCTCATGATCGATAAAGAGCTTACGTCGCTTGGCTCTCAGATTACGCGATGCTATTCTGATAACCACAGAGCTCGACTTCAAGCCCATCTTGCCATCAGTTCTTTCGGAGGCCACCTGAAGGAACGATTTGACGGTCTCCTAGCCGGCCACCATCGTTCATGGAAGAATGTCAGGTTTCTGGAAGGCGACTTTGTGCAGGCTGCTATACAGGCGAAAGGGTGGATGAAAGGAGAGCGTGGCGGGAAGCTTGCGGGGGCTTTAGCCAAAGAGGATGATCCAGCACAGACGTCAGGCGAGCAAAGTGAAGCTGGAGAAGTGGTGTATTTGACGAGCGACAGTCCTGATACATTGACCGAATTGCAACCGTACAGCACATACATCATCGGAGGTCTAGTGGACCGCAACAGACACAAAGGTATCTGCTATAAGAGAGCCACGGATAGAGGCATGAGAACGGCAAAGCTTCCCATCGGGAACTACATGCAAATGACGAGCAGGTTCGTTCTAGCTACCAACCACGTCGCAGAGATTATGCTTCGCTGGCTTGAGCTGGGTGATTGGGGCAAGGCGTTTCTTCAAGTGGTTCCCAAAAGGAAAGGAGGAATTCTTAAACTAAATATCCAGGATCCAGATAACGAGGCAGGTGGTGAAGTGTTGGAGCATGAGCATTCAGAAACTTCGAAGGGTGAGATTGAAGACGAGAACGCCAAGACTCCAAACAGGTTCTGGGCATCGGACGGTGGTATATAGACACGGCGCGCCAAAAAGCGGTAGATGGCTTGCTGGGCCCCGGCATCGAATAATCTCTTCGTTATTCTATTTCTATGGCTCCCTCACAGTCTTCCTAATTCCTACACCGCCTAAATTCAGGATTTCCAGAAGAACTTTGAGCGACGAGTACCTTTATATTACCGGCCTTAGCCTCTTAGGTAATCAAGCGATGGGGCACTAGCGTTGAATCGAAACAACGGCTCCAAACGTCGCCGTGCCGCTCCCGCAACTTTAAGATCGAAGTTCTGAACTTGACACATCCCTTGACCTGTTGCCTCGGTGCTTGTGATGGTCCTTTTTCACCTTTGTCCAAACACTATATAAGGTACCCATAACCATGCCATCCCACATCAATTGACCTCACAAATGTCGGACACTCCCAAGAGCGCCTCCACAACGGGCCCTCCCTCACGTTCCCCTTCCCAAACCCCCACCTCCTACCTATCCTACCCCGTCTCCCACGTCGTCTCCGGGCTCTACCGGCGCCTGACCGAACCCTCCCCCAACCGCTCCGCCATCCCACGCCTCCAAACTCACCCCTCCAGTCAGGATTTGGCAAACGACATGCCGAATGGCGTGTACACGCCTCCGCATCGAACCGCGTCGCCATTCCAACCCCCGCCCTTGACCCCCCTCGCGCTCTCCGGCTCCACGTCTTCGACGATCTTGTCGAAAACAGTCGCCGAGGAGATCCGGCTGCTCATACCTCCGCGGCTGCAGCTTGCGGAGCAGTGGTCCCTTGCGTACAGCCTTGAGCAAGACGGCGTCAGCCTGGGTACGCTCTACAACAAGTGCGCATCGCCCCTCATACCCCGAGATGCGTCGTTCGTTCTTGTAGTGCAAGATGGTGCTGGCGGTGTCGGTTTTCCCTATCCTCCGCTTTACGCTTTTTGATAGCGTTACTGACGAAGGTTCCGCCAGATGTTCGGCGCCTACCTAACCTCCCCCCCACACCCCACTTCCTCGTTCTATGGCACCGGCGAATGCTTCCTCTGGCGCGTCTCCATCCTGCCCTCCTCCTCTCTTCTCTCCAACCTCCCGCCTCCACCCTCGGCGCCCGATACCGAGAACATGGGTCGGAGTACCACGATCGCGAGCCCGACGTCTCATTCCCATTCATCATCACATCTTTCATCGTCTTCTGCAACGAACGGCGGTGGGCGGACAAGTGACGGTAACAATGTTGCAAGGGCAAGCGGATCGTCCACGCCGGATCTGATACGATTCAAGGCGTTTCCGTACAGCGGCGTGAATGATTACCTGATTTTCTGCGAACAGGGGTTCCTGAGTGTGGGCGGTGGAGATGGGAAATATGGCTTATGGTTGGATGGAGTGCTAGAAAGAGGAATCAGTAGTCACTGCATGACTTTCGGGAATGAGCCATTGAGCGAGGAGGGGGAGAAGTTCGAGGTGGTGGGCGTGGAGGTGTGGTGCGTGGGGTGAATGTGGGCCTTTTAATCGAGACGAGGAGCATGAGGCTGACATGGTAAGCCTGGGAGTTCTGGGTATGGGAGTTTTCCAAATTAAAGATTCATGTGCCTCGCCCCTAAAAGGGGCAATCAGCTAAGCAAGACCCTAATCTCTCCACTCGTTCTTGGGAATAGCGATCTCAATGGCACCAGCTCTTGCTCTTCATTTTCACTTTCCTCTTCACCCTTGCGCACAGCACTTTGCCTCAACTCATCTACCGCTGCTAACTTTCCCTCCACGAACTCAAAGTCCTCGCAAAACCTCTCGGCTGCATCCGCCGTTATCTCCTGTGCCAATTTGGTGTTACCCAGACGCTTGAGATTCTCCATCGCATCCATAAGCGCTGAGGGTAAAAAATCATCGAGAGTCTGGCTGGCGTTGGTGAGTGGCTGAAGCTGGAATGGTGGAAGCGCTGGGACTTTGAGAAGACTATTCGGGTCTTCTTCTGTAGCCGCTAGGGCAGCGAGCAGCGGATGAAGACCAGAGGTGTGGAGAAAAAAAGCATGCTGCCATTCCGCGAGGCTGGAATTCAGGCTCGTTAGTTGCTCGTTCAATTCCGACACCCGATCTTGAACGAAGTCGAAAGCGGAGAGCGTCGTCTTGGCTGCTAAGAGGCAATTGGCGATGAAAATGCTGGCGGAAGGCTGGTCGATATCTTTGGCCATCTTCTCGCAGACAGAGAGGAAAGGATTGAGAGCTTGAGAGATGACGGGCTGGAAATCTGCGACGCGGGAAGAAGTTGGGGTGAGAGATGAGTCGTAGGTTTTCATGAGGGTGGTGAACTGGGTGAGAGCTTCGTCCAGGAAGTCGGGTATTCGTAGGTCTGGAGTGGGTGCTACAATGTCTGCCTGGATGACCGAGACACTGTCGGATACGACGTTTCGAAATTGGCGGAGGGCAGACTGCCCCAGCGAAGACAGTGTTTCGAGAAGACTCGAGTCCGAGCCCAGCAGCTTGATGAATGTGACGCGATAGAATATGACGAGATTAGCAATATTGTACAGTAGTACTGCGTCTTCGTGGTTCTGAAGAACCTGTTCTATTCGTTGACGTAGCGCCCTTGCTACTCCAGCTACGTTGCGGTTGACAAGCTCTCCCAAAGCCTTGTGTCCGTCAAAAGCCTCATCATCTCCTGCTAACCAAGGCTCTGCCTGCCTCCCAGCTTGGAAACCTTTGCTTATCTCGTCCCCGTCAGATATGAAGAGTGACTCTAAAGCCTCGCGCTCAGACACAGTTGCAGAGTGAGTCCATGCAAGCATATCACCCACATAGCGAAGGGGATCGTGGGCATAAAACTCAATTGGTTTCGTCATCGGATTCTGATATTTTTCATTCAATGAACCGGTCAATGCTGAATAGAATGCATCGGTCAGGACATGCTCCCGAGCTTCCGCAAACAAGTCTAAACAGCTTTGGAATAGGGTGGGCCGTTCTGCAAGTGCTCGCAAAGCACGCCGAATGATGGAGCTGATCTGTGGGCTTTCCAGATTCAATGTCTTGAATTCTTTTTGAATCCATCTGTAGAGCTTCTGATAGCCAATATTGAGGTTTCTTGAGCTTTGATCCATAAGCTCAATCCCAAGCCTTTGGTTCTCCGTCCCAAGTAGGACTTGACAATCAACATAGATTTGTTTGACTCTTTTCAAGATTGCAAAAAATGTGTCATCCACGGCCGCATTGGCACCTGTCAAGACCAGTAGGTCTTCTTCGGAGATGATGAAATGCTCATTGAATGCATCTAGCAATACCTTTTTGGTCTCCAGATCCTGCTTTTGGACCAAAAGAGTGGAAGCTTCCTCAAGTATAGGTGCGTTCTCTTGACGAGCCGCTGTCACATGTTGACGCATATCCGCGCAGCACTTGTTCAGGTTGTTGATGGTCGTGCCGATCCGTTTCAATTGCTGATGCCTTTTCAGCAAAAGCATTCAAAGGCGTTGAGCCAGACGAACCTCCGCAACATGACCAAATTCTTGGACGACGGCTGCGTTTCGTTGTATGACATGTTTTTGGACATCGAGTCTCAACCGGCGCCTGGTCTCCGCCGTATTTCTGATCTCGCTCTCGTCCAAATTACGCAGGGCATCTCTGATCTCAGAGTCTACATATGATGCGGAGAGAACACCGGACAGCTTGTTAGATAGCGCATTCGACCTCTGCGGTGTCGACGAGACGGCTAATTTGTCATCTAAGCTCTCAGAGAGGTCGTTGATGTAACTTTGTGTACTCGCCATACTGGAAGACTGGGGTCTGAGAAAAAGTATAGTGGAAAGGCGATTTCTCGTTTGAGAGTCGCATATTGCGGAGCTTGCGAGCATTAGTAATCAGCATCGTAGCCCGGCATAGACTGCTAGTCGGTAAAACGTCGGATTCTTGGCACCATGTTGGACCGAGGCGGGCGAGGGACCTCCCTTGCATATCACGCAGCACTACTTCACATGACTCAAAAACAACACGCGACTCGCTCTGCAGGACTGTAGTGTTGAATATTGAGCATGTTTGGTAGGATCTTGTGGTGATGGGTCATGTCATTATGGAGATGTCCTGATCATCAGAGACATCTGTCCACAACATGCGTGAACACTAGGCAATCTCACTCGAGCAGCCCAGCTGCACTACCTCATCATGATGGCTTCGAATATACTGTCTAGATTCCTACCCCCTGCTGCCGGAGAGCCATCGGTGTACGAAACGCTGCGGCAGCATGACGAATTGTCAGATCAATCAGACCTAGAAGAAAGAGGAGGCATGACTTTGGACGAAGAGAATCTTGGCGCGGGCTTCCATGACTTTGAGCTGGATGATGCTCTCGCCGATGCTACTGCCAATCAAGGTGCTCCACCGAGGTTAAGGAATGCGAGTCGACAAGACCAGGGGACATCTTCAAGGAAAGCCCAAAGCCGGACAAGGACACCACACGCTGCTGGCAGAGTCAACGTAGATGACTTGGATGACGAAGTCCCTCAGTCATTGCTCATTGAAGACGACCAAGACCCATTGTTGGTGCCGAAAGTTGGGCACGACAGAGTCATGCCGCCGCCCGTGTCGGGTCCGTCGAGTAGAGCGACGCGGGCGAAATGGCAAGCTACTCAGGAACAGCAGCGATTACACCCAGACCCCATATTCCCGCGAACACATAGCAAAAGGAACTCGCGTAGAGGCCACCCTCTAGGTATGATGGACCCAAAAGACCGAGCGATGTGGATGTGGGCGAACGTCGAAAACCTAGACAATTTCCTGAGGGACGTTTACGATTACTACATTGGCAACGGGATCTGGTGCATACTATTAAATAGATCATTGAACCTTCTGTAAGACATACATGATACACCTCACGGCTCTGTGAGAATTAATCATTGAACAGGACCTTAGCATTCGTGGTTGCATTCAGCATGTTTCTCGGCTCATGCATTAACTACAAGCAGATACCGGACAGTAAAAAGATGTCTCAGATCCTGGTTCCACAATGCACTAGAACCATGTCCGGGCCCGCCAACCTACTGATATGGCTGTTTGCTT
Source organism: Platismatia glauca (assembly GCA_963556305.1). Taxonomy (NCBI): domain Eukaryota; kingdom Fungi; phylum Ascomycota; class Lecanoromycetes; order Lecanorales; family Parmeliaceae; genus Platismatia; species Platismatia glauca. Next base: position 1,279,736 of record OY745764.1, on the reverse strand, counting down.
TATTTTGGATTTGTAAATTGTTTCAATACGGCTACGCCTTTCGCCACCTAAGACATATGCAGCATTTCTATCGCTACCTGCTTGAGATATCGGACACTGACATTCAGACGGTATCATGGCAAGAGGTTGTGAAGCGTTTGATGTTACTGAGAGACTCGAATCCCGTTACAGCGGCAGCCGTCAAAGACAAACATCGTCGCTTCTTGGGCAGCCAGTCCAAGCAACGTATGGATGCCCATGACATTGCGAACCGTCTGATGCGAAGAGAAAATTACATGATTGCCCTAATCAATAAAGACGTCCTCGACCTTACGCTCCCATTGCCCTTTTTAAGGAATAGGCAGTTTTTCTCGAAGACCCTCGAATGGAACCTGAGCTTGTGTATCTTGGATTTTGTGTTTAACGAACAAGGTCAGGTCAGGCCTTTATTCCTCAAAGACATCCGCCGCCGTGCTCTCAGCGATAAATTACGAGGGCGATTCATCTTCGCTGGGTTCATGAATCTCTTCTGTGCTCCTTTCTTAGTGATTTTTTTCATGCTCTATTATTTCTTCCGCTATTTCAACGAGTACCAACGCAACCCCTCTCAAATTGGGTCCCGTCAATATACTCCGCTAGCTGAGTGGAAGTTTCGGGAGTTCAACGAGCTTTGGCACCTATTCCAGCGACGTGTCAACATGTCATATCCGTTTGCTTCCCGTTACCTCGAGCAATTTCCCAAGGACAAAACCATTCAGATTTCAAGGTTTGTTGCGTTCGTCGCCGGCGCCCTGGCTTCCGTTCTGGCGCTGGCCTCTGTCATTGATCCGGAGTTATTCCTGGCATTTGAGATCACGCCCGAACGCACAGTCTTATTCTACCTGGGCGTGTTTGGAACTGTCTGGGCCGTCGCTAGAGGTATCGTGCCTGAGGAAAACCTCGTCTTCGATCCCGAATACGCTCTCACTAACGTTGCGGAATATACGCACTATCTTCCAAACCACTGGCGAGATCGACTCCACACTAACGAAGTACGTGCGGAGTTTGCTACGTTCTACAAAATGAAGTTGGTGATCTTTCTGGAAGAAATTCTCAGCATTATCATCACGCCTTTGATACTCTGGTTTAGCCTTCCCAAATGCAGTGACCGGCTTATAGACTTCTTCCGCGAGTTCACGGTCCATGTTGATGGACTCGGATACGTCTGCTCCTTCGCAGTATTCGACTTCAAGAAAGGAGGCAACAACACTGCCCCTATAGATGGTGAAGCAGCGCAAGATCTCCGCGAGGAATACTATTCGACCAAAGATGGCAAGATGCTAGCTTCATACTACGGGTTCATCGACAATTATGTGACCAATCAACGGCCTGGGGCGCCTTTTCTCCATCCAACGACCAGGTCAAGCTTTCATATACCCCCGGTATTCCCCGGCCTGATGTCCCCAACTCTGCCTGCCGAACTTCACGGGCCAGCGCTTAGCAGACCTGCAAGAGCAGATCGCCACAAGCGAGCTCCCCCCCGATCGGCGTTGTCCGGCGTAATTACAGGACAGCAATTGGTGCATCAGCGCACTCCGAGATTTGCTCCCACAGGCGGTCATGCGTCACCTATGGCTTCTATCTTACTGGATCCTCAAAATCAACCTGCACCTACTGGTCCAAGGACGCAGCGTAGATTTGGTACCCAGTCTCGATTGCGGACGTCAAAAACACCACTTCAGGATCCTTTGGAAGACGAGGAAGAGGCTCTGCTAGATAATGATGGACGCTCGGGCGCCGATGGTAGTGAAGGTGGGGCAGACGACAGTAATCTGGGTGAATCATGGAAGACGACTCGTGCCGGTACGCTTGATGAGAATGGCGAGGAAGATTTCCAGGCAACAAATGACGATAGAGGGCCTGGTGGGATTTTGGGCTTGGTCTATCAATTTTCGAAAGCCCAGACCGAGGGTAGGGGCACAGGTGTAAGCATTTAGCGTTTCATTCTGAATGAAGCTGTAAAGTAGGATACCCACAATAGCTTTGCCAGTGGTCCGGCGTTTGCGTGGTGTAACATGCAGATGTGCATAAAGTCAAGACGTGGTCTATGAATTGAAGTCGGAGGCGGACAAATTCGGCTTAGCACACGAAAGGGAGGAGTGACACACCGACCAAACCTTCTGCTATTCACGACCACCATTTATTCCGATTCCTTGTGTCTCTCTTTTGTTCGCACTCTCCACCCAATCCAACCTGGAGCCATGTTTCTCTTCCAGAACACTCTGGTCTCTAGTCGAAATGCTCCATTTCATGTCGCAACCTAACGTGCGTGATTCTCGATTGAGGATGACAGGAAATGCCTAGAGACGATGACTTAGTTCATGAATGTATACAAACTTAGCAAGCTTATTCTGATTGTGGTGATGGCATGACTGCGTCGGTCTATTTGGGTGGGGATTTGGGACTTTGGCTAGAGCTAATGGACCATGATAAGTACATGATGATGATGTCGCTTACGTCGGTGAAAAGAAAGTCAGAAATTCTGCATGGCTGCAAACAAAATAATAGAGTACAGTAATCCTAATCGTCTGACCTGCGCCCATCAAAAATACCAAAACGTAACAAAACGTAAATGATTGTCTCACCAACCTGAATGAATCTCCTAGACCTTCTTACCACACTTGCCCAATCTTAAGTACTACACCACGGCCGAACTACCCTCTCTCGCCACGCCGTTGGATCTGAGGTCCATGGCCGCCCATGACCCAGTCCCGGTGGAGGATATCGAGTGAGTGATCTGTTTGACAGCTTGACGCTTGAGGATAAATTCACTAAGTCCAAAGTGCAGCTATGAAGCTTTACCGCCGAATTTTACGGCCTGGGAGAACATGTTGGCTGGTGGATTTGCCGGGGTCGCGGTGACTTTGCCCCCACGGCGCTGAGCTCTCAGATGTCACACAGAGCTGATGAGATATAAGGAACACTCTGTCATGTATCCAGTCGACATGCTGAAGGTAATCTTTCAGTCCGTCAAGTCTTCTGGCTTTGCGCTGAAGCTCCGCAGACCCGCCTCCAAGTACTGAAGCCCGCCGAAGGCGGCTTGTATACCGGCATGCACCAAGCATTTTGGAAAATAAGGAGGATAGAAGGGTTCAGATCGATGTGGAAAGGGGTCTCAAGTGTGATCGTTGGGGCTGGTATGCTGCCTGTGCGCTTACCGAGAGCACAAAGTAATGACGTGGTCGTGGTGAAGGTCCGGCGCACGCTCTCTATTTCTTGACCTACGAGGCAGTGAAGCATGCCATGGGGGGGAATAGATCGGGCCATCACCCACTCGCGGGGGGTAAATCGCCCGAGTCTCAAGATATTTCGGGAATGGGCTGACAACGTCTAGCTGTCAGTGGGGCTTGCGCAACGATCGCCAGTGATGCCTTGATGAACCCATTCGACGGTGAGGAAAGTCGCTATATTTGATCGAATACTTCTGATCTTGTGGCTAGTCATTAAGCAGCGCATGCAGGTCCATGGCTCGATGTACAGGTCAATACGGCAGTGTACGAAATCAGTCTACAAGAACGAGGGCCTCCGGGCATTCTACATTTCGTATCCAACTACGATAAGCATGACCGTTCCGTTCACCGCGCTGCAATTCTCGGCTTACGGCTCTATTTCGCAATACCTCAACCCTTCACGAGACTACAATCCTACCACACATATGGTTGCCGGCGGGCTCGCGGGAGGCTTGGCCGCAGCCCTGACAACACCGCTGGATGTCATCAAGACTCTGTTGCAAACAAGAGGTACGGCGAAAGACAGTGAGCTGAGACATGCGAGAGGGATGTTCGATGCAGCGGCCATTATCAAGAGACAACATGGTTACCGGGGCTTTTTCCGCGGTCTACAGCCAAGAATCCTGAGTACGGTACCTAGCACTGCTATCTGCTGGTACGCTGATTCCTTGGTGTCGTGAATTATCCGTCTGTGAAGTTAACTTTATGCTTTAGGAGCTCGTACGAGTTGGCCAAGAATTATTTCATCCGGCATAACGACGAGCTATGACAGAAAATCGGCGCCTCATGAATCCACCAATTAACAGGCTGCGTGTGGCATCGATATCCTCTCTATTCCAGCAGCCATTTTGTGTACAAGCGGTTTTCTTTCAATACCCAATCTTCGGTCGTGGATAGAGCATTTTGTTCATTGAGCGGGCGTTCCGAACATTTGGACAGCCTCAGCATAGCAGCATGATGTGTAACACAATAGAGGGAACGGCATTGTCTTCCACTGAGCGGGACAAAAAGTATCGACGGCATTTACAGATTACAGGGCGTACGGGCTCGCCTGTGGCTCGCTTTTGTACATAGGACACAACATTTTCAGCTACTTACCTAGCTTCCAATTGAAGAAGCATGATACGCTCACGCACAGGTTTTGTTACTTGTCTACTAGTACAGTGTAAGCAGTTTGCAGCAGAAGAAAGCAATGTCTTTGCAAGCTAATCAACTTTTATTTTCCAAGGTGAGACATTCGTTATCCTATGATTCCCTCCAGCAACGGTATGATGTGATGAAGGTAGGCAAAGGAGGTGGTGGAGGTAAGATCAGGTGGCTGGGAGTCCCCTAGCTATCGATAAGGGTCCCCTACGGAATGATTAACAAGGCTCCGAGGCTCCCTCGGCTCCCTCCAAGCCACTTGCTTTAGGTCCGTCCTGCACCCTGCTGACTTTCAGGCTTATGCCTTCACAGGACCTGAATCTGAATCAGTAAACCTAAGACGATATTAGGTACACATCTGTAGCACCTAGAGACAATAACTTACTGCTTCTATCTCTATATTCCTCTCTAATTCTCTACCTACTAACACCTCATTTGGATCACACCGGGAAAGTGCAACCCCACAGACGTCATTCTTCGCCTGAACACGAAGCGCTCAGGCAGTGATCGGCTCCAAGCTTCACACCTCAACCTATCCTGCCGCACATTTAACTACTTACCTCTCAAATCTTATGGACCAGGGCAAGCAACTAGCTACGATCAATGATGCGCAACAAGGCCTCGTCTTCGATGCAGAAGACTTACGATGAATGTTATCTAGTCTGTTCAACAGCGGTCTACTTTGAGGGTCAGGTATGTGGCTCAAGCTCTTCAGAACGGTCCATAGACCCTCCTGCTGACCACGATATCCTCGATAGAACAACGAAGCAGAGGCGCTACGGTCATGGCGTTCTGCACTTGATCAGATCTACTATCACAATGCTTACAGGGTCCCGCCAAACTACCAGCCGAAGTCGGAGACCGAGAGGGCGTTGCAGGAATCACTTCGGAATATGGAACTGCAGTGTAAGGAACGTGTGGATCTCTTGGAAGCGCTGCGAAGAAGCCGGAAGGAGGCCAAAGACAGCGGAGACAGGTCCAGCAGCAGCTCGACATCGCGAGGCCGGCCGCCGATACCTACGAAGCCTGATCATCCTGTGGGAAGTCAGGCAAGTACAGGATGGCTTGGAGAAGGAACTGTCCCTGCAGTGAATTATCCGGATCTTTCGAAACCTCCACCGGCTCTTCCCCGACGCCCTCTTCTATCAGCGAGAGATTCCAACCACTCTCCAACAGATCGGTCTTACAGCAGTCCTCAGCTTAACATGATGAGTCCTACGACACCCTATGTGCCACCTACGCTGCCAGTACCTGCCACCAAACCATCGAGAACACCTAGTCCAGATAAGAAAGGCCATGTCATGTTGACTACTCTACGAGGACCGAAGGACGGCAAGAAACATTCAAAATCACCAAGAGCTTCCGGTGGTCGTTTTGGCGCTCCTCCCGCGTCATCAAAGGCTGCAGGCCTTGCTTGGGACTCAATATCGAAAGGGTCCGGACAGAAGCTGGGACAGACTTTGGGCGGCAGGAATGGCAGTACGACGACGGTAGACTCTATCCATCGCGACAGCGTAGGAGGTAATACTTCGTCGAGACCAGACTCTACGATTATTACAGATGGAGAAGATCAAGCATTAGGGGGCAACGCGTTGGTACGACCAGGTGCACGTACGCCACCGGATTTAATTTCATATCAAGATGATGCTCGACCTAGTACTTCATCCACAATGCAGTCAAGCTCCAGCCAGCAGAATTCAAATGGAACCTCAAGTTTGCGTCCGCAGACTAATGCAGATCTCATCAACCTGGAGCCACCAACGCCCCCGCTGCACGCTGACTCCTTGCGAGATCCAACAGTGACAAAGGTTAGAGCCAAATCACCAGCGCGGCCAAAAGCCCCAGTCGACTATCCTTCCTACAGAATCGAGTTTCCGCAAACCACCGCTAGTTCACGAGCGACAGCGCAATTCCTTGCGAGGACTAACCGTTCGGACGACAGCGCAAGGGCATCCAGTCTACCAACGCGACAAGTGTCTCCTCAAAGGAGAACTCGGCCTCCACTCCCAACAAATGTTGCTCGGCGTCCTGTTGCAAATATCTCCTCGCCTCGATCAAACAAGCACGAAATAGATGAGTCAGGCAGGCGAGTATCTTCCGAAAGCAATGACGATAATACCAGCAGCAGCTACGAGAAAGAGGAGAAAAAGAGGCGACCTCCTCGCAAAGCTCGCGAAAATGCCATTCCAGTTGACCCAGCACTTGAATCCGCCAAACCCGACAAAGATCCGTCCGATACGACCCAGCCCTCGCCGGCTTGGCACGAGCGTGTCAAGTACATCAAAAAGAACCTGCCCAAAGGAGTTGACGAAGGTGCAGCTAAGCAGATATTCAACGAGATCGTAGTCCAGGGAGACGAAGTCCACTGGGATGATGTGGCGGGTCTAGAAGTTGCAAAGAAGGCCTTGAAAGAAGCAGTTGTTTACCCTTTTCTACGCCCAGATCTCTTCATGGGTCTCCGTGAACCAGCTAGAGGGATGTTACTCTTCGGACCTCCTGGAACCGGGAAGACGATGCTCGCAAGAGCCGTAGCCACTGAGTCAAGATCAACTTTCTTTGCCATCTCGGCCAGTAGTCTCACTTCAAAATGGCTAGGCGAGTCAGAGAAATTGGTCCGCGCACTTTTCTCTCTTGCGAAAGCACTCGCACCTTCGATTATCTTTGTTGACGAGATAGATTCACTCTTGTCGTCTCGAGGAGGCTCAAGTGAGCATGAGTCCACAAGGCGCATCAAGACAGAGTTCTTGATCCAATGGTCCGATCTACAGCGTGCGGCAGCCGGCAGCAAACAAACAAGCAAGGAAAAGGCCGAGGGCGATGCGTCTAGGGTCCTGGTCCTTGCCGCTACAAATATGCCTTGGGCGATCGACGAAGCTGCTAGACGAAGGTTTGTAAGGAGGCAGTACATACCCCTGCCTGAGGCACATGTCAGAGGGGAGCAGCTGAGGACGCTTTTGGGGCATCAGAAGCAGAATCTCTCTAAGAAGGATATTCAAGTTTTGGTAGAGCTGACAGATGGTACATTCTCCTTTTCATTCCCGTGTTCTTGGGTTTCACACTGACAGCAAGGCCAGGCTTCTCTGGCAGTGATATTACGGCTCTAGCGAAAGATGCAGCAATGGGTCCACTCCGGAGCTTAGGCGAAGCACTACTATACATGTCAACGGATGAAATACGGTCCATCCAATTCGAGGATTTCGAGGCGAGTCTAATAAACATCCGGCCGAGTGTCAGCAAGCAGGGCTTACAGGAATTCGAGGATTGGGCCAAGGAGTTCGGGGAACGGGGCGGGTGAGGGGTTGACATCCTATTGCAGCGGCCACAGAGGAATGGGAGTCCGCGTCTCTCAAGATGACTGATTTGATGATATCACTGTTACAATGGTAGGATCTTGGCCACGAACGTTACAATGAGTTATGCATGCCTTGGTCAATGCAGGGGTCGCTTCCCCGTCGTGCCTCCGTGACTCATGTATCGTTAGATGTCGCCCGCCATCGTGAACCACAAGTTCTGCCATCGGGCTCAGCGCCCGTCTGCATCAATCAGTAGTCCGCGCGAGCATGTCAAAGCGGGACCAATGGCCGTTTTTGTTACATTTGCACGGGATCAGCCGCACGCCTCCCCCGGCTCATTGTCACGTCTTTCTCGAGGTCGGGTCCCGTTGCGGATCACGGTTCGCGTTCGTCTTTTCTTTCCTTCGTCTCTGCAACGGGCTTTGAGGAGGGACGTGGTCCTGCATTTGCTGCGTGCTGCAAGATGTGTGATTGACGTCGTGGCGGACTAATGCGCGCGCGCTTTTCGTCTTTAGTGCCCCGGTTTTGATCATCGCGTGCGTGTTTGCGGTCCGTGTTCTCGGTGAGCTTCTTTTTGATGGGTCATGCGTCGGCCCTCTGAGATGGGCGTCCGGTTGTGAGTCGGTGTTCGGGGAGAGCGAGAGGTGACTGGATCCGGGAGTGTGTGGCGTCGAGACTGAGGTCTTGGTTTGCTGGGGGGCTTTCGCCCTGTCGCTTGTCTGTGGGGGTGGATTCGGGGTTGCTGAAGGATCGGATTGACGCGGCTGTGCTGGTCGGTGCGGGGACAGGTTTGACGGGATCATTTGTAGTACACGACGATCTGGTTGGGTGACAGATCTGGTTGGGAATAGAATCTGTATGGGCAGAATTCCCGAGGGATCCGGGCATGTCATGAGCAAGAGTTGGAAATATCTCGGTGGCGGATGTGGAACGCGCGAGCATACAGAATCCGGTTAGGCATCCTTCTTGCCCTCGAAGAATGTCCTCAAACGGTCAACCGCCTGCCCAAACCCGTCTGCCCCGCCCTGAACGATACCCTGCCTGATCCATGCCGGCAGCTTGCCCTCGATCCTTGGTGTCCGGTATCGCCTATCCAACAGCAGGATGCTCGCATAGTCCCCTTTGTGTCTGATGGCCCTCCCAATGCTCTGGTTCACCGCTCTCATGCACGCGTTCTCGTAGAACTCTCTAGCTGCGGCCTTGCCCTCGTCTCGACTGCCGGTTCGAGTGTACGTGCTGTGTTCGATGTACTCCAGCTTGGCTTTCCACGGGGCACTCTGGATGTTCGGGAAGGGGAGCCCGATGACGACGACGCCGCGCCCTAGGGCGTCGGAGAAGTTGATGCCTTCGGACATTTTGCCGCCGATGACGGAGAGGAGGAGGCTACCGTGGCCGTTGGCGATGGCTTGGGAGTATTGGTCGAGGACGTCGTCGATGCCGGTGGCGGCTTTTGATTCGCGGAAAATGCGCTTCCTCTCCAGTAAGCGGTCCCAGATAGACTGTACTGCTCCGCTACTCTTCGTTTGCCAGCGGAGTACCACTAGGTCGAGGTAGGCGTAGCTTGGGAAGAAGACAACCAAGCCGTCGGGGACGACGCTTGAGAGCTGGACTAGACAGCTTCCGAGAGCCTCGATCATGGCGGGTGAGTTGCGCTTGTCGTAAGTGAAATCAAAATCTATACCACCTGGCCCCCTGGCTACCGGAAGCGCAATGAGGTTTTCCTTTGGAATTATGTGCCCGCAGCTAAAGGTCTTCAAGCGCGCAGGGTCAACATACGCGAAAAGATGACGGATATAGTCGTCCATCTGAGGAATCTTTAGCGAATGCTCAGTGAGAATATCGAGATGAAGAAGTCTTACAGGCGACATTGTCCCTCCAGCTAGTATGACTGCTCTTGCATCCTCGACAATCTCTTTGAAGTGATACGTCGGATCCAAGAGCATGTATTTGAGAGAGAGCTCATTCTTTTCGTCCTTTTCATAGAAGAAGCGTCCCTCAGCAGCAGGGTTTGTCAAAGTCTGGAGAAAAGACTGAACATGGGTTAACACCGGCATAAATGAGACGTGGGCTTCGGACTCCATTCTGGGCTGGGCTTTCGTCATCTGTTCTTCGGTGTGGATGGTATAGCCTTCCACTTTCCGAGCGATCTTGCTTTCTTGAAGGTAACGCATGAGCTTGTAGAGATTGATTTGATCCACTCCTTTGCCAGCCATCAGATGACCCACATCCACGATGCCCTCCGAGGATTGCTTTTCGGTCATCCGAGTCTCGAGATACCCTGATACCGAGTCGATCAAGCGGACTGCTTGGGCAACATAGACTCGGTTCTTGCCCTTTAATCTGTTGCGAAATTTCTGAAGGTAAACGCCTAGCTGAGATCTGCATCGCTTCAACTGACCTTGGGTGACAGTGATAGAATGTATGTTTGATATGGTGTCCATGAGATTGTGTGCTTCGTCAATGATAATCACGTGGCCTTTCAATGAGATATCAAGAGCTTCTCTGGCTGACTTCTGCAATAGTAGGGGATACGGCAATGTGACAATCTACAATCAATTAGCTATCCGTGACGGTGGGCACTTGGTCATTCCCACCTCGCTAGGTTTGATTGTTGCTCTTGAGGCATAATAGGGGCATATGCCTATCTTCCTGCCAAGCTTTCCCAAATCCTCAATGTCTCTGATTTTCGCAAGGGTGTGATCTCGGAAGTCGTTCACCAGTGTCTCATTCTCGCTATTTGGGATAAATGGACATTTGTGATCTTTGGAAGTTTCGGATTGCTGCAATTCCAGACAGCGTTCATTGATGGCAGGTGCACTACCGAGCCGAGAGACCTTTGGGTTGATACAAAGGTTCTTCCTCGATCCCAGAGGAAGATGCTTGACTACTTCTTTGTCCTCTAGTCCGCCTTCTTCGGGAAGATTCCCTTTCACTGCCCAGGATACTTCTGGAAGATTGACGCGCCGCAATTCCTGGACGAACTGTGCCAATTGCGAGTGAGTTCTTGAACAGAAGTAAATCTTGACAGCGTCTGTCGGCAACAAATCCTCTTTCTCTGAGGGCTTGATCATCAATCCTAACCTACGGCACGGTATCAGTCAGTGTATCAAGTAGTACGACTGAAGTACGAGCCAACGACTTTTTCATACTTTTCCATCAACTGCAAGCTTGCCGAAGAAAGACCTGGATCTGTAGGAAGATGAGAGGAAGTCTTGGCTTTAGGGTCCTCATCTTCGCTGTTGTACTCGTCAAGCTCGAAGCGTGCATCGTCTTCGGCATTTGAAGTGGCTCGAACCTCGTCGGCTTTCTTTGAGATTTGTTAGCAACCAACGTCAAGCTACAAGTAGCAACAACATACTGTACGCTTAGCCTTAGGCTCTCCGCTCTTATAAACTTGCTTTTGCCGGAGCTCCTTGGCCCGGATCCGTCGTAGACGTGCTTCGAGCTCTGACTTCTTTTCCATCAGAGCGTTCCTTCTCTGAACCTGAGTATGCTCGACTGCCCAAATGGGTTCGTCGCTCTCTGCGAACGTCAGGATCAAGTTCGCATCCAGATCTTGGCAGGCCAACCTTTTCCCAGCATCACTTCGCTTTGTAACGCGTTCTCTTGAAAGTCTCGTAGCCACGTCAAAGAGCTACAAATCAGACTAAGAGACTTGCCCTACAAACAAGTCCATATCAGGCTCTGAAAGATACGCATTGACAAGACAGAAAGGAGCCAACGGATCAAAGTCAGGTTAAACAAAGAAGAAAACACCATAGAGCGAAGAAGGAGCAAAGATGAGCAACAGTGTTCATTTGACTTACAGTTCCTAGACGTCGACATTAGATGGGTCATAAAGAAAATACGAACGTGGCATACCTGTGGGGGATTCTACGATGCCAACCCTCCCCTCGGCAATGCATTGGTATATTACGTTCATCAGCTCAGATTGGATATCATAGGGTTTGTACGGATGGTGAAAGTCTTTGCTGGCAGGCTCCATCTCCGCTGTAGGACATCTGTCCAATCTCGTGATTACTCGAGCCCACTACTAGAGACTCTGTAGAGATCTCAAGGAGGAAAGTAATCGCTTCTGAGTGACAGGAACAATGTGAATATTCCGGTCATCGAAGGCTGTTGACGCGCCATGATCCGGATCGTCGTGTCTTGATATCATATCCGTATCATCCTTAGTACGTCTTCAGCGCAGGGCCGGACTCAAGGCAAAATAACAGCAGTCATCTCTTGGTCCAGCACCTCATCCACATACCTACTTTACACAAACACATTACACGCGCTGTTGAAGAGGAGAAAGATCCGGTATTATTACGGTGATGGTGCCCATTGATGAGGTACACAGTATTTGATGCACGTGCTGAAACCGTCTGGCATTATTATTACCTACTCTACAGCCCCACTATGCACTGTGAATCCTGCACTGGCTCGGGGGGACTATCCCCCGGGAGCCCCGCATGTCGATCCTTGGGGTTCAGGGATCCCAGGCTTGGCCATCAGTCATCTAACCACCATTTGCTGAGCTCACAATAAGTTGGAGTACATGGCTGTGCTGGGTTTCGTCCGCCTCACCTCCACGAGTCCACAATCTCAAATGACATGTTCCTTCGCAGGACGAGAAACAATTCCTTATGAATCCTCATTTGACACACTCCTGAGAGAAGGGAATAGAAGGTGAGAAGGGACCCATCGGCAAAAAATACAAAGCTTTCTTTGTTCCCATCACAGAAATCGCTTTGACCGCCCAACTGGCTCATTGACTCCCATGATGAGTCCTTCATTCCCAATGGCTACGGTGGCTCAATAAATCCCTTCGCAAAGGAACTTCTGGGTATCAATTGGCCGCCTCAGCCGCAACAGGAAGGATTGAGGGGCTGACATCTGCAGCTCTTCGTCCTTGGGCCGGCCATGGGAAGTCAGCAAGGTCAGCGCCCAGCTCTGGGTGCTACCTTTTATCCCGGAGGTGTCGATGACTTCTACATGCCTGAAGTCATCTCTCCTTCGCCACAACGGTGCGTACTCTAGCACACCTTGGTCTTGACACGTAGGTAGTCTCCCAAAACGACAGACGCTAATTAGCTATGAAGAGTTACACCAGAAGTTCCTGGTAAGATCCAGGATGATCTCGCCCATCTAGAGCTTGATGATACCCCGGACGGTCGCTTGTCTGCATTGCAGTCGCTCTCTCCCGTAGGCGGAGAGCAAGGCACGATGACGCCCTCCTTCCCAAGCCGGAAGTCGTCCTTCTCGAACCTCAATATAACAGAGGACCCAAACCAGGGCCAGGTCTACCATACTCGACCTCACAACCAATCTCAAGGCCAGGGAACGCATAAAATTTATGCAGACGAACAAGCACCATTGTCGCCGTTTCCCCCACTCCGCAATCGCCCAGCGAACGTGCCTCCGTCAGACGAACAGAAGGAAGGCATTCTCGAAAATGCGCGCACCCATGTCCTGAGTTCAGATGATGTGGAGATGCAATTAAGCTGGGCTCAGGACACGCTAGCCTACGTTGAAATTGCCGCCCAAAACGAAGGACGAATATCCGAGAATCAAGCAGCAAGGCCTCGAACACCTCACACAGAGCATCAACTACGAGTAGATGCCATCAACGTCGTGTCGTTCCTGGCAGATCAACATCATCCCAAAGCAGAGTTCATCAAAGGCATGTGGCTGGAATTTGGAAAATTCCATTTTCGAGTAGACAAGAAAGAAGCGTTCCGATGCTATCAGCGGGCATCACAGAAAGGATATGCAAGAGCCGAATACCGTATAGGCATGCAGTTCGAAAGCTACAACGATCCTGAGAAAGCATTGAAGCATTACAATCTGGGTCTACAAGCTGGCGACTCCGCCTCTCACTACGTAAGTCTATCCTCTCTTATTCGGCCGGTGTATGCACACGCTGTGTGGTCGAGGAATTTGGCTGACTCCTATAGCGTCTTGGAATGATGGCTCTTCTAGGGCAACATGGCCAGCCTCTGGATTATGAACGTGGAATTAAGCTTATTAGCTACTCTGCACAGACTGCTGACGAGAACGCACCCCAAGGAGCATACGTGAGGCCTACCTATTCTACTAGCTGTGGCAGGAACTGAACAGCGCGGTAGATATTTGGCATGCTGCAAGCCCACGAATTGGCTCAGATAAATTTACCCGAAGAGTGCCTACCCTTGAATATTACCGGTGCACGGTTCAATATAGAGAAAGCCGCCTATCTAGGGTTTGCGAAGGCGCAGAGCAAGATGGGCTTGGCATATGAGCTCTGTCAGCTTGGCTGCGAGTTTGACCCTGCTCTTTCACTACATTACAGCGCCCTAGCTGCTAAACAAGGCGAGCCCGAAGCCCAAATGGGCATCAGCAAATGGTTTCTGTGCGGATTCGAAGGAATTTTCGAAAAGAACGAAGAGTTGGCTTTCACGTATGCGCAGCGTGCAGCACAAAGTGGACTGGCAACTGCAGAGTTTGCAATGGGTTACTTTTTCGAAATCGGTATCTACGTCCCCATGAATCTCAAGGAATCTAGATCATGGTATGAGAAGGCAGCAGAGCATGGCAATAAAGACGCTGGGGCAAGAATTAACGAAATATCTCGCTCAAAAACTTTGTCTAAGAAAGATCATCAAAACATTGCAGTCGCCAAAATCCAGTCGCAGTATGGCTCCCACAGAGGGAAAAGACCCGAACGCTTCAAGAATCCTCCGACGGCCATGCCTATAATAGCGGACAGTCCCATTGATATGCCAGAGCCAAATCTACCTCGACCGTCGCCTGGGGGGAATCCACCTTATATGTATGGGAGTGCAAAAAAATCGGCTCCACGGCCTCCTCCCTCTGCCCAGTACCCCATGGATAGTGGCCGAGGCCGGCCTTCACCAAGGCCGGCAAACGGATCCAGCTATGCCAACCCCAATGTTCCCATGAATCCAGACGCCCAGTCAACTTCAGCGGCTGCATCAGAAGTTTCATTTGGCGATAACAACTACAGAGGCTCAGCTTATCCTACGTTCCAACCTGCCCGACCAAGTACAGCTGGTGAGAACTTTGGAGCTGGGCGTGGAAGAGGTGGCCCAGCATATGGAGGTCCTGGCGTACAACGTCCTCCTCAGGGTTACCAGCAGTCCAATTCCGGTTATACAAGTCCGCATATTCCCGGATCTCCTGCCTCGAACACCTCAAGACCGCCGAGTGCGCTGCCTCCAGCGATAGATATCGGTTACTCAGCTCCTCCAGACCCATCAGGTGCCGACCGCAAGAGGAGACAACAACAATCCGATAATGCCAACATGCCACCGCCCAGACACCCAAGCTACGACACCTCAGCAGGCCGAGCACAGGACAAAGTACCAGGTCTACCGCATTCACAGACCATGCCCGCATTCAATCGTCCCGATAGTGCGCAGGTGAGGTCTGATTCCTTCGGAAGGCAAGGCGTGTCACGACAGGATATGCCGCCGAGAGTAGATAGTGCAGCAAACTTGCCGAACATCCCCCCCAAAGTGCCCAATCCGGATCGACCAGCTGCTACACCACCTCCCAGTGGTCCTGTGCCTAAGCCCCCGGGTAAAGGCCCGAAAACATTCCAAGAGATGGGTGTACCGGCAACAAAGCAAGAGGGTGATTGTGTAAGTTGCTCTTTGTTGGATGGTCTTATTGCATGTGCTTACTGTGTGGCAGGTCATTATGTAAATTCAGCGTGGATAGAAATTTTGATGCATTGCGAGGACGGAGATACCCGAATCTGTTGAACCTAGCATTTCATCGAGCGTTACCATTGCATATGGGAAAGACAGAAGAGGGTTTATGTTGTGGGTAGATGGAAATAAGGCTACGAGCATGCCTATTCATAAGCGAAAATTGAAGACTGAGTTGCCGCTTGGCCTATATCGCTCAGTCCAATCTCCTGACCTGAATATAATTCTGTGCACATCAAACTCGACATCGTGACTGTTGAGAACACACCAACACGCGGTGAGATCGCTCCTCGGGATTGGAGCAATGGCTCCTCGCAAGGAGAAGACGGAGAAGGCCACTGCAGATCAAGGTGATGACAACCGAGCATTTTACCCCGGGATTGAGATTCTAAGGCTGTAGAGTAGGAAGCGCAATGATAATTGAATACCTGAGTGCGTCTCATCTTGACCTGGATTTTGTGTCAATTGCTGATCTTCGCAGAGAAGCAGAAGTTTGTGAAAGCGTTGGCTCTCGATGATTGAAGGATGACTGAAGTTGCCCTCTGACATCAGCCGGCCCTACTCCGTGAGCGGCATTCTTTGGATCCATCGGCCTGCCTTGACGCTTACGAAATACAGGCAACGGATATTTCGGCCAATTTGCACAACAAGGTCACCAAGAGTAGGATCGGTGGCGTGTGATTCTATACGAGGGAAATGGCTGACGCCATGTTAGCCTACGCTGCCAAAACTTTGAAAGAACTCCATGAATCCCAGGTGGTTGCTGGGAAGGGCGCTGGTACGCTCGCTGCCCGGACTCATCTGAAGCAAGTCACTCAACTTACGAAGTGCAGGGAAGCAGTGGGTCTATCATGCTGTCCAGGACCCCAACGACGCCATGAGTCTCGACGATCTCGCGACTATGGACAAAGAAATCGTGGACCTCCGCGACACCCTCGCTACCGCCAAAGCCAACGAGAAGCTCATGCGCGCAAACCTCATCTCCGTCAACGCTGCCCTTTCTACCGAGGAACTCCGCAGCACTGTGTCCCTGCTCGAATTGGAGAAGAAGGAAATCACTGCGAGGTTGGGTCCTTTGAGGTCTGGCACTGTGAAGCCGGTGTCGCCGGAGGAGAAGGAGGCGGTGGACCAGGCGTGGAGGGAGTGGTCGAGGAAGGCGAGCTCCCGGAAGAGTATTTGCATGGAGCTCTGGGCGATCAGTACGGAAGAGATGGAGCCGGGGAAGACGAGGGAGGAGGTCTGGGTATGGGTGGTGCTTCGTGTGCGGTGGCATGTTGTGTGCTAACGTTGATCTACGCAGGAGGAGCTGGGTCTCGAAGGCGATGAGTCGCGGTCATGATCCAATCAGGCGTGCTTGAGTGGCTTTGGTTCCAGGGGAGGGTATCGGTCGGTCGAACGTGGCTATCTTTGGCAGGGCTTACTCGATCGTGAGCAAACTTGTTCGCTCGGGATCATATTCTCTTTAGCTCCAGGCTATGGAAGCGCTCTATACCAGAAGGATGCGGAAGGCAAGCTTCGAATAGACAGGATTCGATGTTCTTCATGCTTCGATGGTCGCTGTAAAGTAATCATGACATCAGGATGCCATGATAGTCGTGTATCGCTGAATGCATCATGTGCTGCGTTGATGGTGCTCGTGACACCGTTGTAGGCTACATATTGTCTCAGCACCGCCGCCGCAATACCAAAATGCGAATACATCTATCGAAGTCGTCACAGATCCCGCATCTCGTCCCAATTACGCAGGAAAGACGATCTATCTGTGTTCATCTGTATCCAGCAGGAAGACGAGATACTGGGCGCCAGGAGAGCCAGTCAGGGAAGAGAGTATCAGAGGCTCGAGGTATCAGACTCGATTGGAGCGGCACGCTAAGATAACCCTTCTCCTTGCGGGGATGCGATAGCGGGTTTAGGACCCTTGACGTCTGTCGATCTCCACCTGTGACCGAAGACCGATTCTCCGCAATTAAATGATTAAGTAAATCAAGAGAAACATTTGACTCTAATTATTAACATTTCACTACCCTACTACCCGACTCTTTTCCCTACTCGTCCAAGCTTCACCACTCCTCACTTTCACACTTTCTCCCATTCTCACATTCTTCCAATTCTCAATCCTTCATGCGCCTCGGACAACTTCATCTCCATCTCACACGTCCAAAACTGCACGCCAGCAAAGTTCCCCGGAACCGCGGAGAGTCGCATCCAATCAAACGCGCCCTCCATGGCCACCTTCCTCCCTCAACAATCCGCCTTGAGACCCCTGCCCGATTTCCTGCCAAGCTCCCCACCCGACCAAGCAATCTTCAACAATATTCCGCAGAACACAAACACCTCAAAAAATGGCAATGCCCATACCGTACAACATCGCCAGTCGGCAGACGTGAGGGCAAATGGGGCGCCAGCGTACACCAATGGCAATGGCCCCATGCCCGTTCCGAACGGCCTGCCTCACCAGATTCCGAACGGAGGCTCGCGACATAGAGGGACAATGAGCCTGGGAGCATTTGATGGTCCGCGAAGTCCTCCAAACACGAAGAGTAAGGCTCCATACCAGTCCCGCAAATGAGCACGGAGAAGATCGGCTGATCCGTGCCGGGCAGATACTTCACATGTCCCCTGCAAGTTCTTCAGAACAGGCCAGTGTCAAGCGGGGAAAGCGTGCCCCTTCTCACATTCGACTGATGTCACGACCGTCGATACCCCTTGTAAATATTTTGCCAAGGTACGAGGGGCCCAAGTCAACGTCCTCGAGGCCGTATACTGACGCATCGGCCAGGGCAACTGCAAGTTCGGAGCGAAATGCGCACTGGCACATATCCTTCCAAATGGAAGAAGGGTGAATCGACCAAACGGACCGGTTGGAGGGCAGCTCAATCTCGGCGGCAGGCTCGATCCTCAATTATACCAGCAGTCAGATCCCGCCTTGGCACACTCGCTCCTGGCTCAGCAGGCAAATGGAGCCCCACTACCTTTTGGTCATCAGATCCCTTCATATGCGGAGAACGAGTACGTCATGCAACAGAAGCTTCACGATAACGTGCCAGTAATAGACACGGGCTACTCATCGCGCCACGATTCTACGTATGGCTCTCCTCGGGACGATAGTAGATTACCGATCTCGCCCGTTGCCCACCTCAGTGCCCTTGACGCGCCCATGCCAGCATCCTTCGATAGTCAAGGCATTTCCTACATCGCCAGGCACGGCGCCGTTGCCGCGTCCGTCCCTTCCAAATTCGGCCTTGAATCGCCTCCCGGATCACTACCGAAGAAAGTCGCTCTGCCTACGGACGCGGTTCGGAACTTACACAGCTCAGTATATCCAAGAGAGTCCCGTGCAAAGGGTCCAGACCTAGGATCATCGCCTTTGGGATCTGGCGATGAGGGCTTTGGTCAGCGCATGATGCACTCTAAACGGATGACCAGACCTGGCATGATGTCGGCAAGTCTACCCAGAGGCCGAGGGCATGTGAGTGATGACTGGGATGACGGTTTCATGTTTGGTGGAGAAGAAGACTTTCTGCCCACCAGCCTGGACGATCTACTTACCCCACAGGAGAAGATGCGAAGGCTATCGAGAACAGAAAAGGAACCCAAAACTTCACGTGACAGCCTCAGTGGGCTCGGCACCCCGGCCGATCCATCGAGTAAAGTGGGCTCTCCAGGCACAGGCAGCCCGTCCCGCTACGGTACATTCTTTGCCCGTCAAAAGCAAGATGAAGGCAGCAACAACGCCGCCTCGGCGTTTGGACACGTTGGCTCTCCTCTCCGGAACTCCTCTCTTCACGCGCTCGCCAGCCCCCCTCTTCGTGCCACCAAAGTCCCCGGTGACATGTCGCCAGCGTTCGCCAGCCCGCCTCGTCAATCCTCCATGTCCATGATCTCACAGCAACTGGCACGGGCACGGATCTCGTCCCAAGCAGCGGAGTCGAACGACAACGCCAATCCCATCACCAACCACAACAGCAATCTCCAGCCTGGTTTGACCCGCCACGCGTCCTTATCCTCCATCCCCGCCAACCGCGTGCTCTCGTCGTCCAGCGCCGGCGGCACGGGCAGGATTGACGAGGAGCAGGGAGAAGGCGTCTTCTCCATGGAAGAAGAAGAGGACGATCATCGGAAACGCTACAGTGGGACCGCGTGGGGCTACAGCTCCGGGAAAGCCTCTCCCCGACTGGGCGCCATAGGTTCTGGTCGAGGCGGCGGTGTGGAAGGGAGGGAGTACTGGAATTGAACCGCACGAAAACGGCACATACACGCACCCTTGAGAAATCGATTCCCGGACCGGGCCGCAACAGTTCCCCGATGATTACCCTTCCTGCCCTTTGTCCCAGAAGGCATCAGAGCGCGCTCCGGAGCACCGACGCCCGTCGGGGCGATCAGCGCGTGGACCCCAGACACCGGGGGTTCGGCCGGCTTGGGATCCCGACCAATGTTCACCCAGCGGGCGTGCAAAGTGTTTTGGGCGCTCGCGTTCACGAGCGGCGGAGCATTGCTGCCGGACGCGGACGGGCGTTTATGACTGCGGCGGTCCCCTTTTAGCGGTCCACCTCCGTGCTTGTGCAGACGGGACATGGGTACATAGCACGAAGAGCTTGCGCGCGGGGACCCCGGAGATGGAAGAGCGAATACGATGGAGGAATGCACATCCATCGGGCATCGAGATCCGTAAAGCGGGACACGCAGTACTGTACATTTTTTTCCTTCTTCTAGACGAGATTGGCAAAATCTATCCATCCATCCATCCCACGCCCGTGTGATCCTACAGCTCGTCCCTCTCCTTCCGCTTCCTCTCCTCGTCCTCCTCCTGCAGCACCTCCTGCACATTCTCCCCCCCCCTCCCTCCCCCCGCCCCCGCCTCCGTTCCCCGCGCCGCCGCCGCGTCCGCGAACACGGCCGCGATCTCCTCGTCGATCCCCGTCCACTCCGGCACCTGCCGTCGCGCCCGGCTCAGCTTGGGCTCCTTCGTCTCCGGGTTGTTGCACAGGTCGATCGTCCGCGCGCCCGCGAGGCTCTCGTCGGAGCACCACGTTTCGCACCACAGCCACTCCTGCGGGAGGCTGTGGATCGCGAGCACGTGCTGCATGTGGTTCGGCAGGTCCTGGTCCAGGTTGCTCAGGCTGGCCGGGTCGGCGGAGAGCTGGTGGTACTGCTGCCGCAGGCGGTCGCCGGCCGCGATCTCGCGGAACTTGATCAGGTCGACGACGTAGAGGGCCGAGATGTGGTAGGGGAGGCCGCGGAGGAAGTTGGCCCAGTAGCCCATCTTCCAGAAGCGGAAGCCTTCCATCGAAGTGCGCGAGTCGCACATGGGGGTGAAGCCGTAGGGTGCGCCTTCCAGGTCGTGGGTGACGAGGTCGTACATGTCTGTCCTCACGATCTGGTCTGCGTCGACGAAGATGACTTTGTCGAGGGATGTGGGGAAGAGGACGTCGAGGAAGAGGATTTTGTAGCCCCAGATCTCGCGCTGTTTCTCCGATTGGGCGCGCAGCCAGTGCGGCCATTTGTAGGTGATGAGCGAGTACTGGAAATTGTAGTGCGCAGCGAGCGTGGGGAGGGAGGCTTTGAAGGAAGGGGAGAGGAATTGTTCGATGAACCAGAATTTGACGGTGTGTTTCGTGTGCCTTATGACGCTGACCATCATGATGTTAAGCATGCGCTCGTAAAGATGGCCGCTGGCGACGGAAAAGATATTGATGTCTGCGTGCTTGGGAGCGGACGGAGCGAGGCCAACGGTGGTGAGGAGAGAAGTGGCGAACTTAGAGGCTTTGGAGAGGTAGTCCATCGGTGTACCAGGTTTGATGGATTCTTCGAGGACGTCTTCCGCTTCTTGACCAGGTGCGCGGGAGAGACGGGGGTAGAGGGTTTTGCCTTGGAAGCTCATCAGGGTGATGTCGGTACTTTCGTCACCGGGCTGTGGGTTGTAGCCTTGCTGTCCGGCGCTGTCAATGTGGAAGATCTGTTCGCTTCGGCCCGGTTGAAGCTGGATTTTCCAGTATCCTGGGTTGGCTTTGAATTGGAAGTAGCCAAGATTGGCCATGATGATTGTGTCCGCGAAGTGAGGATCCTTTTCCGTTCCGAGGTAGAGCTGAACCCCTCGTGGAGGAGGCCCGACAGTGACATCCCTTGAGTGACCCTCGATGAGAATATGCTCTAGTTCATAGATCGCATCAACATCTACACCTTCTTTGAGCGCGCTGAGTTTGATATTGTCAAGATCGTGGACAGACTCTTTGGGCGCAACGAGCCAAGCGGGTGGGACATCGAGCGCCAGGTTTAGCAAAGCGTCTTTGGGCAGGCCACTGAAGGTTGCTTTGAGGTCACGCAAGTCTCCCTCCTCGGTGAACGTCGGTCTTGCGTCGAGGACATGGCGATAGAATCTTTTCACGGGCAACTCCTTCATTTTCTCCTTCGGATTGAGATATAGCTTGAGATGGACACCATTCAGCTCAGACAACACCTTCAAAATAGGAATCCAGCGCTGGGCTATCTCGCTCGTTGGGTCTATCGATGCGACAAGATGGATTGATGAGGTCTCCGCGTTCCCTGTCTGGATCATGGTATGGTTTCCGGCAAAGACATCGAACTTGTCCATACGTAGCGTGGGGGCTGACTCGAAGATGCCTTCGGGTACATCGGAGATTGTGGAGAGGGCGATAGTTGAAGATAGTATAGCAGCATCCAATGGGTAGTCTATTTGCTTCTCGGGGAAGAGAGCTGCGAGGGCTGCATTTGCTGGGTCAATGCGTTTGGACCGCTCAAAACGAAGTAATTGACCAAAGTCGCTGGTTGTAAATTCGATGTCCTGGGGTATTGGTCCAACTATCCTACCGTTGAACATCAGAGCTTGCTGTCCGGGCTGAAGGCCAAGGGTTTGAACAATCGGACTGAAGGACTGCCAGAAATCGTTTGCTTGATCAATAACTTCGCGAGAATACTCCGCATTCCGAAATCTGTCCAACCGGCTGTCCCTGGGATCGACTTGTTCTTCAGTCTGTCCAAGGACTGTTTTGAGATTCAGAGTAGATTCCAGCCAATGAATATCAAAATCTCGACGGCCGTCCTTCATCTGCTCCCAGAACATAATTGAGTGAGGGAAGAAGTCCGAGTTAGCGCCGCTGTGAACGAACAACAACTCAATATCTTCGTGCTCTCGGCAGAATAAAACGGCTGACATTAACAGATCTGAACCTTTCTCAGAGTCGAGATCAGCGACTACAAACAATTGTGCACTTCCGTGCTCCGATGGACGCCCATCGATTCGCCCCAGCAGACGTGGCAACATTTCAAATGTTTTGCCGTGCTTGACTATGAGGTTTGCTATATCAATGATGACGATGCTGTTTTCGTCTACAGGAATGATCAGAGCGTTTAGGTGCGTGATAGCATTTGCTAAGTATTGACCGGCCAGCCAGGTGTCCTCAGGAATCACGTCTTTATAGACTTGGTGCTGTATCAGTCGAAGGTCCGAGTCAATCTGCTGGCTCATGGTCTGTAGCCACGCCTCATTTCGAGGCATCGCCACTCCATTGGTGAAAAGAGGCGCAGGATTCGCATCTGCTCCAAGTCGTTTGAGGTAATCCTTTGTCCCTTCAACTCGAGATTCAGACTCTGTCGCGTGAAGAACAGTATGAAAGTCAGTCACATTTTGGTCTCTGCGAGGGTTTCGATCCTTGATGGTAGAATCAAAATTGGCGCTTTGGGCAAGCGAAACCATCTTGCCAATTGCTGACTATTGCGTGTTAGCAATTGAACCCATGAAATCGGGCGAGGCAGCCTACTGCTTCCAAGTACGCGAAAACAGCACTGAGTCCATAGGTGTCCAAAAGATGATACACAATTTTTGCCTGATCTATAGCGGCCGCTGAGGTTGTCATAGGCACAATGCCGAAACGAATTGGTATCTTGCGCTTGACAAAGGTCTGCAGGGTTTCTACGAGCAGCTCGACATCTTTCACATCAGTCAAATCAAGCGGTATAATGACGTTGTGTATGTCGCGCCGGACCTGAGGCAGTTGACCAGGGTACGTTCGCTGCAGAAGCTACGCAGCGGAATAAGTGTTTGCGATTTCTCCTGCTAGGGGCTCATACTCACTGCAGAAGTATGGGTGGGCCAGCCACTGTATCGCTTGTCCTTCTCGATGTCGTTAAGCCAAGCAATGACTTTACCACCCTCAAGATCATCACGGTAGTCATAACGCTGTGTGTCACCATCTATTTTAGAACTCGAAACGGCCTCGTGCGATAAAATCTGGACCGCCTCTGATCCACTGAATCCAATCTCGCGTAGGCTATTCACTATAGAGCGTTCACGTCGCAGCTGTTCGAGTAGTCCAAAAGCGTCCATCTGCCGAGCCTGAACTTGCATCCCATTCATCCAAACGACGTTGTAACCTGCTGGCAAAAAGGAAACACGATTGGCGCTGTGTTCTTTCACGAAATCTGAAGACGCATTACGTTTGGTTATTGCTGAAGAATGCTTGGGAAAGTCTTGTGAGACCTTGACCAGAGTATCAAAAGGATCATCGCTGGCCATAATGAAACTTGCAGTTTTGAGGCCAAGACCTAAGAGCTCTTTAGACGACAGAGGTTTAAGATCTGATACTTCTTCAGTCTCTAGCAGGAATTCTTCCGTAACTGCTTCGGTGTCTGCCGAGAGTCCTTGATCCTCCGCGTCTTCTGATCCAGCACTTCTGTCATCAATGACAATATAGTCCGTTCTCTTCAGAGCAAGCTCTATCCCATATCCATTTACCGCCAGTGGCTTTGCTGATTGAGACTGAGAAGGCCTATACCGAATTCGATAAGACGTTTGGCCATTGCGAGCCGTGCTACTTATCGTTTGATGGAATTGACCGAAAATAGGCGAGGTGATATCGGCGTAGAGTATCGAGGGAGCTTGGATCGATTTAGAGTTTACATCGAGGACACGGTCAAAGGGCAAACTCCCTAGATTTCTAGGCATATTTAGCTGATCGTACCCCTGGCGCATTTTGGTCGAATCTTACTTCAATGCTCCAACATCCTGCTGGGCTCGATCCAGCGCAGGCGAGCAAAATTGCTTCCCATCGAAATGCACCCAGACTGGACACGCTGCATCTTGCGCTATCATCAAAGACGGTTCGACGGATGTATCGTAGTAATGGTAATGAGCTTCTATTCTAGGAGCAGCGGAGTGTATGGAAAGGGCGAATTGGAAGGAAGACAACGCCTCCGCATCAGTGATATGTCCATCGTCCTGCAGGACCTGTAGAAAGGTGCTATACAGCTCTTGGTCCGAACTGCAATCCGCAAAGCGTCCCTCAGCAATTCGATCGAGGATGGGGAAATAGGCAGTTGAATTTTCTTCGGCGGCTGTTTCCCTGCAAAACATTAGCCCCTCCACACGCTACATCTGAAATTTGATAGTCACCGACAGCAGCTCTAGTATATAGGGAGGAGCGCTGAAAGAAGCCTGGAGCGCGACGTTCACAGATGGACCGGCAAGAGCATGCCGGGCTGTGAAAGGGGACGACACTAGAAGCACTCTGAGGAGCTCAGACGGCAGCAGAGAGAGACGCATGGCTTCCGTAACTTCAAAATTTGTGATGCTGCCGCATGCTATTCGAGAATTTGAGAGTACCAAGGGAAGCTTTCTATGGTGCTATCAGGGCATTGGCGCTGCTCCAAAGATCGAGGTATGGGCTGGCTAGCATCTCATCAGCCCGACACGCAATGGTATCTTCAACGCAAGCTGCTAGGAGTTCATGCACAGATGCTGAGCTTTCCATTAAATGGCCAGATTTATTATTGACCGTCGGATTATGGAGTATCTTATTCGCCGTTCCGATGTTTAGCCGACAGGAATCGCGGTTTCGGGGTTTCAATTTGTGATTCATTCTTGTTACCTCTTGAGCTCTTGTACTACACAACCACGAAGTATTTCGATGAAATCAATAAGACACCTTTACAAAGACGTCCGTTCCATGGCTAGGCAGTAGCCGCTGCTCCCACTTGCTGACAACACTTTGAACGAAACTTGGCGCAACATGAACACGTTCGAACAGCGCCTCCAACAATTGGCTTCCACGTCAGATTCTCGCGAAGCAACCATAACGCCTCCTCCTGCCACTTCTCAGAAAATCATCCCCTCTAATGCTCTTCCTTGCTCAACTCTCGACGTTTTCACGGCGACCCGTTTCAAAGGAAACCAACTAGCAGTGGTCCATGTTCCTTCCTCACTGCCTCTTTCCACTTCAGTCCTTCTTTCGCAAGAAACCAAGCAATTGATAGCGCGCGAATTCAATTTCTCGGAAATTGTCTTCCTCCATGATGCTCTCACCGGAACCTCAGAACGGCGACTCGACATCTTCACGCTCAAAGAGGAACTTCCTTTCGCCGGCCATCCAATCATTGGAACCATCTGTCACGTTTGCCAGAACGAGGAGCCTGCTTTAGAGACAGTGACTTTGCTCTGTAAAGCGGGGCCTATCGTGGGACGGTATGATCCCGAGACTAAGCTTGCAGAGGCAGAGATTCCACACAATGTGAGGATCCATCAGGCACCTGTATCTGGCAGAGCAGTCCTGAAGAACCAGCCTTATCTGTCCAGAACTTCTGTAGTAACCAACGACCTCTGTGTCGTCTCGATCGTCAAGGGACTGTCCTTTGTGCTCGTACAGGTGCCTTCGATATCCCCGCACCTCGAGAAGCTTGAAGTTAGCGGTCATAGTGTTGACTGCGGTTCTGTGAATTTAGATGAGGGCTGGGGTCCTTCCTTCATTGGCACATACTTTTACGTGATCACTTCTCACAGCAGTGACCAGATTGTAAAGCTGAGGGCAAGAATGATAGAGCCGAGTGTAGGCGAGGACTCGGCGACTGGTAGTGCAGCAAGCACGCTTGCTTCGTTCCTAGCTCTCAAGGACGGCACAGCGAACATGACCTTCTGCTACTCCATAGAGCAGGGTGTTGAGATGGGGCGGGCAAGTGAGATTCAAGTGAAAGTGACTTTGGATGCAACTGGAAAAGCTGTTGAGAAGGTGGTTTTAGCGGGGAAAGCAGTCCATGTCACGCAAGGGGTTCTGTACCTGCCTGAGAGCAGGACACATACGTGATGTGTTCGTCATACCATTCCCATCCTCGCCACATCATAGATGTGAAGTCTCTTCGACAACGCCAGGACAAGATTTCTAGAGGGGCTGGACCTTGTGTCGTGCCATTTTCTTTGATATAACATCTCAATGAAGATGGCATATTAGTAAAAGTTAAAGCATTGTGTACACAGTCAACCGAGGGTATCAATCAAAAGTCCTCGTATGTACTCGTACCTAAATAAAGCACGGCAATATTAATCAGGCAAGCTGCTAAGATTAAGAAAACGGTTTGTGCACTCGCATGAGTCAATGAGTCAAGCCAATTTTTGGCAATCGATGTGCAGAAACACTCCGAAAACGTCTTTTTTGCACCATGAGCTCGGACTCTGTGCTCACATGCTCAACATCTCAGCCTCTCAGCCTCTCAGGGGTTTCTTAGCCTGCAGCTGCCACTGTTTCTGGCAGCGCCTCTGCCACTGGTGGACCCAAGAGCAGGTCTGACCTGTCAAAAATTAGTATGTACCGGGTGATCCTGTCCCCGTTCGCAAATGTGAGCAGCGAGATCTTCGTAGCAGACTCGAGTGCTCCAAAGGGAAGCTTGGGATGTTACACGGCGTAATCTGTAGGTATTGCAAAGATTCCCGTTCCGGGCGATGTGTCACTAGGTCTTGGCCTTGGATCTGTAAATGTAAAGTAAGTACAGCCCTCTCTCACGATGCTTGCGTAATGCGCGTGCCCGGAGTGCAAGGATTGAACAGGGGGCGGTTCTGGCCAGTGTGGCCACGCATCCAGCCGAAGCAGTCGGTACCTTAGGCATCTGTGACTGAACGTTTCACTTTGTTCCATTTCTGTTTAAAGTACAAAGTACAGGATCTAGTCACTAGCATTTATTGGTAACCAGTACATGGCACGGCTCGGCCGATTACTGGCTGGGCTGTAGAGGCCAAGATGATCTGATATCTTGCATTGGCGGACTGATCGCTACCAGATCCTGGAAGGGCCCTGAAAATCCTCCTCCAAGGAATTCATCATCCTGCCACTTTTTGTACCTACTCACAAGAGAGATGATGGGTCCGAGGGCGAAGAGTCGAAGGATCTAAGCAGCCATAGCTCCCATTTCGTTTTGCTCGAGATCCTCAAGAGCAGTGTGATCAAAGTCTTGCCGTCTGTTATGACCCTAGATCTGTCGACTGCCTGAGGA
Organism: Platismatia glauca; assembly: GCA_963556305.1. Classification (NCBI taxonomy): domain Eukaryota; kingdom Fungi; phylum Ascomycota; class Lecanoromycetes; order Lecanorales; family Parmeliaceae; genus Platismatia; species Platismatia glauca. Next base: position 1,252,085 of record OY745764.1, on the reverse strand, counting down.
CAGACTCAACTTCTCAAGGCTTGAAGTCGCCAGCTGATGTCCGCCCATCGACTGGGAAACTGTTACCGGTCATGAAGCGCTACTCTTGATTGTCCAATCCTGTACGATGATTGACACGCGACCCGCGTACCACGCTAAGAGAATTCGCCGGTCCGTTTCCCCCCTGATCCAAACTTGAGACGTATGTGCGGTGCCACAAGCCAGAAGCAGGTCCAATTTTTCCAGCCTTTCTCAATTATCGATTATCGAAACTTGTGAAAGCCAAACAAGTGCATGAAGACTTGAAGAGGAGTCCTTGGAATGAGCGTTGAATCTGAAAAGAGAAGTGGTCGGACTGTTGGCGTCCTCGAAAAAGACTGCATCGTCTGGTTTGAGCTGAATGTGGGGAAGTGTCTTCGATAGCCCTATTCACGAACGTGGCACATCGCATAAAGTTCAGCTCATACCACGCACCAAGACGCATTTCAAGTGTGTCGTATCAGATACTTGGAAGGAGTGATCATATCGCTGACGCTGCAGCCCCACCAATCATACAACAGCAGGAGTCTGCGAGACGGATTTGCGATCTCCAGCCTGGCATCACCGGTAACTGGAAAGCCCCTCTTTCGCGATCGTTAGCGAATAGCAGCGATCCGTGTTCGGGAAGAACTCGCACCTACTCAGACTCAAAAGTATGTTAAGTTCCCGACCGGCCGTTCCAGCGTTCTTGTTGGACGGCAGGGAAGCAACAGAAGTGACATCGTTTCTGAAGGATAGGTAATAATAATGTGCGGAGCACGATGATTGAAACATGAAGGAGATTCTTGCCGTTTCCGCGTTGAAGGTGGTCTCGGTGCTATGAGGCGGGAAGGAAGAGGAAAGGCGGGACGACCGTTTGGCTTGTCACGAAGGAGGGAGTGTGGACTGGAATATTACCGTAGTAGGAGAATACCGTCGGTAGGGCGTACTCCGTAGGTAGATTATAGATATGGGGAGTTTAGGACTCAAACCTTGTGATGCCGCTCGACTAGGTAGTACTCATTGAGCAAAAAAAGAGCCTACGGCCGTCTCCTCTTGCCCCTTTGCTATTCCTGCGCCTGTCAAATAAACGAGACACAACGCCCTTTCACTTCTGCTTTCTGCTTTCTGCTTTCCGCACCACATTCCTTCTGCCCATTGATGACCATCGTCGCCGCGATTATTGAGCCTTTCGTGCATAAAAGCGGGCGGCGTCACAATCCTCCTCAGCATCAAAACACCCACACCTTGAGCATTGAGCCACCTCCGCCGTACGATTACGGAGTACGGGATCCTTCTTGGGCTCGACAACTCCTTGCCGACCTCTCTTTGCTGACTCCTTCTGACCGTGACACCGTGTCATATCCACCGCAGGTCAATCTTCTTCTTCCTCTTGATCGGCCAGCGGCATCCAATGTCTCGGAGATAGCCCGCCACGAGTGTTTGCTCCGTTTGGCCCTCACAAACACAATTCGCATATCATATCAAATCAGTCACATTCCCGAAGAAGCGTGATTTCTATGGAGTCCGTGTTTGCTTCATTGTTTTAGGGCTGAGCGGCCTCGAAAGGTGAGGGAAACAAACCGCACGGCAACGGAAGCTCTGTATCAACAAAAAAAGCTGGCTATCGACAATTTTCTTCTAACAACCTAATGCCATTACGGACAGCGGACTCAACACGACACATTGAACTCACCTGGCCAAGACTCTGATATCGTATATCGTACATCTACGGCTGAGGCGCCTCCCCAAACGCCAAACGCCCCCAAAACTTTCACCTTGTACCACATCACCGCAAAGCGCCATGTCTCCCCACAACAGCTCCTCAACTACATCCTCCAATGATGGCGCGGCCTTTCCTTGGATACTCGAACATCTTCTCGCATACCCGGGTACCTACGAGATCCCTTTGAGAACAATGTATACACTTAATTCAACCCCGCAAGCCCCGCAACACCAACGTCAGTCGCTTCATTCCGGCACTCCTTCATTATCGTCGAGTGCATCGAGCCCAAATAGCTCTCCGGCGTCTCCAAACTTCCCACCTGAGCACCAGCAAAACCAATATGCAGCCCAAAGCGCTACAGACCACTTCAAAAGCTGCCTGATGACACACATCAGTAATCTGCCCTCTCAGCCCTTCTCGTTACCCCCATCATTCATTACGTCATTCGTCCGACGTTGCTTCCCGGCCGAACTGTGCCAGGTCGACTTTACGCAAGCTTTGACGGCATTGGACTACTTGAAAGATTTAGAGAATCGAAGGAAGCGCGAGCTTACAGTGGCCTTACAGAGACTGGGGCTGGATTCTGCAACAGTAGAACAAGCTGGAGGGGAAATCAGCAAGAATGCAAAATTATCGGAATGGGTACTCAGCATGCAGAGCAAGGAGAAGAAAGTCGAGGCACTGTATTCACAAGTGTACATTGGCCTCCGTCGCTGGGTACGCACTTGACTTCCCCAAAGTTTGCCACTAATCCCTGACATAACATCCAGACCCTAATCAACGAAATGCGCCTTGAACCCTTCAGCAAGGCCAACAGCATCGCCATGCTCAACACCCTCTACCCGCCTTCAATGAACACCGCTCCGACTCGTCAAATAACGCTACACATCCTCACCTCTCAACGCAGCGCCTTCTTTCGCTACATTCAAGCCGTCGAGAAGAATGGCAAAGCTATACTCAAGAACCTGGAACATCAGGGCCAACGCTCTGGCGACGCCAATGGCTGGACAGTCGTCAGAGATGTCGTAGACAAGTACCTACGTGCGGCCAACGGAGTGATCGAAGAATGCCTCGAGGTCTCAGGACCCGAGTACTTCAACTCAGAAATCGAAGCACACTGTCGCAATGACCGAAGAGCGGACTCCGGAGTGAGTTTCGCTACTGGCGATCGGCCATCCACCAGCAGTAGCACAGGCAGCAAAAGCAATGCTTCTACCAAAGACAAGCCTCTTCCGGCCTCACCAGCACATTCAGGACCATCTGTACCACCAACGCCCAAAAAGCGGGGGACCACACTAGAAAAGATTGCGAGAGAGATTCGAAATCTCCGATCACGCAACGATGTCAAAGAGATATCTAACAACTATAGCAACGAAATAACAGATCCAAAGGTTCGCTCGCTGAAGAAGATGAAATCAACAAGCTCTATTGGGGGAGCAAAAGTCAAGCATGTCCGACTTGGCAACGACGAAGCGATGACGGACTTCAACATTGACGACGCGAGGCGGCAGCGTATGATATGGGAGGCGCAACGGGAGAAAGAAAACCGAATGCCAAATCCAGCTAGAATGGGTTCCAAGGCGCAGGGGAGGAGCATTGATCTGGAAGCTTGAACAAGGAAGTGTCTTTCTCTTTTGTACTCGATTTACTGAGACTTAGCGAGCCAGCGATGGCGTCCAGAAGGGTTTTATGAGGGCACGGATACGACAACGGCAGCGGGAAGATTCAGCATTACAGCATCAGGTCACGAACTCCACATCTCTTTCCGTTGGAGCCAGTTAGATGATCTGACGGATGAAAGAAAGAGTGCATGGTGAATAGAGACCAATGTCTTGTCACGAATATGTATTGTCTGTTACGTTTTGTAACCACTAAAAGAGACGAAGAAGGATTGTACTACAGTATAAGCGTCATGCACGTACAGCGGTCAGTTTTGTTATTGTACAGATCTTCTTGATACCCTAAGATCTCTGAAACAAATGAGCAATGGGCCTCGAGATGTGAGTACGTAGAATCAGAATCCTGCCTGAGAACAACCTAACTCTCTCTTGCCCTAAGTATGCCTGATCTGGCTTAGCTTGAAAGCTCAACTTCAATCATTTGCTTGCTTTAGAGCAGCTCAGACGAGGCAAACGTACGACAATGTACTTCCACGACCAAGTAGTACCCATACAGTCATTTTATGGCTCCTGTAGCCTCCTATGGGTTCATTATCAGTATCGACGAATGCCTTAGCGTCACCGTTGGCCACGCACCGCAACCAGGAAAAGCCTGCCGATTTGAACGTCCGCAATGTCGTGCTTGGAGACGTCCTCTTCAAGACATGGTATCCGTCTTTTTATCCAGAGGAACTGATTGGGAGGGAACTCGAGAGGCTGTTCGTCTGTCAATGGTGCTTCAAATACTCTAAGGACCTCATGCCTTTCCTCGCACACACGGTTTGTGCATCTTACAATCGATGTTATTGCAGTCACTAATGCAATATGCTAGAAAGTGTGCCCATTGAAGCATGAAGGGCCCCCTGGAAGACTAATCTACTCACGAGACTTGCACGCTATCTACGAGGTGGACGGCGAGGAACACCAGGTTGGTTTCCCCCAGTCTTCTAAGAATCGCTAAAGTCACCACTGACTGTCATCTCCCAGCTTTTCGCTCAGAATCTGTCCCTCTTTGCAAAGCTTTTCCTCGATAACAAATCCATATTCTTCGACGTTACCTCCTTCAACTACTACCTCCTTGTCCACACCCCTAAGTGCACCAGCTCGCCTCATCTTCAGATCGTCGGCTTCTTCAGTAAAGAAAAAATGAGCTGGGACAACAATAATCTCGCCTGCATCCTCGTATTTCCGCCCTGGCAGCGCAAGGGCCTTGGCAAGATTCTCATGGGTGTAAGCTACGAACTTAGCAGACGAGAGAACCGCATTGGTGGGCCAGAGAAACCGTTAAGTGAATTAGGCAGGAGGGGATACATGCGATTCTGGGAGGCCAGAGTTGCAAGGGCGATTCTGGAACTGAAGGCCAAAAGAACATTGAGCGTGGGGGAGATTGCGGAGGTGTGCTGGGTGCTGCCTGAAGATGTGGTGGGCACCTTGAAAGACATGGGAGTGCTGACGGCAAGTAAGAGGGCCGATGGTGCTGCACTGATTAGTAAGGCGAGGTTGAGGGAGTGTATCTCCAAGAGGGGTTTGGACCTTACGCCGCCAGTCAGTGAGGAAGGCTTTCTGGACGAATGGATGCCTGGACCTGACGAGAGCGAGGTATGAATCTTCGAAATTTGACCTGCACATACATTCATCAGCGAACGAACGATCTCAACGCATTTTGTCTATTAGGGTCCCCTCACTCCGATCAAATGTCCAGGTCTTCACCTTCACAGCTGCGAAAAAAGTTGCTCTTAGAAAAACCTTGCTCGGACTATGCTCAAGTCAAACAGACTGAGAGCGAAGGCCATCTCGTCAATCACCCGAGTCTCTAGCTTCCTGATCTATTGAACCCACAGCAGTCTATTTTGAATGACCACGATTACCACGAAGGAAATGGTGGATCGAGCTTTCGAATTTGATTTGGGAGACGCCATGCCGTGCACCCTCTCCAGGATCTCTTGAGACTCTTAAACCTAGAATCGATGACTCCCACAGCTCAATCATATAATCAACTCGCGGCGTCCATACCGGACTCAATGCTCGCCGCCCCCGCAGAAACGTTCATCTTTAACCAACAGAACGCTATAATCATATACAGTTACCACGCACCATCACTGCACGCCGAAGCCGGAAAGCTGGCCGGCGGAGTGCGAAAATAGAACCAGCGCGTTGGAGGAAGGATTTCTCTCAACGCTAACGTTTTTCGGGGTCAACACTTTACCGTTTCATTAGTACGGTTTTACAACTCAATTGTTCGCCTTCGTCCGTGTTCCTTCAACATTTATACACGCCTCTTAAATCCACCTTCAGGACTCGTTCGACGAAAGACTTATTTTACATCATCCCCGAAATGTCAGACCAAACGATAAATCCAAAGCAGACATGTCTCACAGCAGCTCGGAACAAAATTTGTGACGGTCTTGCACTGTAGGTAGTCAGCTTCAGAAATTTGCCAGTAACCAAGCAATCTGACCCTCTCAAGATTATTTGACTCTGGCGACTACTCCGATCTCACCGTCAAATGTGAGGGCCACGAGTGGAAAGTACACCGCGCGATTCTATGCTCCCGCTCAACATTCTTCAAATGCGCGTGCAAAGATGGGTTTCAGGTACTACTCCAGCTAGCATCATCTGCGCACACTCCCCGCTGAAGTGTGTCACAGGAAGGCATTTCTCACATCATCGAGCTGAAGGAAGACGATCCTGCTCTGCTGCGCGAGGTCCTCAAAGCTTGCTATACCGGCACCTACGACGACACCATTAGCGGCTGCAATGAGCTAGATTTCGACGCACAAGTATATTCCCTGGCCGACAAATACGACATCCAGTTCCTGAAAGAGCTTTCCAAGGGCTTGGTCCAGGCTAAGCTGGATGGCCCCCTGGATATACCGCAGTTCCTGAAAGCGGTGCGGACCATCTACACCACTACACTCAGCTCGGATCGTGGTCTCCGCGACATCCTGGTTCCCGTACTGGATAATCATAGGAAAGCCCTCAACAACGACGATGGGTTCCTCGATCTGCTGAGATCGGGCCTCGGTGACGGCGATTTCGCAGTCGATGTGGTCGCTGTGCTGGTGAAGTTCCTGGAACCGAGGCCTGAGCTTGTGTACCTTTGCGCCGATTGCAGCTATCAAGCGTCGCATTCCTCTCGATGGATAAGTTGTAAACGCTCGGGTTGTCGCGCGTGTATGGGTGTAGCCCAGGAGCCTTGATATTTCATTGCCTGCAAGGACACAATCTTCCTGCTCCTTGATTGGCTCCTACCTTGTTGGCGGCGCAGGATCTTTCGATAGAGATTCACGTTTTTTCAATGGAGGTTCTAACATTGATGGGAGTCCGTGGTGGAGACGGTCAGAGCGTTACGGAGCCAAGTCTCCCAGTCAGTTGCATAGGCAGAGTGTCCCGGGCGCGCCGGACAGCGAATCAAATAGACATGGCTTCTCAACAGCAGCGGTACACACTTCGGGGAACCGAATCGAATGCTTCCAAGCAAACGCAGCTTTCCATGATGATCTAGGGTATCTCTAGCCCCCAATTGCCATGCCATGCAGTCGCTATGCAGCGCAATGCCCACCATGATGCACATGTAGATCGTAGCACATGATTCAACCATCGCCCACCAATCACCGTTTCCTCCTCGACCTCGCCTCCGCCCACGCCTCTTCGAAGACCGTCGGCTTTTTCCCAACCACGCCCCCCTCGAGGTTCAGCCGCCGCACCACCTTGAACGCCCCCGTCCCCTGGCCCATGCTCTGCCCCATGATGATGCACTCGCTGACCCCTTCGATCCTGTCCCGCTTCATGTGCCACGCGGCCTCGAACAGGTGGTCCGGCGTCTTCTCGAAGCTGGCGAGCTGCAGCACGCTGTCGCGCATCTTGCTCAGCCCGAAGCGCGTGATGCCGAGCACCTCGCCCTTGAAGGTCATGACGTCGGCGAGCAGCTGCATGTGGCGCGGGTCAATGTCCATGTCGCCCATCACCAGGCCGATCTCGTCGATGATGGTCTTCCGCGCCGCTTCGATCCCGAGGACGTCGCGCATTTCCATGACCGAGTTCGTCCTCGTGGCGAGTCCATTCACCCCTTGAGTCGTCATGCAACTGCGGAGACCGTAGCCTTCGACCAACAGTGCGTTCTTGCCGTGATCGTCGGTCTTGATGATGGCGCGGGAGGTTTCGGCGTATCCGCGAATCGGGATGTTGGGGAGGATGCGCCGGACAGTATATAGCCGGAGGAAGAGCTCTGTATCTTCTTTCGCGGTAGCTTTGATAGAAGTATTCTTGGTACCGCGCTTATACTTATCCAAGGCTTGAATTTCGATGCGGACGTATTCCTTATGACATCTGATATTGAGGGGACTCAGCTTGAGCTTCTTCTGCCTCACGATCGCGTCGGTGACGTCTTGAGCAGTGATGTCTAATTGTAGACGGCCTATCGTTTCAAAGTCTAGCTTCAAGGTTAAATGACAGCCGTGAGGGGACCAGGTATCTTCGATCCAGTAGATGATCTGCGTGACTGTCAGCGTTTGACAAGCGTATGACTTGAATTTGACAGCAGCATACGTCTTTGATAAATGTCTGTTCTATGCGGCCTTTCACCAGACGGGCGGCAGTGATGCTGTCCTTACTATGGAGCTCGCAGCTGATGACAGGCGTACTGATAGTCCTCGAGGCGTTGATTATTTCTTTAATTCGCGGAACACCTTGCGTGATACTCATGCCAGCCACACCAGCAAAATGGAATGTTTTCAGTGTCATCTGCGTTCCAGGTTCGCCGATTGACTGCGCAGCAATGGCTCCTACCGCAGATCCCGGCTCTACCTTGGCTTTATCGTACTTCTCTAGGCATGTTTCGATGAATGCTGTCAAAGTTGGCCTTGATATCTTTGCAGTACGCTCCGTGTGTTCCTTGGCTTCTTTCACTAAGCTAAATCAGTTTTGCTTCGGGCAGGAAGCATGTCGGAACTTACTTTCAGCCTGTGAGAGACTAGACTTGGGCCAGTGATTCTTCTGGAGACCCTCAGGCACCCCCAGTCGCTTGCGTGCCGCTGCTAGCTCATGGGCCTTTCGAGACATAAAATCCTCAATGGATTGCAGAAAGTTTCGAGCACTTTCTTTATCATCGATAGCGGCACTACTTCGATCAGTATACTCCAGATCCTCTCCCATCAGAGACTTGCGTGCCAAATTTGTTCGGCGCTGTTGTAGTTGGTCACTGCACATTGATACTATCTCCCAAGGCAGCAGAGTTCGGTCTTTGTTGTCCCAAGTTGTGGCCTTATTATCGGTTTAGTATCCAGCACAGGTCAAATCAGAGTGAGAAATGAACCAACCTCTGCATGGGTAAAGGTCCTTTCATAATGTACAGGCTGCGCTTTACCCTCCATATCAAGGGGATCAAGCTTGTCGTCTCCGAACTGGAATTGAACAACATTCGAAGATGAGTTGCGCACGGTGTCGTCGTATCTCGTTGATAAGTCCTCAAGTGACTTCATCAATCTTCGAGACATATAACCAGTCTCTGCAGTCTTGACGGCAGTATCAACTAGACCTACTCTACCAGATATGGCGTGAAAGAAGAATTCCGAAGGGCTCAAGCCTGAGAAGAAACTGTTTCGCACAAATCCCTTTGAGGGCGGCTGGCGGGCGTTCTTTGGAAAGTGAGGAAGACTTCGATCTTGAAACCCGTCGGCGACACGTTTATCATCGATGATTTGCTGTCCCACAATAGCTACCATTTGCGAGACGTTGATATTGGAGCCTTTTGATCCTGAGGTGGCCATGATCATGGGTGAATTCCACCTGCTGAGCTCGGCAAAACAATGCTCTCCGGCTTGCTGTCGAACCTTGCTTAGAATTCCAGAGATCAGATTCTCCATTGTCTGTTCCTCATCGCAACCGGCCGCTTTCGCGAGATTACCCTCTTTGAATCGGTCGATAAGCGCATCACACTCAGCATAAGCCCCTGCAACAAGCAGCTGCTTCAACTGAGTAAGCTTTTCCCCGGGATAGACGTCGCCGATACCGATCGAGAAACCCTGATTTGTAAGCCAGCGAGCCGAAAGTCTTGCCAAGCGGTTCATGGCTTGCACAGCAGCGTCTGGGCCGAAGTCTCTCATTATCACGTAGAATACCGAATCCTTCTTTCCTGAGCCAATGGTCGATTTATCCATAACACCGCACATGATCTCCGAGTTGCGTATGCAAAGCCAGCTATCATTTTCATTCAGGTCGCGAGCTACTCCGGGCGTCACTCGGAACTGTCGACACGCTGCATCCAAGTTCACTCGGACCTCGCAGTCCTTGTTTGGACGCATCATCACGTTGAAGATCTGTTTTCCAGTCCAGAGCATTACCGGTTTCAGAATAGTGGGCGGAGGCAGATCGATTTGCATATTTCCCTCAACCATGTACAAGCAAATATTCGTGAAGGATTTTCGGTCATAGAAGTTGTCTTTGCTGCTAAGTAGATACGAAGCAGTAATGAAATCTTGAATAGCAGAAATAATTGGTTCTCCGTTCTTGGGGGTCGCTAGGTTATGCTTAACTCCCATCAGTTCGATGGCTTCCGCACGAGCTTCTTCAGTCTGCGGTACGTGCAAGTTCATTTCGTCCCCGTCAAAATCGGCGTTGTACGGATTGCATACGCACTCGTTGAGGCGGAACGTCCGATGTGGTCTGACCTTGACATAATGGCTGAGTATACTGAGCTTATGCAGAGAAGGCTGGCGGTTGAAGAGTACAATGTCACCATCTGTAAGATGCCTCTCGACGATATCGCCAATTTTGAGGTTATCTGCATGGACACTTAATTTGCCGTACTTTAGGTATTGTTTAATATCTGTGTCCTTCTTCCAGATATAGTTGGCTCCAGGCCACTTGCTTGGCCCATTCCTCACACGCTCTCGCAACTTCAACAGGTTGTACCGGGACGCTTTCTCAGGATACGTAAGGTTCTTCGCGACAAGCTCAGGGATAGCAACCTCATCAATTCCAAGATTCGGATCTGGAGAGATAACAGTACGACCAGAAAAGTCCACACGCTTGCCAGACAAGTTTCCTCGGAATCGACCTTGCTTGCCTTTTAGCCGTTGGCAGTAACCTCGAATCGGCGCTGCAAAAGTTTGTTGGGGCTGAACACCGGGAGCCTCGCTGTTGACGATCATCGCGAGCTGGAGTTGTAGAAAGTCCCATTGCTCCATGATCGTTCCCACTGGCTGACCGGTCACAATTCCTTCGCCGAGGAGTGTATTGATGTGTACGATATCAGATATCTTGGATGTGAGATCGTCCTCTGTAGTAGCGCCATCTTGTGGAACGGAAGGCCTGATACAGACAGGCGGCGTGGGAACGTATTGCCATATGTACATTTCGGGTCTGCCCTCTGCAGGGTTCATGCGTAGAAGCTCGCAGTCTGATGCACTGATCCTCTTGAACAGATTGAGGACCCGTAGAGGATTCAGGTCATCTGCAGCCTTCGTGAAAAACTTTCCCACTCCATCGGTCTCTTTTCGAGCTGCTTCGAACGAGTTATCGAACGCGATCTTGGCAGGGGGTGGTGTTTTCTTCTGCGCTTTGGAATTATCGAAGTAGCTGAATTGCTCATGGATTATTCTCAAGGGATGGGTCCCAGCCTTCTTGACCCGTCCGTTGATCTCACCGCAGTAATGACAGGATTTGGTCTTCCGGCATTGCTCATTGACTTTCTTGCAAATCTGAGTCTTCCGCAGGTTGTCGATATTTGGCCTCCGCAAGTCTCGAAGGAAAGCTCGGCGCTCCTTCTCTGTAAGAAGCGTTCGGGCACACCCCTACTATACATCAGTCCACATATCTTTCCGTTTGGGCACCTCGTGTACTTTGCAGATATTTTGTAAAACCATGATGATTTTCTTGAGGTAGCCAATGTGCAACGCTGGAAGTGCCAACTTGACGTATCCGAAGTGACCGTTGCATTTTTGCATGGGTTCTCCACATGTCTGACAGCATCCAACCTTGCCTGAGAGGCCCATAAGGGGGTCGAGAGGGCCGTTTGCGGCAGGGGATCGTTCTCGGGCTAGATCATAGAGCGCTCGATCACATACTTCGACGACACTCTGGTTCACTATGTCCTGGCTTGAGCTAGGATCCTTCTTAGCATCCAGACTAGCTATCAGGTCAGGCAGCTTACGCGACTCCAAATCTGAGCTCTTTTATTCGTTTGGGAAGTGTGTCTACGACCTGCTCCTTTACAGATTCAATGGCAGTAGCCATGGTTGACAGTCAAATACCAGCAACGGTAGTATCAGGGCGGGAACTTGCGAAGAGCGTGCATAGGCATGGGTAGACTGCTTGCGGGGGACGATGTTGCCGGATACATGTGGGGTTGCAATATCGATGGCATGGCGTGCATGTTTTTTGGAGCTTCGAGTCATCGCACCGACTTTTGGCCGCAGTGGGGGTTCCCTGCAAAACGATTTGCATGCCCTGACTCTTGGCATGGACTGTCCCGCACGGGAAATCTATTAATCCGGACCCAGGTGTCCTGGTGTTAGCCCTTCCCTCGTTCAACTCTCAAGACGCAATATATGCTGCCTACTTACTCACTCTACTTCCCTATGAATCATGTCATAACAATGTCGGAATCTGGTCAAGTTCTGGTCAAGCTACAGAGATTTGGATTGCAGCCCCGTTCACTTTTCCACGTACAATGAATCAATACTCCAGGCGTCAAGCCATTTTGTCCTCGGCTCACAGACCAGGCGGAGTTCAAGTCGCCTAACTACAAGCCGTTGAAACATGCGATGGTGCACCAAATTTCATGATCTGCTTTTCTTATTCATGGCGATTGGGGGATAAGCCCCAATTGCGCGCCTGGTGACAATCTTTTCTACCTTTTTCTAATGCGCACCTTGAAACCATGTTGCGGAACGAACCAGCGATTCTGTACCTCCCACTCGTCACCATCCTCGGGTCCTAAGAGCTCGAACTGATGGTACGTATTGCCAGTCAGCTCGATGGACTAGCCTGCCCTTTCTTGAAGATGATTACTCACATCGAAACGTCTTAGTAATGTCGGTACCACTTTATAGATCTCCAGCAGAGAGATGTTCTTCCCCAAACACGACCTATGGCCGGCACCAAACTGCATAGGATCGAACACGTCAAACTTTAGCCTTGAGCTCTCCTTGGATTTTCATAACAGGCAGCAACAAGGGAAGGAGAGAATTGATGATTTGGTTGGTAGGAAAAAGCATGACGAACCGTAAGTAGTGCGCCTTCCATTCTCTTCCTCTGATGTGGGTCGCACAACCATCTCTCCGGCCTCCAGTCATCGCAATCTTCCCCAAACGTCTTCCGGTCTCTATGCGTAACCCACGCACTCATACCAACTATCGTCCCCCCCTTTAAGTGCTGCCCGCAGACCACCGCACCTTCGGGGGGAACTTCCCTTTCGAAGGGCAGGCCGAAGGGTGGATGCAAACGTCCAGCCTCATTGATGCATGCAGTAAGGTATGGAAGGCTATTAGTCTGCTTCCACGATGCAAGAGAGTCCAGTTGGCCGTCATTGGCCGCTTTATCAAGCTCGGCAAGGAGAGTTTTCAATGTTGAAGGGTGCGTTAGTAGCTGATGAAGGATGGCACGCAGAAAAATCGCGGTGGTGTCACTGCCGGCGGTGATATTGGATGAGGTCCAAACGAGAAGGGCTCTGCCACCCGCATCAACAAACAGGCTCAAGCATTGTGATTCGCAGAAGGCTTACTCTCGCGGAACGTTCTTATCCTTGGCTTCAATTTCCATGAAGCGGGAGAGGAAATCCCGATTATTCACATCCCATTCCTTTTCGAGCTCTCCTCGTTCAAGAGCCTGTCTTTCTTGCACCCTTGCCATCGCGAATTCCACCCCGGGACTCTTGCCATTACCTCTGAAATGCCGGAGCACTGGATTGTTCGTCCAGATATACTCCAACCACGGCATCTGACTGACCTGTCACTGTCTCAGCTGATCATGCTTCCATCAGCCGGCACACGAACTTACCAGCGACGTCTTCTTGAAGGTGTTCCACAGGCCTGCCATAATCCCATCAACATCTTCACCTTGTTCCAAAAACCCAAATCGCTTCGAAAAAGTAAGCTCGCCAATCACGTCAAACGCAAACATTTGCAGCCATTCGGACATATTGCATGGTATTGGCATTAGGCCGTCTGCTCTTGTGAATCGTGCCTCGAGCTGGTCGCAGAGAACACGCATCGTTGCGTCGACGTAAGGCTCAAACGAGACCAGGTTACTCATAGAATAGGCTCCTGAGACCGGCCGCTTGAGGTTGCGGTGGATCATCTCATTCTGGGTCGCGAAAATGCCTTCCACGGGCTTGTTGCGCGCCTTCATCAGAAGTGCACGATAGAAATCAGACTGGCAGATCGATAGAATCAGCTGGTGCTCTGTATTTGTCTACCCTCTGCCGCTATTCTGTTTTCAACTACCCTCTTCCAGTCTGTTGTGCCTTCCCCTTTGCCAATACTCCGTGATCGAATTGAATCTAGGGTCCAACCTACCTTTCGCCACGATTGCTTAAAACCATATATCGTGCCAATCTCCCTCGGATCCCCTACGCTCACCATATTAGGTCCGAATCGCACGATTGGGCCATACTGTCTGTGCAGTGCAATATGAATATCGTGCGCGCGATAAGTCAACACCCACGAGAAGCGTGGAATATTGGTGAACTTTGCCCAAAACGGGCCGGGGATGTGGGATAGACGGAAGTAGGAATGGATAGAAGAGACAAGTAGCACCAGTATTGGGATGAGCAGGAAGAGGACTGGGTTTTGCAGAATGGTCGAAAGGATACCGGAAGATTCGGCTTGGTTCTTGAGAAGAGACATTGTGAATGATGAGATGGTGGATGGCGCACTGGGCAGGGAGATGGATGGACGGCGATGTTCGCAATACGCTCAGCGCTGGGCTTTGACAAAGGGGCATCCAATCGCGGAAGTAAGCCCTTCTTGTGCCTGCATTGCGGCCGGTTGACATCATCATACTTTACCCATACTCGGTTCCGAACGACAACTGGCCGTGTCGAAGGCTGAATGCGTTCGGCTCAAACTACATCCTTCGCAGGCAACTTCATCACCACTGAGCATTCCTTCGGCGATTTCCCGCCGGCGATAGTCGTCTCAACATCCCGTCACAATCGACCAATGGTTCCGATGAGGTGAGGCTGTCTCGGTGGGCGAGCATGCTGCTCTCTGAAGCACTCTGTGCCCTGCGGTTCCGGGACTCGTACTCCGGTCTCGTCCCAATACATGTTGGTGCTCGACATGGTTTCTCCTCTACTGCACGAGCGGGAATGTGGACTCCTGGCAGAATTGTAGGATGCGGAAAGATGGATAGTGATTACAGTAATCCCATTGACCCCAAGACGTTCGGTCCGATGTGTCGCTCACAAAGTCCGCGTTCTCTTTCGATGGTGGAAAGTGGGCAAAGTATCTTTCCACAGAATTGGAAAGATTGGCATTTTTTACTTGTTTCAGTTTAGAGGTTTCCCTAAGCTTCCTAGCGAGCACCAACGTGCCAAAGTCCATCTAGCGCTATTAGACTACCACAAGAGAATTGATCTTATCCTACAATTACATGAAAGTTCCATTGCGAGTACCAGTTGAA
The DNA here is from genome assembly GCA_963556305.1 of Platismatia glauca. Lineage (NCBI taxonomy): Eukaryota > Fungi > Ascomycota > Lecanoromycetes > Lecanorales > Parmeliaceae > Platismatia > Platismatia glauca. Next base: position 1,237,079 of record OY745764.1, on the reverse strand, counting down.
ACATTGCTGCCGATTGCAATTTGCCACCCTTCACGCCATGCCCCCATTGACCCTGAGCGTCTGTCCCGTAACCCAGCGACTATCATGCCCGCTGAGAAGCGCAATGCTATCCGCAATCTCCTCGGGCTGGCCGATCCTGCCGTTGGGGTTCATCCCCGAAAGCGCCTTCAAAGTCTGCTCGGTCTGGTTCTTCATGAACAGCTCCGTGCTCGTCGGGCCCGGGGACACCGCGTTGACGCAGATGCCCTTCCGCCCCAGGTCTTTCGCCATGACTCGGACCATCTGCTCGATGGCGCCCTTGGTGGCGAGGTAGGGGAGGTAGGGCGGCATGACCGTCGACGCGGCCGTTAGGGTGGTGGAGATGAGGACGACGTGTGATCCGGGGGCCATGTGGGGCGCTGCTTTCTGGATGCGAGTCAGCCGATGCGTCGTGACGGAGCGATAAGTGAGCGGGAGGGGCCGGGAGCACGCACCTGCACGAGGAAATAGGGGCCTTTGACGTTCAGGGCGAAAATGTTGTCGAAGAGCTCTTCGGTGGTGGACTCGAGCGGGCTCATCGGCAGCATGCCGGCGCAGGGGACCAGGATGTCGATTTTCCCGAACTTGTCGACGGCCTGCTTGACCATCTTTTCGATCTCGGAGACCTTGCTGACGTCCGCTTTGACCGCGAGGGCCCTGTGCACGCCGATGGAGTGGACCAGGGTGTCCGCCGATTTGGCGTCGGAGGCATAGTTGACGACGATGCTGGCGCCGTCCTTGGCGAGGCGGAGGGCGGTGGCTTTGCCGATGCCTTTGGAGGCACCGGTGATGAGGGCGACTTTCCCGGCTAGAGACATGGCTTTGCCGTTTTTGGGTGCTATGGCGGAATGGATATCTTTGAGGACTTGGATCGCCTTCGCCATGAGTCTTTTGAATCGTTCATACTTGGCGTCCGGGGTGTTTTAGTAGACCGGGTGGGTTACGTCGTGTCAGGATGACGTCGGAGGGAAATCAGGCACACCTCTGTCCGCGTCGGACATTGAGGGATGCAGATGTGTATATCCATCCAATTGTGAGTGGTGTTGACGATGGATCTGCGAGCTGAATTTCCATTGGGCGGGGATAAGCGTGCTAAATGCGCTTGCTTACCCAATTCTCGGGATTACGTGTAGGGCTACTCCGGTCCGCTAGTCCAGATATAGAATGTTGAAGCAAAAGGGTGTTTGGCTGTTTTCGCATTGGTTAGATATTGGCTCACACTCTGCATCAAGACCATGGACATCCAACAGATCTTCGCTAACGCCGAGGTGGTATTTCTGTATCCTACATACAAAAGCAACCTTTTGAGCGTGGTTCTTGCTAACGTCAATGGCGGACTTACCAGATTTCAGAGCCTCGCGGGACGAATACTTCGTCCCCCTGTCTGAGATTGAACATGGCTCAGACACAGAGCCTCTCAAATCCGATGCTCCTAATCCAGATGATTTTCCGGACGGTGGACTCAAAGCCTGGTCGGTCGTGCTGGGCGGCTGTTGCTGTCTGTTCACCAGCTTCGGCTGGATCAATTGCATTGGCATCTTCCAAAATTACTACCAAAGCCATCAACTGAGCAACTATCCGCCGAGTACAATAGCTTGGATACCATCAACCGAGGTGGGTCCTTTCATACAACTCCTTTCTCCTGCTGTTGTGACTAATGCGATTCGAGGCAGACGTTCATGATGTATGCCATCGCCCCTGTATACGGCAAGATCTTCGACACATATGGGCCAAGACCTTTACTGTATTTCGGCACTTTCTCTCACGTCTTTGGTTTGATGATGACTTCGTTGGCCTCAAAGTACTATCAGTTTTTCTTGGCGCAATCGATATGCAGCGGGATGGGGGCGAGCGCCCTTTTCTACGCCGGCACCAACCCGGTCGGTACGTGGTTCTTTAGGAGACGAGCCCTTGCTTTCGGTATCGTGTCTGCGGGATCGTCGTTGAGTGGGTGTCTTTTGCCGTAAGTCTCCCACAGTCGCCCTTGTCCACGCCGTCATCGGCTTAGCTGAGACTTGCTGCTGTCAGCATCATGATCGAGCGCCTTCTCCCTCATCTCGGTTTCGCCTGGGTGATGAGGACGATCGCCTTCATCTTTCTCGGTCTTTTGATCATCGCCATGTGCACCCTCGAGTCGAGAATCGCGCCTACGCCCAAACCTGTCCGATTCAAAGAGTTCGTCAGCCCTTTACGGGAGCCGGCTTTTCTCTTCAATGCTTTGGGCAGCTTCTTCTTCTTCTGGGGAGTCTTCTTGCCATTCAACTTCCTCATCCTCGAAGCGCAGTACCATGGCTTTTCGGAGAGCTTAGCCACATATCTGATAGCCATTCTTAATGGGACGAGGTGAGTACGGTCAAGGGCAGCAAGATATCTTGCCTCGATCATGCGTCACAGAGACTCCTCTCTAATCAGCATTCACAGTGTCTTCGGCCGCGTCATTCCCGGCTGGCTCGGCGATCGCATCGGCCGCTTCAACATAATGATCATAACCACCACTTGCTCCATGATCCTCGTCTTGGCCCTCTGGATCCCCGCCCGCTCTCACGCCGCCATCATCACATTTTCCGCTCTATACGGCTTCACCTCCGGAACCTTCGTCTCCATGGCGCCCGCCCTCGTCGTCCAGATCTCCAAGGTGCAAGAAATTGGTGTGAGAACTGGCACCAGTTTCTTCATCATTTCTGTTGCAGGACTGACGGGGAACCCAATCGCTGGGGCGCTAGTTACTAAGGACAATGGGGGATATTTGTATTTGCAACTTTTCTGTGGAGCGACCATGGCGGTGGGAGCGGGCTTGATTGCGGTGTCGAGGTATGCGCAGGCGGGTTGGGCGTCGAAAAGGGTTTAAAGCATTTTTCCTAGGTGGTGACTACCTTGGACTTGTATGACCATGATATAGACTAGCTCGTTAGAAGCATCTACCTTCCCACACGAAAGCTCGTACCCCCTTCTCGAGTACCTTGTTGCAGAAACGTGATGCGTAGATCTCGCTGCCTAAGTCACGGATCAAGGTACGAATCATCTTCGACGCACCAGCTCTTGCAAAGTTGGCAAGACTTTTCGATACCGCATATCCGTCGGGGACTGAGATAGGTGCTAAGATCTCGATCCTTCATGGACGAAACATCAACCATGCAGATTTCCATGCACGAGGGGAAGTCGTCGGGGTAACAGTAGACGTAGAGTACCGACCCACGCTAGGTCCACGGGCCGCATGGTGATGCATGAGGCGTGAACCGTTATCGATGTATTTAATATCAGCGAAACGAGCGTTCGATGAGGCGGTTCTTGCCTCGAAGCTGCACCAAAAGTTGTTGGCATTGTGATGAGCGGGGTGCAACACTAACGTGCCGGCACAGACGCAAACGACTAGGTAGACTGCACGCGATAACCGCCCTGATGTTGAGTGGTACGGACGGGAGACGGGGCTTTTGTACGCTAAGGGCTTCAGATACAAAGTGGGCAGCGAGCGCGAGGTATTTATCCAGATCTGTGGAGATTATTTGGTGGGGAAAGAGCAATGTCATTACAGCAGATTTGTGCTGAGGAACACTATGAATACTATCGCTGCTGAGTCAGGCTTGTGCTCAGCTAAGCCCAACTTCAACTTGTCGTCGTCGAGCCATAAGTACTAAGTATGCCCTTTCCTTTGCAATCGCTCTAAGATCAGGAACTACCATTAATCCGCATGTCCGTTTACCTTTATGCCAAGCTTGCTTTTAGTCTTTGCCACTAAGCCTTTGATTTTAGGGGGGCTTGGACTTCTCGATGGAGCGGTTCTAACGGGCACAAGGTTAGTGACAGCTCTCGAGCAAAAATGAGATGATGATCAATTTTGCAAACTTACTTACTTCGGCTCCTCCTGTGATGCCGCCCAAGCCTTGACGTATGTGTCGATATACTGCACGAATGATTGCCTCTTTGCCTGCCAGCCGAGGACGATGGCTGCACGAGAGCTTCGATTGTCGGTGGTCAGGCCGATGGCCTCTAGGAAGGGATTTCCTTGAGTACCAGCATACTCCAGGGCCGCCTTCACACCTAGTGACTTCTTGGCGCCATCCATAATGTCCCTAAGGAGTACGGTTTCCCCAACGAGGTCGAAGACAGGCCAACTGCCAAGGAGACCATGAATACGATCGGTAGCGCCATGCACACCGCTCACTACATCATCCACGTGGACGATGCTGGGGCGAGCAGTGCTGTCCGCAGGAACCTGAATTGTCTCCGTGCTACCGCTCTTCCCCGCTGCGAGCAACGGGCCGAAATAGGTGTTCCAGACCCAGCTCGTGCCGCCGTACATCTGGGACGGACGGACGATGGCGACATCGAGCACGTCACGGGCGGCGAGGATGGACTGCTCATGCGCGGGACGCCAGCCCACTGCGGTAGCCGGCTTTCCCTTGGCTAGACTCGTGCCCGGGGGCACGGTGTCCGACACGGGGGTGTTGTGGTTGCCATGCACCCACGATCCGGAAATGTAGACGAAGCCAAGCTTCGGGACCGAAGAGCCTTCTTTGGCGAGCGTGGCTATGCGAGACTTGGAAGCCGCCGAGATGGCGCTGAGGAGGCCACCGGCCCCTTCATAGGCCGAGGTGGCGTCAATCACGACATCGATTGGTACGGAGGAGATGAGGTGGGTGAAGCTGCTCGGATCGCTGACGTCGCCGATCACGGGGACGACTTCGTTCTGGACAAGAATCTTGGCTTTGGCAGGGGTACGGGCGAGACCGTAGACAGTGTAATTGCCAGAGCGGAGGAGGGATTTGGCAAGAGGGAGGCCAAGGTAGCCAGTGGCGCCAAGGATGAGGGCAGTAGGCATGTTGGTGCTAGTGGTTGGAAAGATGAGATGTGGGCTGGTACAGATTGGAGGTAAGAAGAGTTGTGTTGTATGAGTATTTCGTTGTGTGCAAGTGATCAAATGCAGGAAGTATGAGAGAATCGATGATGGCAGGATGGAGGAAAATGAAAGGGTTACTTATAAGCTGCATGACATCAGACATGGTAGAAAGGGGTTAGTAATTGAAGGTGTTGATTTCTCATTACCTCCGACGTGTCAAAGGCCGATGCGAGCAAAGAAGGGCAGAACATGCCATATCTCCATATGCAATTTACGCAAATCCCATGTCTGCAATCATCATTGGTCGGACATTTCCCGGACCTATGAAGTACGGCGAAGCATCCGAGTGAGCATGGATCTTCGGCATGATCTCCGCGTCACATTCCTTTCGTATTCAGATCGCCTGAAGACGATCCCGCTTCGCAAGCCCAGTGGCCATACTACTATTACTGTGTCTGGGAAGGATGTAACACTGAGCGTCAAGGTAAGGTAGTGATAGTCACGAGGCTGAGGCCGCTCTCCCGCACTCCCGCCTCACCTTAGGGCCGGAGTTAGACTAAAGTACGAAGGTGAGGGTCGGAGATCGCTCCCATTGGCTGCTCCCAGTCTTGGGACCGGCCCGGAGTACAAGCTGTCTGAATAATGGAAAAAGGAAAAGGCAATAGCCGAGCACCGAGACAGTCAGCGATGCTAAGCCTTTCAACCCATAGCCACGCAGTAGAAAATGAAGAGCGGTGCGCATATCAGTGCACTCAAGCGAGTGAAGGAGGCGAGAGTGTGAATGCTGCTGCTGGACTGCCTGCCTCTGAAGGTGAAGTTCCGCAACGTCACGAATAGCGAGATGAGCAGCAAGGCTGGTGGGAAGCAGATAACTTTCAACTACTTCTACCACACTGCTCCCACATCTCGTAAAGCCTTGTCGAAGCGCACCCGAGGCAGAGCACTTTTCTTTCGAGGGAATACTCTGTAATATCCGGTGTGGCACGTGAGATCAACGATGAGCAATCGTCACAACTCGCTGACCGTGACAGGACTTGTCCGCCGGGTAAGACATCTGCCTCAATGAATGATTGATGACTAGCTGAAAAACTGCCCTCGGTAAATTTCCATCAATCAGATCGCTGCTTTCGCGAGGCGGCTCGTTGGGACCTGACATATGCCTCTTTTTTTGCCCGAAAACGGCATCCTAGACTGCCATGCGGGAAGGATTGCCATGTGCGTGCAAGGGTGTTTCATGGGTCAGATGGCAATCTTGATACCGTCATCTATACAGCGACTACCGTTCTCTAGCCTCATATCGCCAATCTCCATTCCTGGGACTGCTTCGCCCTATGCATCATGATTGACCAGTTTGACCATGCTACCTCAGCTGCGGTACTTGGGGACTGTCTCAAAACTTACACTAAGCTCTGCTCCATGCTGTGCCGTCTCTTATACCAGAGGCAGCATCAACCCCTTGGGCGATGTGTCAATCCTTACTTCTTATTACAAATGTAATCGTACACGCTCTTTTGCCTTCATCCCTAAACTTTCAAGGTTTCTGTTCACCTTTATCAACGCATCGCGCTCGTCTTTTCTCCAGCAATTCCTCGCTTCATTCAGCATACTATAGCCCTCGTTTCTGGCTCTTTGCCTTGTATAATTCTCGTCAGATAAAGTGTCATTATGCTCCTCCACAGGACTTGTACATATTTGGTCATTTTCGTAGCCAGCACGTTTGTGGCAGGGCTCCCTCAACAGCAGACGAATGGTAGGTTTGAAGTAGCCTTGGTTTTCGTCTATGAGCGCTGATGAAGATCTACTTAGGCAACTCGTTGCTTGGAACTTCGGTGGCACCTGTACTGCCAGCGTTCCTGACAGACAATGTAAAATTAACCATCTTTCTGGTCTAGATCTTGGAGACTAAATTTTCGAGTAGCCTCTGCCCAATGGCTTCCCTTGGGGTACCATGAACGGAAGCAACACCAACCCTTACCAGCAATCGCCAGACACTGGTTAGACTTGTCATCCATCAACTATGTGCCTCCATAGATGACACTCTACAGGTGTGTATAGGAACTACAACCTTACTATCCAGCGTGCATACCTCGCTCCTGATGGTGTCAATAAGAGTATGATCATTATCAACGGAGTCTATCCTGGTGTAAGTCATAATTGATCTATTCGACACGACAAGCATGGCTAATGCAATCAATAGCCGATGCTCGAAGCGAATTGGGTACTTCTCCCAGAAGCTTTGAAGGGAAGCGCTAATATGTGACAATTCTTAGGGCGACTGGTTCAACATTACTGTAAACAACGAGATCTCTAATCCTGAAGAGGGAACATCTTTGCACTGGTAAGTGGAAAAACACACTTGAGATGATGTTCTGTACTGACTGTGGTCTTGGCATGGGTAAATTTCATAATGGTCTTGCTGTGGACAACTTTTAACCATGATCTACTTAGATTGCTACAAAAGGAAACCCCGTACTACGACGGAGTGCCGTCTGTCGGCCAATGTCCTATCGCGCCGGGTAAAAGCTTCACCTACACTTTCAAGGCCGATTTGTACGGAACTTCGTGGTATCATAGTCACTATTCCGCTCAGTATGCTGCAGGAATTGCTGGCCGTATGTCGGAACTGAGTATTCAATAGTGGAACCTTCGCTGACAACAAACAGCTATGATCATATACGGACCTGCCAATGCACACTATGACATAGATGTTGGCCCTGTCGCTGTGAGCGATTGGTACCACAAAGAATACTTCAATATTGTTCAGACAGAGGTGATGGCAGACGGGCCTCCACCCGCCTCTGACAACAACTTGGTTAACGGAAAGGGAGACCTCAATTGCATCGTACCGAGTAACTGTAAGACTGAGTTTGCCACTATTGTCTTACCTCCTCTAATCATTAGCTGGCAGGCACATCCGTTAAGAACCTAGCCACTTTCAACTTTACAACTGGCAAAGTACATCGTCTTAGACTTATTAACCCCAGCGCCGAAGGTATCCAGCGCTTCACGATCGATAACCACACTATGACTATAATCGCCAATGACTTTGTGCCAGTCAGACCCTACAAGACAAAGGTGGTGACTCTTGGGGTAAGCTTCGAGCTCGTTAAATGATAAGACACACTTTAAGCTGGCTGTCGTTATAGGTTGGTCAGCGTACCGATGTCCTTGTCAGAGCAGATCTTTCACCCAAGTCTGCCGTTTGGATGCGCTCTGATATCAGCGTCAACTGCTCCTCGCCAACACAGCCGCACGCCTTAGCCGTTATCTATTATCCAAAGGCGAACCGCAACGCGATACCTACTAGTGCAGCTACTCCAGTCGTTGACGACTATTGTGGCAACGTATTAATCTCCAAAGCGCTTCTTCTTCTACGAGTGAGACTGACACGCGCTAGGATAATCTTGATTTGACTGTCCCATTCTTTCCATTTCCCGCGACTCTGCCTCCAGCAACTACGCTGAATCTTGACATCACTTTCGAGAAGAACGAGTCAAACATAAATCTATGGAAGATGAATGGCCAGACATTTCGAGCGGATTACAAGTATGTGATCTGATCTGACCGACGATGTGGTGACTAACTAGATTAGTAATGCCTTGCTTTTGCTCGCAAGCCAAGGGAATACCTCTTTCCCTGACGATCCAGTCTGTCCTCCCCTTGTCCCATTGAGCTGGCCCAAAAAGCTGCGCAACATGCTGAGAAAGTACTAGCAGTGGAACGTGTACAATTTCGGCAGTAACACAAGTATACGCATGATCGTCAAAAATCACTACCCACGCGACCATCCAATGCATATGCACGGCCACAACTTCCAAGTTCTGGCCGAAGGCTTCGGCGACTGGAACGGTAGCATAGCTCATCCCGAAAACACACAAAGGCGGGATGTCCAGCTCATGCCGGGGTCGCAAGGTACGACTGTTAGCAAGACAGACGGCGCTGTCATCGAACCTGGAATCCCGAGTTATATGGGTACAGTGCCTCCAAAGTGAAGAACCTTTTCCTCTGATCCTTTGCTGACGTGTCATGCCTGTCAAGTTGTGCAGATCGACACTGACAATCCTGGTGTCTGGCCATTCGTGAGCCCAACCCGTCAGCCCTGCTATCGGTCCCAGCACTGACAAATTGTGCAGCATTGTCACATCGCCTGGCACGTCTCGGCCGGTCTCTACATCAACATCTTCGAACGCCCGGACGACATCACCGAGAAAGAGCTTCCCAGCGTTGTCGCCCAAACGTGCACTGACTGGGCCGCTTGGAGCAGCCGCGATATCGTCGACCAGATCGACTCTGGGGAGTAATTGCAGCGGGCTATGATAGGGTCTGGGGATTTCTTTTTCTACTTTGGGCGCGATACAAGGGAAAAAAGGGAGGAGGGCTGTTTGCATATATCATGTACATCTACTAGGATCCAGCGATGTGTTCACAGTCAGCTATAGTCAACTTTACTCATCAATGAGGCATGCTCCATTCATGGATGGCGTACTCGCATAATGACGCGACACATTTGCCGTTGGTACTGGTGCTGCTGCGTATCAAGAGTCCGCTGCATATACACACGCGACAGGTGCCTTGTAGGACTTGATGGCTGAGGCACGTCGATCTCGATCCTTGCTGGGATATCCAAATAGTACCAGTCGGAAATACGATACTGCAATTTAACCTTAGTATACACTCGTAACTTTTCTTGATAGGTCTTAGTCTCCTGCGGGCGAAGAGGCAAGTCGGAGAATAGATTCATGTATGTGCCACATGGTGGCTAGGATCAGGCAGTAACGGTCCCTCGGGTCCAGGTCATGCAGAAGCCTCTGACCTGATCCGGTTTAGCCTGTGGACGGCTGCAGGTACCTAGGGATTTGCTCATGATGGCATTGTTTACGGATTCTGATAATACTCCATACGGTAGCCCGTTCCAGGGACCAAGTTCCATCATTCCACGTGCTGCGACTGCGGAATGATGTGCAGGCTGCGCAGGTCGGCTCCTCCAGGATCTGCCTAAAACCTCATCATCTTCATGGTAGTGGTAGGCAGGGCACGTTCAGCCGCAACTCAAGCTTCCTACTCTGGTCCCCCGAGAATACTTCCGGCACGATCCACGGCAGCAGAGTTGATCAACATATCACTCGGGCAACAGAGGGATCATGTCTTCCATCCAGTCACCGTCCAGATCCCCACATTTCAACGGCCTTCGTTGGCGCCGCCTCCTACGGCCGTGACTCACTACTCCGGTCCATGGACGGCCGACCTCCTTCGTGTCCGGATTGAAGATCAAAGGCTATAGAGCAATCCAGGCAGCTTCATGGTGAACCGATTGACACATTTGCCTCGGGACCCGCATACTCGGAAGACCCACAGAATAGAGTGTCCGCCGTGCATGCATGCCACCAGCCCAAGCCCGGAGATTTATTCGTCGAGGAGGAAAATGCTTGGACAACGTGCCCATCAGATGCAACCTCGCGTAGATTTCTGACCCGAAACCCCTTGCAGCTTTCCGTTTGACTTATGCAATTCGCCTCTTGCCCGTCCTGCACTCTGCCAATTCCGCTAGTCTCAAGGTTTTCAAATTTCGAGAGCGCCGTGTCTTTACCGTATCAAGATTACGGTATATTCCAGCTATCGATCACGTTGCATCCATGATGAATCAATCCTTGGCAATGGAAAAGCTTGTGAACCGGTCGACCAGTGCGGCACGACCGTAGCAGCGTCATCTTCAGCTCTTCAGTAAGAAAGTTACCAGAAATGATGGTCATCCACCGGTCTCGTATGATCCAGTGACACAGAGTATCGGCCTATTCGACTAACAATGACGATGTCTACGCCTCATGGCTTACATGATAGTCATCTGTTTCGGCGCTGGGCATCGTTCACTGGTATAAAGCGATGACACAAGTCCCAAATTTGAGGGTGTCAGTATAGAAACATCATCCATCTGTACACCTTCTCAAGGCTCTAGTACTCGTCGGTTCGCCAAGCCTTCTATTACCTATCAATCAAGATGGTTCGCAGTATCTTCGCTGCCGCATTGGCTCTCCCTCTCTTGGCGTTGGGAGCACCGTATCCTGCCTCGAATACAAGTCTTCCCCCTTGCGGCAACATAGATCGGCCTTGCTCCTGTCCTGCCGGAACAACTTTCAAGAATGTTTCCAGTTATGGAGTTATTGGTGCAACAGCAGCTGACGTGGGCGTCGCGATGAACAACTGTAAAGTACCTTCCGTGTGCAAGTGACTTGCCAATCCTAACCCAGAGCCTTGCAGTCTTCAATACCGACTGGACCGGCCTTCCTCCAGTAAGCGTATCAGGCACAGACGATGTGCCTGGGGCCACTCGCACCTTCAACATCACCGCCAACGGGACTTCTTACGAATTGACTGAATTGGTACCGTCCTAACCCCTTACGCCTGGTCTTTGAAACCTTGCCGTCAGCTTGTACTGGCTAACACTCTTCCAGCTCATCCAATGGAGTGCTAAACCGGACGGGTCTTTCCAGCAACGCTACAGACAAAGCCCGAGTAAGCATTGACATTCCAGCCCCCAAACCCTCTATAGGTGAAAGGATCAAGGCAGCAAGTTCTGACTCTAGCCGCACGATCAGAGACTCCGGTCGTCACAATCCCCGCCGCCCAAGGTGGCTACTCATACCACGGCTACTGGGCCACCCTGAAGGGCCAGCAGACCCTCGTCCCCAACGAAACATCCATCCTTTACAACGTCTACCGCTGCGACATCGGCGTCCCGTTCAGTAAGTCCCCAACCGTGCCCCCGACCATGAATGAAGCGGACCTTCCTGACACCGGGTTGCGCCAGACACCGCACCGGCCCACGAGTCCTCCATCGCCAACATCTCGAGCATCCTCGCCAAAGAGGGAGAACTCACGGGCGTGAGCATCACGCCGTTCTCGACGCTCTCTTTGGTCGCGGGGTAGGCGGTCCGTGGTGTCCGAAGCACGGTGTAGAGTAGTGCGTCGTGTGTGGAAGTTCCGTATATTGGAAAGGTCTGCTGGGCGGCGGGATGCGGCGGCCCCTTTTCCACCCAGTCTGTGTACCAGTATAGAGATTTAGATTATTGCCGTTGGCCAAATACACTCCTTTACAATTCCTCGACCCTCTTTCCCACCCTTTTCCTTCATCAAGGCACCCGCCACGACGACTCCCACGTCCACAATCGTGACCATCCCCACCGCCTCGACGCATCCACGTCCGTCCTCGCAGCAGCCGTGACCCCCACCGACCAGCCTTTCCACGGCGGAATCGCCGCGGGGCGACATTTAGAAACAAGTCCCCACAAGCACAACCCACCGGCTTCCTTTATTTTCTGAGAACATCTGCCCGCCACGGAACCTACTAGCCGTGTGCTCTCGTCGACCGACGGCCTCGTGCTCCCCCTCTACACACTCCCCCGTCTCCCGGCTCCACCGCCGGCGCTCGTCGTTGCCTACCTAATCACTCTGTATAAAACGACTCGACTCGCGCACGGCCCCCTTTTTTTCAATCCCGGTTCGCGCGCTTATACGTACGTCAATCACGCGCCCTTGTGTGTATCGTGTCAACGGGTTCGGGGAGAAGGACCGCGCAGACGTCGACGTCCGCCGTATGTACGCTTTTTGTCTAGAACGGGTGGGTCTGTCGAGGAGGACGGCGCACGTGAAATCGCCCTGGTATCGGAAGCCCAGGAGCACGTTGGTGTCTGTTCATCTATCTGCCTATGCCAAAAAACAAGATCCCATCGCTGTTGCTCTCGTAGGTACAGTCACAGTCGGATATACACCTATCCTCCATCTAGCCATCACGTTCCCGTTCCTCACGCGCCAGAACACTCGATCCTGCCCACCCCGTTGGCAACTTTGATCTCGCAATTTGGGTCGTATCCCGGTAGCCGCAGCGCGCCTCCCTTTCTCACGTGGTCCGTGTCGCTGAAACCGTTGATGCCGTTCACCTCGTTCACACCGTTCACACCGTTTACCCCGTTTACCCCGTTCACACCTTTCATACCGTTCACCAGCGTCTCTTCCTCCGCCGCATACGACATTGCCTCCCCCACCGCCTTCCTCTCGATCAAGAAACCCGCGAAATACTCGCCCAGGACATCGTCCCCTTCTTCAGGCCAGCAGCTCGTCCCGACCCACAGATCCGGCCGCACCGCCACGACCGCGCCCCGAGCGTGGTTGATCCCGTACCAATACTCAGCGTCCTCGTCCGGCGACCGGTCATCGTACACCACGGTCGCGAGCTCCCTCAAGCCACGCAGGTCGTCGCCCTGGAGCAGCGCTTCCTTCTCCCACGGCAGACATTTGAGCACGAGGAGCACGTTGAACATGGCCGCGCCGCCGAACCTGGCGAAGAAACCTGTCGGGCCCAGAGCTCGCTGCGAGAATTGGGCGACGCGGGCGCGTACGGGGCCCTGGAGGTCGGAGCCGAAGACGAGGATGTGGAAGCGCGCGGCGCCGGTCATCTTGTCGTACAAGTAGCCCGTGGCGCTCTCGGCGAAGCAGACGCGCGGGCTGGGGGCACGTTTGCCGTTGTCGACGGCGATGGGTCGCTGCTTCTCGCCAAGACCCCTCGTCGGAGGACAGAGCTCGGAGACGGTATCCGGCACGTCGACGCCAAGGAGGAAATTCGCATTGTGTGCAAAGTAGGCGCCGCACCATTTCAGATCGCCTTCCCGCGTCCCGTCGAGAGCGGGTAGATCGTCCATGTAGGATTCGAGATCGTCGCCCGTGCCGCGCAGCTCGGCGAGGGGGAGGTCGGAGGTGCCGCAGATGAACCTCAGATAGGCGCCGGAGGCACGGATGACGCGGTTGGCGAAGAGGCGGCGCTCGAGGTCATAGGTGGGGAGAAGGGAGGAAGGCGTGGCGAGATCGCGGGCGCAGAGGCCTAGTTTCCAGGCTAAATTCGAGGCGTCGTAAACGGAAGAGTTGAGGCCGAAGGCGCCGAGGACACTATGCACGTGACTTGTGGGAAATGTTAGTGGGGGGAGGTTTGAGAGAACAAGGGAAGGGTCACTTACGCTGCGTCGCCGCCTAGGTGAACTCGGAGATCTGGAGAAGAGAAGGACCGTGCGACTCGCTCGGAGACTGGGGAAGTCAATTTGGGATGTTCGAGTCATACGGTGGATGGGAGAAATGGAAAAAGGACTTACTTTTCCAGACTGCGAACCAGCTCAGTGGAGAGGCAAAGCGAACTTTGTACGGGGCAAAGACCTTGTTGGTCTGCTCTAGGACTTCTTCGGCAGTAATGGAATGTACGTCGACCCTACCGCCAGCTTCACGACGGTCCTTCGCTAATTCTGTCACTCTCTCTGCGCTAAGCTTGGTATAGATTCTGTCATCGAAATCAGTACATCAACTTCTTTGAGAAGAGGAGAAGGAGAGACAGGCGAATGACGTACCGCGTGTATCCATCTTCCCTGGGCACTATGATGCATCCCCCATGCTCGGAATTCATGAATACTCTGTACAGATACTGTCAATGCATACGAGTACCGACTCTTCCGGTTTCGCTTACCCAAAAGTCGTGATATAAGGGTAGTCGGTCTCAAATCTGCAGTCCATGATCCCCCAATGGATATCCGTTGTAGTTCCATCAAAAGGGATACCCAACTGCTTCCGCAAGCCACTGGTAGCTCCTTCAGCGCCAACAAGAAACTTCGCTTCAATCGTCTCTTCCTGCGCGGTCGTCATATTCTTCACCCGTGCCCGCACGGGGTGCGATGTTGAGGAATCACTCTCAACTTCGAATCCATCAACGACAGAGGAGCGCTCGACCAGGACCCGATGCCGCAACAAATCTCGGATGTAAATTCGTTCCGCCTGGCCTTGAGAGATGACATGCAAGCCGCGGTACCTCGAATCGGATGTGAAGGTTCGACCATAGATCATCTTCTCACCATCCTTGTACATGGCGGTGTGATCTATGAAAGGACCCTCGTCGTGGATTTCCTGAGCAAGGCCCCACGAGTGGAGGAACTCGAGCGAGCGTGGTTGGATGGCGTCGGCGCGGCCAGCCAATAATGGGGCTTCAGCTTTGTCTAGGAACCTATGAGCCGCTCATTTCAGGTCCAGGCATTCGACTTGGATCAGATGCCGGTGAATGAAGGCACACCCACCAATGATTCGAAAAGTCACTCCCTGTCTTGCCAGACTCAATGCCACCTCGAGGCCGAACGGTCCAGCTACAAGTTCTTTTAGCTTTTAGATCGTCAATCCCAAATCAGTGCTCTCATACCGCCGCATATCAGAACATCAACTTTCCCTGGTGGATTCCACCAATCCGGGATGCCGTGAGGTGACTCAGTGCCATTGTAAAGTGTGGGCCAAGTTCTGACGACATTCAAGCCCAGTGAGTTATGGACCGTCGACGACAAGGGTTCTTTGAATGGTGGAGTCACATAGTGTGATTCCTCGCCATGCTCCGTAAAGTTGAAGTCCTCGATCTGCCATGTTGCCGTTTTGCTGGGTCCAACGAAGCCAGTCTTCCATGTCTGAGGAGGTGCGACTGTGGCCATACTTGCAAGTGAAGCAAACAGCGACGCTTGTTCATAGCTCTCCTGGGAAACAAATACTCCTGGCGCTTGCCATGACCGCCACGCAAAGAAGATATCTTATGTCATTGAAACCCGCCTATCGATGTCCCTACGAGTACTCCGGTCCCGCCATGAGTCATCGGCGAGTGACGGAGCTGAGCGCACAGGAGAATACAGCAAATAAACCAACTCTATGCTACTACGCTGACAAAATACGACGTTAAAAGCAGCAAAAGGTTGTTGAATCTCTCTTTCCCATTGCCACTTGTCGCGTTACCTAAGCATCGACCGAGTAAGCATTTACTATACTTATCCAAGGGATAGTGTTGCTTCAGCTCCACCTCGGATGATCTTCAACCCAATTCTTCAGAAGCTATGCTTTGGAAGTACCCGAATGGAACGTCCTCTTCGATCATGCCTGGACTCTAGGACCGGAGTACTGTGGAAGCTGTAGAGTTTACGCTTCCAGAAAAGAAAGGCAGACGTCGCATGAAGCTTCCGTGATTATGGAACTGCTGTAGTCCAAAAGACACTTGGACTCAAAGTAACGTTTCAGCATCTATCTATGCGAATATCTACTCGAAGGATTGGGTCATTTGAGGAATCCACTCAGCCTCCAATGACTAAGATACAACTCAACGGTGCTCATGTCTATACTTCCCGTAGATCTCAACGTAGAAGAAGCATTTCGAGCTAGCGTTGTATCAAGCACGAGGCTTCCGCTAGACATGTGCAAAAAGTGATTCTGAAAGAAATCCAGTAGATCCTGGGAATTTTCACTCGATGCGGTGACCTTGTTAAGCCACTCTTGAAATGGCATACGCCGCGCAGATTCAAGAGATAGGCCACGTTCAATGATCGTGCACATGTCCGGCCATGATTGTCTTATCGGATTCTCAAGGTGGTAGACGAGTTCTCGCGGCTCGGATCCGAGCATAATGTCCATGGCGACCTGAGCAGCTCGGTCGACCGGAATCCAAGACAGTGACTAGAGTTCGGTCAGCAACGCAGACTTGTGGGATACTACGCTTGGGACTTACCCCCTGCAAGTCTGGCAAAGCGCCGATAGCTTGAGACGCTTTGATCAAAGCAGGAATATGCTCCTTGGAGCTCCAGTATCCGGTGCTTTGAGATCCTGACACTTGGCCAATCCGTACAATGGTCGGCTCTAACTCGTCCAAGTATTCGAAAGCGCTTTGCATTAATTTTTCGCAAACCCATTTCGCTTCCGCATATCCAATTGGCAGCGGAATCTCTGGATCATCCATGGGAGTCTCGGGTACCAGGAACGTATGTGCTTTGTTGGCGTATCGACCGACCACAGCAATGGATGAAGCTAATACAATCCTAGGCCTAACTTCGGGTCTGATAGCGTGTGCAAGGCGCCCAAGTCGAAACAGCTCTCGCACAGCTTTGATCTGAGGTTCAAGAGATTGCACTTTCACCTTAAAGTCCATCGGCCATGCGCCGTGAAAGATGTGAGTCAGCTCCGAGGCCAGGTTGTGGGATTCATCCTTGGTCATCCCCAGATTTTCCACACCAGGAAGCCAGGGGAGAAAACTGATCTTTGACCAAGCATCCTTCGAAAGAATTATTCCTCGATCTTCGAGAGCCCTTCGCTGGCGTGCCGCAAGATCTCCCGAAGAATTACCCGCCCGATCTGAGGCTGGCCGAATCAGACAAATGATTCGGTGGACGCGAGAATCTCCACTGGTGGCATGAAGAAGGTTAGCGCCCAAATTTCCAGTGGATCCAGTGATGACGATGACATTGCCCTTGCTTTGGAAGGCCGCGGTCTTCTGATGGTATTTGTATCTATCAAGAAGAGCCATCATCTTCTCTGCTGGACTTGAGTCCAAGATTGAACCATGTTGCAAGTGTTTTAGGGCTTCTGCAAGGCTGGATACAGAAGGGTGAGAGTAGATAATATCCAAGGGCAATTCATGCGTTTCGAATGCCGCGTGTCCTGAACCGCGTAAAGATGCCCCGAGGATCCTGCGAAAGCGTGTGGCATGCAATGAATCCATTCCGAGTGCAACAAAGTCGCTCTCGTCGTTCCATGAACCTGGTTTGTTGTATGTCGGCAGACAGGTTTGAGCGATTTCCCTGAGACTCTCTTTCGGATGTTCTAGGTCGAAGGAGACAGCCGACTTAGTTGCCTCGTCCTGGGCCAACTTTTGATATACTGAGTCAATCTGTGACTTGAAGACTGCGTCGACTTCTTTCCGCCGCACCGAGCCTTTATCGGTGAGAGGGATTGCAATACCCGTAGGTTTTACCAGAATAGCGGCTTTGGACGATATACGGCCATGACTATCCATCAATTCGTTGGCCTCCAAGACATTCGGCCAGATAGTACTGATGAAATCATCCGGTAATGCTCTATCACTATCCGAGATTGGCTCGACAAGCACCCCAATCTCGAATTGACCATTGCCGAACACGACGGCCCGTCGGACTAGAGAATGCAGCTCCAGGGCATTTTCCAACGGAAAAGGGCGTACTTTCTCTCCCGTCGCAAGAACAATCAGATCATCGTTTCTGCCTAAAATCTTGACTTCGGAATCGGGATTGAGGGGATTGGCCTGCAGGTGGTCTTGGAGCTCAAACTTGGACTTCCAAGCAAAAGGGTGTCCAACGAGCTTGCAGGTTCGCCGATCGCCATCTTGCTCGATTGTCTGCAGCTGCAACCCGAGATCAGTGCGCAGGCGAAGATAAGTCCAATCATAGTCGGGAGTTGGTTGGAAGATGGGAGCCAAGGCACCCAACTCGGTGGCTCCGAAATGGTTCAGCAGGGTGACGCCCTTGGCATGAAGCTTCGATCCTACCGAGATTTTGATACCACCTCCACCGACGGCAACGAAGTCGAGTTTGGCGAGTTCAATGGCGGCATCAGTGTCAAAATCGGGCAACAAGGTCACATCCTCTAAGATGGTGGGCACCGTCATGAGTGAAGTGATCCGAGCCCGCGCGCTAGTACTAGTGTTACCGTTGGGGTTAGCCCTAGCGTTAGCCTTCTTCAGCAATTGAATGACCAGGCTTCCGTTGGGAATGAGGGTCGAGGGCGGAAAGCAGACGGGCTTGCCAACCGACAATGCGAGACTCGGCGCCAAAACACCAAACCCCTACATCACGCAATGCCTCCAGTCAGCACAAAGAACGAGCTGGTCCTCCTGGTCTTGAGTGGGAGCAATCGACATACATGGAACAAGGGCAACGTGGACAAGTTGTACCCTCCGCGAGACAAGTCTTCGCTGACGGGGAATTCGTGGCACGCGGCGTACCCCAATACGTATCGATGAGCAAGAGGGATCGCCTTGGGCAGCCCTGAGAGGACATCCGTGAATACTCATGTCCCACAAGCAGTGTGCCCCGTCAACTGACCTGTCGTGCCAGAACTGTGAAGGATCAGGACATTGCCGTCATCCTCCCGTACCATCCGCCTGCTGTCAACCACTCGAGAGATATACGCATCGGTGGAAGGTGAGGCGGAGAGGAAGCTTTCAAAATCTGCCACGTCCATCATGCTCGTTGCGGGTATCGCATCCTCGATGCTTTTACGTGTACGTGGAGAGACAATGACAAAGCCACTGCCGGTCTCATGCAGTAGATGCTGGACTGCCGGAGGATTGAGTCTAATAGAAAGAAGAAGGCACTAGAGCAGTCGTTGCCGACCTGTCAGCCAGTCGTATTGCCACGCCCATCCAGAGAACAGTGACCTACGGGGACGTTCAACGTCAGAAGAGCCATCATATATACAAAGAGGGTGACACCGCTCTCCAAGAACAAAGCCACGGGCGGGCTCTTCTGTACAGAACCATTGCTCGTGAGGCGTGCTGGATGTATTCCTTTGACCTTGGAAAGGATCCAGGCACAGCATTGCTCAAGAGCTGTTGCGAGCTCAGAGAACGTTACATGGACCTCTTCGACTTCTTTCTCTAGCCCTGGCTTCAGCGATTGCCTGAGTTGTATGCAAAACAACATATGAGGGTTGTGAATTGCATTGAAGTGGATCAAATCCGGAAGACTACGAATCGTGTCTGCTGTCGCAAGTTCCTGATCCAGGAGCAGATCGAATCGAGCTCGTTCGAAGGTCTGCGAAAGCGATCCCATAATTGCAAGATGCAGTGAAAGTGTCTCTGAAGCTCAAAATTTGGCCACAGTGTTTCTTCAAATGGGACACGCGCATTGTGCTTGGCCTTTAGTAGTCAAGTGGACCGGAGATCCTAGATACTGAATATACTCACCAACCGTGCAACATCAGGATTCAATTGGGATTTCAAAGCATGGCAAATCTCTACTCTCGCGATCAGTCCAAAATCTACAGCAAGCAATGTTCTCCGTTCCAGGTGGAGCCAGGAACAGTCAGCTCTAATGAACGTACTCCGGTCCTTCCCACATCAGGCGCGCATACTTTCCAAACAGATATCTACGCAACTTGTGCCTGCGGCTCAATTCATCTCATCCAGCGCTTTGCACCTTGAGGTTTTCTTCGAAAGCACGCTCTCATCGACCACCAAGTCTTGCTTGATGGTCACACTTCTACACTTCCCCTAGTGCCTCTTTCATTTTGTGGTCAAAATACATTATGGCTAACGTCAATAGACTATTGCTCTTTGGTGGTCAGGGATCACTCAAGGATCTGTTCTGCCCCCAAGGTACATCCACGGCAATCCATGACGCGAAGTCGTGCTCGGCTGCAGCGATCCTTCTCTCCAAGTGCCATGCCGCCTTTCTCGAAGACGTACAAAGCCTTGGGACGGCCAAGTCCACACTTTTTGGACATGAATACGACCTTCTTTTCCCTCCTGAAAAGCTGCTAGCACCAGATGTTCCGCATCATGACAATCCCATCATTCAGGGGACTGTGCTCTGCCTCCACCAGCTTCTACGGTATCTCTCGAACTTGGAAGAAAAAGGGTTGGAGTATGAATCTGCTTTTGGACAGGTCGTGGAGACAGCGGGATTTTGCTCTGGCATTTTACCAGCAGCTGTTGTGGCTTCGTCACCTTCTATACAAGAATTCATCGACCATGGTGTGGAAGCGTTTCGCGTAGCATTCTGGACTGGCTTTCAGAGCGCGGCCTATTGTGAGCGATCATTGGGCAGATCCTGGAAAGAGCATCCATGGTCTTTGGTAGTATTTGGTCTTGGCAAAGATCAAATGCTGGCGGAACTACGAAAATTCAGGAATCAAGTCAGTGTTCCCGATGATACTGTTGTGAGAAGTTACTTACAAAATTGATAGTCCGGCGGTAAATCACTCAACATTGCAGTGGTATCGAGCAATACGTGTATTACTTTGTCTGGACCTGGACCAGATTTGATTGCATTCAAAGCCCACTGCTCTGCGGCTTCGTCCGCGAAATTTGCACACGTCCATGCTATGTACCATGGGGGCGAGCAATTGCAGAGCGTTGTGAAGGAAGTCTCTACTAGCCTCAGCGCCAGGGGCATCAAATTTGCTTCTTTCACTGACTTAAAAAAGCCCATTCGCTCAACTCTCGAAGGAGCTTTCCTTGGGCCCAAGGAAGGTGAGAAGTTTACATTGGTTGAGTGTCTACTGCGAACTCTCTTGGTGCAAACAGTAGATTGGAGTGCGACGTCGGAAGAGATCTCGAAGTCATGTCACAAGAGACTCGACAGCAGCCAGACAATGGAAATTGAAGTATGGTGCTTTGGACCAAGCTCTACCTTTCTCTTGTCCGAGATCAAAAGGCGTCAACAGCATCCCAGAATGCAAATTTTCGATGTGTCGCACCCTAAATACTCTTCCACGACACAAGTCAATGACACCAAAGACTCGATTGCAATCGTCGGCATGGCAGTGAATTACCCTAACGGCAACGGTATGGATGCTTTATGGGAAGCCTTATCGCAAGGTTTGAGTGCTGTAGAAGAAGTGAATACCTCATGTACGCTACCATCGAGATTCTTGTTGATTTGAGAGCAGGTCCCGGAATCCCGATTTCAGCTTTCTCAATTCTACGAACCTGAAGCTTCTAAAGCCAAAGGACGCAAGATGACCGCCAAACACGGGAATTTTCTTGATGATTTGTGGTCGTTTGACAACGGGTTTTTCAATGTTTCAGCCCGAGAAGCCAAATCGTAAGTCACGTCTCTCTTCACGCTTAGTCTTATACATCACTCGAGACCGAAGAAAATTCGCGTTTGTCCTTGAAAAGCAACTAAGAAAGAAAATTTGCTAGGATGGACCCTCAAAGCCGCGTTCTCCTCCACGCCGCTCAGGCAGCCATGGAAGATGCTGGCTATGCTGAAGACACGACGCCAACTTTCCAGAGAAAATCATTTGGTTGTTACATTGGAGCCGCTACTGGGGACTACACAGATAATCTCCGTAATGATATCGATGTTTACTACAGCACAGGTGAGAAACATGGGCTGTTCCAAGACGTTGCCTGTCACTGATTCTACCCCCTGAAGGAACCTTACGAGCTTTCCTCAGCGGAAAGATATCTTACAATTACAGAATGACTGGACCTTCGGTAGTCATCGATACGGCATGCTCATCCTCACTGGTCGCTGTTTATCAAGCATGTCGCGCCATTCAAAACGGAGATTGCTCTTCTGCCATAGCTGGTGGAGTCAACACTATCACCAGTCCAGATGTATGGCAAGCCCTCTTTGTGAAAGTTTGTGTAGTGACTCTCAACAGATGTACCTTGGCCTCGCGCGGTCACACTTCCTAAGTCCGACTGGTCAATGCAAATCCTTCGACGCAGCCGCAGACGGGTATTGTCGTGCAGAGGGATGTGGTCTCTTTGTTCTCAAGCGCCTTTCAGATGCGATTGCCGAGAATGATCGTATTCATGGCGTCATCAAGGGCATTGAGATCAACCAGAGCGGGCTTGCTCATTCGATCACCCACCCTCATCCGGAGACTCAAGCAGACTTATTTGAGCGGCTCTTGACCCGAACTAAAACCGATCCCAACACAGTCAGTGTTGTAGAGGCGCATGGAACAGGTACTCAGGTATGATTTTCCCTCCTGAAGCTTCGAATTCGGTCGCTATGTTGACCGCTTCGGACGATAGGCTGGAGATTTCTCGGAACTTTCGAGTCTACATTCCGTCTTCGCGAACTCTCGTGGTGATCAAAACCCCCTGAGCGTAAGCTCCATCAAAGGGAACATAGGTCATTCCGAAGCAGCATCTGGCTCTGCAGGACTCGCAAAGCTGTTATTGATGTTACGACAAGGGAAGATCCCTGTGCAGGCTTCGCTCACTGATCTCAATCCACGGCTGACCGGCTTCCTCCGCAATGGAATCACTATTCCGCGTGAGACGCAGCGGTGGAAGAATGCTTCCTCACTTCCACGCAGGGCACTTCTCAACAACTTCGGAGCTGCGGGCTCAAACGTTGCGCTTCTGCTTGAAGAGTACGTAGAAGCAAAATCGCAGCGGCATGATCGACTCAACAGGTCTTCCTTTGTCTTTAACGTCTCTGCTCGTACCCCATGGGCTCTTCAAGAGCTGGTAATGCGCTATCAACGGTACCTGAAGCAGAAGGGACCGGAACTCGATATTCGCGATGTTTGCTATACCGCTACTGCTCGACGACAAACATATGAGCATAGGGTTTCCTTTACCTGCAGTTCTATCGACGATCTTTTAGAACAGCTGGATAAAGTACGACTCGATCAGCCAAGAGATACGGATGGACCAAAACCCGTCGTCTTCGTTTTCTCAGGCCAAGGAGCTTCCCATTTTGGGATGGGAAGGGAGCTGCTGGAGACTTCGGATTTTTTCAAAAAGACGGTGAAGCGCTGTGATAAGATCCTTGAAGACTTAGGATTTCCCAGCATTCTTCACTTGCTCGAAAGCAGAGACAGCAATAACACTACCTTCCGAAGCGAGAGCGAAAGGACTATTCAATTCCAGTGCGCCTGTGTGATCCTTGAATACGCTCTCGCGAGGCTTTGGATGTCTTGGAATTTAACCCCCAACCTCGTGCTTGGACATAGGTAAGCTTCCTACACCAGTCAAAGATAGCTCTTTCTAAATGCAAATAGTCTCGGAGAGTATGCAGCACTTGCAATATCAGGCGCCATTTCCCTGGAGGACACTCTGCGAGTAGTTGCACATCGGGCAAAACTCATGACCGAGGCTTGTCGTGCACGCGACTCTGGAATGGTGGCATGTAAATTCCCCACTGAACATGCGCAAAGATTGTTCACGACATCTACTGAGTTCTCAGACCTCACGGTTGCATGTGAGAACAGCACAAGAGACTGCGTTGTAGCAGGTCCTCTGGTGCAATTGAGAATGTTTCAAGATCATTGCTCTGCGACCGGCCAAAAGACCACGAAGTTAGAAGTCCCTTATGGATTCCATTCTGCTGCAATGGAGCCAATTGTTCAACCGCTTAAGAAACTCGGAGAGTCTGTCGAATTTTCTGAGCCCACAATACCCATCGCATCCAATGTCTTCGGCAGACTAATGACACGGAAAGATCTCGAGGCGAGTTATTTCGCCAATCATGCCAGGCAACCTGTGCGATTTGTTGAATCGATCCAGAGCCTAGAACAAGCAGGGGAGCCAATGGAACACGCTATCTTCTTGGAGATGGGGCCGCATCCGATTACTTTGCCCATGATCCGGACAACTTTGCCGACGGATACGCATACACATTTACCTACACTCTTCAAAGACCGCGAAGCATGGTCCAGCATGTGTACCTCGTTGCGCCAGCTCTTTCCCAAAAAGGATGGTACCATACTATGGCGCCATGTGTTTGATGGGACAGGTGCAATGCTTGTGGATTTACCCGGTCATCCTCTCTCGACCATAGAAGCCATTGTACCTTATCAGGAGACCATTGTCAGTACAGCCGAAGAAGAGACCGCAAATTCAGACACCAAGACGAATTATACTTTGTTGCCCGAATTACTGAGGTGGAAATCAACTCCGAGTTCCCCTTGTTTTGAGACACGCCTATTCACGTTAGCGAGATACATCTCTGGGCATGCCGTCGGTGGTATTGCGATGTGCCCGGCTTCAGTGTTCCACGAACTAGTTGTGGAAGCAGCTCAGAGTGCTTGGGAGATATCATCTGACGCGGTATACGTCGTTCGTGACATGGTCTTTGCTAACCCCTTGGTCTACGACTTGGAAAATGAGCATCAACCTGTCCATGTAATTTTGAACGAAATTCTTTCGACATCGGACTTGGGTTTCAGAGTCGTGTCCCAGAATTATGGTTCCAGGCCAGAGACACTTCACTGCTCTGGGACCATTTCTGTAGAGAACGTCTCAAGTATCGCAGCAAATTGGGTACGCAAAGGCGCTCTCGTGAGGAGACAAAAGGCCCATCTGTTCGCCGACAAGGGCGAAAACTTGAACAATTTCCAGAAAAAGATGCTCTACGAAACGGTCTTCTCGCGCGTCGTCGAATACTCCGAAGAGTATCAAAGTCTGCTGTCCATCAGCGTTTCAGAATCTAGTGGTGAAGGTTATGGATCGCTTAAGATGCCTAAGCGTTCCGAGACAGAAAAAAGAATCACCTCGCCCACTTTTACGGACACCTTGTTGCATGCAGCAGGATTCGTTGCGAATACCAGCATCCGTGCAACCGAGGCCTGTATTTGTGGGGAAGTTGAGTCTGTCCGGCTACTCTATGGGGAAATCGATTACGACGAGCCTATGTCGGTATACTGCAGTCTCTTTGACGTTGACGAAGGTACAGTCCTAGCCGATTCATATGCGTTGGATTCGACTGGCAGGATCATCGCCGCCGTTGAAGGTATGCATTTCAAGAAACTTCGACTATCATCATTCAAGGCAATGCTCGAACGTATCATCGGGAAACCCAAAGTCGAAGAGATAGCGTCAGCTGCTGAAACTATTCCTCTTTCATCCGCTTCTCAATCGCTTTCCACCGGATCTTCGAGTCCACCAACGCCTGACGACGATGCTGTGCAACAGCAACAGATCAAGGCTAAAGTCACCCGTATCATCATGGACTCTTGTGAGTTACAGGAAGCTCAGGTGAACACCGATAGAAAGAAAGACCTCAAAGCTTTAGGCGTGGACTCATTGATGATACTGGAGCTTGTTTCTGCCGTCAAAAGGGGCTTTCCTGATCAGTCAGTGGACGACTCAGCATTGATGCACTGCTCAAGCATACATGATCTTGAGAATGCCATTCTATCTGCTTGCACCACACCTGCTACTCTGACACCAGATGACACGAGCTCGACTGCGACTACCGATACCACTAGTACGGATATCAGCGACTTCGAAAAGACGCCGGAGAAATCGACGGACCAAAGCTCGAAAGTCCCAGAGGCCCAAGAGCTGAAAAAGAATGGCACACCTGTCTCCCTTCAGAAAGGCGACTCAGCAAGCGCTCCGCTCTACCTGTTCCACGACGGCAGCGGCCTCTGTAATATGTACTCGCAAATGCACAACATAGGACGTAATACGCACGGTTTCTCCAACCCTGGCTTTTTCGAAGCCGACGAGCAACCGTCCAGCTTGGTTCGCATGGCTGCACGTTACGCACCACACATAGCCACCTCAGCTAAACGTCCCGTCATTCTTGGAGGTTAGTAACTTGCCGTCCCGCCTTCATCGCTCTATTGTAGCTTCGCCATAATTCTCTCGCCTGTGATTCGAGGGACGTGTCAAGGGTGCTCATGCTTACATTTGACCTTTTTTAGGATATTCGTTCGGAGGCATTGTTGCATTCGAACTGGCTCGCCAGCTGCTCAAGGAGGGCAAGCAGGTCAAGGGCGTTGTTCTGATCGACTCTCCTTACCCGATCAATCACGAACCGCTCCCGAACGCCGTCATTGCCCACATCACGCAGTCGGCATCTACGAATGACCCTGGGCGTGGCGGAAGACAGCGCGTATCGGCCCAGTTCGAAGCCAACGCGGCGCTGCTGGGGAAGTACAAGATGCCGCCGGGAAGTACAGTGTTTCCCAAGGTCATCATGCTGCGGAGTCGGGAATTGCTAGATTGCGAGAAACTTTGCGGTGTCAAATATGCATGGATCAGCAACCAGCAAGCGCGCTCCGAGGCTATTGTTGCGTGGGAGAAGCTGGTTGGGCAGAGTATTGAGGTACTCGAGATACCGGGCAACCATTTCGAAGCTTTTGCACCTCAGAATGTAAGTCGGCGTCCCGTCCCCATCTGTTGCGACTCACGGCTTCGAGAGAGTGATAGAGGATGAACTGATTGGTGACACGAAACACAGATTGCAAAGACGTCGCAGCAAATCCAAAAAGCATGCAAGTTGATTGACGGAAATTGAACGGGGCCGGGGAATCATGATCAGTCAGCAAGCGGGTTGTGGCCTCGGATGTTGTATATTTTTGCTTATTTATTTATACTAGATGCTCGCAGCAACCACAGTCATTAAGCGTGCCTTCCATTTCCATGTGCTTTCCACACGGAGGTGCCAAGCGCTGCGTATAGCTTATAGGGCCAGTGAGACCGCCCCCGCTTACCGCTTACCAAGCACACGGTGGTGAGAAAAAAAAAAGATGCACACGACAACCCATCTTCAGTACTCTTGCCGATATTCTACATTCTACTCACACTCTCTTTCAGTTTCACACACACCCCGAGCATATCCATGACGCGATCCTCGAGCAGACGCTCAATGTCTTTGGTCTGTCAATCGAAATAGCATATCTCAAAGTACATTTTCCACTCCATACTGGGTGTGGAAAGGGTACTGGGGTGCCTTATTTTTGGCTGCACGCGATAAGCAGGGACCTCACACCTCTCCCACTATCTTGCATCGGGAGGTCGAGCCCGAGGAGGACGGGAAGCTGGCATGAGACGGGGATATACACTGAGACCGAGACAATCACTGACTCACTGTGAGATTGAGACGAGACTGAGACCGGGCTGAGGAGGCTACGGGCCAGTAAGTACTGTCCCGTATGAAACGACCCCCACGCCTTGCGAGACTCGGAGACTAAATTTCTGACTCCGGTCCCGCGTTGGCCAGCGATTAGCCCGCGATTAGCGTTTAACGCTAAGCGTTAGCGTTGATGCCAAGTGGGAGGATGGCGTTGTCCGTCATCGAAGGGGTCGGGGATCTGCTCCGATCGGCCCTTCCGTGTGGAGGTCCTTGGCTTAAGGCTAATAAAGGCAGGTCAATTGGTCCTTGGCCGACGGTTGCCTGCAGCTTCCTTCACACACACCACTTTGCCGCATTCCCACTCCCTCTCCCTTTGATCCTCAGGATTCTTGGGATTCGCATTCGCCATTCTCGCACTTCTACCAAAAGCGGCTTAGATCTCATCTGCAAGAATGCCATGCGAACCGCTCAACTTTGCCATGCCGGCCATGCATATCAACATGCGAATCCGGGCCACGTCCACATTCCACATACTTGGCGTCATTCTTCGGCGTCAAACTCCACTCTCATCGTCATCATCTCTCAATTCGCCCCCCATGCATGCTGATCCTCCTTCTTCCATCTTTAACTGAGCCGCAGCCAGACTGTGGAGTTGGGATGCCGTTGATGATGCTGCTGCTGATCGATTAACGACTACACGTGGACGAGACTTCTGTGCACATGCAACGCTACTCAAAGCGTGCTCTCAATGGGTCCTTACGCGATTAGGCTAGCATCTCGCTTGCCAGATTACGCGGTAGGATTGAAGGATGAGTGGTCATCAACGGTGCCTCCTCTCCCGTCATCCTGATTGGATACGAAATGCCTGGCGTTTGGGATTCATGCCGAACCATGTCCACCATGCAACCCATCCTGAGCGGTGTAGCCTCGTGTCAACCTCGGCCTGATCCGTCGTGTAGCTGACGTGAAGGCCCAGATCCATATTTCAGGGGCGAGAACGGACGATGAAATCCTTTCTTTGCAACGTCGCTAATCGAGAAGCTCGTTCAGAGATTTGGTCATCACCGTGACCATCGTACGTGAAGATATCAAAGAAATACAGGCTCCCTCTTGCACTCTGCAGGACATGTGGAAATAAGCTCCCACAAGGTTGGACTTAGCTCCGTGCCGAATACCATGTCTCGAACGCCTAGGAGATGGACTGAGGAGGAGGACAAAATCCTCCGTCAAGAAGCAGTTTCGCAGTGTACATTGCAATTCCGCCTTCCTGATTTACCCCCACCCCCGGTGTAAGCCCTCCGTTTTCATTTCAACGCTGACTTTGACCGGGGCACATCAGTGGAAGAGTCAGACCTCAAAGATTGGCATCGCATCGCTAAAAAGCTGCCGGGACGAAGCAATAAAGATTGCCGAAAAAGGTGGTGCAACAATGTCACAGAAGGCTTGAAGAAGGGCCAATGGGAAGAGGATGAGGATAGCAGACTAGAAAGCGGCATTCAGAAACATGGTCATCAGTTCGTGTCTTCATCCAGACCCTCCGGAGAGTGCCTGATGATTTCCCAGCTGGGCCGGTGTTGCTCAGGTAGTGGAGACTCGAAGCGCAGATCGTGAGCTGCCCATCCTTCCGCATCTCATGAGATCGTCTTCTCCCTGCGTGCCCCGGATTCTGACCCATGGGAAACTAGAGTGCGCAAAACGATGGAGTCATTGTTTGAATCCAGCTCTGGATCGATCAGTATGGTCCAAGGAAGAGGTGAGATGATTGCGCTGAATGCGCCGCTTCTCCTGCCTGGTAACGTGTTGCCAAAACTATTTCTAATCTGAATGCAAATAAAAGGAATCTGTGCCACTGATGCTAGTTAGGATCAAAAACTTATGAATGCGGTGGAAACGCACGGCCATAGCTGGAAATACATCCAGACGACTTACTACCCTGGGCGGGCCGCAAATCATGTGAAGAACAGGTCTGCACCCGCCAAAGATGGGGATTGGAAGAGCGCGCATTGACCAGATGATCGCAGGTTTACAATCCTAAGCCGAAAATCCAAAACCCAGCAACAGCAGCCGCATCCACCCGTTCAAGACCCTTCTCAACCATCCGACAGCGTATCTACACCAGCTTCCTACGAAGACGATGAAATATCGCGCATATTGGAAGACAGCAACGAGACGATGCCGGACGTCGACTCCCACGCCACCAGTCCGATCCTCATGCACACGTATCCGTCCACGCATCCTTTCTCCGACAAAATGCCCCAACAACCGCATTGGCCGTACCAGCCGACCTCCTCCTCCATACCCACAGAGGCCCCAAACCTGTTCATGCCGAACCCCCTCGACCTATCGACCCAATCCGGTATCGATACTCTGGATCCCATGAACGTAGACCCCAGCATTGACCTTGCTCCCCCCTGGCCCCACGATCCGACTCTTGCGCCGGACCCACAATCCATGAATTATTTCTCCAACGACATGCTGGCCGGAACCTTGTCCTCATCATCTTCCGCATCACTCCCATCCGGATCGTCGTTTCCATACTCCGCTCGCCCATCGTCGAGCTTCGCATCCTCGGGGCCCCTCAATTCCTCCCGCCGTCCGTCCATCGCGGGCAAAAGTTCCCTCGGGACCAGTCGAACCTACAAAGCCGCGGCTTCCGGCCGAGATCGAGGATCATCCATCGGCACCAACCCGCCTACGGCTGCGACTCCTGGCAGACCTGCTACCCCCAACACGGTGGTCGAAACGCTGTCGAACAGGGAGGCGATCAGCGAGGCGAGCAAGCTCTCGCCGTCTTCTTCCAAGCTGACCCTCACCATTGAAGACCCCAACACGGAAACCGTCGCGGACCTGATGGGCATCCTGGCCAAGTCCAAGGCGAAGATGAGATTGGAGGTTAGCTGAGGGGCACGGGGTGGGATGGTCAATACGCGGCGTCGAGTCGTGTTGCCGAGAGCGGGGGTTTATTCCTCCGGGTGCTGTTGTGTCATTTCAGCGTTCTCGTCGGTCGGTCGTAGTCAAGCGTTCAAGCGAAGTGTCTAGAATGTATGCGATTTGTAAACGCCAGAGACTTTTTCGTTAATCATACCGGCTTCGGCTCGTGGGGAGATTTACGATGCTACTTTAAAAGACTTTTTTTTTTTTTTTGGAAAGCCGAGACAACCATGACCATGTTACGATGGATAGTACGAGCTTAGGAAACGCCACGCTATAGTCGACATCAGGCGTTGGCATTAGAATCACACCGTGGTTCATGGAAGAGAGCAGGGACTCCTGGGAAAACGAGTCCCCGAACAATCAATAGTCGTACGTCCCAATAAAGATTGTGTGTTTTTATAAGCTTAAAATACCGATGCCGTGGGTGCCCCAGGAAGCGCGCTGGCAGCGGGCGGAATCCGATTGCGGCAGTAAGCGAATGCGAGCCTCGACGGGCGGGAATCGCCACGGCGAGCTCGACGGGGGAGATGGCCACGGCAACCGCTGTGGGAGGGATGGGGGGGGGGGAACGGAAGGGTCGGCGACGATGGAGATCGGCGTCGCCACGGGGGACGGTGGCCCGTGCGTCCAACCCTCTCCGGTTCGCACGTTCCGAACGCCGACGGATGGGGACGGGGACGGGTGTTTCCCGCGCGAGCCTATTTCACGGGCGGGCGTTGATTGGTCCTTCACCGTGGGAGTGGTTGCAGGGGGGGAAAAAGGGGGAGCGGTTGTGGAGGGGAGACGGCGATGATCGGCATCGGCGGGTGGAATTAATGCGGGGGAGCTGTGGGGAGGAAGAACCGGGTTTCGCGAATCGAGGGACGAGGGGGACGGCGGGGGGTTTGTGCGGGGGGAGTGGGAGCGCGGCCGCCGTGCGGTTGTGATGTACGTACACATGCGACTTCTCGGTGCGTTGGGGTTCGGTGCAGAGGCAGGGAGGAGGCAGGGGGTCGAGCGCACCTTCTCCCCGGGCCCGTACCGTCAGGTTCAACCGGGTCGAAACATCTGATGATCTGAGAGGGTCGGCGGGTTGAAAAGCGGTCTGCCGGGGATGCATTTCTTGGGGAAACGTTGAGTAATCGCTACGGTAAGTGTACCCTGGCCATATCATACTGACCACGACTTCTTGGTAAAGTGCGTTTAGAGTTTTATGGTTCCTCGACCCGCAAAGGTTCTCGGGTGCGCCTTCCATGGCGCCGGATGGGATATCTAGCTCATATATGGGTTGAGCCGGGGGCAAGCAAGCGCCGTTGCCCCCACTCGGATCTGAAGGTCGTCCTCACTTGGCCAGAAATGCCTGGAAGGCCTTGGCGTCGATTGCAATATTGCCGACGGCTGCACCAAATGGTCGTTAGCAAGAACAGTCGCCGAAAGCTTCGGGATCCTGGGGCCCACTGCCACATACCTCGCAGCTTCTTTCTGCCCTCTTTCTGATTCTCCAACAGCTTCCTTCGCCGGCTTACATCAGCGGCGTGCAGCTTTGCCAACACGTCCTTCCGGAAAGGCTGGATGGTCTCCCGAGCCACGATTCGTCTTCCGGCCGCTGCCTGGATGATCACCTCGAACATCTGGCGGTCCACATGGCGCTTGAATTTCTCGACCCACTGCCGTCCCAACCTATCGGTCTGGCTGGCATGAACGACGCGAGCCACCGCGTCCACGGGTTTCGAATTGACGAGCAATTGGAGTTTGATGATGTTGCTCTTACGCCACGCCGATTCCTCGTAATCGAGACTGGCGTAGCCCTTTGTAATACCTTTGAGCTTGCCAAAGAAATCGTCGACCAAATGAGCGAGTGGAAGTTCGTATTTCAGGATGACTTGCGTCGCTGTAAAGTAGGAAAGTTCCTTCTGCTCACCCCGGTTGCCTTCACAAAGCTCGATGACTTTGCCCAGGTACTCTTCCGGGAGGGTCACAGTGACTAAGACATAGGGTTCTTGAAGCTCAGCTACCCGAGCAGCGTGCAAATTTGGGTCTGGGAAATTGGCGGGGTTGCGGATGATCTCCTCTTTCTCATCGATCCAGATGACTTTGAATGGCACTGTTGGGGGTGTAATGATGATGCTAGCGCCGTGCTCTTGCCGCAGTCGGTCCTCGAATACTGAACAATGAAGCGTGCCCAGAAAACCCAGCCGCCAACCAGATCCTAGAGCTTCTGAATATTCTTTCTGTAAGGTAACACTCCGATCGTTTAGAACAATTTGATTGATGCTGTCCTCTAGATGTGAGTATTCGCTCTGATCCGTTGGAAAAGCAGCCACAAAAACCATTGCTTTTGGTTCTTCGAAGCCGGGTAACGGATCCACCACAGAACCAGCATGGGTAAATGTATCTCCAACTTTGGCTTCGGAGCTCCGCTTCATCCCTGGGTTGAAGAAGATATAGCCCAACTGGCCGGCCCGTAGCATCGTTTGCGGTGTCTGTTCCCCGTAAATGATGCCGACTTCACCAACGATATATTTTAAGCCAGTAACAAGGGAGACAATGTGGTTCCCCGCTTTGACTTCGCCATCAAAGAGCCTCACAAGTAGGACAACGCCCCTGAAGGTGGAATACCACGAATCGATCAATAACATTCGTAGAGGCTTGAGGTGGTCGCCCGTGGGTCTGGAAACACCAGTAAGACCCTGCCCTGTATAGTATTTACGATTTACTCACGCTGGGATTTGTTCGATGACAGCGGGAAGGATCTTCTCCACATGTAAGCCAGTTCTAGCGGAAACCAAGACCGCCTTTTCAGGGTCAAGCTCAAAGGTATCCTTGATCTGTTCTAGGGCTCGCTCGGGCTCGGCTGATTGGAGATCGATCTTGTTGACGATGGGCACCAATTGCAGGCCTTGTGAGAATGCCAAGTAGAAGTTTGCTACCGTCTGGGCTTGAACCCCTTGGCTAATCAGGTTTTTGGGAGTCAGACTTTGTCTTCATACTTAACATTGAGGGTCATGAGGCGGGTTGGCAGAGCGCAATGAGATCGCAACTCTCCGTCTTCTTCCTTGTTCCAAACCTCAATGACGGTATAAATCAAGCTGTACATACCTCGCATCTACCAACAACAAAGCTCCCCCGCAGGCGGCATATGACCTCGTCACCTCGGCACGAAAATCGACATGGCCAGGGGTGTCCACCAAATGAAGTAGATAGTCCTCTCCCTTGTGTTTGTACAGCATACTGCAAGTTTGCGCCTTCACCGTAATACCACGCTCGCGTTCAACGTCAAGCTTGTCCAGGAACTGCTTCTTCCCCCCCGGCTGGATGGTTCCCGTAAGCTCGAGCAGTCGGTCGCTGAGGGTGCTCTTGCCATGGTCGACATGGGCGACAATGCAGAAATTTCGGAAACGGTCCAGTGGTATCTCCGATATCCTCTTCTCGAGGCTACCGACAGTCCTTGACGACGACGCATGGCGTAAAGGTGAAGGGGAACTGAATGGCCAAAAAGGGCGCTTGGAATCTCGGAGAGAGAGTCTGGCAGCAGCTTGAGCCTTAATGATTGGCCGGAGGCATGGTCGCATGAGTTCACAACAGTCGTACTCTCATCTCACCCTGAGCACCCTTAAACACTGCAGTTTGGTTTTGAAAGCTAAGGTTACCAACTCGTGTGGACTCTTGGAGTTGCAAAAATCTCGAGATCTCGTGGCGGCTAAACTTCGGCACTTAAGATCTTATGGTCACTCCATCAACCGAATTCAATAAACACCGAACTTCGATCTTCCATGACCATCAAGTGTCTGAGATCAGCGTTAAAGCACCATGTCTGCCGAGAAAGATAAATCGAAAGTGCACAAACTGTCGTTGAAGGGTGCGATTCGAGCAGTGCCCTTGTATCCTCGCCGATATTAATCGTTATACTAGGATCTTCGAAGCTCATTGCGGAATTTGTTAGCCAAAAATCCCGCTATATCGAACCGTACTGATCTTGCATAGTTCGAGTACTCTATAAACACTATTCTGTATGAAATGAAATGGTGATAGAGCTACCCTTCATCTGATCATTTATAGATTCCAACGCGGAGTATATCCTGCGGAAGATTTCACGGCGTACGTGGTGCAAACATGTTGTGATGCCTGAGCTTTCTAATTTATTGTTCCAGTGTCAAGAAGTATGGACTCAATATGCTTGTTACTTCCGATGATCAAGTGAGAGCATACATAAAGAAGATCATGTCCCAGCTCAACAAATGGATGACAGGCGGCAAGATCTCGAAACTGGTGGTTGTCATTACTAGCAAGGAGACTGGCGAACATGTTGAGCGATGGCAGTTCGATGTCCAGATATTCAACAGGACTTCTAAGAAGACTGCCTCCAAGGATACTTCAAAGCCGCCTGACAAGGAAAATGCTGCGCCAACGTAAGCAATTCCTTTCTGTTCCACTTGTGCCATCTTTCTTCCTAACCTCGACTACAGAGACGCCCCCGACCCACCCCCAGAGAAGACAGAGAAGGAGATCCAGCTCGAGATCCAATCCATCTTCCGCCAAATCACAGCCTCCGTAACCTTCCTCCCGCAGCTCGACGCCGGGAATTGCACGTTCAACGTCTTGGTTTACGCGGATGCGGACTCGGAGGTGCCGATGGAATGGGGAGACAGTGACGCGAAGGAGATTGAGAACGGAGAGAAGGTGCAGTTGAGGAGTTTCAGTACGAGCAATCATCGGGTGGATACCCTCGTTAGCTATAGGTGAGTCACGCTACTGGAGCCCGGATGGAATAGGCGGGATGGCGGACTGATGGTGTGACAGGCTCGCAGATTAGGGGAATGGGGAGGTCGTGGGAGCTTGGCGTTCACGAGAGTTGAGGCTTTGGGTTCGGGCGAGTATCGTCGATGGAGTCGTTTGACGAGAGGATATGTGTGTCTGGCGCAGTACACCCGATATCCCACAGCTACAATTAGGGACGCATCGTCACCACATACAATCCAGGATTTTGGGGAAGTCTCGTGAGAACATGGCAATGGGGATCAAAGAGGCAGACTTCGACCGACCACGACTACATCTGCCAAAAGCCAAGCGTTGCCAGCAAGTACAACATATCCTTATGCGCAAACTGCACGAAAGGTATCGAATTCTCGCAAGCCCCTCGCTTGCCCCGATCCGGCAGTGACATGTATTCGCGGCAGCATACCTGAACAGCGCATCAGGTCAAAAGGTAAAGCAAATCACCATACCCTGACGCCTGCGTCCTCGTCTTGATCCAAATACTACATACCTTCATAGCATCATGTACCCCTCGGATATCTCATCAGCCGGAAACGATGGAGCCGAGCACCGGTGACGACAGCCAAGCTCCCGAGAGATTGAGCCGCCCTCGCAGGCTTTGAACGAGGAAGATTTCGTGTCGGTGTGTGGACAAAGCGTGTACTGTGCCCTGATGAATCGATTCCCAATGCACATAGTAGTATTGATCGCGTGTGATCCTCCGGCCGGTATAAAGTTTACGATCTTCGTCCTCCTCAATCCCGTCTTCTCGTAGCACTCAATACCCATGTTCAGGCACTCTGCTCGCAAACGCGGGCACTTCTCCCGAAACCCCATACGAACCATGAGTCCGGTCAGTTCAGGGTGTGGGGCACAATAGGCAGTCAAGTAAGTATTCGCTGATCGAAACTGGATCGAAGGAGACGAGGAGAGAATGCTCTTGAAATATGTAGGACCAATGTTCTGGTCTGGATTTACACGGTCCGAAGCCCAAGCTGCCAACCAACTGTCCTGATGATAGATGCGTCAGCATCGAATACAGCGTCACCGAAACGGTGGAAAATCTAGAGAGAATCGTATGTAGACATTGCCCATGTCGAGCAAGGAGCAAATGCGACGCCCTACCCCTGCGCTTCGTTCCAAACAATATCAACTACAATGCCATCTCTCAACGCCCAAAATGCTGACCTCTCTCTTCCCATATCCATCTATTCGACGCCCCTATATCTCAAAAGATAGCTTTCTACATATATACACTGAAGTAGTACAGCTTCAATCCTTAAGCTTTCCCCGAAGCTCGTCAACTTCTCGTTGCAAAGCCGATAAGTCAGCCATCACATCCTTGCTTTCGGCGCTGCTTGGGCCAGCTGGTGTCATTGCAAGATGCGATATTGAAGAAGCGCCAGAATCACTTCTCAAACGTTCGGTATAATGTCCGCTGAGCCGTGAGGGCGTGTAGCTGCTCTGACTCGAACCCCTCCTTCTAGGTGGCGGTGGTGGTGCTACGGAGGAGGATCCAGGGATGGACTGTGTCTGATTCGGCTGTTTCACGGATGCTATTAAGGGACTTCGATTGGGCGGCACTGGAGGTCGAGGTTTGGCAGATCGTGTACTGACATCAGTAGCGTTGGGTTGATCAGACATTTTCGTGGGAGTCGGACCCATAGAAACCGACGATGAGTTCCCGCGGACTAAACCAGCACGGCGTGGTGGAGGTGCAGGAGGGGCTTTGGCACTTGCGGTTGGAAGGGATTGAGACAACAGTGCTGATCCCGTAGAGGCTTCTTCGGTTATCGGCGTTGATCGCTCGATACTACTCGCAAAAGGTTTCGCTCTCAGCTGGCTATGTCTTCGTGAAAGTGGAGGGACTGGAGGGCTGCGCTTTTGTGCAGTGTTGCTAGACGGGTCGTCTTCGGGTCCAACCCGCAAGTCATGATTCGTAGATTCCGTGGAGCTCTGCTTTAAGAGCTGGGTGTTCAGAGGCGGTGGCAGAGGTGGTAGCGGCTTTTCCACATCACCGGGCGCCATCGCGCTTCTTGTAGATTCGGATAATGATAGAGTCGGGTCTTCGAAAGATACCGTTTGAGGAGCGTTTGATTTGACGAGCTTGCCATGCCGATGTCTCCTAGTGGACGGCTGATCTCTTTCAGATGTAGTTGATGTGCTCCCCACGAGCCGGTGCTGCTCATCGTCCAACGGTATACTCTCATGAGACGTTCGCGGTGACTCCTGGAGGGGGCCAGAAACCGGCTCGAAGATGGACTGGCGGGATATTGAGGACGCATCTGTGTTGCTACTGCTGTCACCAAATTGGGCTGAGCTTTGAAAGCTGACCGGAGGTGGGACTGCCGCATTTCCTCCGAAAACACTTTTCTCACCGGTCAACAACAGCCTCTTGAAATCATCTACATCATAGTGCGGTCGTAGAATCTTGGACTCGGCTTCCACCGAACGCTCTTCGTTGCCTACTTCGGTGCCCAGGCTTGTAAGATCTGATTTGCTCTCTGTATCTAGACTAGCGAGCGTTTTCTTGAACGGGTTCACTGGCATTGCACTCAAGCTTCCAGTACTTGACTGTACATTTCCTGAGTTGTTCCTTGTATTCTGCCGTGTCCCCTCGTCATCCGTGTTGCTCCCTGCTCCGTCGGATCCCGCGTTGAAAGGGTCTTCTAAGGATTCGTCTTGGATGCTTTGGTGAGATAGCGAATCGGATGATGGAGAGGAGGGAAGGCTGGGCGGAGGAGAGAAGAATCTGTGTGGCATGCCATCCTCGCCGTCGGATGTGGCAGAATGCGGGGAGATGATTCGAACAGTCTTGCCAGTCTTTGTCTTGGTTGGGCGTGGAAGGTCTAGTGTGCATTAGCATTCCCAGGGCTGGATGTATGAACATCGATTGCTCTTTCTCCAGTCGTTGAACAGACCTGTATCTATGGGTGGGATCCGAGGTTCTGGTTTGTCTTCAATGTCAACAGCGTTATGGACAGGCCTAATGGGAAAATGAGAGCTGGGTTCAGTGATTTTACGGCGGAAAGGGTTGGTGCCAGACATGACGATCCCTTGCACAAGTGGTCGTCATGAGGGCAATGATCTTGAGCAAAGACGGATATCCTCGAAGTTTTTTTACATTGTCCGCATTGAGGCAGGTCTGATATCAGAGCTTACAATACACAATACATGTAAGCAGATTAAGGTTTGTCCTTTGCATTAGGTATTGCGGCCATCAATGCATTAAGGTATTGCATGAGCTGTCTCTTAGCGTGCGTCGGTGGAACTTGGAAGGTAAGTATGAATCCTACTACTCAAGCCGGTTTTTAATCCTGCCCACTTGACCCCATTGAGTGAGGTCATCCAAGATCACTACTCCGTAGCTTGACAACGAACAGATTTATAGAGATACTCTGAGCTGCAAACTTATGGGCGGGGATTGGAAGAAGAACAATCGTACCGAAGGTATTCTTATCGAGGCACTGGGTGAGGATTGATTGACCGTGTGAAGAAAGACACTGTTCCGAGACAGGTTAGGGGGCTCAACGTAAAAAACCGGCTTGTGTAAGGTACGTAGTCGAGGTATTTACCTTACCCCCACTCACTCGGAAGTCGGGACTCGACTGAGCTAGCTGAGCAGGGTTGAGGCCCGAGAGAGATGATTCTCTCAGAGATCCTTTGACGACTTTTAGTATTGGAAGAGCCAAAAGTATACATGAGAGCGGAATGATCGCAAGTGGGCCTGCCACGATTATCTGATGGCAATTACGGACTCACTGTTTGTCAAAAACAGCCCACGATTAAGTGGAAACTCATCCAAATAGCATCGCTGTCTAGCTCCGCATCGAAGCGAAGCCCAATAAATGGAATGGCCGACGTGGATCCTCAGGCAATGTTTCGCCTTCATGGCGAAGCGTACCTGAGTAGACTTCACTTTCGACCAAATAAAGTCGATGTATTGGAGATATACCATTTTCATGTTGGTGGATAGGTCTCCTCTGGATCTGGATCCAAAGAAGCTGACGACATGGTCTGAAAAGGGCGAGGCACCAACGATAAACCATATGAGCTTGGGAGAGACTGAGCTAAAACGCTGGCTAACCATTGCATGAACGCCCCCTCCGAGAAACTGAAAGCCTCACGTCTGATAGACATAGGTGCCGCGCACATCCCAAGGTCACGAAGGCCAGAAAGCTACAGCAGGGTTACGGTTGATGTAGGAGTCGTTCTCTCAACATCTGGGCTTAGAAAGACAACGGCGCTTGGACTGACTGATGTAGTCTTGGTCCAACACCAGGACCTAGTCCTTCTCCATCCAGTGTCCCAGCAAGATATCCCGGGAGCATGAAAACTATCGACATTTCCCAAGTCATCCCATTTTCTAAAAGTGTCTTCAAGACAATTATTCAACAATTTAATTTACCAAGCTCGACGCCCTGGGCCTTCGGAACAGATGCGCCTCACTTCCAAAGATATAACCTTGACGATCGAAGGGTGACTTCTCCTCGCACTGGTAATACCTCGGCTGTTCAATATGGCGAAAGTGTTGACAGAATATCTTAGGTTTCACCATGAGGAGATCTACGCGAGGAGTTCTTGCTATGAATATGGTTTTGTCTATATCACATGACCCCAATTCTGGGTTAACTTGCGGAGTAGTGCTCACCTGGTCCGATGAGCAAACAGCATTCATTAGCGAGGAACTCAAAGGGTATTACGAAATGGCTGCATATCCTCTACTTCTGCCAATTTTGTTTACAGCTTATCAACGACGGCTACTGGATCAGGAGAGAAAGCGTATATGGGAAAGACTTCTAGAGGTTGAAACAATGAGTGGCCAGACTGGGGTGCCAGTCATGCATGCCGAGTTACTATATGCTCTACCAGCAAGTAGAAACTTCGACAGGATGACTAAAGGCGCACTCGAAGTCGTCCAGCTGGCTGCCGCCTGGGTGAATTATACGGAAGTTCTCCTTTCAGCAATAGTGACCATTCAAGAGAGCATCCGGCATATCAGTACCACAACTCCGCATGCACGATTGGACTATGTAGAAACAGCTGAATCGGTCATGGTAGAGTACCTGGAATTCGTCTCTCAAAGATGCAGAGTAATGCTCTTGGATCTCCAGTATATTTACAAGCGAGGACAAGCACAGATGACCGCTGTGAGCATTGCACTTGCGTCTATACTCAACCCTAATGTATTGATGAAACATTCCAGCTCTATAACTATATCGCCAAGAATGATGCCCAGTCTACCTTAGATATCTCCACAAATTCTCGCCAGATCGCCGCAGCCTCGAGGCGTGATAGTTCGGCAATGAAAGGCATAGCGCTTCTGACCATGGTTTTCTTACCCGGTACTTATGCTGCAGTAAGTTCGACTCACGCCCGTCCCTGAAGCATTGCCCTCCATTAGTCTCGTAGCACTGAAGAGGAGGCGCGAATGAACAGACTTTCCTAGCCATGCCGCTGTTTGATTTCAGCAACCCATCCGGAGCCCCGACAGTGAAGTCTGGTTTCTGGATCTACTGGGCCATAACGATTCCCCTTACAACTATCGTCCTGGTGGCCTATCTTACGTATTTTGTACGGATCCAACGTAGAGATCGGCTTGAGGATCACAAGATCGTACGCGGCCTGAATGAAGAAAATAACGGCCAATCAACACATGCTGTACATTCTGCGGCTCCAATCAGGAAGAGGAAGAGAGGTGTATCAACCTTTGCCTCGTCGCTGCGATAACCCTCTCGAGAGTGCCGAGGTTGGGGTTCAAGGACTTGGAGTTGTATACTTATGGAAAATCCTCGCCCCAGAGGGATTCTGCGTAACCACGAAGAGTACTCGATCTCTGACATGTAGTGTTCCTTCCACTTCCCACAAACTGTCTTGGTACTCCATCGCGATGTTATCGGTACTCAGTGTACCGATTGCTTACCATGACCGAGCTGACAAGGTTATCTTGACCCTTCAGCCTCGCACTACAGCATCTTGCGAAGGTAGCACTCGATCAGTCGGTGATTCACTCGTCCTAAAAAAGGATATTGAGCACAGCCCGATACCTTGGGATGTGTAAGAGTTAAAATATAGGCTTGTTCTGATTCGAATTCTTACCTTGTCAGATTCTCCCAAATCACGCGTCGCCTCCAGCGATGCCTGCCCCGTTTCTTCAACTGGCTACAGAAACCCGTCTATCAATATACAGGCTCCTTCTCCCGCATTCGGAATATGATATCAAAGCCTGGGAAGACGACTGTCCGTTCAAGTAGTAATTAGGCTAACATGGTTGTCCTAAAATCCTTTTTGCAAACCGCTAGATCCATCGAGAGGCTGCGGAGAATACACATGCCATCCCGTCTCTGCTTCAAACCACCTTTTCGCGAGCCTCCCTCCACTGTCCGTTGGCTGACTGAAGGCCACGAGATCCTTCGGCGCTTCGACGCCGTAAAAGAAATTGTTTCTTGCACATTCTAGCAGGTCCACCGCCAGCCCTCTCCCACGATATGTTTTCGAAGTCCATATTCGAGAAATACCAAGCAGAGCAATATCCGCCGAGGTCGACACCGATATGGATGAGCTCCTGGGTGTTTCTATCACTTTGGTGCCATCTTCTCCGGCTTTGCACCCATTGACAACTCCGAATGCGCTGCTGATTTTCTCAGCCAGACAGAAGCCGACGCACTTGTCGTGCACCAAATAGAGAAAGGCTTTGAAGCGATCTCCTCTTCTGTCTCCGCCTTCACTGCTGCCTCTCCGTGTC
Source organism: Platismatia glauca (assembly GCA_963556305.1). NCBI lineage: Eukaryota > Fungi > Ascomycota > Lecanoromycetes > Lecanorales > Parmeliaceae > Platismatia > Platismatia glauca. The sequence continues at coordinate 1,195,456 of OY745764.1, read as the reverse complement.
TCTATGATCTTTTGCTCGGGATTCAACGCGCCCCAGAGATATTTATCATCAATATCTGTGGCAGAAAGCTCAGCGTTCACAACGTCCAGCACCTTCCTGGTCCTGTTTCTTGCGGCTATAGAGCTTTTCCGATCTACCGTTACGACCATCTCCCTTTCATCTTTTCTTGCCCTGTCCGACCGTATTCTTTTAACGCTGTCGTCCTTCACAAATGCTTTCCCCATATCCACGCCTCCTACGTTCATGGCGCAAAGTTTGCTGTGCAACGCCGCGTCCTCTTTAACAGATGGGATATACTCCATATCGCATGTCCGACACGTCTTCCTTACTTCACCACCAAGATCAATCTGCATCTGCGTCAGAGGCTTCCTCGCTAGCCGCGGCAGCTTGCGAGCGTTGGGGGTGATGTCGGACAGCGGTTCGCTCGCAGAACCCTCATCGAGCGCAGGGCGTTTGCGCTTGAGGAAAGAAAACGTAGGCTTTCGTGAGGCTGGTATTGGCGATGGAAGACGAGGCGGAGATGAAGGCGCGGATGAGAGTTCTGACTCGTCCTGCAGCGCGTCTGAAGAGAACAAGACGTTTTCTGCGGCTGGCGGACTCGAGGTTGCGGTGACAGAGGAGGCTGGCTCTTCCCGAGAAGTATCTTCTTTGGTTGCCATGTGTGCTTCGGTATTGGCCCTTGATTCGTTGAGGAGAACGTTTTCGGCCGGCTCTCGTGCATACAGATGACTGTTGATATTCTCTTCTATGACAGTGCCGGTGACATCCATCCTTATCTTCTTCCGAGGGCGCTCGGCATCAAAACCGGTTTGGAGACGCGCTCGTTGCCTCGAATACGTCTTCGCCGTGCCTCTGGTAGAGTGTTAGCTTTCAATAGACACGTAGTCGGGTGTATTCGTGTATAGCCTTGCACCTTTTGAACGAATTTGAGACACCAAAAGCCATCTCAAACCAGTGTTTGTCGTTTGGTCTTGATCTGAGAAAGATGGAGAGGAGTGCCTGCCAGCTCTGGTATCAATGGTCGCCTCGAAGCTTGAGATTGTTTGCCTGGACGCGGGCGACGCGCCTTAAAGCCGAAGTCACACCTTAGATCCGGGCGCTAAGAAATAGCCTTGGACTCGACTTTCCGATTTCGTTCACTGTTCTCCTTTTCAATCACATTTGCAGAAGAGAAATCTCCATGGGAGGCTCGTTTTCTTGAGCATTTTCTGAAATGAAACGGCTTTCTATCTGTCCCCAACACTCCCCTCGCACATACAGAGCCCTGCAAGTACGCCTGATGCACGAGCACCTCGGGCGTCCTCGGGTCTTAACACATTCTTCTGATTGGCTATCACGTCCCCGCGCACGCATGCTCATTATCAACACTATCACATGTTCCACCAATTGGTTCCTATCGCCTCGTCTTTTTAACCCTCGCTCTGACTTGGATGCAATCATGCAACTCTCCACTTTGTCGAATCAGCCAATCGGCTGAGTGCCTGGCGGCAATACTTCTTTCAATGTTAGCCAATGTAGTTATCATCATCCGGACGCCTGCGGCTCTAACGATCGAGAACGGGAATATATGATGCCTAGCTGGATACTCCGTAGAAGATGCTTTGAACAAGGCCGCGCTCTATTCTCTGGAGCAGCATGCGGTTCTCACACGTATGTACTCTAGCCGTTGTGCTGCCTGTCATGAAAAGCGTCATTGCAACACCTGTGCTTGCCTTCCAATCACAGCCTGAAAAGGAATCTTCGTTTGATTCTCTTGCGCTTGGACCCACCGCCGGCCATGACATTAAGGCTACATGTGGCAATCTACGGAGCAGGGATCTGGATCAAGCTCGCTCCGAGGATTTAATGCCATTCAGAGAAGAGACGTCGACCCTGGGTCCAAAGCTCAGCGCAAAAGTCTACATTCCCGTGAGAAGCATATCTCGCTCCGAGGCTGGAAACAGTCTTTCGGTCTTCGAACGGAGTCTCCTTACCGACCTCGCAAAGACGGGATTCAGGTTGGTATGGGATTACATCGACATCGCCTACGCATCGTACATCGCCTTCCACCAGACAACCGAATTCTGGGCAAACATCACGGCCAATGCTCGAGGCAAATGGAAAGCTGAACAAGAAGTGATGAGACTTGATATCTCCTTTGGAAGTCTGAAATTAAGCATTGCTGGCCTAATCGATACGATCGATTGGGAGCTTGTAGCCGAATTCGCAGCAGAAATGTTAGTGCTATCTCGTAGTGTTGTCTTTGGAGCATTCAGGATGATGATTTTCGCGAACTGGGCGCTTATGGTCATCACGCTCGCAATTACCGTCAAGGTCCTGGACACGATTAGGCCGCAGCAGCTTGTTACGGGGCCATAGACATGGATTTGGAAGCGGATCCAGCAAGAGCAAAATAGACGTTGACAATGACAACTATGTTCTACGATGTCCGTACTATATACAATTAAATCTCCGAGAAAGACATGTCTTATACAAAGGCTTGGATGCCGGTGATGGCTCTACCTAAGATCAGTGAATGGATATCGGATTGGCCCTCTAGGACGGATTAGCGAAGTAGTGGGAAGTCTGGACCGCAAAATATTACCATAAGTCTGCGTCACAAAGAGATTTGCAACATGTCTTCCAATGCCATACTCGTCACTGACTGCATTTCCGCCAAATATTTCTTGTAATCTGTTGCATGGTCAGGTATGGTCAAGTGAAAGAGCCGGCAGACTCACGTCCTGGCATTGATCAAAGCACGGTCACAATTCTGCCGCTTAATCATCGAAATCATCTCCGGAGCAATTTTGCCTTGATCTTTTAGACGGCCGACCTGAGTTGCAGCCAGAATCCCATACGAAGCATCTGTGACGGCATCGGAAAGCTTCTTCTGCACCAGCTGATACTTTGCAATGGGGTTATTCTTGAACTGTCTTCGTTCCAAAGCATACGTCCTGGCTCTGGCAATGCAGTCTTCGAGAGCCCCCATTACGCCCCAAGCGATTCCATATCTGGCCGAGTTGAGACAGCTGAAAGGACCTTTCAGGCCCTCAACTTCCGGAAACATGTTTGCTTCTGGAACCGGACATTCATCTAAATGTATCATGCCGGTAATGGAGGCTCGAAGACCATTCTTGTTCTTCAAAGGCGGTGTCTCTAGCGTACCAGGAGGGCATTGATTGCGTTCAATCAGAAAGCCCCGTATCTTACCAGTGCTTTGCAACTTGGCCCATACGAGCATGACTTCAGCTATTGGAGAATTTGTGATCCATGTTTTTGAGCCCGACAATGACAGGTATCCCTCCTTCGAGGGATGTGATTTGGCAGTGGTCTCCATTGACCCAGGATCGGAGCCATGATTTGGTTCTGTCAAGCCAAAACAGCCCAACATCTTTCCTTTGGCCATGGCAGGTAAGAATCTGTCTTTTTGTTCTCTTGTCCCGAATTCGTCTATACCGCCCATGACCAGTGAGCTTTGAACGGACATGCCCGAGCGGTAGCCAGAGTCTACCCTTTCTACCTCTCTGGTGATGAGCCCCGAGGCAACGCTGCTGACGCCAGCACAGTCGTAGCCCTTGATTGTTGCGCCGAGGAGCCCCAGCTCACCCATCTCTTCTAGAATCTTTCGATCATAATGTTCGGCCCTGTAGGCGTCTGGAATATTCTTTCAGCGTGTCGTAGTGCTATGGGCGGTCAATTACTACGTACCAAGGACCCGTGGAAGCATCCGCTCTTGACAGTACGAGTTTGCAGTCTCCTGAATTGCCGATTCCTCTTCCGTGAAGAGAGAGGCGGAATCCAGTGGATCTTCCCAATTGAGTGTTACCGGAGCGTGAGCATAACGTTTTGTAATTGTTGGCGTCCTGGCAGCGTTGACGAGCTGTCTTCGTACTGCATGTCTAATCATTATCGATATTTACAGAAAGAAACAGGATTACATGAACATGGAAAAAGAAGGCAATTGTATTTCTCCATCTTCTCCACGTTCTGCTGCTCCAGCTGTAGCCGAGACCGAGGCATGAGGTCACCAGCCGTAAGGTACCGGGCAAGGGTCGCAAATCGCAACTGGATTTCTGCTCCACATCTATACTAACTCTCGTAGTACCTGACATTTGGAAGAACCTCATGATCTCTCACTTTGCTCCGTTGCAACAGAAGTGAAATGCTAGTGGAGGTGTAAAGGTGCTCAATATGCAAGTGAATTTTCTTTAGACCAAACGCGTCAACGTCACTTCCTGACGCGAAGCTGTGCTCTAATTCTACTGTCAATCAATCATCTTTCTCGCTCACGTTGGGAATCTCACAAGACAACCGCGAATATGGGTATCAAACGTGAGTATCATTGTAGTATGGTGAATATGTGTAGACACTTTTTGACGTCTTCCAGAGCTCGCGTCGATCATCCACGAGCACGCCCCAGATGCTATCAAGCAGGGCGAGATCAAGAACCACTTCGGTAGAAAGGTTGCCATCGTGAGTTCGGACTCTATGCCACATCTGACATGGAGACACTGACGCTGCCAGGATGCGTATGAAAGCATCCTCCCCACTTCATCCTCAACACTAATTAATACATGATTGCAGTTCGATGAGCATCTACAGTTTCCTCATAGCGGTACGCTCAGACGGCCAGCAACTCATGAACGAGAGTGGTGAAACCACTTCACATTTGATGGGCATGTTCTATCGTACATTACGCATTGTCGACAACGGCATCAAACCACTCTACGTTTTCGATGGCGCCCCACCGAAGCTCAAGTCGGGTGAACTAGCAAAACGGTTTGCGAGGAAAACGGAAGCTAAAGAGGCACATGAGGAAGCCAAGGAGACAGGAACAGCGGAAGAAGTCGAGAAGTTCTCCCGCCGTACCGTCAGAGTCACCCGAGAGCACAATGATGAGTGTAAGAGACTCCTCACACTCATGGGTGTCCCCTACATCGTTGCACCAACCGAGGCCGAAGCCCAATGCGCAGTACTAGCAAGAGCAGGCAAAGTCTACGCCGCCGCGTCGGAGGATATGGATACCCTCTGCTTCGATTCGCCGATTCTTCTGCGCCATCTGACATTCAGCGAACAACGCCAAGAACCCATCCTAGAGATTCACCTTGATCGTGTCCTTGCGGGTCTTGCCATGGACCGAAAGCAGTTTGTCGACCTCTGCATCCTTCTAGGCTGTGACTACGTGGATCCAATACCCAAGATCGGTCCCTCAACTGCGCTCAATCTCATCCGTGAACATGGCACTCTGGAAAACGTCGTCGACTTCATAAAGAACGACCCAAAAGGCAAGAAGTTCAGCCTGCCGGACGACTGGCCTTTTGAAGACGCTCGTGATCTATTTTTCTCACCCGATGTACGCGCAGCTGATCACCCTGACTGCGACTTCAAATGGAACGCTCCAGACGTGGAGGGACTCGTCAAGTTTCTTGTGACGGAGAAGGGTTTCAGTGAAGATAGAGTACGGATCGCTGCGACGAAGCTGACAAAGAACCTGAAGACGTCCCAGCAGGCACGCCTTGAGGGGTTTTTCAAACCGGTACAGAAGACAGAGGAAGAGGTGGCTAGCCTGAAGAGGAAGAACGAGGAGAAGAGGGAAGCGACGAAGAAGAAGCAAAAGCTGGAAAAGAAGGAGAAGAAGGAGGCCAAGTCGAAGCCGCGAGGGACTGCTTGAATTATGGAGGGCAAGGGCTTCCTTTTGAGGCGTCTTCACGTTCACAATGCGTGCAGCAGGAGGAAAGCGAGGCGTAGCAAGGCGTCCGGAGTTACGAGAATTGCATCATAGCTAACGCATAGCTCATCCCCCGGCCGTGGGAAAACAAACTGCTTTTTAAATGTATGCTCAACTAGGCTAAACAGCTCTCAGATATCACGTCAAAGTTTACTATAACGCCATTGCGTGCCGACGAATATTTTGATATATCGTTTTCACCCCCCACAACCTGTCGCGAATCACGTTCCCGGTCATGAACATTACTCTCATGCTCAAGGGCCTAAGTGTATCACGACGCTTTCTACCCCTCACAGACAGGGCATGACCTGTCCCTCGCTCCAATCCAAGAACCTAGCCGCGTGCCCCGAAACCCCCTTCTTCCTCCGTCCTCCAGGCCACGAGCAGATCCTCGCGAGGTGAATGACCAAAACGGCCCCCGGGTCCGACCAGTCGCGATAGCCATCCCTACGAGCGGTACGCACGCATTCCATTCACCTCGACGAGCGTAGTCAGACAGAACACTTGGGTAAGAGAGCTCTTACCGTAGGCGCCATTCTTGCGAAGCGTTCGCTTCTGAAGAATGCCCGGTGTGAGCGCCGTGGATTGGTTCGTGTAGTGTCGACCGCTCCCCGCGCCGTGTCGGCGGGATGGGGAGACGGGGCCTGACGACTGTCCATCAGGCGGCTACTTACAAGGAGCACCCGCAGATACTATCATCATACTGGGGCGTGTGGCGTTGCGAATAAGTTGTGATCGCACCGGGATTGAGGCTCTGTGCGAGACGATCAGCGTTTGGAGGGCTTAGCAGGCTTGGCGGGCTTCTTTCGAATCTAGATTCTAGAACCTCGAACAGAGACGAAGCCAGATGATATGTAATACTCTGCCCATGAAATACTAGGTAGGTACGGTAGTTAACCAAATGATCTCGCAAGACAATTAGGGATCCGGTCAGTAATGCAGTTGATTGGCCCTGCATGGGTTTTTTAAGAACAGAGACATGGCCCATGGCCCGTCCGTGGAAGGGTTCACAATTGTCTTGGTAGTCGCTGGGACAGCCTATGATATAGCACTCCGTACTTCCAGTTGTATCTCAGGAATTAGTCGCTCGTGATCAATTTGATTCTGACATGCATAAATGTTTTAGGTGAGTTCAATGGTAGAGATCGGGCAGACCAACTGACAGGAATCGAAAACAGATCAACAATTAAGCGACAAGAGAACAATCCCTCTGTCTTTTCATCGTGTGGAGTAGTCACATTCCAATCCATTATGGATGAAGGATAAGTACCTAGGTACCTATCTAATTGTCTGCTCGCACCTACCTAGCTATTGGAAATCTGGGATCCTAGGACCGTGAGGATCTTATCAACGAACAACGATATGGAAGAGGACAAAATCCAAATCATTTTGGGATTTAATCGGGCGCTAGCGGACAATGCTGCGCCAAGACGTGATGTGTGATCTGCATTTGTTTATAAGGGAGGTGGCCCCGCATCTCTTTCGCCGAGACCCAAACGACTCTGCGCCCTTCAATTTTCCCACCCAACAACCACTTCCGAATTTGACATCCAGCACACCGTTCGAAAGCTCATCAACGCGCCTTCTAACCCATATCCCACATCCACAATGGCTGCCAAGAAAGCGACCGCCGCGAAGCCCGCGAAGACTGCTGCCGCCGCCCCTCATGCGTCCTACAAAGGTATGCTCGACCCCGATCTTTTTTCTCCACCACGCTGTCGCATCGCTTTGGCGATGGGTGTACCTTGGTCGCGTGCCTCTGCTGACATACTCTGCCAGACATGATCAAGGAAGCTATCCTTGCTGTGAGTCTACTTCCCCGGGCGCATTCGATCTTACGGCTCTATACATGCTTCACACCACGCGATTGCCAGACATGCCCACCACAACGCACCCCTTCACTCCATAAGAGTACAACAGCTGACGCGTCTTCTACACTTGCAGCTCAAGGAACGCAATGGCAGCAGGTAAGCTACTTTTGCTCTGGGAAAGAAAAAATCGCGCTTTGTTTACTTCTTCGCACGCGTTATCTTCGAAGGCTGTCTGGCTGATCCAGTTGTCGCACGCAGTCGTCCTTCCCTCAAGAAGTACCTTAAGGCCAACCATAAAAACCTTGCATCCTCGGACGCCGTCTTCGACACCCAATTCAAGAAGGCGATCAAATCAGGCGTCGAAAAGGGAGAGTTCGCACAGCCAAAAGGTACGTCGGATCTAGCATGGACCTTGTGATCTTCATGTGCCAGCTTGCAATCCTCCGTCGAATTGTCTCTTGTCGCAGTGATGGCTGCTGATGCACGTCATCGCCTCCAACATTGTCGCTTCTCTCCTTGCAAGATGATTCTTTCTTCCTATCGCTCACAGTCCAGAACGTTCTTTACTCACAATCATACAGGTCCATCTGGTACCGTGAAGTTAGCGAAGAAGGAGGCGGCCGCCAAGCCTGCTGCCGCCTCTAAAGAAAAGAAACCCGCTGCCAAGGTATGTTGTTGGCCACAGCTTTCACGTGGGATCTTAGCTAAGTCTTGTAGAAGGTGACCAAAGCAGCAAAACCTGCAGGCACCAAGACAACCGGGAGACCCAAAAAGACAGATGCGAAGACCGCTACCAAAGCCGCCCCGAAAAAGGCCGCCGCCACCAAGGCAAAGGCGGCGCCTAAGGCGAAAGCTGCAACAGCTAACACGTCGACCAAACGTGTGAAGAAAACACCGGCAATGGTAGGTCGCGGTCCTTCCGACGCCGTTGTTTGCAATCTTTAGCTAATAGAACCAGGCCCCCGCTATCGTCGAGGAGAAGAAGGTCTCGGCCAAGACAGCTTCTGGAAGAGTCACAAAGGGTCCGGCCAAGACAGCCAGTGCCGTGCAGAAGAAGAAACCCGCCCCCAAGAAGAAGGCGGCAACTCCCAAGAAGACGCTGAAGGCGACCCCCAAGAAAACCGACACACCGGCCGCGGCTGCATAGATTCGCTTCGCTTTCTATGTTCTCTATCGTCGGACTTGTTATGAATAGGGTGGAAAGGGATGAGCGTGCAAGGAGTTACGTGTTCTGAGCCGCTGCGCTACATATCGCACCTACGTGGCAACTCTGCTAGATGATGTGGGAAAGCTTTTTGTTGCTGTTGGCACTACGGAACCGTCTATGCTTGCTGCCATCCGTGAATGCTTGGCGTTGCTCTCGAAAGGATCCTTTCTATGTTTCGACATGCTTATGCTGTATCATAGTCAGCTTGAAATAACAGAGCGTTTACCTCCCTGGATACATCATCTCCCACTCCCAGCGGGAGACCGTAGAAACGTCGATACGAAGGAGGTCCCAAAGTTCTCCTTTGAACGCGTCAAAGGCGCCAGGCCCCAATATAACAACACGACAGGCGGAATACTACAGCGGAGTCCGGTGCTACTGCTTGTGCCTACAGCGGTACAGCAACCCTGACGAGGGTCCGCTATTGGTGTGGATTATGTAGATTGGAAGCGTGCCACTTCATGACGGGGCCAACGGGCAGCCATTCTAATGGCTGCGCGCAGCTGCTCTACCTAGAGCGTAGGTACGGAAATGTGGTGAGACTATCGTCATAATGTGAGAGTGTGTGAGTACGTAAGGTACTTGATGTACTTGACCTATTGTTTCCGGGACGTCAGCCCATTTCTACCGCGGACGAGGGCTGGAGGTACGACAAAATCAAGCAGCTGGTGCAGACCAGATTTTTTCCAATTTTTCTTGTTCTATGTAGCTTCTTTTACGACTCCTGATGCTCTCCAAGCATCCTGATTCTGTCAGGTCGGGCCTGACATATAGACCTATTTTATGGTATTGCGCTCAACTATTGTAAGACTACTACCACTGCGCCGATAGGCCTTAAAAGCATAGGGGGTATTGCGCTTCATGAGCGCAATATTATTAAATAGGTGTCAGGCCCGGCCTGACAGATTCCGCCAGCAACATCATTCTCCAAGCACCAAGCAGCCTGAGACCGCCGGCAATTCTGTTATTTGAAGGCTTGATGATGATAATGTTGAAGGAGGTGAATGTTGACGGAGAATTTTGGTGGGCCCGATGTCGAATGCCAAAACATACCCGGCCAAAGGCCGCACCAGCCTTTCTTGTATATACCAAATCAAATATCCCATCTTTATGTTCATCCATTTTCTTTGTCAGGACGACCACCCTGACCATTATCATACAAAAGATGTAGAAAGGTGGGGTAAAGGTAGAAAAGAAGAACAAGAAAGTTGGAAAAAGTTTGGTCTGCTTGATTTTGTCGTACCTCCAGCCCTCGTCCGCGGTAATTTCCGCGCGGATCACGAGCATTGCCAAGACATGGCTCGGAAAAGTGGGTCCCGATGATAGACAGAATTCAGAGACAAGAATACAATTCATTTGGCGTCTGCTCTTTCCTGTCACTACATCGTGCATCTTGATTCTCTCGTAGACCGACGTCTAGAATTCATCGTGTTCGGCGTGGGCAGTCCCAGGTGCCCCCGAATAAGAGCACTCGTTACGCCCTGTCGCGTACGTTGTACGATTCCTAATCTCTGGAATCACAAATCGAGCGACAGGGAGAGAGACAGATTCCATTATAGGAGAACCAAGTGGAAGAAATGCGAGCCTAGGTCCATTATTACCAAAACCCGTAGGACCTTTGAAAAGGCCTCCACCCCCAACGGATTGGGCATGCTGGGAGAGATTAATCCTGCCTGGGCCTGGGAAACACGATGCCATCAGTCCTCTCCAGGTACTCAAGCGAGCCTGTCCACTTGGATTCAAGCGACACCTCGGTATACGATCCGCCGCATCGGGCTTCCACAGAGACCTCTTCCCACCCCACCATTGCCAAGGGGTTGATGAACGGGCTTCCGATAGAGAGCTCAGGAGGAATCAAACGTGTCGAAGGCATCTTTCTTGGTGAATCGAACGGTGTAAATTCGAGCTTGCATTCCTTACAAAATGGGAGGTCCAGTGATAGTACCGATAGTCGAGGAAAGACACACTCGAGAAATGGAAGCAAGAACTCAACGGTCAATGGATACGGGGCTATGGCAGAGGGGGAAACACAGGAACTTCCAATTAACAACCCACCAGCGAGACTGAGCATCGTGGATCACACGACTTCGCTGGAACATATTAACGGAAACGCTACTTACGTTCCGAGGCCAAAGTCTCCAGAGAGTGGACAATTGGGAAAAGGACACTATCATAAAGGCCATGCACGAGGTCATTCGTTATCGGCCCCACAAAGCTCGAATATTCACTCGACGTACTCAAGTGACATTGAGCCGTCCCCCAGTACGACTCGGACACCTCAAGATATCCCTCAAAATCCTAAAAACAGGCTCTCGTCGACCCTGATTGCATCGAATACCAATCAACCTCTTCCCGGATCTCCAACAGCATCTTTACATCCTTCAGTACCTCGCATACATCACCGTCACACCACTTTGGAGGTTCCTAGGTTATCGACTAGCCGAACATCGAGAGACTTCTCACTACCTAACACTGCAAGCGATGGCGGTAGCGAGAGCGGACGTTTCTCACCAACACCTCGGACCCCTCGCGCATCGAATACGTTGGTTCGGGCCGCAACGCGATCAGTACACTCTGATATGTATCTAGATGAAGTACCTCTAGATGGTGATGTGGCGCGGTGGACCGAGACGATCCGGCAAAAGAGAGCCAGCCGAAGGCAGAGAAAGGAGGAAGAGGAGGATGATAGAGTGGTCGTAGGAACGAAGGTCGACATGAACCACGTCAACTGGGTCACCGCTTACAACATGTTGACCGGTATTCGCTTCACAGTTTCGAGGACAAACGCTAAGATAGACCGAGAGCTTGCAGACGCGGATTTTGATGCAAAACATAAGTTCTCCTTTGACATGTAAGAAGTGCCCCGAGCATTGGAGCAGCTTGAGCTCACAAAATGCAGCACTGGTAACGAGTTGACTCCGTCGGCCAAATATGACTTCAAATTCAAGGATTACGCGCCTTGGGTATTTCGTCATCTTCGAGCAACGTTCAAGCTTGATCCAGCAGACTACTTGATGTCCCTTACAAGCAAGTACATCCTGTCGGAGCTGGGCTCTCCCGGTAAAAGTGGGAGCTTCTTCTATTTCTCTCGGGACTACAAGTATATCATCAAAACCATACACCATGCCGAACACAAGCTCCTGAGGAAAATACTACGAGAATACTACGCCCATGTCGAGCGGTATCCCAACACGTTGATCTCTCAATTTTACGGCCTTCACCGGGTAAAGATACCTTATGGCAGGAAGATTCACTTTGTTGTAATGAACAATCTGTTTCCTCCACATCGGGATATACATCAGACTTTTGACCTCAAGGGATCAACGATTGGGCGGAATTACAAAGAAGAAGACCTGGAGCGCAATCCCAGAGCCACCCTGAAGGACCTGAATTGGCTGCGAAGAAACAACCATTTCGAGTTTGGGGCCGAGAAGAAAAGCCTCTTCATTGAACAGATGAAGCGCGATGTTGCCCTCCTGCAGAAACTGAAGATCATGGACTATTCCCTTCTGGTTGGTATACATGACTTGGAGAAAGGAAACGAGGAAAACCTGCGAGACAAGACGCTCCAAGTGTTTCAACCTGGCGGAGATGACACGCCAGAGCCCCAGGTCAACATACTCACCAGGACTCCGTCGAAGCTTGAGAACGTAAGACAAGCGAGGCAACTGCGGCAGATCATTAAAAAGGAGAAGCCCGTGCCTATGGACAAAAGCACGAGCAAGATGCCGGACGAGATGCTGGAGGAAAGGAAGAGCTTCATTTTCTACAGCGACGATGGCGGATTCAGAGCTACCCATGAAAATGGTTCACCAGGGGAAGAGATCTATTATCTTGGCATCATTGACTGCCTGACACACGTAAGACTCCTCTACGGATCCCTGGATATACCAAGTTGGCTAACAATGTTTAGTACGGTTTCGTCAAGCGTGCCGAGCACTTCTGGAAAGGCCTGTCCAGCGACAGCTCCCAAATCTCTCCGATCCCCCCCGAAGGCTACGGTGACCGCTTCGTCAGGTTCATAAGCGGCATCACCATGACGAAGGAAGAGCAAGAGCGCCACGCCCAAAGCGGTGACCTCCTCGACGGCTCCATCGACACCCATCGCCAGTCAAGCTTCCCGATATCGCGCCACTCGACGGACAAAGTGATCGAGAAGGCCGAAAAGCAGGCGCACAGAACCGAAAGAGAGGGCGCCACGGAAGACCCGAAACGCGATCGGACGCTGAGTGCCGTACGCAGTCCGTCGGTGGAAAGGGCAGGCGGCGGTGGAGGCGCTACGTTACCAGTCGTTGAGGAAGATGGCGAGGCGGTGAGCAGGGAAGACAGCATCCACGATGGGAACACTGGCGGCGGTGTCCCTGACGACGTGCCTCCGACCGATCAACGGCCGCCTCCGACGCCTCCGAAAGATGGAATGCGGCTGCCGAGTGATAAGCGCCTGCCGTCTCTTCCTGACTTCAACCGCCTTAGCATGGGGATGTCGACAACGGCTGCAACGGCTGGGGAGCGTTGATCGAACGGCGTTCTTTAAATTATTCATTCTGTTATGATACCCATCCATGTATATCTATGTAAGCGTTACGTACAGCGTGTCTTCCGCGCGTCAGCGATACTTGGTTTCTCGGGAAGGCAGACCGGGTGGTCGTTGCCGTTGGCGTAAGATAGATTCGCCTCCATTGTTGGTATTCTTAACCTAAGGAATCCACATACCATGAAACGAAGATGATGGCTTTCAGCATAGAAACCAGTTGATTCACGAGGACCTCGCCGCTGACTTCAAGAATCGTGATCTTCATCCTTTCCGGGATAGAGCACCTGCTTCTTGACTACAGCGCGCGCATTTGCGACAAATACAAGCAACCACATGCCGACTTGCAGGACCGTAGCCACGCTCGATACCCACAACATAGCTCGGCTGTTAATGGCGGTGCCGATATCGATCGTGGCAATAATGAAGCCAGTGTTTGGGAAGACGAACGACCACCAGGTCTGTGAACACGGCTCAGCTGCTATACGAACGCTTTCAAGGTCTTTCACCTACGAGATGGAAACTCATTTTTTTGATCCCATTGAGCGTAGCAAGTAACGAGATGCAGAAAAAGAACAGGGAAAGCGACCAAAGGCCAATGGCCAGGAACACGGCCACAATCTTCAGTACTTGACCTGTCGGTATCGCAACGGTATCTAGAACGAATGTATGCGGGAATACCTCTATGCACATTCCGGAGTCAGCATTCCGTTTGAAGGTAGCTGATTGAGTAGCAAGACAAGTCTCGGGAGTAGAAAAGGGCAGTGTGATCCCGAAACATGTCTCACCACTCAATCACAGACCAGACAGACAGAACCGCCTCGGAAGTATACGTACCAATCGCGGCATTCGCCATGCCTATAAAGGCCAGGCCCGTAAATGACGGTGGGCCCACTGAGATGAACATTCCTGGTCGGGTATCGGGGGAAGGCAAACCGTTCGACATCAGCCTACCAATGTAATTGCTGTACATGAATACAGAGATCAAGAATCCAAGTCCTTGGAAGGTAATTCCGGCTATGAGAATAGGGACTGCCTGATCAGGGGGCTGAGATCCTGATATCACGGAAGCAACGGTTCCGGATAACATGATGGGAAAGACGGGCAGAATCCACGCAGGCGTCACTTGAAGTATTCGGAGTCAGTCCTGCTTGTTTGAGATGGAAAAGAGTCACGAAACAAGGTCAATGCGTGCGATTCTCTTGAAACGCGCCTCAGAATCCAAATTGGGGTACATATTGAGAGAGAATCGCTTCGGATTGTAAACGTACTGGACTGTAACGTTAAGGGTTTTCCTGTGAAGAGGAGATGGTACTGGAGGACTGCGGTGATGAAGGTGATCGCCACATACATCCAGAAGAGGACCCTAAGGGTTACAACGAGCCAGGAGCCAGTGGAGGGGTAGCCGTACTTTTGGATGCACGATATGATGGTAGATATCGTGAGGAAGAAGGTCTGAGCGAAGTGACGATCTTGTCAGCGGGGTCATGGAAAGCGATTGGAAACACATACTGGGATGAAAAGAGATTCTGTTGGATGATACACAGACTTGGTGAAAGTCCCAGGAAACATCACGAAGCGAGCGACGATGAGAGCTGAAAGAAGGACAAAGAGGAACAAATCAAATACGAAAATGAGAGTCCCAATCGTCATCAAGCCACGAAATCTGTCTGGATTACGAATTCGCAGTCAGTGTTGCCTATCTAAGAGGGCATATACTCCAGAGACTGAATCAAGGTCCGAGAGTAGGGACTCCCGAGACACGTCTCAAAACTCAGGATTTGGATCAGAAGAGGAACCATGAACTTCGAACAACGTACGGGGGGTAACCGCAAGCAAGAGAGCGATCCCACCACAACTCATGGTGAGGGTAAACCACCTGGGAAGAGTCAGAAGAGTATTACATGGACGACGGTCATCCCGTCAACGTACGCCCAGGTAAAGTGATGTAGACGTTCTCGCAAAGATACAGTGCCCGCAGGGGTCGGCTTCTCTTGTGCCATGTTGACTGTCTGTTGCACGAGCTATTCGAACGGCTTGTATGTTTAGCTTGCGAGAGTCTCTTTGGATGAACCGATTGCTTTGAATTTTATGTTGAAGTGAATCTCGCCTGATTGTCGTGCAGCGCTATTGACTCTCACATTCAAAGGTACCTTTGTTACGGAGACAGCACCTGCAGCCAAGACCTTGCATTCTTGCGCCACTCCCCTTTTGAACTTGAATACTTGCGACAGGTTGCCAACGGCAACTGCGGATGAGTTGAGACGCGCCTTCCAAGCTCCTCCTCTCTTCTTTGAAAGCCTTTATCCAACGAACTTCTCGTCGAGCAATCGCCGTGAGTCTTACAGGGGCGCGAGGAAGAAGCCAATGAATGCCAGACTACCAGAAACGGTACTTTAACTCCGGAGTCCGTACGGAGGATTACAGTACTTAAGTGGTAGCTTACCAAATTCTGCGTCACTTTTTCGCCGCCAGCACCCGTGGCGTAAAAATAAACGCTAGCACACAAGGCTTGGCCGGCCTGACCATCACGAGATCCTACCACCATACAACACACCCTCACACACAACGACAACCTCTCTTTCTCTCTCACATCGACCTTCCATCAGCTTACGCCTGAACATACACACTCTTCGAGGACCATGGCTCTCAAGAGAATCAACAAGGAGCTTACAGATCTCGGTCGGTAGGTTACAAACTCCAAGACCGCTCCACGGCCACCCTTGTACTCAGCCTCAACCCAAAGCAGTCTGCGTGCCTCCAGAGGAAACTCATACTGACGTGGGAGGTGCAGTGATCCACCCTCTTCGTGCTCAGCAGGTCCTATCGGCGATGATCTGGTATGTGATGAGTCTTGATCACCTCAAACCTGAGCAAAACCGGAGCGATTGGAGTTCTGCACAGTTGCACACTTCACAGAGATCAGAAGTCATCGGCTGACACTTTCTGCTTCTGTATAGTTTCACTGGCAAGCGACTATCATGGGACCCGTATGTCAATCCTTATCGCTGTGCCGCGAAGACGCAATTCTTGGTCTCTGGCTGAGGTTGTTGGAACGCTGGTTGGCCCGGAGCTGACGAATAAACGTAGGGTGATAGCCCATATTCAGGAGGCGTCTTTTTCCTCGCCATACACTTCCCTACCGATTATCCATTCAAGCCTCCGAAGGTCAACTTTACTACGCGCATCTACCACCCAAACATCAACTCCAACGGTAGCATATGCCTCGACATCCTGCGAGACCAGTGGAGCCCAGCCTTGACTATCTCAAAAGGTATTTTGGTTCCCGTGGAGGAAGTCCCAGAACATATGAGATTGAGGCTAATGATGTGTTTCCCAGTACTCCTCTCCATCTGCTCCATGCTCACAGACCCCAACCCTGATGATCCTTTGGTACCGGAGATCGCCCATGTTTACAAGACCGACCGTTCGAGGTATGAATCTACAGCGAGGGAATGGACCAGGAAGTATGCCATCTAGACAGCTGCACGGAAGTGGGATGTGATGGTCTAGCACACTGGGCCTGGGCTAGCTTACGTGCTTTCCATGTGGATCACTCGTCCGGAGATTAGTCCACAGCATATCTCATGAAAGCATTACCAATGACAAGCAGTAAAGGGTTCCGATTTCCTTTTGTCCACAGCTTCAGCGGTAGCTCGTAGCAACGAGCTCGGATCTCTGGGTTTTTCTTAGTAATACATGCATGCGGGTTACGAAACATGGTGGAGCTTTAGGAGTGTATCTAAGGTAGCAATGATTGTCATTGCATGATTTCGTTCCACTGGACACGTGCAAACAATCGTAGGCGGCAAAAAGATGATTCACTGCAGTCTTGGCCGAACAAGGCTCCCTGGAAATTAATCTAAATTACAGGAGAAGACGCCAAAACTGGGCATATGTGCAGTGAAGTTGCTATCCGGTGGGGTGCTAGATCTCCACTGTCTCGTCTGGAAGTCGCGCCTCCCTCCAATTACTTGTTGACAACTAACCCTCCTTTATTCTGGCATCTTGATCTGTCTTGATTTATCGATCCCACTCACCAACCCTTGATACTACTTCTGACCACCAATCCGAGAGATCACGCTACTTCCGTCTTGCTCTCGAGGCCTACGGTCAGCAATTGTTCCACTGTTTACAAATCCAACCGCCCTCGCACCATACCCAGCCATGTCCGACTTTAGCAGTGACGTCTCCGAGAAGGAGGAGATGTCCACTATGCCTCCATTGTCCCGGATGCTGATGTCCAACAACGTGTCCGTCGAACAGACAGACACGTCGGAGGAGAGAGCAGGAATCGGTCATTGGATGGTCGCCACAGGCATCCGGCACCTCCTCCTGGCTCTGTTCGGGCTCCTCCACGGCGTGATCTTCTCTTGCGGCTTCTGGAGCTCCTACACAAAAGGGCACCTTACCCTCGCTGGGTCCACCTTCGCGGTTACCTTGCCCATGGCGAACGCCGCTGCTTTGGTCCTCTACTTCGATCTCGCGATCCTCGTCCTTCCCGTGTGTCAGACACTGATTTCGATTCTCAAACGGACCCCTTTGGGTGCTAGCGTCCGCTATGACACCAGCATCTTTCTTCATAAGATGGTAGGCTGGTACTTGGTTTTCTTTGCCATGGTGCATACAACTGGCCATTGGATCAACTTTGCCTTGCTAGCTGTGCAGAACGGTAAGGGCTTCAAGGGCTTTCTCACCCTTAATTTCGGCACCATACCGGGCTGGTCTGGATACTTGATGCTCATGACGCTGGGACTCATTGCCGTCACCTCACTCAACAGGTTTCGGCTTGCAAATTTCGAATGGTTCTATTACACCCACCATCTGTTCATTCTTTTTTTCGTCATCTCATCCGTGCACGGTATCTGCTGCATGGTCAAGGAAGACAATGGTCCAAATCGTGCCAGCACATGCAGTGTCAGATACGGTCCTATTTGGCAGTGGTGGATGTACGGGGGATTCGGCTACCTGCTATTGGAAAGAGTAAAGAAGGAAATCGCTGGGAGACATAAGACCTTCATCTCGAAGGTCATTCGGCACCCTTGCAATGTGGTCGAGATCCAGGTCAAGAAGGCCAAGACACGGACGAAGATTGGGCAGGTGTGTGATCAATGTCATTGCCAATTCTCGTGCTAACATTTGGCCCAGTACATTTATCTCTGCTGCCCCGAAGTCTCCCTTTGGCAACAACGTCTTATGCTTATTACCAGCGCTCCTGAGGAAGATTTCTTATCTGTCCACATCTATTGCACTAGCGAATTCACCAGTTCGTTAGCTGCCTCAATTGGGTGCGAATTCGAGTCCCGCGAGGAAGTAAAAGATATTCTCACATCCAAAGTGATTGGTATTGACCAAAAGGCTGCCATACTGGACGTGGATCCTACAATTCGCAGACCTCTGCCGCGGGTCTTCATCGATGGACCCTTTGGCGGTGCATGGGAAGACATCTTTGAGTATGAGATTGCAGTGCTTATAGGAGCTGGGAAAGGAATTATGCCATTTGCTTCAATCCTCAAGAGCATCTGGTACCGAATGAACTACCCTCACCAGAAGACCTCTCTCCGGAAGATCTACCTCTTCTGGGTTTGTCGCGATATTGGCTTCTTCGAATGGTTCATGTCATTGCTCAGGGCAATCGAAGCACAAGATATGGATAGCCATATGGAAATTCATACGGCAAGTCAAGTCTCTCACGGCTAGCGGTATGGAATACTGACTCGACCAGTATCTCACTGGCAAGGCTCGGCTTCAGGCGGCCTCCGACATCGTCAGCGATGATATCGATGCAAAACGGAGTGTCGTTACAGGTCTGCGAACACCGACAGTTTTCCGTCGACCTAATTGCGATACCGTCTTTGAATCCATCCGCAACCTACATGCATCTCCAGAAAAGGTGGGTGTCTTTTTCTCTGGGCCTCCGCTGATGGGACGCCAAGTGAATGTTAGCTGCAACAAGTATTCTAATGATGACTTCATCTTCGTGTGGAGGAAGGGGAACTTCTGAGCCCGGTTGCTGTTGAGTGCGGGCTTGCGGCCGAATGGGAAGTCTAGAGACGAGATAATGCTTTGCACGTATGGAGAGCTTACATGGCATACTTGTGGGAGATTTGTATTGCAACTGGCTTCCAGCTTCAAAGAATGCATCAACATCATCCGAGCTACTTGTAGAAAACATCATCTTTCAGACCTAGGTATGGAAGGTACTTCATCTCTTGAGCCTCAAATGCTTGGACCTTAAGTAAAGTATTCCGCGCTAAGATAGGGCTGAAAGAAGGAGCTCTTGCATCCAGCATCGTAGATCGCTGAGCATTCCATCAGTACAACTCAAACATGACACGCTCTTTCATCCTGCGCATCTAGGCCATCATACTCTCATTGTGCCAATCTTTTGACTTACGCTCACAATAAGTTCTGCGGATATGTGACGACACAGCGTCCGCGGATTCAGACATTCAGAGAGATGAAAGACAGTACAACATGTTTCAATTCACGCCCCTCTTGGGAGCTCAGTCTACTTCGCCAGCATCTCAGTCTTTGTTGGAACTGGATGGAGGAGTCAAGGTTCTCATAGACGTTGGATGGGATGGGGATTTCGATGTTACGAAGCTGAAGGCTCTAGAGAGGTAGGTCACTTGCAAGGGAATTGGATTTCTCGCAGCCAGCGCTTTGCTCTATGAGTGATGCAGTATCAATGCTTGTATTCTATATACACGAACAAATACAATCAAAACCTTGACGCTTAGTGCCTGCCCTGCAAAATTATGCCGTGTACGTCCTGTTGACTGACAGCCTCTGGTATAGTCATGTGTCTTCACTATCAATCGTCCTCCTCACCCACGCTACTCCAGCTCATATCGCAGCGTTCGCTCATTGCTGCAAGCATCTACCGTTATTCACACAGATACCCATTTACGCCACCTCACCTGTCATCTCACTCGGCCGCACGCTTTTACAAGATATCTACTCTTCTACGCCTCTTGCTTCGACCATAATACCTCAAAGCTCTCTCATAAATAGCTCTCTCCATTACTCGTCATCGAGCATCGGAAGCTCTCCACAAGTCCTCCTTCAACCACCTACGTCCGAAGAGATCGCCTCCTACTTCGCCCTCATCCATCCGCTCAAATACTCCCAACCTCATCAACCTCTACCGTCGCCTTTCTCACCACCACTGAATGACTTGACCATTACCGCTTACAATGCAGGACACACGCTGGGCGGCACGATATGGAGCATACGGCATGGCATGGAATCGATCGTTTATGCGGTGGACTGGAATCAAGCTCGAGAGAACGTGCTCGCTGGTGCTGCATGGCTCGGAGGGTCTGGTGGTGGAGGTGCCGAGGTGATCGCAGAGCTTCACAGGCCCACAGCTATGATCTGCAGTGCGAGAGGAGCAGAGAAGAATGCTATTGCAGGTGGCCGCAAAAAGCGGGATGATATGCTGCTGGATATGATACGGACTGCCGTCTCTAAAGGAGGGACAGTTCTGATCCCCACAGATACCAGCGCAAGGGTCCTAGAATTGGCCTATATTCTGGAACAAGCATGGCGGAAAGAACACTTGGACACTGCGAGTGACAGCCCCTTGAAGAAGACCAAGCTATACCTAGCAAGTAGGAACGTTGGCGCGACAATGAGATATGCGCGGAGTATGCTCGAGTGGATGGACGAGGGTGTTGCCCGAGAACTTGAGAACGAGCATATCAACAATAGCAATAGACAGCATAAGCGAAATGCTAGCAAGCAAATGCCAAATCAGGACCCTGCAGGCCAATCATCGGGCAGATCGAGTACGCCTTTCGATTTCAAGTACTTGAAGCTTCTCGAGCACCGCAAACGCATCGGGAATATGGTGTCGACTAAAGCCCCTCGAGTCATCCTCGCCAGCGACAGCTCGCTTGAATGGGGCTTCTCGAAAGAGATATTGCAGCGTATGGCATCAGATCCCGCGAATCTAATCATTCTTACTGAAGACTATCGCAACGACAGCAGTGATAATGAGGTCAGAGATGATCTTAGGACTACGCTGTTGACATGGTACCATGAGCGGAGAGACGGCGTGGCCATAGAGACCGGACAAGATGGCCAGAACATTGAACAAGTCTACGCAGGTGGCCGGAATCTCTACTTCAAGGATGCTCAAAGCGTGCCCCTAGAAGGGAAGGAATTATTGATCTACCAGCAGTACCTTGCATCGCAGAGGCAATCACAAAACTTTTCACGATTGAGTAATGGGACGGCTCTGGAGGCCTCAGCTGATGCCGTTGATGAGACATCATCCACAAGCTCTTCCTCCTCGGAAGAATCGGATCCAGAGCGGCAAGGGAAAGCCCTCAATACCTCCGCCAAGACTGCGCGCTTCAATCGTAACAAAACAGAACTGGGAAAGGAGGTTCTGGGCGTGAATGTGCTGCTGCGTCAGCCAGACGTGTACGACTACGACGTACGCGGCAAGAAAGGAAGGGAGCAGATGTTTCCTTTCGTAAATAAGCGGCGGCGCGGTGATGACTTCGGCGATCTGATCAGGCCTGAAGATTACCTCCGGGCTGAAGAGCGGGACGAGATTGACGGCCAAGATATACGAAACCATGGAGCTCGAAAGCAGGAAGGTTTTGGACAGAAGCGAAAATGGCAGGACTCGGGGTTGCAGGTTGATCGCGGACGACAGGCCGATGGATCGAACAAAAGACGGCAACCGGCAATGCCTTCCGGTGATGACGCGCTGGCTAACGGCACCGGTGCCTCCATTGTTAACGGTCGGGGCGGAAACGAGGAAGAAGACTCGCTTGGCGAGTCCGAGGATGAACCAGAAGATCTTGCGGCCGGACCTTCAAAGATCATATTCAAGAGTCAATCCATCGAAGCAAATCTGAGAATTGCATACGTTGACTTTGCAGGACTTCACGACCAGCGAAGTTTATCAAACCTCATCCCTCTCATACAACCCAAAAAGCTCATACTCGTTTCCGGAAATGCTTCTGAGACAAGTTTCCTTGCCGACGACAGTAGACAAAAGCTCAAAACTGAAGCGGTAGACCATGACGGCAAGAAAGTCGACTTTGTTTTTACGCCTTTCAACGGCCAGACCATTGATGCGAGTGTAGATACTAACGCCTGGACCGTCAAGCTCAGCGAAGCTCTTGTTCGGCGCCTCCACTGGCAGAACGTGAAAGGTCGAAGCGTTGTCACCCTGATGGGCCATCTGGCCGCCACTACACTTGATGATGCAGTAGGGGATCCTAGCAGCAGGAAGAAGATGAAGCTGCTCTCGGACGAAAAGGAGTCGAAGCTCGACAACGTGGCAGCAGCAGCATCAGAGAAGCCACCTGAGCTTGCACCTACGCTAAATGTTCTTTCTGCGAATCTGGTGGCCGCTACGCGCTCTGTCGCTCAACCCCTCCACGTAGGCGACCTGCGACTGGCGGATCTCAGGAAGATCCTGCAGTCCACGGGACACACGGCGGAATTCCGAGGCGAAGGAACACTGTTGATTGATGGACTCGTTGCAGTGCGCAAATCCGGCACTGGGAAAGTGGAAATCGAGGGAGGCGGTCTGAATCTACCAGAGCTACGGGCCCGGCCATTGGAGGGGCCTTTCTATGCAGTCAAGAAGCAGATTTACGACGGCTTAGCTGTTATTGCTGGAGGCTAATTCTGTAAATGCTGCCTCACTGTTTTCGATACCTTGCAACCGGCGGCTATGGACTTTTTTGGGATTGCATGGCGCTCTCACAGCAAATCGGAATGGTCGATGCGTCGTAGCTCAAAATCAGAAAGGTGAAGCATGCTTCGTCTACGGCTAATTTTGGGTCATGTCTTCCGACCCTTTCCACTGCGAACATTTGGAGCGAATCACCTTCCATAAAAGTCCATTTGTATGAATGTGTTGACGCTTGAAATCCGCTTGTTTCATCACCGGAGCTTACGAGGGCCGTTCCACCCAGTAACGTATCAAACCACGAGTGAGAGGAGTTGCGTGCTCGTTTCCAGTCATTCCGAGCGCTGCGTTTGCTATGGCTCCTCGCCGCCGTGGTTTGGTATATATATGTATGTCTCCAGCCCATCTGCTCTTCTCCTCCAAACCATTTCCCCAGATCAGTACATGTACCTTTCGATCCTTCAGCCGAGAGCACATCAACACTCTTCCAACCCCGCTTCTTGTACTACAGTGCCCACCGTACCCCATTCGATTCCCTTTTCTCCTCCAGGTCTTTCTCTACGCCCTCATCACCACCATTGACATGCCCGAAGAAACCAGATACTTTACTTTGAGTGGGAATGTCCCCAATGGTGGCGTTCCTCCACGCAGAACGTTCGCTTCGGTAGTGGGCCTACCTTTTAGACCCCATCCAGGCTCCTACCTCTTCAGCGGCGGCTACGGTCCTCCACCTCCATACTATGGACCGCAAGACAGCGGTAAGTGATTCCAACGTCCCTAGACTCTACGAATGCTGAGCTTTGACACAGGAACTGGTGGCGGACACTTGCCTTGCTATCCAACCATGCATCCAGGTCCCCCTCCTCCGGCGCCGCGTACACTTCAAGCAGCGGCTCCACCCCCACCAGCGACCGCACCGGCCTCGAACGGTTCACCGTACGAGCCACCAGGGCAGTACGTCGACGGCGACATGCTGCATGGCGTTGGCTGGTCCTACATTGCACCCAGCGAACACGCAACAATCCACTTCCTTGGTGACGGCACTCGTCCCTGTGACGCCCCCGACGGCTACTACCCTCACCAATTCACGTTCACGAGGCACAAGGTACCGACCGTGATGAGCGTGAAGGATCTGATCCAGGGACTCGGTGCGCCTGCGGGAGATGGGATCGGGATCACGGAGATGGAGGAGGTGGGGGATGCCAGGTTCACGGCTGGGATTACGATCACGCAGGGGAGCGATGATGCGAGGAAGTCGTTGGCGGAGGTGGGGTGGACGCAGAGGAGGAGTGAGGCTGCGCCGATTTGGATCCTGGTGAAGAGGTAGGGAGGGTGGAGGAGGATGGTACCTGCGCTGTAGTCTCTGGCGTTTGGTTCGGAAGTTTTGTTGTCGGCGGTTTCGTCGGTGACTGGTGGTGTTGGGGTCACTGGAGTTTAGCTGGCCTATTCGCCCCCTCATTTATGCCCGTTTTTCTGTTGTTCTCTGTGACTAGCTCGAAGCGAATGGGGAAATGCCTTGGGCCATTCGATTTCTTCTGCGCTAGCCGTTAATGCTTACTCTTTGCCCGTGATGACTCGTAACGAAGGTCATGCATGGAAGAGGGAGAGTACGATGGCGAAACACCTCTGTATCTATGCCGAAGGAATATCATTCAGGCGCATCTTCAAGAAGTGGCGATCGTTACAGGAGTTTCCCTGAATAATCATCATTGATTGTGAAGGGGAGCCGCTTGCTACGTTGTCATATATCCACCGAACACGCACTGATAATGAAAAGGACTCGAGTTATCAGCATGACCGCCTTTTCCTAATGACGCCTCTGTTGGGATATGGAAGGGCTGAAAGTCCCTCTATGCTGGCATTTCGCTTCGATTCCTTACACATGCCCGCCCAAGACGGTGGGACACGCTTGGGAAAGCGTTGCATCATCCGCCTTTGGCAGCGATAAGAGTATCGAGCATCCGACCGCGTATCGTCCTGCCCGGCTCGTTTTGAGCACGTGGTGCCCGGATCGGAGACCTTTGACTCCCCTGCTGTTGATTACATTCGATGCTGACCGGCAATATGCCAATATGTGGAGAATTAGTGCTGATAATGGATGGATATTTGATAGTCGGGAGGACCTTCCCGAGGGGGTTAATATGGCCACATAAGCTCTTGATTTACCGGCAGTGGGTAGTGTGGAGCTTGTGCGAGGGGGAAAGTATGTCTCCGAAGAGGTGGAGGGTGGAGCAGGGGAGCATGGATAAGTACTGTGAGTTAAGTTATGCCTTTTTCCAAGTGAGAAAAGTGTTACCGAGCATACTCGACTACTACTGCTTGCTTTGCTTTGCTCCTCTCGCCTGAGTCGCCTCTGATGATCAATTCTCATTCGGATTCTGAAAGACCGACACGACCCCACTCTTCCTCTTCCTTCCCTCCCCTTCCCTTCCCTCCCTCAATCCCTTTACCCCTCTTGCTTATCTTCCTTCATCCCCTGTTCCCGTTGATTTTCCACTTTTCCCGATGATTTGAGCTATCTTTGCCCTCTTCTCACTCTGCGTGACCTTCGGAATGAAGGTTCCGCTTTGCTCGAAAGGGTAGGCAGACGCGTGAGTGGGGTTCGCGATGTTTAGGGAAGGGTCGTGCGATGATGCATCGATCAACGTGGAGACTACTGGACAGAAGGCACTGCTGCCACTGGTCTCCTTCTTTGCTGCTCTTCAGTCCCGCTGCTATCCTCGGCCACCCGTTATTAGATTTGGTTAATAAACATAAATGTGTGCCGTATATATGTGCTCACTTTCTACGCCCTCTAAGGACCCTTGACCTTCAATTTTCATTTTTGATATTCGATATTTGCGTTTTACCTTCTGCGTGCCAGTTGCGTATACACAATAGAATCCCGTGAAAGCATTGCCATCATGTCTACAGATCAAATCTCATATGCCCCAACGGCGGCACCAGCGAAACAAATTGTTGCCCATCCTCTCTGCCCAATAACAGCTGCGGAAATCAAACAGTCTGCAGATCTCATCAGGAGCTTGTACCCAGCCAAGACAGACTTCAGTTTCAAAGTCATCACTCTGGAGGAACCCGAGAAAGCTCAGTTGGTGCCGTATCTTGACGCGGAGCATAGCGGAGGCGAATTACCACACATCGATAGGAAGACTTTTGTTTGTTACTATCTGCGCAATACTGTGAGCCGAACTGCACTTGAAGAGAGGTCCTGGTTATCTCTTTCTGACCACAAACTGACACCAAGTCAGGATAAATTTCATGAAGCCATAATCAACCTTTCCCAGAAGCGAGTAGAGAGCAATGTACGGTTGGGCCCTAATGTCCATGGTCCTGGCGACTGGGAGGAAATTTTGCTCGTCGAGAAGATCGCATTGGAAGATGAAGGAGTAAAGGCGGAGATCGCCAAATTGGGTCTGCCCAAAGGAACCGCAGTCATTAGCGATCCGTGGATTTACGGTAATTTCACTCGAAGTACCGGAATCATGGGAGTAACTCACTTTTCTAGGATCCGACGGCATCAACGATGACCGTCGAATGTACCAATGCTTTCTGTACATGCGGGATCCGAACGACCCATCAAACCTGGATTCGAATCATTATGCGTTTCCGCTCGCTATCTCTCCAGTCGTAGACTGCGTAGACCTCAAAGTCATTCGCATTGACATGTGCCCTACAGGCTCTGATCATGCAACCAAAGAGGCGCAGGCTTCTTGGATACCGCCACCAAACGAGTACACTCCTGAGCATCAAGATCTGAGGACGGATTTGAAGCCACTGAACGTGGTGCAGCCAGAAGGTGCCAGCTTCAAAGTAACTAAGGTGGGAGAGACTGGAGAGATCATCGAATGGCAGAAATGGTCGTTTCGAGTGGGTTTCAACCAACGGGAGGGTATGGTGCTCTACGATGTAAGTCCGATTCGACTTTGAGGAGAGAATCTATGCTCAATGTTCCAGGTGCGATATGCTGGCCGGAGTCTATTTTATCGCCTAGCGCTCTCTGACATGAACATCCCCTATGGCGATCCCCGGGCACCATTCCACAAGAAAGCGGCCTTTGATCTCGGCGACGCTGGCGCCGGCGCCATGACCAACAATCTGAAACTCGGCTGCGACTGCCTGGGTTCTATCCACTATCTGAGCGCTGTCTTAACCACCGCCAGGGGAGAGCCAATGCCCATGGAAAATGTAGTCTGTGTCCATGAGCAAGACGCTGGCATTGGCTGGAAGCACACCAACTACCGAACCGGCCGAGCAGCTGTCGTCCGAAGCCGGGAACTTGTCATCCAATCCATCATCACAGTCGCCAACTACGAGTACATCATGGCCTTCATGTTCAACCAAGCAGGAGAGCTGGCCTACGAGATCAGAGCGACCGGCATCATCAGCACCCAACCCATCGACGAAGGGGTCGAAGTGCCATGGGGCACCATCGTTCACCCCGGCGTCCTCGCCGTCCACCATCAGCACATCTTCTCCCTCCGCGTCGATCCCGCAATCGACGGCCACGCCAACCGCCTCGTCTACGACGAGATCCACCCCATGCCCGTCTCCGACTTCAACCCCCACGGCGTCGGCTACACCGTCTCGGAGACCACCATCCAAGAGTCCGCCGGCCTCGACGCGAACCCGGACACCGCCCGCACCTTCAAGATCCTCAACGAAGCCTCCCGGAACCCCGTCAACGGCAAAGCCGTCGGCTACAAGATCCACGCCCCGGCCTTCCAGAAGATGGTCGCGGACCCGGCCTCCTTCCACCACAAGCGCGCCGAGTTCGCGGACCACAACATCTACGTCACCCGGTACCGCGACGGCGAACTCTACGCCGGCGGCAAGTACACGAACCAGTCCCGCGGCGGCGCCGGCGTGCGCGCGTGGGCGGACCGGCGGGAGCCCGTCGTGGACGCGGACATTGTGCTGTGGGTGCAGTTCGGGCTGCAGCACGTGACGCGGATCGAGGACTTCCCCGTCATGCCGTGCGAGGTCATCAAGGTGCAGCTGAAGCCGGTCAACTTCTTCGACCGGAACCCCGCGCTCGACGTGCCGCCGAGCAACCAGGCGTTCAACCGGAGCACGCTCGTGGCGGAGCAGCACAAGCAGCCGGCGGTGGAGGGCAGGGTCGGGGAGGGGGTGGTGTGTTGCTCGAGTAAATTGTGAGGCGGGGGCGGGGGCTGGAGGGATGGATGACGGTTGGGGGGGTTGGACGGATGGGTTTTTTTGGTGTGATTCTTTGGGCTTGGTTTCACGGGGCATGATGTGATGAGGACGGACGAGCTGGCGACGCGGGTTTTGGTAATACGGTCTCCTGGTGAGATTAGGGAATGAAACAAAGTACAACTCAGATGTTTTTCACTAGCTCGCTCAGAGTGGAAAGGACTCGGTAAGGTACAGGATCGAAGGAAAAAGTCGCCACTGAAACAAACGAGCCGCTAAGCTGTACTCTACCTACGTATCCACGAACGATTTCACGTCTGTCGGAACACGTGAGCCGGCCGCACGATCACGGGGAGAATGGGGGTGATTGAAACTTACTTGACAGCCAATTGATGTACTCCCTCTGCTCCTTGAAGTCGATGTACTCGGGCACCCACAGCGCCAACGCCGAGTTCACCCCCCGCTCGTCCAGGTACCGCTCCAGCAGGACCTGCAGGTCCTCGTCCAGGTTCCGGAACGGCGGGCCCTCGTACAGGTTCCGCCGCTTCCAGTCCAGCTCCGCCGTCTTCGCGTCCGCCAGCTCGGTGTCCTTGAAGAAGTAGACGTTGTCAATCACAATCTCGCCGTCCTGCGTCGTCGTCTCGATCTGCAACGTCCCCTTGCCCACCTTCTCGATCATGACGTTCACCCTGGCCGGGAAGCTGGGCTCGTCCTCCTCGCTGGGGGGCGGGGACTCGTCGTCCGCGAGGTCTTCGCGGTCGGCGGGGGCAATGCGGTCTTCGGGGGCGATGGCGATGTTGCCGCCCTTTGTGCGGCCGGCGTTGATGGCGCCTTTGGTGTTGGCGCCGCCGGATTGGGCGGATTCGGGGATCGAGCCGTCGTCTTCGTCGTAGAGGGCCGGGTCCTCGCTGGGGTCGTCGGGGTCGGTGCGGTAGTCTTCGGAGTCTTGGTCCATGGCGTTGAGGTCGGCGATGGAGAAGGAAACGCGGAGGCTGGAGGGGGGAGGGGGGGCGTTAGATAGGGGACGGGAAAGGGGGGCTGGTGGGACTTACGATTCGTCGCCGAATTTGCGGGTTAGGACGACTTCCTCTTCGCCTGGGGTGTCGTGGAGCTATGGATATTGAGTATTTGCTGAACGAATGGAGGACGGGGCAGACTGACTTCAAAAGAGCTGCTGTCAAGATAGTCCTGGAGGCTTGATGGTAGCTTTTCAGAGTCTCTGATCTCCCTTTCTAAATGCAGCTCGGACTCGATCTTTGCCGACAGTTCTTGGTCCACTGGATGTCTCGTAAATTTCAACTATTGTAACGCAGATTTAGTCTATCATACCTAGACCCTCCTTCTCTCGCGCCGATCTCGAAGTCGAAAAGGCGGCATATCTGGGTATGGAAGCTGCTTTGCATGTCTGCTGGAGTAAAGAGGTACGGTGGACGGTAGAGAGGAACCTTGGCTGACTTCGCGCAGCTAGCCTGGGCAGAGATCGAGGAAGAGCTTGTGATATGCTTCTAAGGGACAACATATTTGAGTTGTGGATGGGAGTTCAATGGTGAGCATTGAAGATGGGAGCTTGGAGAATTGGAAGATGCTCTCGAGAAATTTTGGCGCTAAAAAGAGCCGCAGCTTGGCGCGACAACAACTCCGGCACGCGGATCTTCAGTACCTGTCTGTCTCTCTGTGCTCTAACCACAAGCACATGCTTCTCCAATGGCAGCTTCAAGTCCGGATAAAAGAGCAAAGGTCGGTCTATTTGCCTGCTTATGACTGCAGAAATCCACCTGCTGATCTCCTCAGCCGAGTGCACTGCGTTCGATAATTGCTGGCTCCACAGCCGGAGCTGTGGAAATTGGTGCGTTATGAATGCTGCATTTTTGATCTAGAAGCTAACATTCGCAATCCAATAGCCATCACCTACCCAGCCGAATGTTCGTCTTGATCGTCTGGAACAGCGAAGCCCAATTGACAATTTCCTACAGTCGCAAAAACACGAACTCAACTCAATAGACGTTTACCAGACGGGCAAAAGCTTGGATGGCCTCCATTCGGGAAGGCATGGTATGCAGGATGTACGACCTTGATCATCGGGAATTCTCTTAAAGCTGGAATACGTATGAGCCTTGCTTGTGGGAATAGGTGGCCTATCAACTAAGATGTCGCTAGGCTTCGTGGCCTTCGATACATATAAGACATTGCTGCAAGATGAATTTGGCAAGATATCTGGGCCAAGGACAGTGATAGCAGGCTTCGGCGCCGGGATAACGGAGTCCTTATTCGCTGTTACGCCGTTTGAAAGTATAAAGACTACACTGTGCGTCTTGGCTGGAACGGGTAATGGCGTTCTTGAAAGCTGACGTGCGCCAACCTGAATAGAATCGATGACCGGAAATCAGCCAATCCCCGCATGCGTGGATTTCTGCATGGTTCAGGCATTATATTTCGGGAACGAGGCATGAGAGGGTTTTTCCAAGGATTTGTACCGACCACCGCACGGCAAGCGGCGAATTCAGCAACAAGATTCGGAAGCTATACAACCATAAAGCAATTTGCTCAAGGCTACGTTGCGCCAGGGGAAAAGCTCGGCACAGTAAGCACCTTCGGTATAGGTGGCTTGGCAGGTCTAATTACTGTGTAAGTAGTGGACGATTGTTGCAACTTGAGCTATGCTGATACTACTCAGATATACCACCCAACCTCTGGATACTATCAAGACACGGTAAGGCAGCCATGCAAATACTCCATGGAGATGCTAAAAATGAGACAGCATGCAGTCGATAGATGCGCGGAAGGAATACAAAAACAGCTTTGAGTGTGCAACCAAAATCGTGAAGAATGAAGGCTTCTTCACCCTCTGGTCAGGAGCAGTCCCACGGCTGGCAAGGCTGATATTGAGTGGAGGCATTGTTTTCACGATGTATGCACTTCCCTTGCTGTTTGATGGGCAGTCGCTTACATTCACAGGTATGAGAAAACAATGGAGGGACTAGATAGACTGGATCCCGAACGACAATACGTGTAATGCAGCTTCGATGTGGCCTGCCAGTTTCCCAGTCAAGCGTGAAATGGCATTTTTGCTATCCCATGGGCGCGGAGCTCATCCCGCTAGTGGGGGAGTGAAGAACCACCTTTTTCTGAAATCATTTGTCAAACCATTGCAACTTCCACACCATCTTTGCCATACCACGGAAACGAGCAGAAAACCCATACTTTAGTTCAACGGCCACATTGGAAATTCGTCCTGTCTACAGCTTCTACCCCTCATTGTCCTACTGTTCTGCCTCTACCTTGCTCATATTCCCCAAGCTCCTGCAGATCGGAGCACCATGGCGTGGATATCAACCGGCTCAACAAATGCAGCTCTGATCAAGAACCTCACAAACAACGGTCTCATCACATCCGAACGTGTCAAGAATGCCATGCTAGCTGTATGCCCCACTCTCTTCCAACCCACGCCCGACCCACCGCGATCCCTCACTCCAGCTCGTCCTCACCGCTTCACGGAGATACATAGTTGACACCCCTCTCCCAGGTCAACCGCGCCCACTACGCCCCCGCAACCCCCTACCACGACTCCCCCCAAGACATCGGCTTCGGCGCCACAATCTCCGCCCCGCACATGCACGCCTCCGCCGCCGAAACCCTCCTCCCCCGCCTCCACCCCACCGCCCGCGTCCTCGACATCGGCTCCGGCTCCGGCTACCTGACCGCCGTCCTCGCCAACCTCGTCGGCCCCGCGGGAACCGTCGTCGGCGTGGACCACATCCCGGGCCTCGTCGATCTCGCGCGCGCGAACGTGGCGAAGAGCGCCGAGGGCCGGGCGATGCTCGAGGGCGGGCGGGTCCGGTTCGTCAGGGCGGACGGGCGGTTGGGGCTCGAGGAGGGCGGGGGCGGGTGGGACGCGATCCACGTCGGGGCCGCGGCGAAGGAGGCGCACGAGGCGCTGGTGGAGCAGCTGCGGGCGCCGGGGCGGCTGTTCATTCCGGTGGGGGAGGACATGCAGTATATCTGGGTCATCGATAAGAAGGAGGATGGGAGTGTGGCGAGGGAGAAGCTGTTTGGGGTCCGCTATGTGCCTTTGACGGACGCGCCGAAGGATTGAATGAGTAGGGAGGGGAAAAGAGAGAATGGCGCCTGGTCCGGTGTCTTGACGGGACGGCGCCGAAAGCCGTACTGGCTGGGTGCTTACGTCTTGAGGCCAAGGGAGCCGTTGGCCTTGCAGCGGGCAACTACAGCGCATATTGCAAGAGCCTTGGTGCTCTGGTCAGGTCGAGTCCCTAAGGACTGCAAGCATTCACAACAATCGACCTGATTTTTCACGTATCCCAAATACACAGGTATGAGCTACGAGAAGTGTTTCAGAGGGTACTTTGGGTTTCATTTAGCTACGGCTAGACAAAATTCAAAGCTATTGTTATCAGGTCTGCATCGATCATTGGCAGACCTTGTGCCTCTTACTTTGTTTTTTGGGGATTTTCCTATTGCTATGCTGGCATTTCCTCTTGTCCGCTGTTCGGCGTTGGTTGAGATCCATTGTGCTAGTAGAGGAACGGCAGAAGTCGTCAGAAGTCGTCAGGTACGGCCATCATCCTCCCATCGGAGCAGAGTAGACGGTAGATGAAGTTGATAGCCAGGTAGTGGTGTACCACCTGACTGCTCTGACAAAGGGTTATGGCCAGATGTTGAAGGCCTCAAAAGGAGCGCCTTGTTGGGAAGAAAACGATAGAAGTTTGCCGGTTTGATGGCTTTGTAGAAGCTTACATCATGGTGGACTGGGTTGGAGAATTTGATAGAGTTCTGGTGAAAGGCGGGAACATAGATGCTTCGGTAGCTTGGGGTGTGACGAGAGTGTGAGGAAAAGGTGAGTATTGCAATGTCGTGGTGTGATTGCAAGTTTTGATCGAGTGGAACCGCCAACAAATGTCAGCATCGTGCAAAGAACTGGGCTCAAGAGCCGATTCCCGAGAGGAGCCAAGTTGCAGGACCATGGGAATGATCCCAAGAAAACGCCATGAAAGATGCCGTTGAAGTGAACGCCTTTTTGTACATCGTCTCTAAGATCTCCTAGGACACCGCAACGAAAACTGAGTTCGCGAGATCCGGGCCGCGCAAGTCGAAATGGCCTAAGAATATATACAGAGTAGAAGGTCGTATTCCCGTCATCAGGTCGCATCGAAGTGATC
Organism: Platismatia glauca; assembly: GCA_963556305.1. Taxonomy (NCBI): domain Eukaryota; kingdom Fungi; phylum Ascomycota; class Lecanoromycetes; order Lecanorales; family Parmeliaceae; genus Platismatia; species Platismatia glauca. Next base: position 1,162,211 of record OY745764.1, on the reverse strand, counting down.
GAAATTGGCCAACGCCAATAATGAAAATCCGAGAAGCAATGGAAAGGATCAAGCCCGAACAAAGCAGAATGCCTCCGTCCCCCTATTGAGGTGTAGAGTTATTCTGTCGGGTTTGTTGAGAATACCCCCTAGAAGGACCTCGCTGACCTCCACTCGATTGATTCTGGTAACGCGAGTTGTTCTGAGGGTTGGTCCCGTTGGTTTGTTGGGATCCACGTCCATTAGCTGAATTGCGTCCTTGGCCAGGGTAGCTTCCGGTGGAATTGCTAGGGCCTCGGTTGATTCGCTGATTAGGTCCACCTTGTTGTTGGCCTTGGCCAGATGCCTGACGTTCAGACTCAAGGTTTGATGCCGGGCGAGGGATGTTTTCGGGAGAATCGTAAGCGTAGAGCTTCTTGTCAATGGATTGTGGAATGGCTGCAATCTCAGTACCAAGCTCCTGCTCAATCTTGTAGAGGTTGAAGCGATCTTCCCAATTAATCAGGTTGATCGCCACTCCCAAATGTCCGAAACGTCCTGATCGACCGATACGATGGAGGTAGGTCTCCGCATTCTTTGGGAAATCGAAATTGATGACTACATTGACAGCCTGAATGTCGATACCACGGGTAAGAAGATCAGAGCAGACAAGATTGCGGCATACACCGTTCCGGAAGTCGTGAAACACACGATTTCGATTGTGTTGCAGCATCTTGGCATGGGAGTAGAAGCAGGAGTATCCCAGTTCGGTAATCTTTTTCGCGAGCAGCTCCACACGGTTGGTGGAGTTGCAGAAAATGATGGACTGGTTGATCTGGAGTTTGGAGAAAAGAGTATTGAGGCAGTGGACTTTCTGTTTCTCTTCTACGAAGCAGTAGTACTGCGTTATACCTCGAAGAGTGAGCTCATCCATCAAGTTGATTTCGTAGGGATTAGTCATATATTTATCCTGGAGACTGTAAGCGTCGGCCATAGAGCCTAATGGTCCAACTTACCTTGAATGATTTGACTATTATTGGAAAGGTGGCGCTGAAAAGCATAACTTGACGCTCTTTAGGGTGGAAACCGAGCAGTTGTTCAATAGTGGGCGTAAATTCCGGAGAGAGAAGCTTGTCTGCTTCGTCCATGACAAATGTCGTACATTCGTCAAGTTTGACGACCTCTTTTCTCGCTAGATCTGCTATTCGGCCAGGCGTGCCGACGATGATGTGAACCGTTTCGTGAAGACGAAGGATGTCGTCTTTGAGACCAGTTCCACCAGTCGTGACCATGACATTGATGCCAAGGTGCTGGCCCAAGGTTTTGCAGACTTGTGATGTCTGTAAAGCAAGTTCTCTTGTGGGCACGAGTATCAAAGCCTGCGTCTTCTGCTTTTCCGGCTCGATTTTCTCTAGTGTGGGTATTATGAACGCCGCAGTCTTGCCTGTGCCGTTCTTTGCTCTTGCCAATATATCTCGCCCTGTCAAGGCGACGGGGATGGTTTCTTCTTGGATGGGTGAAGGCTTCTCGAAGCCTGCCGCATGGATTCCCTTGAGAAGGTCTCGCTTGAGAACAAAATCTTCAAATTCCAGGCCTTTGGTGGCCGTGACATCCTAAATTAACAATCAGCTCTGGTATCCCTAGGGGAGCATGATGCCACGCACCTCAGTCTGTGGTCGAGTATCTTTCCCAGGAGCCTTGGGCTTCTCACTTCCCCTCTTCGCCAGATTATTGTCACTATATGTTATGAGTAATTGGCCAATATTTCCTCTTTGAGCTCGCAATAAGCAACTCACCCAAGATTCATCTTGGCGGCTTGATCCACCAGCGCTGCAGCCATTGTAACCTAATGGCTGTGATGTGTTGTATTTTGATGAGAGCAAGATTTGACGTCAATTTTCAAGACCGGTAAAGGCAACCGCAACGCACACGTAAGAAGGTGGGAAGGAAAGCACGAGAGTCAACGACTAAGGTTAGGTCAAGTGTTGACAATAGGGTGGGTGTGCATGCAGAAATGGCGCCTTGGATATCAGGATGGGAATGATGAGGCTGGCACGTCCGTCACAGTGTGAGTCGGAACGCTCTCAGCTGCAGGAGCTATGTTGAGGTAGACGAGTGTAGATTGTGATACCAAGGAGCAAGTCGGTTTTCGCAAGCTGTTCAAGAAAGAGGAGGGCGCAGGAGGGTTTTGCTGGGAGATGTGCAGATGACTTTATTTAATCTTGAGAGCTTTGTAGATTATCAGAGTGAGAAGTAGCGAGGATGTTTGTTTGTTTGTTTGAGGACGGTGTTGTTATTTGAGAATTACTACTGTGAAGCATTGAAGTGAGCTTCCGAAGTCGAGGCGAATGCCAAGCCACTACTCCGGTTACACCCCCGGATGCAACGCCCGGATGCAATCGTAGGGTTAGGGCTTCCTCCCACCAGATATCCCTTATTCCCTCCTGCCATTCGTAGTAGGTAGTACCACTACAAGATATGATGATGAGTACGGTCTACCTAGCCTTGCTAAGACTATATCTACTTACACATATACTGAATATATAAATCAAAGTTAGGTTGCTATGCTGAAATACCAAATCGCACCTTAGTAGGGCGACTTTCTCTGTGAAATACCACTTATCCGAGATCGAACGAGGCCATCAACGGCGACAGCGAGGTTTGCGGGCGGCGCGTTACGGCTTCGGATAGTCTCCAAGCATGTATAAACAAGGTGAGCAGGCTTGACGAAGTTCGTAGTACCGCTCTAATTGGCGACAAAGACACTATGGTCTCTAGTGCCAAATGGCACCCTCGCGCCAACAATTTCTGCCATCATTGTTCTCTGTATTGGACTTGGAGAGGACTCAAAAATTCAATCCTGCTGGTTGATTTGATTGCGTATCAACCATTTTGCTCTTGACTTGCTTTTGTTTTCTTTGCTATTGTGAGATCGATGCTGCAATGCGGATTATACTACTCGTACAGCACTTTTCCATACCACCGCTGAAATTTTTGCCTCCAGCACGGACTCCTTTAAGTAATTCACAGATCCTTTCATCCTAAAAAGTCCATTACCATTAACATTTATTACCATGTTGTTTGGAGTTTGGGATATTCTTTTGCGCTGAGTCCCAAATCTGTGAAAACAGCATCATCACCTTTGTACCATTAGCTTGCAGTACGTTCCTAAAGGTATGCTTCTACAATACTACTCACCCTTCAGATGCTCAACGCGAATCTCATCCTCGTGCTCCAAAGTCTCCATCTCCTCCAGCGGTGTCTCCTTCTCTGGCTTCTCCTCTTCCCCTTCTTGAGGCTTGGCTGCTTTCTCCAAAGCGTCATCATTGTGCCCAATGAGCAAGAATTGCGTGTTTTCGTAGTTGAGAAGTTTGGGTTGGAGTGGCATCCAGCCTCGGCCGTGGAATTCGTCAAGGATTCTGCAAGGTTTTAGTAAAAGACTTTTTATTTCGTGACCAGCTGCGCAGAACGTACGCTTGTGGATACTCGGCCCCTTGTGGCAAGTTGGCATTTGCTGGGCCAGAAGACTGAGGATTCTTGGCGCTAGTGATGTAGCTGCCACGCTGTCTGAGCCCCACTCCCTGTGCAGGTCTCGGAGTCAGCATTGCTTCATCGAGGCAGGGTATGGAGTTGCGAGACGAGTCTCGGAGTAGAAGGTCCTCTCGCTCCCAAAACATATCTTGCGACTCGTTTTCGATACTGAATGGGAAAGATCAGCTCCGCAATTTACGAACCTGCTGTATTTCGCCGAGCTCGGAAGGGATGGTCAAGATGTAGGCCAAGTGAGTTTCGCGACCTGTCTGCGCGATAGCATAGACACCCTCGCCAATTGGAGTCGCGGCAGGGGTATGACGGGCACCAGCTGTTTTGGTGGTGTAGTCAGAAGACGACAGCTGGCTCTTGATGTCATCCATGCTAATCTTCGCCTTCTCAACGAAGGTCATGAATCTGTCCTTTGGGCTAACGGGAAGAACTTTCTTTGGTAGCGCTAGCATGCGATTATTCCCAGCATCGCCAATCGGACCATCGCCGAGTTTCGCGCCGTGAGGCAGAGGGCGCAGGACGATGTAGCTTCTAGCAATGTCTTTGACGTCGGTGGGATCGTTGACGCCAACGCGGCCTCGGAAGAAGAAGTATATGATACCTTTCTCGAGAATGCTTGATGGTGTGGCTTCTTCACGCTTTGAGGAATCCTCAACTGCATTGTCGGCTTTCGAGACTTTACTTCCAGTGCCTTCTTTGGTCACGTTCTTATCCTCGTCTTTGTCAGTGTGGTCCATGAGCGCATCAAAGCCATTCTTCTTCGGCTCCTCTTCGCCGTTTTCTTTTGCGTCGCCATTGGTCTCAGCCTCTATCTTCTCAGCAGGCTCCTCCTTTTTCTTTTCATCCATTGGCTCCTGATCCCTCACTTCCTCCTCTCTCTGCGCAACTTGATCAGCGCCTGTCGTGCCATTGCTCGCCCCAGCTGGCTCGGCTTCCTGTTCGTCCTTCATCTCCACATCCTCCTTGGAGTCGCCGTTCTTGTCATCACTGGGTATTGACGCCTCAATCGTCGTCTGCTCTTTCTCGGGCCCCTTCTTCCCACGCTTGCCTTTCGCAGGGGCCTCGGGTTCCGCTTTGCGCTTGGTCCCTGCGGCAGTCGCGGACTTGCTCTGAGGAGTGGTTTCGCCGGAATTCGATTTCGTCGCGGCTTGTCGCGTGGATCGTCTAGTGCCAGCCATATTGGAGGTGATTTTCGCTTAGGCGAAACGAGCAGTTGGTGAGGACAATGGATCGATTAGATGGAGTCGCGCGCGCTGTTCTTGTACCGAATAGTCAGTACGAGTACGTCCACGCGCAAGCTTGTCCTGGCACCATTGGCATTTTAAAAGACGTGTAACGCGCATCATGAACTTACCTATATCACGACAGCAGGCCTCCCGTCTTGACGATAGAAAAGGGGTACAACGCGATGAAGGACGTGGAGACCTCGGGTTGACTTGGTCCTTGGCCGTGGCCCGAGCTCAGAACCTGGGGTAACTTTGCGGGAACTCATGGTTCCTTAATCCTTAGGGTTCCAGTTTGTTACGTCATGTCTCTTGGCAGGAACCGCAGCCTTCGCAGGCTCTGACGATTTTGGCCACTTCAAACAGGTTTGTCGTAAAGAATTTACTTTCAAGAGAAATCTTGTTGTTGGACCCGGTATCAGCTGTGCCATGGCCCTGCTGAATCCGGGAAGATCGAACGCCGTTTCTGAGGCTGTACAAATCTGATGCTAAATTTATTCCGACTCGAGGCATTTCTCCATAGTCCAGACAGTCCAAGGTAAGGCAGTAGACCAAGAGCAGATGATCCCACCCAAGTATACAGTCTCTTGGCCTTCAAGTACAACGGCGTACTCCCATCATGTTAAATGAAGTCGTCATTGCAAATCCAGTTGTACCTTCAAAAATAGCCCATCAACAACACACTTCGAGTCCTCCATTGGAAATACAATCATCTCACTACTCGTAAAACCACCACCATGACCGCTTCAACCAACGACAACACCCCGTTCGCCGGCCTCCTTCCCACAGCTCGAGTCGAACTCGGTCCGCCAGCCGACAAAGACCACCCCAACTCCCACGGCATGGAAGACGGCGGCAGCTACTCCTCCCCCAAACCCGGCCACCACACCGCCTATTTCGACAACTGGAACCGGGAGCGCCAAGCAGCCCTCGCGCGCGGCGAGGACCCGAATGCCAAGTTCCTCGCCCTACAGGCAGCGAGGGAGGAGAAGACGGTATCTGGGAAGCTGAGGAAGTGGATGAAGGGATTGAGAGGGGACCAGGGGCACGGGCAAAGGTTGACAAAGGAGGAGGAGAAGGAGGCGATGGCAAAGGATAAGGAAAGGGGGAAGGAAGACGTTGTGAGGTAGAAAGACTTGCATTTGGCCAGTTTGAGAGAGCGTTCGATTGCAGCGCCCTATGATACCCGGGTAGAACTTAGCCATTATACGGCCTTCGAATATACCTTCACGATCTCGTCCTCCACTTTCTCTAATTTGGCGGCTCGGACGCCACTCCTTCGTTTACTCTCTAGCTTTTCTTTGTCCTGCTGCATGCTCTGAATGAGAGCACTTTTTATCCTAATGTTATGTCCATATCTATAGAAAAATACAGGGATGGGTATAATGGCTACCTGAATCAGGCCCAATAAAGTTGCGGCCCAATGGGGACCCAATTTCGCGTACACTAGAAGTTGCGCATGTCAGTGTTGTCTTTCGAGACTGAAACCTATGCAGTGAGAGACATCTGGAAGTGCGTGAGGACTTGAGGGCATTGCGAATCAGGAATATGTCCGGAGCGGTAGAAAACTGTGCCGGTGATGAAAAGGAGAGCTTGAGAAACCCATACTTGCTGGTCCTGCAAGTGGTAGCGTGCCACCTAGGAGAGATCGAATCACCGAATTTCCAGCCATTGCAGAGGCAGCGTAGACTACAAAGATTTCATTAGCGCCGAGTCTCTTCAAGCAAGTTGATTGCCTTACTGCCATAGCTGTGAGCAAGGTAGTTCGATGCGTATATGAACACGGCTGTATTTCCTGCGCCGAAAGGTATACCTGCCAATATAGGCCAGATCCAATGTACCGGAGGTACGCAGGTCCAGGCAAACCACAATTCTCCGACAGGGACCAAAACAGCAGCGATGACAACGACACTGACCATGGCCTCAGGCGGTACTTTGCCAGTCTCCGGGTCTTTCTTGTGAGAGTTGATCATTCTTCGAAGCAATGGCTCTGTACCAATAACCAAAAAACACCCTATCAAGATTCAAGATTTTGGAGTCAGCATTTCCATTCAAAGACGGAGTTCTAGTCGCACAGCAGGTCTTAAGAGTACAGCACCCCCTTTCTTGCTTTCCAAATCCAAGTCTGGTCGATTCGCAGAAGACAGCTTCGAAGAGTAGCTTACCGACAGCCAGACCGGTGAATGCAAGCCCGGATATGCCGGCGGTCCAGCCCCGTACACCGGTGAAAACGATAGGATAGGCGACGAAACAGAGATATAGAATGCCGTAGATGATCGCTATGTATAGATCCCAAAACATGCTGCGGAGCTGTTAGATTCAGTCCCTCAAATCTAAAACATTGAGGAGAAGCAGACCAGATCTACACCATATGTAGTCAGCATTGCCACTTGAAGACGAGTTGGGAGTCTCAAGATGTGTCTGAGGAGTCTTGAAACAGGAAGCTTGATTTTTTGGCTCTCGCAACATGTCTGGGGACTAAGAAGAAGGGACAGAAGAGGAGAACATTGCTCGCAAAAAATGCTTACAGGCTCTGTAAACACCATAACAAATGGCCGGCTGAGGTTGACTTTCAAGAGCGGCCAAAACTTGATTTTATTGTCATAGCGAGACCAGTGTCGATCATCGTCCTGCTTCTCCCGGCGAAGCTTGGCCTTCTTTCGCAGTAGGGCTGGTGCGTAAGTCTCCTTCAGCATACACATGAAAATGAAGGCAACTGCGGAGACGATCATGACGATCCAATTGGTCCATCTCCAGCCAAGATACCTGTCCGCTTGTCAGAGGATTCTCAAGCTCTCTTGAAGCATCGAGGGTTGCTTTACTGCGTGGAGAATCCTCCTATTATAGGGCCAAATGTTGGTCCGTTGAATGGACCTATTGACCAGATTGAAAATGCCAATGCTCGATAGTCGTCGTTGACAATGTCACTAACAGTACCGGGGCTGTTGGCGATCCTATCGAAGGAATATTAATCAGGTAATGTGCTGCTATGCGGGAGGTTGTCACCGCTTCGCGAAAGATTGTTGTTCCCCCACTCGTTGCTGCGCTCCTCGCAGGGGAAACGGGCATGCTCGCCAACAGCGCCGGGTCGTTTACTTACATGGCAGACCCTGCTAAGGCACCAAAGAAGCGTACAATGATAACTTCGGACAAAGAGGTCGCGAGTCCGCAGGGGATGATCAGAACGATGAAGAGCAGCGTGCTAGCTATGTAAACCGGTCGACGTCCATACATTTCGGAAATCGGTGCGAGGATCACAGATCCTATTGCAATGCCAATCACTGATCGCATATTAAGCTCTCACGGTTGTAACTCTCAATCGCTCTCTCAAACTCACGGTAGGAAGTCACTCCCAAGGTTACGACAGGCTCAGAAGAGATGTGAAAATCAGTTTGCATCTCTGCCAAGCCCGTAGTGTAAGATGTGGAATATACAACGATGCACCAAGTTGACCAGGAGACTGCGAATATGGTGAAGCCCTTGTACCAAATTGGCCAGTTCTTTGGGTTCTGAAGATCGACTTCGTCATCCCAATCTACCTCATAATCCGGATGATTAGTCCCATTAGTTGCTATCGAGGCTGCGTTGTTGGAGAACACCGGTCTCAGAGACAATGGCAAGACATCTGGTGCCACAACTCTCTCGGAACCTTCATGATCAAGAGCATGGTCGTACATGGAGACAGGCTGCTCTATCGAATCGCATGATGGAGAACTTGATCGAATGGACTTGATAGAGCCTTTTTCTCCATCGATGGAGGGCATTGCAAAGAGCGGAGAAACACTGCGACAGATAGAAAGACGTAATAATGCTAGAATAGGACCGAGCCAGACAGGACAGCAAGAGATCGACAATCGATATGAGAAATGCCAGGTGCAGCGTCTCCCTTTCACCCGTCTCCTCGCTCTACCAGCCAGACATTCCTTTTACGATGAGAACGCCGTCGAGCAAGAGGAACAAAGGAGTAAGGAAGACGATAAGGCATGGCGTTCGAATTAATAATATGAAGCTGCCCTAGAGTTTAGGCTTTCTGGTCATGAAGCACGATTCTGCACCATATCCGTTAACGCCCTGGTGGCCCATCAACATTGATGCCAAGACTAGCGGAAAAATTCCTATATGCGAGGCTAGCCGAGCACGGCAGTTGCAGGCAACAAAACCCCGCTCTAGGTACCTTAATCGTGTCACTGTCGTCACCGTCACGCACCTATCAATACCTCGGCAAGCAGGCCATCGATAACAACCAATTCTGAAAAGCAACTTCAGAGCCGCAGATATCCTAGCAGCAACCCGGGACAAGTCCGAACAAAATGCCTACCTCAAACAACAGCAACAACCCGGTCGGCTTCGTCACCTCGACCGTGGGGAATGGCGTGTCTGGAGTGGCCAAGACAGCCGGAGGCATCGTCGGCGCCGCGGGCCGGGGCGTGGGGCAAACAGTCACAGGGGTCACGGGCAGCGCGGGAAAACCGGTGGGAGACGCGCTGGAGGCTCTGGGGAACGGTGTAGAGGGAGGGGCTAGGAGCGTAGGAGACGGGGTCGAGGATGCTGGCAAGGGGAAGAAAGGATTCTGGACTTGATCTCGATTGATTGATTGTGAGGATAGTTGGTGATGGTGTTGGGGTCGTCTGCGATATGGTTTGAGCAATCATGTTGAAGATGTCGATGTTGGTCGGAAATGCGTGAGGATGCAGACGCGGAGTATCATGGGATCAGACACTGGCTTCGAGCTTCGGAATCACAGAATAGCGAACATCTAAAACCTCAAGGAAAATATTAACTCGGGTGGAATCAACCCATCATGAAACTTACGTCTAGCAAATTATGGAGATCTACGAAGCAGGTTGAGTTTTCAACGAACAATTTCGGGGGCAACTTGCCTTTGAATGTCTCAGTTTAGGGTTCGTGAAGAGTCATACAGAACATTGATAATTGGGGTCAAAAAAAATGCAGCCCTGATGAATGTATTGGTACAATGCTCGCATGTAGCTGATCGCTGAAATCTATAAGGATAATATTCACATAAGGCTACAGCCTCTCTGCCTGCATTGCTCATAATACCCTTCTTCTTCCTCCTTCCCCAACGCCATACCTTGCCGTCTTTTCACCCCTTTGACCGTCAGGCTCTGCTGACCCGCACCATGGTACCATCTCAGACTTTGAATCAAGCCACCATACTTATCGTCTACACTGATCGTCCACTTGCCGCTGGTAACTTCAACCGTGGTATTGTCACGAGGGAAATGGAATTCGGGGAGAAAGACTTCTGTGGGTACTCCTTCTGAAGCAGCCGTCTTGGAATTGAGCGAGAAAGTGAATGTTGCGTTACGCAGGTCAAAGCCAGAGGAAGTGACATTTCCGACAGTAGCCATTGGACTAGGGCGCACATATGCCTCTGCAGCACGGAAGCCGGGCGTGCTACCAATCTCTGATGGTGTGTTTGATTTATGCGACGAAATGGAAGGGGTCGAGAGCTTGGTTTTTAGGGTTTCTGGAATGACAGGTGACGTATCAGTCGAGCGGCTTTCGGAAAATGCAGGCGAATTTCGGTCTACAGAGACAGTAGAGCCGTTGGGGGTCGGACCTGGTACTTCCGAATTGGGTTCGGGATGGAGAGGTAGAGGTTTGTCATCGAGTGAGAAAATGGAAAGGTCTTCGCCATTCCAAAGGTCGCCCCATTCGTGGTTGTTCTGTAATCGTCAGTCATTGTAGGAGCCCGACTACAAGACTTCAGCTTACCGTAGCCATGTATAACCACCAAGCGTAGCCATTGCAACCGCAACCTTCCAGCGCAAAATGGTTTGCATCGATAGCGGATGACTGACTAGAGTAGTCGCCGGTTTTGTAAGCGTACTTATCGTCCATGTCGTATGGTATGCCGATTTCAGTGAAGATGCAAGGATGGTTTCCCATATATTCCATTCCTTCTTTCCGGATTCCAGAGAGCTGATCTCTGAAGCAATTTCTGATTGCCGTCTCCCCTACCTTGACAGCAAAAGCTGGTGACAGATACTTTCCTCGCAGAATTCCAAAAACATCAACATTCCAATATCGATTCCTGCCAACAAACTCAGCTGATTCTTTCCGCTCCAGACCGCTTGCACTCACCACTTTTTCATCATCAAAGTAACGCCGTCATAAAAATGAGGCGCGAAGACCATGTTTGGGTCATCGTCATCAGTATCTTTGATTGAAGGGGGTATTTCGAGAACGGGTGGTTGACAGAACATTATAGCATTTTCATGTATACTTGTAACGGCTTTCCGGTGTCTTCGATAGTAAGGCATGAAGTAGTTGTTTGTGAAAAATTCATAGTCGATTTTCCTGCCACTCTTCGGCTGCCTTGCGAAGTAACCTTTCTTCAAAAGCTGATCGTTTGATGGGTCCCAAATCCCATGCTGTGCCCAGATGCATTCCCCCAGTTTCCAGCCTGGATCCCTTTTCCAACCGTACCTTGAGTCGTCGTAGTCTGCCGGTAGCCAAGCCGAGTCTCCTTTGGGATCTACTAGCTCAGTGCCAGATTTGTATGGTCCCAAACCACCGAAATCCCAGGTATCCATTTCGCATGCTCTACCAGAGCCAGTCAGCATTGCTTGCCATGCAGTCGGCGAAGGCCCTTTCTGTAGTTTCTGGTCATCGGGGATGACCGAAACATCCTGCCAGCCAATGAGGCCTCTGTTCGGCTCGTTCATACTCTCCCACCCAATCACCACATCATCTTCGATATCTTCTGCTTCGTGTATTCTCAGAGCGAGATGACGACATGCTCCGACGAAGTGATCCTGCAAGTAGTCTTGGATATTCTTCCCATCGATGACAGCCTTGGGCGTAAAGTCTTTTCCACCAAAGAACATGGTAAAGATGACTTGACACGCCAATCGGGTATAATTTGTTGCCCAGATCATTTTTGGATATTTGGCGGGATCAGGGTAGGTGTTTTGTACCCACGCTGCTTGGGTCGAAGGAAATGCCCGCGGATTGAGTCCCATTGCGTATATTGTCCACATGGGGGCACCAGAACCGCCAGTGAATCTCGACCAGACATCTTGATGAGGGTCCATGAATACGAAGAAACCGTATCCTTTTGCCAGCCTCAAGACCTCAATGGTATGCTGCACCCACTCTTCGTCATATTTCCCAGGTCCGGCATGCTCAATGGCTTCCCATGTAAATACGTAACGCATCAAATTGTATCCCCATCTCTTCAGCCGTGAGAAATGAGTATGGGCTTCTTCTATGGAAAAGGGTCTGCCAATAAAGGATAGTTGGTCTCCCTCGTAGAACCTGTCGGGATTGTTCGAGGGTAGATCAGGCTCCGTTGGGAACTTGGCGTCTCCGGCGACATTGATACCACGCAGTGTAACCTCCCTGTTCTCGCTGTCACGAAACGTGCTTCCCTCTACCCTCAGGCGCAGGGGCGCCATGGGCAGTCGCAGTGACCGAGCAGGCCCGAAACGCGGGGGAGCGTGAGCAAGAGCGTTTGGTGGCCGACCAGTGGTCACATCTGCTTTAGAGGTTGGGGAAAGACAAGCACAGAATCCAATTCTACTGTCGACTCTTCAAACCACCCTCCCCCGAGCAAGTCTGCTGTCCGGAACTCGCAAAGGAGATGAAAGTGGAAGGCAAATGGGCGGCAAATGACGAATGCATGTGCTCCGAACACCCCAGCTGCAGATCTCCCGCGCCCAAAAGAGCTGTCCAGCAAACAAACCTTTGCCTCGTTTTAGAATTTATACATTTCTTCAGTAGTTGATCACAGCCAAAGTCTCTCAGTTTCAGATCAATCTCCCTGACGACATGCCATCTGATCCAGACCCCAAAGTGAGCGTACTCCTACAGCATGTCCAGTACAAAGGCTGCTCTCAAAGCCGCAAAAGCTGCTCTAGATGCGAACAAGTTTCAGGATGCAATTGATCAGGCCAAGACGGTGCTGAAGACAGATTCGAGCAACTACCATGCGTATAGATTTGCACCCATATCCTATATTCTATCGGTGGCGAGACTGACTCTACCGCCTTCAGTAATGTATTCCTAGGCCGAGCGCTCGAAAAGCTGGATCAGAACGAAGATTCCGAAGAAGCTTACAGAACTGCTATTGGCATAAAAGATAAGGATGTTCTGGCATGGCAAGGTTTAGTGGCTCTTTACGAAAAGCAAGCTGGCAAGAAGCTTGACAACTATCACGATGCTGCAATTCGGTTAGCGGAGATACTCATGAATGAGTACGTGGGTTAACGAAGTTGATGGGTATTGTGGCTGATAGAGTTTCGATATGTAGGAATGACAAGATACGATGTGAGACAGTTGTGCACAAGTACACAGGGAATGCCAAAAAGTACGGTTCTAGGGCACAATACAAAAATTCTTTGGAGGTTCTGCTGCCCACCAGTACTCTATATGGATATCTCGAAGGTCGAATCCCCCAACCAGATTTTACATATTCCAAGATTGCAGAAATTGTAGAGGCGGAAGAAAAGGAGAAGATCAACACGGAAATTGGGCAACGACGGACTCGTCTTGGAGCGAAGATTGACCAAGTCACTTCAGAGGTTAAGAAAGAAGTTTTGGAGAATAGTCTGCTCGAGTCTTTGTACGAAGGTATTATCGACTGGACCCACGATGACGAGATACGACGTCAATCCGAGGAGAAACTCCTCCAGCATGCATACGACACTCTAGTCGTCTTGCCTGCCGCGAAGAAGGCAGCCAAAAGGCAGCAAGTCCAGAAGATGGCACAAGGGCTGGTTATTTTAAAGCACCAATTCCTGCTTGCCTGGACAATCGACCTAGAGTGGAAAGATGTTGCAGATATGGAGGAGATGGATGCTGGATTACTTACAGAGTTCATTGCACTATTTCCAGACAGTGGGCTCAGCAAGCTGCTAAGAGGTTTCCTCGACAGCGACATTTCTCCATTCTTGAAAATGACAGATACTGCCAAGGAGCAGAACAAGGAGAGTGAAGACCATTTCCCAATGTCCGGAGAGGACAGGCTCATCCTCATGACTGAAGGCATGGAAGAGAGCTCATTATCAATTTTAGCACACCGTATCATGGGGCTCATGTACTTGCACCTCGAAGAATATGAAAGTGCTGCGAAAACAGCACGACAAGGGCTACAGCGTGTCTCGAATGAATCCGGTATGTCTGGCCTTACCCTAGGAAATCTGTTCGACGCAATGAGAGTTGTACTGGCCACAGCATTGGTCCACTTCCAAGCACCGCGACATCATCCAGAAGCAATGGAGTTATTTGAGGACGTCCTCCACCGCAAATCTACCGAGAGCTCCGCGCTGATCGGGATTGGCTTGATACTCGAAGAGCAGGAGGAGTACGTCAAGGCTATCGACTTCTTCGACCGTGCCCTCAAGCGAAATTCCGACCCCAAGATAAAAGCCGAGGCAGCGTGGTGCAAAGCCTTGAATGGCGACAACGAGACGAGCTTGCAGGAGCTCGAGGCTTGCCTTCCAGATATGGAAGGCCCTGATACACGAGCAAAATTGCTACGTTCTCAAACGTTATATCGGGTGGGCATGTGCATCTGGAATCGAGAAACTTCTACTAAGGCGCGCAAAGACCGTGAAGGGGCATATGCTCGGTTTCTTGCTTCACTGCAAGCAGACTTGAATTGTGCACCCGCTTACACGATGCTTGGGGTATACTATGCCGATTATGGGAGAGACAAGAAGCGTGCTCGGAAATGCTTCCAAAAAGCTTTTGAGCTATCATCATCTGAAGTCGAGGCCGCGGAGCGCCTGGCTCGGTCGTTCGCTAAATCAGGCGAATGGGACCTAGTTGAGATTGTTGCCCAGCGGGTAGTGGAGTCTGGTAAGACCAGAGTGGCGCCTGGGTCGAGAAAGAAAGGAGTCAGCTGGCCGTTTGCAGCCCTAGGAGTGGTTCAGCTAAATAATCAGGATTACCCAAAAAGTATCGTCTCTTTTCAGTCCGCACTACGGTCTTCTCCTGAAAATTACCATTGCTGGGTAGGCCTCGGTGAAAGTTACCATAATTCAGGGCGTTACAATGCTGCCACTAAAGCTTTCGAACACGCCCAAAAGCTTGAGGAGACTACCAAAGACAGTATCGTCAAGGAAAATTGGTTCTCAAAATATATGCTCGCAAATGTAAAGCGAGAGTTGGGCCAGTATGATGATGCCATTGCTGGATATCAAGAGGTCTTGAAGACTAGACCAGCTGAGTTTGGAGTCTCCATTGCTCTGTTGCAGAGTCTTGTCGAAGGTGCTTGGCACAGTATTGAGCTTGGCTTCTATGGTCGTGCAGCAGACGCCGCGAGGGAAGCAATCTACATTGCTAGAGGCGTTGCAAAAGAACACCACGAAGCTTTCAACCTTTGGAAAGCAGTTGGTGACGCCTGTTCCATATTTACTTATGCATCAGCTTATGCTTCAAGGCTTCCGACTGAAGTAATATTATCGCTTCTGGAGGCTGACATCGATCTACAAGTGTACAACATTTTGGCAGAGATAGATGGAATCAGTGATGGCACATTGCAGAATCTGGTTCTACGTGATCAGCAGACGCTTTCTCCCCTCCAATTGAGCATAAGCGCAGCGATACTGGCCCAGAAACGTGCAATTCACACTTCTGCCAATGATGTTCATGGCAGAGCTGTTGCGTGGTACAATCTCGGCTGGACAGAGCATCGCGCGCATGTATGCAGCCAAGATGGGCCTAAGGCGGATTCCAAGAAGAAGCTACTGAAACATCTCAAAGCATCTGTACAGGCGTTCAAAAGAGCAATCGAACTCGAAGCTGGTAATGCCGAGTTCTGGAACTCTCTTGGCATAGTGACAACAGAGCTCAACCCAAAAGTCTCCCAGCATTCGTTCGTTCGCAGTCTTTACCTCAATGATAAGAATGCAAGAGTCTGGACGAATCTGGGAACACTGTACCTGATACAGAATGACTTTCAGCTTGCCAACGACGCCTACACACGTGCACAGTCTTCCGATCCCGATTATGCGCAAGCATGGCTTGGACAGGGTCTGTTGGCCATGCAAATGGGAGAAGTTAACGAAGCTCGGAATGTATTCACCCACGCTTTCGAGATCGCCGACTCGGCCTCTCCCGTGATTAAGCGGCAATATGCCAGGTCCACATTTGATCATCTCCTCTCATCTCCACTCAGCAGCACGACAAGCGCTATTCAGCCTTTGTTCGCTCTCCATCAATTACGCTCTCAAGGTTCTGCGAATTCTGCTTTCCAGCATCTCTCATCTCTATTTGCTGAGCGAGTCGGCGATTTTGGCGACGCAGCGGTTACACTCGACCTAGTCGCTTCGAACCTCGAAGCGGAATATGAGACGTCAGAGTCTCCAGTCCTTCTTATGCGCTTTGCTCTAGCAAAGGCTGACCTGAGCCGAGCTCAATTGGCAGAGCAAGATTTTGAGCCTGCAGCCGAGAACGCAGAGATGGCTCTCAACCTTTCAGAAGAAGACGTGAAGAACGAGGCTCGTCGGAAAATTCGACTCTCGGCGCATGTGACAGCTGGTTTAGCATACTACTATCAAGGGACGATGGACCAAGCTATCAGCATGTTCCGAAGTGCTTTGGAAGAGACGCAAGGTAACCCTGACATAGTCTGCCTTCTAGTACAGATACTATGGGCGAAAGGCGGCGACGAAGAACGGAGTGTGGCTCGAGAGCAGTTATTCGATTGCGTAGAGAACCACCCAGGTCACTCAGGCGCTATCATTCTCCTCGGTGTCATTGCTGTTCTAGACGATGACCAGGATACCATTGAAGCCGTGACAGCGGATCTGGAAGGATTGCGAACCCGAGACTCCTTGACCGCCCAGGAGCAAAGCAAAGTCGCCAAGCTACTGA
This sequence comes from Platismatia glauca, assembly GCA_963556305.1. Lineage (NCBI taxonomy): Eukaryota > Fungi > Ascomycota > Lecanoromycetes > Lecanorales > Parmeliaceae > Platismatia > Platismatia glauca. The sequence goes on along the minus strand of OY745764.1, from coordinate 1,145,640 downwards.
CGACTATCTCCGCGCTTTTCCCTAGTGAGGAAGGGCAAGACGCATCGGAGATGTCGCAAGCAACCGTTACGACCATGCTCGCACCTACCCAACCCCACGGTTGGTCGCAGCTGGCTGGTCTTTCAGCAGAAGGCTATCCTGCAGAAATGGCTGTGCTTACAGCAACGACAGCTTGTCCGCCTCGAGGTACTCTTGATGCAAGTGATCTTTCCAAGGCTTATTCGGGAACGGGGAGGCTCGATGATGCACAGAGAGCTGTCATGTTTGCCCCTTGGACTGCGCAGGGTTGGGAAGCCCTCATCTAAAGGTTATGCTGTACGAATAGATGATGTGATGGTTCTTGATGATTTTCAGCATTTCCAGCATGTAGGATATCCGAGGAGACCTACAGCATTTTGACAGGCGCAATCTGAGGGATTGCTTGCATCATAGTCAGGACTCAATGCCAAGATTCTCTGCCCCTGGGTTCAACTAGTTCAGACTTTGCTCATGGTCTCCTCACAGTTTTTCCTCAATTCTTCAACGCCATCTACATCTCGCCATCTCTGTAATATCCCCTGTATTTCCTTCCAATCCCTTTTCGCATCCTCCACCCTCCCCTCATCAACCATCACCCCCAGCCTCCTCGGCGTCCCCACCACCCACCTCACCGTGTCCCGCTGCCCCCTCTTCGCCTTTCCCACCTCTTTTTCTTCTTCCCCACCATCAGCCTCACTTCTACGGTTCCCGTCCCCCGCCCCTGCCACCAGACCTCTCGCCGTCTCAGCAATATGCGCGACAGCCGGACTCAGCGTACTAGTCGTCGGCGTCAACGGATCCATATTATCCCTCATCCTCCGAATCGTATCCGTCGCCGCGATCAGCTTCGAATAATTATCATACACCAACGCTTTCCGCTCCCCATCCAGTCCCTTGATCTCATTGACCAGCCCCGCCTCGACCCTCAGCACCCCTTCCAACCCATGCCCCGCGAGCACCGACTTGACGTACGCGTCCGCGTCGAAGTCTGGGGTGTCGAGCTCGCTGGAGGGGGGTTCCGGTTCCGAGGGGTGCGGGTTCGAGGGCGCGGCGTTGGGGACGGCGGCTTTGAGGTTGTAGTAGTCGCGGAGGGCGGCGCGGTGTTGGCGGCGGGTCGGGGCGGGGGAGGTGGTGCGGGATGTGGTGGGCGTGCTGGTGAGGGAACCGGAAGGGTTGGAGGGGCGTGGGGAGGTGACGGTTGCCATTATTGTAGAGGAGCAATGTTGAACAGTGGAACAAAGGTTCCGGAACTTTTGGAGGAGAGACGCGACAAGCGCGGGCATTCGCTTAACTATCTGAATTGGGACTTGTTCTTGCTAGCGGTATGATTATCTTTATAGCGATATGAGGACTCGGTCAGCATGATTCACCTGACGAGATATCGTCGATCTTATGCGGAGAATTCGGAGGTGATTTCAATGATCTGAACATGAGTCGTAGCGCTTGGTATTGTATCAAGCAGTAACGAACGAGCCCCCTTGTTGAAACCCAGCTACAATGTCGGACCCAGCGGCCCAGATATCCGCTCAACTCACAGCAACGAAATCCCTGACGCCAAACTCCACCTGGCTGTCCAACTTCCTAACGACTCAAAAGCCCACTACGCCCCTCCCCGCTTTGACACAAACAGCCTGTTTCCGTCTGCTAGCCTCCGACATCAGGAATTCTCTCACTTCCGCCTCTTCGACCTGCTTTCCGCAAGACGTGCACAATGCCAATTTCAAAGAGCGTCGCCTCCCTGGTGCGATTGCCGTGCAAGTGTTGGCCGTCGAGGACATGAGCAAGAGCCGCTGGGAGCAGATCGAAGCGATCGAAGCGCTGGAGAGGGGAGAGGGCACCAAGGGAAGAGAGATCGTTCGCGTGGTCGCTACGGAGGAGGGTGATAGCGCAGGCGCAACTGTTCAGAAAGGTGGCGGTCCGCATAAGTTATTGCTTCAAGATGCGGCGGGCAGACGGGTGAATGGGATTGAGCTGAAGGGACTAGAGGGGGTGGGGCTGGGTATGAGCATTGGCTGTAAGATGGTGTTGAAAAATGTGCTGGTAGCGAGAGGAGTTGTGCTGCTGGAGCCTGTATTCATTACGGTGTTGGGAGGCAAGATTGAAGAGCTCCATAAGGCTTGGAAGGAGGGCAGAAAGGCGGAGTTGAAGGCTGCTATCGAGGAGAATGAGCACGAAGCACGGGTTCGGTCAGAGCAGAGCTGATTCGTGGAGAGGTTGTCATGCGTCGAGAGGAGCCCATGAGATTGGCACTGGCCTCGACTAGAGTTATCGCTCTGAACAGGTTCGAGTGAGTCAGAAATATCTGAGTCTGGAGCAGCGGAGCTGATCATGGAACCTAATATTGGCCGTTTGCAGGTGAAGCATCGTACCCTAGGTCCTACTTACCAGTCATGAGGGTTTTACCCGGATTGAGAGTCGTTTCAAAGGAGCAGATTCCAACCCATATCGTCAATTGAGCAATGCAAAGACTAGATTTTGACAGACTTTCAGGCCGATGACCACGGAAGAACACCGAGCATCTGTTCTAACCGGATCTTCAACTGTTTTGTGGACCTTTATCCGGTTCTATACGTGACCATCTGGACTGGTACCCGGTGTCACTCTTTTGGTCTGCAAAACTCGGTCTCCCACACACAGAGCTTCTTGTCATAGAAACTTGTTGACACGACGGTAAAGCCCGCCAATCCCCCTTCACCATACTTGGGACGACCATCGCTGGCATAAACCATACTTTCGTGCTCCACAAACTTTGCTAGGACATTGATGAGCCACTTTCCACCCTCTGCTCGTCGGACCTCCAGAATCCTTACGCCAGCATGCATGCAACTAGCCAGTATTCTAAACGTCGGACCTAGAAGATCTTCCGAGTCAGGGCCATTAATAAGGGTAAGAGACCTCATCCATAGGCCAGATGCTGTTATAAAGCCTGGGCTTCCGGGGGATTTGGTATGAATAATTATGTGCCTGGAATTTACGTACCAATACCGTTGTCTGGCCCCACGAAATCGAGGATTTTCAGCCTCCATACCCCTCCTCCTAATTTCTCTTCCGCCAGAACCTATAAATATTTCGGAGTCAGCAAGCTTCAAGGCAAACGTCCGAGCAATGAGTCAGCCCAAAGCCGTTTCGAAACCCCATTTGTTCCTTCCTTCCGGCTAAGGTCGTCCGAGCAATGAGACCATTCAAAGGGGTTTCGGTAAACCTTTTACTCCCGGAACATAACTCGCGATTCATAGAGTTGTCTACACAAGGAAGAAGTTGATACGAAAATTTACATACCATTGGCCTGGAACGTCCGTCGAGGGGCAACAACAGGGCTCGAACATATTCATCGTAGCTGCCAGTCAAAAGGACTCGTTCCCCGTGGAAATCAGGTTGTAATGGCAATATTGCAGTCACCCCTGCCATATGGGTCTTTATATCGCGGATTGGAGCCAGAAAATCGTATCCATGGGAGGGTACGTTACCATCCCCAAGTTTTCCGCTGACTGGGTGAACCAATAAACAGTGCCTACATAAGGCAGAATCGTCTCCTCCTGAGTACAATTCTGGACCAGAGTCGTCTTCTGCACTTCTGCACGCCCATGCGATTGTCCATGTTTCGAGGGAGTGTGCCTCAGTCTTTCTGTAAGTTATGGGAGGCTGGTGCTTTGTATCAAATATTGCAATTTGCCCGTCAGATGAAGATGCCGCTATTGCATCTGAATGGGACAGTGCGCGGTTCCAGGCAAGCGACAATGTAAGTGATGATTTAGGAAAGATCTGATAGGTATTGAGGATTTCTATGGGACCGGTCCCATTACCGTTCATTGTGCATAGGCAAACTGCCCCATTGCTTGTGGCAATTGCGAAAATCCCTTTCTTCATTCGCGTGAATTGAAGGTCAAGAATTGCAAAAGAAAGGTACAAGGTGTGGTAGAGGGCTCTGTTTCCCAAATCAGCCTGCCACTTTGGAGGACTTAACCCATGGTTTTGAGCTGACATTCATGGAAGCAAACAACACAATCGCTAAGCATTTTTGCACATCATGTGGGAACTATTCCCAGAAGCTTCGTGGCATTGCACGGTCATGTCTAGGCGAATGCAAGCACTCACAGTCTTTGGGCATTCAAATTAAACAGCATCAAACTACCACTGCGATCCTGTGGTGGTACTCTGATTTGATCATCTCCTTCTTTTGTAGATGTTGTATGGCTGGCCGTCCCTGACTCAGACTCAGGCTCTAAGTAGTACGTGCCAACCACAAAAGAGTCCGCATGGAAAGGGGAGAACTCCATGCAACTCGGCGGCAAGTCTAGTATGATAGTGTGATCAGACCGGATAGGTTGAACGCCATCCGCCATATCACGGCCATCCATCACCGAGAAGGAAGAGTGAAGTCCCGCGTCGAGGGGAATCATCCTGGCGAAGCAAGTAACAACGCCGTTAGGGCTGCTGTAAACTCCGGGTAGCGGCGGTGCAAGTTGATAGGAGTAACCAAGCTTCGAGACTAATTGAAATTCTGCTCTTTGAGAATAGATAAACAGTCAACAATTGGTCCACAACCGCGTAACAATTGCAAAACTTGAACGAAGAATGTCTACTATGAAGGATGATGGTGTTGAGGATGTGGACGGTGGCTTCCTTTCTGACGATTCGAGCTTCTATGGTCCGTTCCTTCGCAGGTCCGAAGCTCAGTCGATACTTCCATTAACCACACCAAGGTGATGACCACCTTCGCCGTGAGCTTGAAGACCGTGCAGCAGCGTTCGATCCCTCTCAATACCATTCTACCCAGAACATTCCTCTCTCCGTAACCGTTTCCCCTACAATGGCTCCAGCTTCGACTTCTACTCCTGTATCGGAGAAGGTCTACAACATGTATGAGGGCATGTCTGCCGGCCGCCAGCTATCAGAGACCGTTACCTCCTTCTTATCACGGCTCCCTCCTCTCACTACCCCCGTCGCCAATCACGGCCCCTGGATCTATGTAGCGGATCCGCACGCAAAATCACGCCCCACGGATGAAGATCGCGCAGGATTGATCGAGAGAGGCCAAGAGATGCTCGAAGACTTCGAAGCCACAAGAGCCGGCATCGAAGCCTCAATGGCCGGCAAAGCAAAGAGCGCGATTGGCCGGAAACTGACACCGCTACGCAAGCGCCTCGAGGCGGACCTCTTGGCCGCGGCGCGGGAAACGGGGTGCACGTCGGGCAAATGGATGCTCTTCCCGATGCCCGACGACGTGAACAGGGTGTGGTCCCTCGTCGCCACGGCGACTGCGGCCGGGAAGCTGGGACACGCGGCCAAGGTGGCGACGGATACGGGGTCCGGCGACGTGACGCCGCGACTGATTTGCGTCTACACGGACGATTTCTCGGACGCGGGGGATGTGAGGAGGGTGCTGGGCAGATTGGTCGACATGGGGCTGGTGCCGCGACGGGGGCCGATGGGCGAGGGGAGGGGGATATATTACAAGGCGGACGCGTTTACGTACCTGGGGATCGACAGCAAGAATGGATGGGGGCTGAAGGCGAGTCTGTTCGCTTCGAAAGATGTGCTGGCCGAGGCAGAGTGAAGGGTTTGGGGAGATGGGAGGAGCTGGATGAAGGTGGTGCGGTGCAGATGGCCCTCGTCTCGGCTTTTGCGAGAGCGTCCGAGTGTCGTTGCTTCAGCTGCGGATACCCCATGTACAGCATGTTGCTCTTTATTTCCTTAGAATGGCTGCGATCATGTATCGCTTTTCTGATCCATGTGTTTGATATGCGACCAATGCACTCGCTCCCGTAGGAAGTTGCACGGGACACGAAAGACACGTTTCGCTCATACCTGTCACCTTTGATGAAGCCCCCCGTGGCTCTCCGCCAAAGGTTTCGGGTCTCACGGGGAGTGTCGCGACGGAAGTGATGCTTGTGATTTCCCGCCGTCTAAACGATAGTCTCCAGCTCCCTCGCATATCCGATCGTGTTCTCAATGACCTGTCCGCTCGCGACCAAGATCTCCTTCTCATTCCGCACGCCGTCGCCTTGCTGCAGCGGGAAGTATATCCGGCCGTCCTTCACCACCCAGCCTCGGCCCCGCGCGAACTCCACCACGCCCCCTTCGCTCTCGAAGAACAGCAGGTTCTTCGCGTTGGCGATGGGGAGCGACGGGTACGCTTTCTCCGAGCAGGACGCGATTTCCGAGCGGATCGTGCCGATGAGGACCTGGCGGGCGGTTGTCAGCAACGGCACTCGACCGAGCGGCCACGGGGTCGCCCACCTCGCTGAAGACCCCGAACTCCTCCCCCGGCACCCCCTCGCGTTTCGTTGCGCCCCAGACGCGATCGTAACTCCCCTCCATCAACCACCGCTCCAATTTCACCGGGTAGCCGATGAACTTGTCCGCTTCCAGTCCAGCGCCCGTGCTCCCTCCCATCTCCACTTCCAGCCCCTCCAGCACCGTGTGAAAGCCCGCGTAGTCTCCCTTTGTCAGCAAGAGCAATAAATACAGGCCTGTCACTTTACTCTGTTGGCCGTCGCCTGCGGGCTTGAAGGAGGACGGTGGCAGCTCGTAAAAGGGCAAAAGTTGCTGGAAGTAGCGTGTGAAGGCGTCTGGATCCTGGAGGCGGATGGAGAGTAGGGCACCGGTTTCGAGCGTTGTTCGGGCGAGCCCTAGCAGCTGGGGGGAGGTATTGGGCGTGGGCAGCAGGGCGTTGAGACTGAGAAGTTGCCGTTTCGCGGTGGAGAGGAGGGAAGAGGTTTTCTGTGGCGAGGGAGGTGGCGAGGACTGCAGCTGAGTGAGCGTGGTATTCAGTTCAGCGGTCGACATTGTGGGAGCTGCAGCGCGAGCTTGTGGGACGGGGAGAAGCTGATTCTGATGTGTTTTGTCAAATGCTGAGGCTCTGGCAGACGCTTTTGAGAGAATCGAGCGTAGCGCAATAATCGCCGGGCGAAAGCCGGCCCGAAGCGCCGCGGAGAGATCTCCGATCCATGTCATGTTGTCTTGAGTCTTAATACCTAAACACAACAGGGTCCAAATGCTGTCGCAGATATTGATTTTTGAATTTTCTTTATCTTCTTGCTTTCGTCGATGCTCTCGTAAGAACCGATCACCGTGTTAAAAAAGGATCGGGGCAAGCTTTCATTATGTACGAAAGCGTCATGCGGATTGGCTTGCCCGTTAGATTACTGCTTGAGGAAACAAAGCACTGCTCCTCTTCTTCGTCACACGATCAGATAAAGAGGACTACTAATGAATCTAATGACTGCATCCCGCTGACCTTTTCTTCTTAACCGACAATCCGCTCCTGGCCTCTCCTCCGTCTTCAGATATCGCTATCACCCCATCAACCCCATCTTTGAATCTGTCTCATCAATTCCAGCCCTTCACCATCACCATGAACTCCGCATCCGCACCTAATACTGGAGGTACCGGTGTCACAGACGACCGCGATTACCTGGACAAAGGCCTCGATGCCGTCGAGAAAAAGTTTGGAGGAAAGCGCTTCGCGGACCCGAACACAAACCGTGCCATGAATGAGAAGATCACGGATTTCATCCGGAAGATGATCGAGAAGGTCACCGGGTGAGTCGATTGCTTCCACAGAGACTCGGCTGTCTTGCACAGGATGGCTGTTGTTATTGCTATGCTGATACTCGATGCGTGCTCTAGGAAGAAGGTGCCCGCCAAGTTCTCCAATTGAGCATTGCGTGATAAGTGATGGAAAGGGGCTTGCTGGTGGGATGGCTTGGCGTGCCTCGAGGATACCCACTACGAGCGTGATAATGGTATGTGCTAGCAAGGGGTCATGCGTGGCTGGTCAGCTGGGAATAATGATGTTTCTATGAGATACTTAGATCGTTCAGACTGTCTTGCCGTGGCCCTGCGCGTATGCCAAATGATACGAGTACTGCGCGACAATTCTACTAAAGAGCGTCAAGCTGACCAGATACACATGCTAGCATGCGAACTAACACTTCCCATGATGACCTGTTGAAAGTGAAGAACGGAGCAATTTCTCGACCTCTGAGAAAGGCTTAGGCATAAGCGTTGAGCGCTGACTGCAATCGGCCTGCGAACTCTGGGCTCACTTCTCCGTCTGCGATTGGTAGATCCCTGCTTCCCTTTTTTGGATCCCTGAACATATCGTCCTCGTCGTCAGCAGTGCTCGACCAAGCCCTATTGCTCGTGTCCACTCCCCCATCCATACCATCCGGCCTTGGGAAAGCGTTGTAATTGTTGTAGCCCTGTGGCTCGAAGGCGCTCAGCCTTGTCGGGTTTTCAGCGTCTCCATCCACATCATCGCTGTTGTAGACAACCTCGTTGCTCCTCGGCAGATAGCGACTCGCTGGACCAAGCTCTTTCCTCTTCCTCCTAGTCTTCTTTGCCCTCACATCTCCATGCACTTCAGGGTCCCATCTTTCATCGAGTGCATCTGCGCCTTCGTTCATTATCCGGGAAAGCATTTCGTTCGCTATCCTGCGATAATCCATTGATTCCGATCCTTGTACTTGTTCCTTAAATCTTAACCACGCAGCCTTCTTGTCATTGGCAGTCCATCTCGCTCGGAACTCGTCATCTCCAATTGACTTCCATGGAATATTTCCCTCTTCAGGAACATCAGTATCTAACATCGCTTGCAGGAATGCATGTGAATCCCCAGGCTTCATGTTGGCGATTTTCTTGGAAGCCTGTTTCATCCTCCAGGGGTTCTTTCCTGGTGGAGACTTCTTTTTCTCAATCTCTCGCGATTCTCTGATGGCTTTCAGGTAGTCTGCTTGCTCCCGCTTCTTTAGCTGACCCCATTTGAAGCTGCATTGTAGCCGTGATCTTCCCCCACCATGTTCGCCCATACGATCGCTCACAGATTGCCAGTTGATGTGTTTCATGTCTTCAACTTCCAGATCCGATTCGGTCCCAGACTTAGGCACATCCTCACCCACCTCTCTGGCGCGCATCCGGTCCTCTTTCATGAGCTGCATGCAATCCAGTATTGCTGTACATAGGTTTACAACTTCCGCATCTGTCCATTGCTCTCGGTTGCGGTGCTCCGCATTGACAACGTAATTTCGCCATCGGTCTCGGCAGTCTTCGGACATGCGGCCCAGCGAATCACTAATTTCCTTCCATGCTTTACCTTTCTCTGCAACCGCTTCCTTCAGCATCTGATCTTCTTCTGCACTCCATGTCCCGCGCACGAAGTTATGAAACCGACGTCTACAGAATTTCTGGACGGACATCCGAGAGCGATAAGGCAGTATGTCCTGGATCTCGTGGAAGAGTGCTGAGACCTGGGGATTCCCTCGCATTTGAGTTTGAATCAAGCTATTGAAATGCCAAATAGTCATGTCGTTGGCTTCGCAATAAGTGTCGCGAAAGGCAAGCAACTTTAGAACCTCCCCAGCTGAATATGCGCCTCCGTTCTCCGCATTTTCATTAACTGGGCGCTCGGCCTGTTTGCCTTTTTGGCTACCTTCACGCTCCTTCTTGGATCGGGCTTTTTTCTTCTCGCCATCATTCTTGCGCCGAGCACTCTTCTTGACTTGCACTTCATGGCCTGAGATATCAAAGTCTCCGCCAGCAGCGTTGTCAGTGAAAGGTGAGCCGAGCCCGGATGATGTCTGTCTCTGCATATCTTCAAATCCAGGCAGAACCTGGTCTTGGATGTTTTCTTTGTCATGTTGGAATGCATAAGGACTCATGTATGGTAGATCGGTAGTATTAATGCCTTGCATTTCTTCCAGTCGCTTACGTTTGCGCGGTTGCGAAGAGTCAGGCCTGCCAGAGCCTCTCCCGTTCTTCTGTAGAATGTTGGGGTCCTCGTCATTTAAATTGCTCTCGGCGGCCGAAGGTGGCAAAGCGTTCATGCTGTGTAATTCGGGATCAATGGGCATGTTGTCGCCTTCATGTTTGTGGAACAAATTAGCTGAGCTCATAGTGATTTCAAGGAAGTCACCGAATGCTTCGAAATCAAAATGTGGGTTTTCGTACCTTGTTCGTGCGCAGATCTTTGCTGGTTAGCTCCCTGATCGTCCGTGCGTCTCTTGCGCTTCTTTCTCCTTTGCTTCTCGGTGGTCTGAGGCAAGGTATACACGTTTGTAGGTAGCTGACAGGCGGCATGCATACCTTCTCCAACCTCGTCTTGGCCAAAAGGATTTGGTGGCTGTTGCGAGAAGCTGAACATATCAAGGTCGGCGATACCAGGCGGATCAGCACTTGCGGTGTCCTTTGCGTATTCCTCATAAGCAGCGACGTCATCATCGTCAGTGGGGATTTCATCAAGAGCATTCACCGGAGGAATGTTCAGGGGATACGGTGATGGCGACGAGCGACCATTCTGTCCTGGGAGAGTGGATGGAAGGTCTGGGTACATCTCTGCTTTATTGGAGGCCCCTCCACTGCCAGTCAATCCGTGTTTTACAGTTCGACTTCGCCTCTTCATGACCTTATCAGTCGGCCTGTAACTCATGGACTTCCGTTCACGCTCTGCACCATCAACGTAGGGATCTGTAGAAGGGCGCATTGGAGAACTTTCCGCCATGAGCTGCGCTGAAGCTGCGTGATTATCCTTGTAGTACGGAGCCCTGCTTTCATGGATCCGAGCATCTCTCATCTGCATTAGAGCTAGTGCGCTCTCTTCCTCTTGGTCAATGGGTCTATCCATCTCAGCGCTCTTTCTCTTGCTCTTCTTCGACTTGCCCCTCTTGTGCTTGCTCTTTCCTTGATACTCCATAGTGGACGCTTCTGCTGGTAGGAGTTGGGGCTGAGATGACTCCTGCCCCATCTCAGCGCGTGATCGAGACGCCCTTGAGCTGCCCATTGCCCCTTTCGATGTTTACAATGTTGAAGAGCCGCGGTGTCGATGATCCGGGTAGTTGAAGTGAAGAGATTTTCAACCGCATGAGAAGTGTTGATTGGAGGCCTAGCGAGACACTAGCGCACAGCATTGGCAGAACTTCGGCCGGCGAGAAAGAGACGCGATATCAGATTAACAACTACGGAGTAGTGAGTACCTACATACTCCATACGTAGGCAAATAGTAGTCTTTGGCATCTTTGCTTAACCTGTCTACATGTTGCTCCTAATATCCTCATGAAGAGGCAAGAGTATTTTGCCTCCTATCCCTACCCCTGAACTACGACGGGACTTTTACCGTCACGATTTCATCCATATCCGTCCCCAATACAACTCTACACACTAATCTGTCGAAGCTCAAGAGAATTGCAATATATGCTGCCCAAAGACATGTTGCAGCTAAATCCTTGTTATTAATCGTCAAATCTACTTCGATGCACGAGGTGTTTTCTATAGCGATAGCAAATGGCATATCAACTCAGAGTTCATGCATTGCGGAACAATTTCACAAATTACAAGTGATGCATCTCTGTGAGCATTTCGCACTCGACCAGAGTCTTCACCGTGGGCGTTTTATTCCGTAAATCCAATGAGACGTCTGTCTGGACGTCCGGAGGACTGCAACCGGCTCGAGACTGACCGGAGACTGCTGAACCTCATCTGCGAGACAATACTCTAGGCGCCGAGCCTGCTAATACTGGTCGAATGCGTACGTTTTGGAGCCGATCCTTCGTGTTTGATATTCGTTGATATTTGAACTAGGTCACAGGACATCTTTCGGGGAAAAAGGGGACCTCTGCGCTCCATCATGCTGCCTCGCAACCCCAACTGCTGCCTCGAATAAGCAGCGCTGACTCCGAAATCCGCGTGGGAGTCACATGGCAGGACCGAATCGAACATGGAGACGGGAAAGAGAAGCGTGACTGTCTCTCAGCAATGGCCAGACCGCCAGAGACAGTAAAACGTGCGGTATTCATGGCAGCAGAATCAGCGTGCTTTTCTCACCCGGTCACCGACTCTCGCCCACGCCTTTCGGCCCATGAGCACGCCGCAAAGGCGGACATCGACCGAGACTTGCAAATCGTTCGGCAACAGCATCAGGCTGTCTCCCGGCGCAAGTCACCGGATGGGCTTGAAGTTACCTCGCCGGCTTCATTATTGAAAAGTCTTCTATCCAACTCACTACGGCGAAATGCGAACGTCACGCACATTACAGAAGGAATCGAACCAGATCGAGAGCCAGAGAGCTAGCGGCATAGATCTTGCATGAACCGAGTTTGAAAAGTGCCGTTATGACAGGTGTGCGGGCCGCTTTACACGAATGGATCTGATTCTACTGATGTTGCTGTCTGCAGCATGGTCTAGTATTTGATCTTTTTGAGCATCAACATATAGCGGGAAGAGACTTTTTAGATTTACCGCTTTTTGTATGCAAACTACATGTAATTACCCGAGGTATCTCGGAAACACGCTTATTGAGTCACAGTGAGTCTTGGATCAAACATTACCGCCCGAAGCCTAAGCCTTGACTCTTCTCTCCAACAGCAGCTTACCTCCAGGCTTTCTCTCCACGAACCCTCTTCCCCTCTCATACACTTTCCGCCCTCTGACCCATGTTTCCCTCACACAACCTTTCATCTTCTTCCCAGCGTACGCGCTCACCTTGTTCCGCCACAACATACCCTCACCACGCTCACCAATCACCCATTCCGCTTCGCCATCAAATACGCAAACATCGCCATCGAATCCCACAGCCAATTGCCCTTTGCTTTTCTCGAGCCCTACTTGCAAAGCTGTGTTGGCGCAGCACCAGCGTGCTATGTCCTCTGGTGTGATGTTACGATTGTTTTGATGGGCAGAGGTCCAAAGGAGGGGAAGTCCAAGGCCAACAGACGAGACGCCGCCCCACGCGGAGAAGAAATTGCCCCGTTCGCTGTCATCTTCCGAAGGCGGTGTTGGTAGGCGATTGCCAGCAATGGAAGGTGGAAGGAGCTTGAGTTCGGGTGTACATGGTGAGTGGTCTGATACTATGGTCTTAATCACACTATCATCCTCCCAGAGGAGCTCGTCCCATAGCCCATCTTGGTTCGATTGCGTACGTATCGGTGGACAGCATTTGTGTCTTGTGTCGCCATTTGCTATCTTCTCCGATGCCAGTGTCAGGTAATGGAAGCAAGTCTCCGCTGTGATTTTGATACCGGCTGCTCGTGCTTCGCGGAGGAGCGGGATGGCTTCGATAGCAGAAAGATGAACTATGTGGAGAGGGAGATTTGGGGCCAGAACCGCCAGAGAAAGAATTTCGGAAATGGCGTAGGTTTCAAATGAGGTTGGGCGCGAGGCAAGGAACGTCTTGTACTCATCTAGAGGACCGATTGGTGCTAGTGGTGGTAATGACCATTGAACATTGTCGCCGACCGAATCTGTTATTGGAGGAATCATCTCGGCGTGGAACATCAACGTTGTGGGCTCGTTTGCCAATTCTGTCATGACTTCGGCAATATCAGTAGACGAGACGGCTGGGAATTCTTCAACTCCGCTATCGATCAGGAAGCCTTTGAAGCCTCTCACACCGTGCTGGATAAGGGGTTTCAACTCTTGGACGTTGCCGGGGACCACGCCGCCATAGAAGCCCACGTCAACCCAGCATTGTCCTTCGGCAGCTTTGACTTTCTCTCTCAGCCCCTGCACAGTTGTTGTCGGTGGTATTGCGTTCAACGGCATATCAATGACTGTGGTGACTCCCCCAGATGCAGCGGCCTGAGTGCCTGTCCAAAACCCCTCCCATTCTGTCCGTCCAGGCTCGTTGAGATGTACATGCGCATCAACGAGTCCGGGCAGCAGAACATCAGGCGAATAATCGGTGTAAGGAGTTCCAGCAGGGAAGCTTGAAGGTGGAAGGACCGAGTGGAAGACTGACGTAACTCTGCCAGTGCTGAGAGAGATGACTATTGTGGCAGCAGTCAGTTCGCCTGACAGGATAGCTCGAGAGGAGGCGAGGACAGTAATTGGAGGATGCTGTACTGTTGACATGGTCGTGATATAACTTGCTGCCGAGTGAAAGCTTACGCTTTGTTCGACTATGGAGGCCGTGCTATCTCACCCTTTCGCGGGCTGGGAGGTACAGATAGGCTGGCTGTCGTTTCAGGGTGGAATAGAATGGAGGAAACCACGAAGCTTATCAAACAGCTTTTGCTGTAGTATAATGGACAGCGGGAGAAGAGTCATGCATAGATCTGAGTAAGACTGTAGGAATGGTAGTACCTTACGTGTACAAAAGGCTTTGAAGTGAATCCACAGTGACAAACAAACAGAGCTCTTTGTGGGGTCTCTCAACCCTTCTTATCGTGTCACGCTCCTGCACCGCTCCCCACAGAAGCCTCCGATCTGCCCCGCGAAACACGGGGTTCGGGGGTCCTTTTGGGTTCATATTTCCCAAGGGTCAGGTTGGACATACCCAATGAAGTTTCCTTTACTCGATCCTTGGGTCAATTGAGCTTATCGCAGCGATGTCATCGAGTAATTGATTGACTTCGGAGCCGTGACCGATACTTTTGGGCTTCTTTGTTGTGCTTGCAAAACTTTGCAGGGATGTGATCTTATCATGTCCTCGTCGGAGTACGGCGCTTGATAACTAACCGCTAAGCGAGATCCGTGCGCGAGGGTACCTCGGTACCTCGCTTTTAGTCTGGAAGAAAAGGTCCAAGAACCCGAATTCCCATTCTTCAATCATGTAGACTGAACTTCCAGCCTCTTTGTGAGAAGGATGTGTTGTCGCATAAGTACAATGTTCACCTACCATACCGGCCGAACAGTACAGCTTTCTTTGCGCTTGCGATGATGGAGATTGGACTCCTCGCGCATGTCACATGTGGGTGCCACTAGCTTATCTCATCGAGTAATCGTTACTCGATGGGTTGCCATGAGACGTCAGTCTCGTGAATACCCCCACTATGGCTGAGAATTTTCCAGGAGGCTAAGTAGCTGAACGGCCAAGTAATTGACAGGTAGGATCTCTGACCATCCTCCCTTCGGCGTATCCAATTCATGGTCGACGCCATCGATCATGAAGGCCGTCACCCCGTGCAAATAATGGGCCGATTCCACCCATTGTTACGAGCAGTGCTATCTCAAAGTGACAAACAAAGTTTGACCAACTGTTAACAATATCTCCTTCTCCGATGAATGCCCAGTTAGATCATGCAGTATTCGTGAGGGGAAGAGGTCTCGTTTCTGGCATCTTGCCCCTACTTGCACGACTGATAGATAGTCATGTTGGCCTGGAACCCCGGTCACCTCTGTTGTGGATCTATTTTGCTTTTGCCCTGTAAAGTGAATTGACCAAAATTTACATCCTGTGCCCCGACTCCGTCTGTGGACCGATCATCCCAGTATGCGTTCTTACTATCGAGCTTGAATGGCAGCGTGTCTTCTGAGCAGGCACTTAAAAGTCGGCCAGATGCCTTGAATGCCACCCATTCATGCATTTTCATCCGGAAAGAATCTTCCTCTGGAAGCTATGGCTGCAGGCCTGTCGATCTTAGTCTTTCTGCTGGAAAGGCCAAGTTTTGGATCTTCTTTGTTCTGCATAAAAGCTTTTGAGACTTGCTCTGAATTAGTATGCGTCTTTGATTTCAACCCAGATTTCTCCATCAGTATCGAATGGCAAATTGCAAAATGCGTTGGGTGAGGCTGTTACTAAGAGCTCTCTAGGTGGAAAATTGTTGGCATAATGAAAACGGACAGGGGCGCACCTGACCGCTGCGAGTTCTACGTAGTTGCCGAAGACGACATCATTGGCAATACTCGTATACATTGGTGGTGGTGGTGATGATGCTACCGTACGAGGTCAGCCAGGCATCATATGTGGGTGGCTTCGTACAAAGCTACATGGGAAATACCAGTGCAAGTCATAGGAAGATACGTACATGATGGTGATGATGATGGTGTTGAAAAGCAGAAGAATGCGTCCTTGCAAGCGCAATGTGAAAAGGCTATTCAAATGGTCTTGTCGGAGTCTCAGCATTCGTCCGCCGTAGCAGGTGCGGAATGTGCTAGGAGCAGAGGCGGGAGAGATGCGAGAGAGGTCAGGCCAGTGGTGAAAAGGTCTTGAAGAAACAGCTCTATGCATGTATGAGATCTCAACGACCCTGCCATACTTCACTGCGATAGATAGCAAATTGGGCACCAATAACGACGTTAAATCATGACGGCTAACCGAGGCTTAGCGGCCAAATCTGTTTACTTGTGTGAACAAGTTCAGAGACGTAGCCTCTTCTTTTAGGTATTATCTGGAAGTTGCCTTTCTCTTTCTTAAATCGTTGTCCATGGACACCTTTGAGTCAATCAGTACAGCTTCGTCCCGGTTAGCCTTGTCGTCTTCCCCACGAATGACCCAGGTTTTGATTATCTCCTTGAACTCAATATCCTTTTTTCCCTTCTCGCGAGCTTCCTTGATCCGCCGCAGATATCCCGCATACACCACGACTTCCGCGATACCAATCATTCCGCTGCCGCCCATACTCAAGCCAAGCCTGGTGGGCGTACTCCAGTGGCGTGCAGCTAGCCAGATAGCGACACTACACGCAACGATCGAGATCATTATGTTAATGATCAGCGTCATCTGTCGATTAATGTCTGCATAGGAGACTTCATCGTCATCGCCAACATCAGCATGTGTTGCAGGGAAGAGCGCTGCATGGGAAGAGTTGGGAAAGCGTTGTGAGAAAGTCTCCGTAGGCAAAGGAGGGTTGATCATGCGCTCGTAGGCTCGATCCTCTTCTTCTCTCCGGAGACGGGCCATTAATGCTTTGTACTCCGAGGTCTATTGCGAATTAGTAGGCAGGATAATGGAGTAGAAGGTAAGTAGAACCTACAGGCTCAGCTTTAGGCTTTGGCGGTTCCACGTAGACTTTGGATCCCCGTAAGAGGTCGTCCAGATGGCATGAGACGATGGTATCGAGTTTGCCATTGGTCACATCTGTCTTGATCTCTCTCAAGGTCTTCGAAATAGCGATGATCTGTCCATGGGTGATAGGTTTGCCAATAGCAGGCTGGTCAAGCGAGGGCTCAGAGAGTTCGCTAAGAGTTTCTGGAACCTGCTCCCTGTTTTGGAGCTCTTTGAGTGCCCGTAGGATAGCAGGTGTTATAGTCAGGCAGACCATTATGCATTATTGCTATAATACTGGAATGGCATTTCCGTGACTGAGCGACAGCCTCTCTCCCTCTCTCCCTCTTTAGGCAAACGATCGTAGAGTTTGTTTCGCGTGCCGCTAAGATCGGACTCTCGGCGAAAGTCGGGCCGCTGTCATTACACTAACTCTAAAGCATACGAGTAACGTAACTACTTTAACCTTATGTGTGGGTTTTTCCACAATTTGAGCTCCCTCGAACGGTCATTCGCTCTTTCCGGAGGATCACTTTGGCCTCGTCAATGAGCATGAAATGTCGCTTGCAGTCTCTTTTTAAGAGCCAGAGAAATACGCTACAACGACCATCATATATATGCTCTGGGTGCCTTCGCAAAAGTCGCGATCTCACAAGAAGTCCATCTTCATTTGCACAATATCCTCCAGCCCGTCGACGCTTTCAGTCAACATTAGCACAGGCGGCGTCGGTTGTACATAATGTGTTTAATGATGCTCCCAAGTCAGATCCCCGGCTTGCAGGAGTCTCAGTGGATCCTCTTCGGGTTGTGGGGAAAGAGCTGAAGTTTCTCACAAAACACATACAGCAATTACTGGGATCTGGGCATCCAATGCTAGATACAGTGGCCAAATACTACACTCACTCAGAAGGGAAGCATATACGGCCTTTGCTCGTTCTTCTGATGTCACGAGCAACTGCTCTCACGCCCAAAGCGGCACGCCCCTCTTCTATACCTACGGCCTCTACAATCGATAATCCCATATCAGCTCCTACAGTCCTTTCGGATATCAATCCTTCCTCTGCATCTAATGATCTGCTCTGTGCTGCCTCGATCGAGTCTGCATATGACTCAGAAGGCTCAGATATACTTCCCTCACAGAGACGGCTGGCAGAGATAACGGAGCTAATCCACACCGCTTCATTGCTCCACGACGACGTGATTGACAACTCTGTCGCTCGGAGATCTTCGCCCTCTGCGAATGTGTCCTTTGGGAACAAAATGGCGGTCCTAGCAGGGGATTTTCTATTAGGAAGAGCTTCAGTGGCATTAGCGAGGCTTAGGGATGCGGAGGTGATCGAACTATTGGCCACAGTGATAGCGAACCTCGTTGAAGGGGAATTCATGCAATTGAAGAACACCGCACTGGACGAGGCAAACCCTACCTGGACGGAAGAAACCCTTTCGTATTACCTACAAAAAACCTACCTCAAATCAGCAAGCTTGATCAGCAAATCCTGTCGAGCAGCCGCACTACTTGGCCATAACTCTCCGGAAGTGGTAGAAGCGGCATACTCATATGGCCGGAATTTGGGTTTAGCATTCCAGCTCGTCGACGACATGCTCGACTATACGACCACAAGTGAATCCCTTGGCAAGCCCGCTGGCGCTGACTTGGAGCTTGGCTTAGCCACTGCCCCACTGCTGTTTGCCTGGAAAGACAACCAGCAGCTAGGCGTTCTTGTGGGCCGAAAGTTCGCTGCAGATGGAGACGTTCAGATGGCCAGGGATCTGGTAGCATGCAGCGACGGGCTTGAGCAGACAAGAGCGCTCGCGCAGGATTATGCCGATAAAGCTGCTTATGCTATCTCCAGATTCCCAGACTCGGAGGCCAAGGAAGGGTTGCTGGAGATGTGCGTTAAGACGATGAAGAGGAGAAAATGATGCCAGAGCCTCGTAAAGGGTGTACATATGACAGCGTCTCCACACCAGCGTTCTGTGTGCGTCATTGTAAATATACTTTGGCATTTGCATCCGCATCCGCATCCGCTACTCATAAATACATAGAGTAGAACATAGCATCATCGCTCAAAAATTACAGCTTCCAACAGCTCTCAATCTACTCAGCCACCGCTACCAGCTCTCACCCTCCCACTCTCACCACTTCTCCTCATCCTCTCAAACCCCTCCTCCTCCGCACTCACCATCCTCACCGTCCCGGCGCCACCCTTCGGCCCACTCCCCCCCCTCCCCCTCGCTCCCGCAACCGCAGCCATCCCCTCCCTGATCCCCTCCCTGATCCCCTCCCGCTCCCTCTCCGCCGCATTCACCAACCCCTTGAAATACACCTCCGCCTGCACGCTCGCGCTGTAACTGACGGGCGTCCAGCTCCACGCGTTGCGCGCCGAGGCGTCGGCGCCGTGTTCGAGGAGCGTGCGGATGGACTTGAGCTGCCCGTATGCGGAGGCGTAGTGCAGGGGCGTGTTGCCGGACGTGTCGGTTGCCGCGAGGGGAGAGGCGGGACCGGGGGAGAGGGTGAGGAGGTGGGTGAGCAGGGTGGTGTGAGGGGTGCGGGAGGTGAGCATCAGCTGCGGGGGGGGAGAGCTTGGTGTCAGCAGGGTTCAGAGCGGGGGGGTTTGTGGAGGGAAGGAGTGGGGGTGGGGGAGACGCCGTACGGAGTCGGCGCCTTGCTTGTTCTTCCAGGGGATACAGCGCGGGAACCTCGTGGCCAAGAGCGTGGCTACGGCCTCGGATGTCTCGACCGCGAGTAAGAGCGGGGTATCCCAGTTGGCATTCTTGCTGATACCGTCGTCTTCATGGCCGGCGTCTATGAGGAATTCCTGACCCCGTTTTCAGCACCATGCTTCTACCTGTCTCAGGGAGTTCGGCTTACTCACAGCTATGTCTGACAGCCCCAGTTGTGCAGCTAGGTGGAGCGAGGTGTTGCCATTGTCTGCGAAGTCTGGGTTCTGCAAGCTCTTAGGGTTGCTCTTGATGATGCGTCTGAGAAGGGTGAGGTCTTTGAGGTGGATGGCTCGGCGGATGCGGATGGAGACGTCAGTCCTACGCTTTGTCAGGAATCGCTGGTGGGTATGCTCGGTATGGCGGACTCACATACTATCTATAGCACATGCATTTCAGGGGATAAGGCGTTTTGGCAGGCACATGAGCACGGCGGAGGTAGAACAATTCGAATGCAGAGGTATTATTTTGGCAAGGTTAACGCGAGAAGGGATGTCGAAGCCCACTGCTAGGATGGAGGTAGGCGTTCGGAAGTGTGACTTTCAAAAGGAGCGAATTACGTGAAAAACAGATACAAGTTCTATGGCAATTAGGATTTGAAACAGGCTATTGAGACTTCTATTTGTATGCTGTGATAGTGCGCTGTGGTAGTGCCACCAGAGCATGGGTATGTGAAGTACACAAGGGGTGATTAAAGCCGATGCGAGTATCAGCTCGCTGGCGCCAATTGCTGCTAAAAGGGTGATACCTAGGTAGAGGACCTCAGGTACATAGTAACACAGAGGTGAGCCGCCTAGGTTCTCCCAAACCTTCCAATGCAAATGATGAGGATCCGGTGACCGATGATTGTCCTTTCTTTCGAGTCTTCACATCCCTTCGAAGTCTCCACCGGCGTCATCATCATCCATTTCGCCCTCCACAATGTCCTTTGCCAATTCTCTCTCGCGCTCACGAGCTTCTTGAGCGTTCTTCAGCTCAAGTCGATGTTGGTTCATGGGATACCGCATTGCCTGAATTCAGGTTAGCTATTGACCCGACGTGGGTGTACATTCGAGTTCAACCTACCTTTACGCTCTCATCATGGAGACCGAGGCACGCTCTGATTCGGTCGTGGAAGGCTTCGCCAGGTTCACGAGTAGCATAGACATCCCCGAGCTCCTTACTCTTCATAAAACCATGCTCATGGTCGATGGAAGCCTCAATGACCCCGTCTCGGATTGCCTTGGCAACAATGTACTCTGCCGATTGCTCGCTCTCCAGGTCTAGCTTCATGCAAATGTCCCGCAATGAGATCTTGGCGTACGACAGAGACATCATGCGGATTCCAGTTTTGATGACATTTTGGCGCAAACGAAGGATCAGAGTATAGGTACCGTCACGTCTAAACAAAGCATTGTGGGTCTGGACAACGTTGAGAAATCCTTCAATCTTGCCAACGCGAACAGCCTGGACAAGGCTCAGGTAAGGCTCCATGGCGTGCTCGAGACTCGGTTGGCGAAATATGGCTCGGTCTGGAATGTCTCCCATGAGGAGCTCAACTACGACCAGTAACTTCGAAGCTGCTTGGTAGAAGCCACCCGCGCTTGGTGTTGCGGGTGACTTGCGAGTAGCGCCAACTAGATGCTCATGAGCCTCGGTGTATGACAGTTGGATTGCCCGTATCCGGCCAAGATAGTAAAGATATCGAGCGATTTGGTTGTTCGAGGCAGCAGCAGGAAATTCAGAGTGTGATATTAGCAGATCGGCTTGAGTGATGTGAGATGTAGATAGATAATTTCGGAGTAAAAGAGTAGTAACGGTAGCACGGGTGTCTTGGTCCTTTCGTAATACAGAGGTTCGAAGTGCGGCCAGCAAGTGTGGGCGGATGGACACAACGGATGCCATAGGCGAAGGAGGAAGTGGGGCGAGCTGCTCAAAGAAGAGAGAGTAGTAATAGTAAACGCGGGCAGACAAGGCATCTAGAGTACGACGGTTTAAAGTTCGAAGTCTCTCCACGAGGTTGCTGGAGAATTTGGCTCCGAATTCCGTTGCTTTGGTATCGTAGAGATGAATTTGGACAAGGATAGATAAATAAGTGTCAACTTCTGGGAGGACATCTTTCGGGGCAGCGGTTAGTTTGCCTGTGGTTTGAGACTTGTCCCTTGCGTGTGTGTCGATGTCCATTTCTGAAGAGACATTTGGGGTCTCGAATGAAGCTTTTTCTTCTCCTAAAGCAGCCAAAAGGGTCTTCGCAACAGAGCTTGTTGAGATGTAGGTTTCTGTAATGACTTGGGCGAGAAGACCTGGCGACAGGTGTTTCCGGATAGATGAGATAGACCGAAGGACTCGTAACGTGAAGCGGGCATCGAACTGTGCGACAGCGCGTTCTAAGAAGGCAAAGTTTGCTTTGATGTCTTGAGTTTAACATGATTAGCCCATTTCCATGAAACTGCATACAGTAGGATCATGGCCGGTTTATTTGCACTTTATCACTTACCTGCAACAGCTTTGGCTTTAGGATCGAGCTCGGGGCTGACACTATCGCTCTTATCGATGTTTTCCATTGCAATATCACCCTCTTCATCATGGCTCGGCTCTCCGGACAGCTTTGAGCTCTTCGGCGGTGGCACAACCACAGTCATCTCGTCCTCACCATCTTTATTTGTCCCTATTTTGACTTTTTCAGGCCCTTCATCTACCATATCAACATCTTCAGTCCCGTTGATGCCATTCTCCACCGGCTCGGTCCCATTCGTATGTGGCTTGTCCTCAGCTCCCTCCTTTCCCGAAGACTTCTTCGCAGATAAGGTCTTGCCCTTTGATGACGTTGCTCTGGTGGGCACCGGCTTGTCCTTATTGGAGCCGGAGCCTTGGGAGTTTGAGCGTGGTTCCTCGCCGTTTGTGGATGATGAAGTCTCTTTGCTGGACCTGAGGTTCCGCCTCTCGCCAGGCATGGTGGAAAGCCGAAGAGATTAGCTGACGAACGCCGAGCGGCGAATGCGACACCGGAGCTTGAGTGTCGTGTAGCCGTAAACCTCCGTGTATATAGGCTTGATTGAGGCAAGTAAATTCGGTGTCGAAGGAGAAGTCACAAGAAGGACACAGATGCCAGAGAATCGTGTTGTACACTCGTCGAAGGTTGCACCTGATGATTGCCGGTTAAGGGAGCGGAGTGAAGCTTCCACGGCCGCGCCTGGAATAAGGCGTTATCACTTCACCCAGCGCGAATCACAATGTAAAGAATTTAAGCTCGACCTTGGCTGAATGAGCAAGAAGGGAAAAGGATCCAGGCCTTGGTACGTGGTAAGTTGTCAAGTCGGAGAGGATGATTTGAGCATTGAGATGCTGAGTCGTGATCCTGCCTATTCCGTTAGTCACTTAGGGACAGGAAGTACTGCTATTATGATGCAATGTACATAACGCGACGTCGAGTGACTTGCCGAAGCGCGTGGTTCAGAAACAGCAAGAAAGACAACACCCGACTTCACTCCGCTTCTGAGGTCATTGATAGACAATGACGCTCCTGGACAATCATCTGGAGCAGATCTCATTGTCTTCTGCTGCAATTGCAGACCTTCCGTATGGCCCAGTGAAGACTTCAGGCACGACTGCGAGCTAATCCAGCTGTTGTAGATTCCCCCAACCTAGGATCTTCACTAATGCTCTACTACACTCCCATGATATCACAGCTCTAATTCGAGATACTGAAATTCATGAACGCGCTCTATTTACACTTGCCGAGCCTGATCGAGGCTCACGTCCTTCCGCTGCAAGTGTTGCTCGTCGTAGCACAATCCACGGCTTGAATGGCTCTGGGGAGCCTTACGGAAATGGCAACGGTTTAATGAGGAGTCAGGGGCCGAGATCTGCAGTAGCTACGCTTTTAGGAGGTGAATTAGGGGAGCAGATGCGAAATGAGGGTGCAAAGGAGGGCAAAGAGCGGGGGGAAGTCGATGTGAACATCTTGCTCAAAGGGGCGGAGAAGCTGTGCTCTGTCTAGTTCGTCCCCTTTCAATGTGGAAGTCATTCAAGCTGATGTATTTCTAGTCCTATCGCTGGGGCTCCCGAGAGAATCATGTCTCTGCGCGCTCGCTATGAACAACTCAACTCTTCTATTGCTCGATACGAGTCAAAGGTGTCGAGGCAGATGGCGCAATTAGCAAAGATGAACAAGCACAAGGATGGTGATGAAGATTTTGGTGGCGACGAAGACGATGAAGCGCTAGACGACGAGGACGTGAATGCTGTTAAGGGGCAGGGGGAAATCCATGTAACCGAAGAAGACATAAGAAGAGAAGACGACGAGATTCGAGAACTTGAGAAGAAAAAACGCCAGCTGGAGGATCGGGTCAAAGGGATGGAGCGAGACCTAGGGGGACTAATGAGGTGAATGATGTATGTGCTGTGTCGAGACGTACTTACACGGGACAAACTGCAATATTCCCTCACCATCCTTCCTCGACTGTCAATCCTCACGAGGATGGGATCAGAATCATCAGATGCAGCGAGTCGGGCTGTTCCTTTCAATATCGCTGAATAGCAAGATAAAAGCCCACATGCACGCGGGTTCTCGGCCACGCTGAGCCAAGCGTTGGTAAATCAAGGATGATATATCAAGCACCGAGTCCGCAATGCCATCAAGATGACAGGCTTCAAAAGTGAGCCTCCCCGATGTATTCGAGCGCAGAGAGCCGGCACGGAAGAATTGGAGAAGTCACTGTTAACACAACGTCTTCTTCAGCAGAGCTACCAGGTCAACAAGGATTACAGTCTCCTCATAGGGACACCAGGCTATTACGATACGTACCGGCGTTCGTTCGATTTAATAGCCCTGAAGACATCACCGCCGCAAATTTCCCGTCAGCAATGGCTCAGAGCAAGAAGCGTCCACGGGCTCTTCGAAGTTTTTTGGGATTTCCTTGGGCCGCCAGCCTCCACCATGAGCTCTTCCAAGCTTGTTGGATTCTTCTCGGCCAACAGCTTCCTCCATAGCCTAAAGTCAAAATTGTGTGCACATAAGTATAGCCGGACCACTTTCCCAAATCGGATTCTGCTGTTGCGTCCACAAATGCAAGAACTCCAAGTGCTTAGAGCAGCGCTGCGACGGCGGCGGTATTCATCACCCCCCTATTCGCAGACTTCCGACGATTACCGTTCTTGTTACCCTGGCAATCCACGTCGCCCATGTCTTGATACACATTCTGCGTGGATCACATTGACATGACTGCCGCCCATTTGACCTGTCGACAAGAGCATTCAACAAATTTGGAAATCGAAAGATACTGGTGGACCTTGGTCCAAGTAAACGCGTTTTACACTGATGAGGCGAGTAGTCAGGGTTGAGTGTATTTTGAGGGCTAGTGGTTTGAGATTGAAGGCTTCCAGATAAGTTTGGCAGTATTTTTGGTAACTGTACAAGAATCATCAGGCATAGAGATTGGTTCAGAATGAGATGAGATTTCACTAGGACAGGGATTTACTGCAGCCTTAGTTGACGTTCTGTAAATACGGATATCGATATCTCGCATGCGTGTAGACTCGAGGAGTTGCAGTTCGGTTTGTAGTCAAGATGGTCAAACAAGCGCAACCAGACTTGAGAGACATCCTTCAGTGTAGGTCAGGAAAACATTTGGGAAGTATCAATATCTCACTGAGCTGTCAGATCCTTTCCAGCAACAGCTATCTGAAATGCATGAGGTCCTCCATGTTGTCCTCTTAGCACCTGGTATCATGCAGCATTCATATGAGCCCCTAGTGCCGTTACCCCTTTTCAACGCCAGAGTCGGCTTGCATTGCCTTTTGCAAAGTAAAGTCTGCCTTTATGTCAATCTCATCTCACAGATCTCCCTTGCCTCCTGTGACTTTAGCAGCTTGGACAGCACTCAACTTCTGAGCCCATCCCGGAGTAGGTTGCGTTTTCTTGACGGTACGCAACTCGTCAGAAGCATAGCCAGGCACGCGAATGTTGTAGTTGCGCTCGAGAATGAGCTGTAGGTCGCGAAGTTCGAGGGTTGAAGACTTGCGAAGTTTTGCAAGGCGGCAAGCCGCGACGATTACTTGATCGACGAAATCATCAGCGACTTGGAGGAGTGTCTACCTTGGCATTAGCTGAAGCCGGGGAAACCCCAGCTATAGTGATGGTGAAGTCATTGAAGCAGGGCTCACCTCTTCAACTTCAGCGGTCAGACCTTCACCCTCCTCACCTTCACCTCCTGTGCCACCAGTGACCTGCCTGACCAGTTCCTCCAGTTTCTTCTTGCTGAGTACCCTCTCCCCTTCACCCTCGAGCACATAACCGGGATGCCTCTGGATAGCTGGCTGACCCATGGGACCCATTGCCACAGGCCCATTAGACAATGTGGGCCTTGATGGGCCCATGGACACTGGCTGGGTAGGTTGAAGGTTAAGATCTTTGGGGATGGGCATCTTAGCATGATTGTTTTGAGGGTCGCGCTGGTTCCGTTGATCATGAACAGGGTGACCGTGAGCGGAGACAGGCGTGGATTGCGGAATATTTAAGTGAGAGTATGATGATCGTGCTTGCTCCACAGCATCTTGATGCGTCAGCGGAACAGGCTCTTGTGTATTAGGCGGCATAGTTGACGAATGAGGTGGTGCAACGTGTGGCGAAGCGTGCTGCTGTTCTGAAGCCCGAGAATTGGTGTTGATATTCAGAGGTGGATGTGCAATTGAATTTGGCATCTGGCTAGGCTGAGGGCGTGAGATCGGCGGTTGATTCACTGGTGGTCGTAATGGCTGCCCATTGTTTTGTGGACTCATCGCAGAAGAAGGCCCTAGGTTGGGTTGATTTCTGGCAGCATCAAGAGCGGAGCTCACTGTGTGTGGTTGGCCTAGAGGTTCTTGAGACACTTGAGGTAGACCCCCCATGCCTTGATTAGTCTCCTGTTTGGCCGGCTGAGCATTTGGAGCGCGCGACTGGTCGAAGGTGGCGTTGTCGGGGTTGGCGGGTTTACCCTGCGCTGGTCGTTCTTTCAGAGCTCTTTGCGCGTTCACGAACTTTGTTATTTGGTCTCTGAATTGTTTCTGGACTTGCTCCACCTGAGCCTGCTGATCTTGAAGGCCCCGCAATTCTTGCTCAGTGAGAGGCCTATCTGAATTTTGTCTCTGTGCAAAGATTTGCTTGATCTCTCCGAGCTTTTTTATTGCCTCCTCGAGTGTCTTTAATTGTTGTGCGTACTTATTCTGGTTGTCTTTCACCCACTGCTTTGCACGTTCTGGACCATCGTTTGCAATCACGTGGGGCGGCGCTTGAATGTCGAGCTCTCTGACTTTCTGAACAACCTCCTTAGAGAAAATTCCTTGAGGCTGCGGTTGACTTCCACCTTGCATGTGTTGCGCCGGTAATCGAGCGTCTGGTACTGGGCCCTGCTGACCGGAGCTCGTAGGCCGAGCAACGTTTTGCAGACCACCATTGGCAGCCTGCAATGCCATAGCATCCTGTCTATTCCTGTTCACTTTTGCTCTGATATTGAGAGAAACCTCGAAAAGCTTTTTGTATGCGGTTTGATAGGGTTCCGAACCTGCGGAGGTTGTTTCAATAGTTTCCCACAGTTTTCTGATGCCTTCGAAATATTTCTCCTTTTGGTTCTCGGGAAAATGTGGAAGTTTAGGTATTTGCTCAGGTCTGATCAAGCTAGTGATTGGAGGGAGGGCGTTGCCCTGTTGAGCGGAGTTGGCATTTGGGTTGTTGTCCATCGTGTTGGCAAGGAGTAGTAGCAGGGACGTCACGGCGGGCAGAAAGCTGGATGAAAAGGCCAAGCGAAGGACAAGATTCTGATAACCTGGTCCTAAGGATACATCAACCAAGATAACTAGGCAAGCAGAAGAAGAAGAATAAAGAGTACGAATGTTTGATGTGAACGTTTGGTGGGAGGTTATGTACCTTACCTAGGTTTTTGTCTTTAGAGATGGAGGTAGCGGGGCACAAAGATCCATCCCGCAGACCCGCCGTTACAGTGCCTCGACGAAATGGAGTCCAAAGTTGTACGCATGCCGTAGTCAAAACCGACACAGAAAAGAGGTCTTGCAGGTGTGTCGAATAAGACAACCAGCGAAGGAACGAATGTCCATATCTCGTATGAGAAAAGGTGGTATTGTGGTACAAGTCGGTAGACTCGTAGGTACTCTACCTTACTTACGTGGAAGCCTGCAGCAAGGCGCGCTAATCCTAATGTGTTAGTGTAAGGCTGAGTGTGTCAAGAGACCAACGGTTCGCTCATGAGCCTCGGAGTAAAACACGAACACCCGTCAGACGCACGAGGCTGCTGGAGGATTGAGATGGCGAGGTAGCATCCCGCTGTGCCTCAATCAGAGACTTTCTCATCTCCTATCTGGCTTTTTGTACATAGCATGTAGCTGATAGCATCCTAATTCCTAACCACCTTCACTGCGGAAATTGAATTCCTTTGTCATGAGCAGCCAGCTGAACGAAGAACCAGGACCTTTGTTGTCCAACAAAGCCAAAAGGGGCGGAGCGCTCAGTGATAAAGAGCGGCCCAATAGCAGAGGTACATGATAAGTATCAGGGTTGTTACCATCAAGCTGAGTGGAAGAGCAGGTTCAAGCAAGGTCGAGGATGCTTTACAGACAGACACGTATACGCATAGCGTCCAGACGAAAAATGTGCCGGTTCCTTACTCTGCCATGCAACTTCACATGAGTAGAGGGCCACATGCACGGAAGAAACGACCTCGAAGCCCAGGCCTCAGATGGCATAAAAACTATGATTCGCCCGATAGTTTGAAGCAGGGAAGAATTCTCGTGATTGACTATATCAAACAAGGTACGATGCTTCCATGTATGAACGGAGGCTAGAACAAGAGACGCCAGCGGTGCTTTCTCATTCTTTGATTCTAATGGTCCATAGACTATTCCAAAGAAGGCATGCGAAAAGTTGCTGCCCAAGAGATCAATTCCATTGATGGTCTACGCAAGTTGTATTCAAATGTGGCGGTCATTCCTTTCTCGTGTACACCATCATGACCTGATAACTGTATAGCCAGATCGTGGTGGTGAAGCAGTTCTTCGTGTCATGCACTGCCAGAATGCAGATTGGGCAATTCCATTTCTGCTTCATAAATTCAACATCACTGCTCGAGATAGCCTGGTCGGTACCGATTTTGGAAAGTACGTCAAATACAAACGTCCCGAAAGCCGAGGTGGTAAACCCTTTTTGAGCGGAAAATCGTGGAAGACCACGCACGATCCATGGAGAGGTCTTAGTCGAACATCGTTCGGCATTGACTATTTGAAGTACTACAGTTGTCCGGAGGGGGCGGAAAAACAGGGGGACTTCAAAGAAAAGATGATGGAGTTGAATCATTATGACAAGGACGAAAACCCTTGCTATGGATGGGATATTTATGTTCAACGACTCTCTTGCTATGTTCAACACAAGGAGACTGTGCAGGAGATGTCCCAATATCAGGACATAGAAAATCCATATGGAGAGGCCAAGAACGAGAATAATATCCACAGATATGTCCCAGATCTTCATTCTCTGGATAACGGTAATACCATAATCATCTTCGAGAATTCACAATCCGGCTCCATTGAAGATACAATCATCACTGCCCGACAGCAATGGGAGTCAAAATGGCGAAGGCTGCCCTTTTATCTAGCGTACGAGTCCCGCGATATATCAAACGACGACCGTATGGCTTTGGAATGCATGAAGATCGTTCTACAAGATGTGTGGAATAGCGTTGCCGAGAATTGGGAGAGCTTTCTTGATGTTTCCAATACTCACGTGTCCATTCTCGAAGACAAGATTTGTATCGAGCCCTTTCTTCCTGATTCGCATTGCGCTTGGAGTTGCAAGACATGCCGCAGGAGTCCAAAGCTCCTGGGACATGTTTCACAACTCAGATTTGATCCCACAAGAAATCTGCTGACGCCGAAATCATATAGACGAGTATGTACTTTCAGAGTCCATGTTGCCTTTTTGAGCAAATATCGAGTCTTGCGACACGTCTTTGGACCTTCACCCTCGGAAGATGTTCTAAGGCTCAGCATCCCCGCTCAAATAGGCAATACTGACGGCGAGACTGTGATCTAGGCAGCCGGCAGACGAATCACGCGCTCCAGAGCTTTGGGCTAATTCCAGCATGTGGCTCAAGGTGGAGAGACTCGTATTCATTCACGTCGCCGTCGTAAAAGAGATGCAGACCAATCTTCGAGACTTCTTGAGCGAACCAGAAGTGGAAGACAATTGGTTAGATGCCAGTCCGGATGACATGAAGAAAATACGCGATCGGATACAGGAAGATTTGGTGAAGCCGACTGCTAACTTGGCGGATTTGATGTACAAATCAGTGGAGATCCGCGACAGTCGGCACTCTTTGCAGCTCAATACAAGCATGTGGCGCTTATCTTGGATCACGTTCATTTTCCTCCCATTGACTTTTATTAGCAGCTTCTTCGGGTTCGTAAAGCCTAGGACTCAGTCGCACGTCTGAAGTGGTGCTAATGAGCATTTAGTATGAACGTTGACATTTTCAAATCAGATCCGGACGTCAAGTACTATTTTGCATCGGCACTCCCCATGATGTTCGTTGTTCTCGTCGGATGGTATCTGATAAAGCATTTCCTTGCAAGGAGAAGGCAGACTCCTTACCAACGGGGAATTTATGAACACCTTTTCTTCGAGCTGGCAACCACATATCCCCGATTGTGGTCTAGATCTGTACGTATTCTCGGAGCCCACATTTCCTCTTTTGAATCCACTATTAGATACAGAGATATATTTTGGCAGCGTACACTCTCTAGACGTATTCCAAAGCTCGGTATATCCCTCTGAACAAGCAAAACTGACTCCAAAACCACAATCCAGGGTCCAAACGGTAACATAAGTCCCCAAAAGACGCTAGACAGGGTGAAATGGCGTTTGATCACCTTTTGGAATAACTCTACAAAGACGTAAGCTCTTTCCATGTGGTCGTTGCCTAAAAGTACAGCAAGTCAGGTTGCATGGAATTTTAACTGCGTAGCTCCATTTCCATTCATGAGAATTGTTTCATGATTCCAGTTTTCATTCTTGAGGGCGGGATCACTGACTATAAGTTTTCTATTAGAATCAGTGCTGGATCAACAGACCGAGATGCCGAGTATGACGACCTAGGAGCATGGTACGTATATTCCGAAGCCGATCCTTCTCATTCGGTATCGAAAATGAGTCTCAAGGACGCTTTCTACTTCCCAGGATGCATCTTGAGGCTCCTTTCCTACGTCGATGAAGCGATGCTGACTTCAAAAGGTCGCGCTTCAAGCGAACCCTAACTCGCCGGTGGACATCCCAAATAGGTGTGATCGAGGACATCAGTCCTGCTACCACGACCCTCGAGGAGGGCGGGGCCGAGGGTCATCTCGCGGGGGAGAAAGTTGAGAGTGCAACAAACTTTGTGCAAGTCCAAGGCCGAACCGATCTTCCAGGAGGCGGCATGCTGGAGGTCCCGGTGTCTCAATCAACATTCATGAAGCAGGATACTGGGTCCTCGAGGCCATCGAGTACCGAAAGAATAAGCGGTACGGGAAGCGTGAAAAGTAGTAATCGGAATAGCGGTATTATGGTCGAAGAGGAGGCACCGACTTGGCTACAGCAATACAGGAGGAAGTGATCTACAGAGCTGCAGTCGAAAGCAATACGTGAGCTAAGCTCATTTGATTGAGCATCACATATGGCTTGGTACTTTGTAAGGCGATTACCTTCAGAACTAGCATAGCAGCTTGAGTGCAACATCGTGCATATGTACCTAACCCTCTTCTTATAGTCGTGCGTCTTCAGTAGTCAAGAACTCGGAAGGCTTCGGTGGATCTCCCACTCACACTCACGAGGAAAGAGAGTTTGATATCCCTTACCTCGGCTGTGTATGTGCACGGCTGCACGCATTGACTTCAGCAATGCAGGGTGGAATTATGTATGTACGGAGTACAGTAGAGTAGACTTGGTCGACTTGGTCGAGTAAAGATCTGACGGCGGAGAAGGATGCCAAGCCGGCTTGAGCAAAGTCCGACTTCCCCACTTTCCGACCATCGCCATTTGAGGCATATGCTCGACATGATTATGAATGATTAGTGTTTACTTGATCCACGTCTTGGCTCAACAGACGCCGAAACCTGATGCCATCAACAGAATGCTCAGCGCTAACTCGATGTCCATAACATAACCCCCATGGTCCTGTTGTACCTATAAACACAGAAAGGTCAGCATAGAAGTCAGGGAAACAAGAGGTAGGTGGTCGAGGGTGCAAGAATTGGATATTTTAGCGACGCAAACTCTATTTCGTAGAGTAGACCTTACCTAACTAATCCTTCATGCCCCACGCCCCAACTCCTGCAATCCATACATAACTGCAACGCCAGTCTTACTCTCTACAGCCAACTCTATGTGGTGATGCTTGCTAATCAATCAACCATATTATCCTCCATACCCGCGTTCCTCTCATTTTTCTTCTAAACTCCCCACTCTGACTATCTTCCAAACTTCGAGCTCTTGCATTCTGCTGCGAATTCACCTAAATTATTGTTCATCCAGCAGCTTCATTAAAGACATGGCTCCCGAAGAGAGAGCGAGAAAGAGACCAAGTAAGCTCTTATACATCTTGTGAAGTACTACGTCAGAAACACTGGCTGGACTGCTCTGCTCACCAGTCGCCCATTAGGAACACAGTCATGTCCACCACCCGCACTTCCACAGCTTGTCGCCGAGCAGCACGTCCCAATCGCCGCCAATGATAAAGACACGCAGAGACTCGTGGTTGTCCTGTCCAATGCCAGTCTGGAGACATACAAAGCATCACATGGTGGACGGGGAGGGAATATACGAGACGAAAAATACTCGCTCTTGAACAGCGATGAGCATATCGGAGTTATGCGAAAGATGAACCGAGATATCAGCGATGCCCGGCCGGATATTACGCACCAGGTTTGCTTTCATATCTGCCGGAACACATTCAACATCCGTCTGGTCGATACTGAGTCTTCCCTAGTGCCTTCTTACATTACTCGATTCGCCCGTGAACAAGGCCGGAAAGTTACAGATTTACATCAGCACTGCAAAAGGTGTCCTCATAGAAGTCAGCCCCACAGTTCGAATACCTCGTACATTCAAACGTTTTGCCGGTCTCATGGTACAGCTCTTACATCGGCTCTCCATTCGCTCTACCAACTCACAAGAAAAGCTCCTCAAGGTCATCAAGAATCCCATCACAGACCATCTTCCTCCCAATTGCCGAAAGGTCACCCTCAGTTACGACGCTGAAGTCGTCCGGGTCAAGGACTACATCGATGACATAGGTCCCAAACAAAGCGTTTGCGTCTTCGTCGGCGCCATGGCCAAAGGCAAGGACGATTTTGCAGACATGTACATGGATGACGCTATCAGCATCAGCAACTACAGCTTGAGCGCTAGCGTAGCATGTGGTAAGTTCTGCAATGCTGTGGAAGACGTCTGGAACATCGTCTAGCCATGAAGGTGAGTATACCCCTCCACTAGCGAGGATTCCGTAGCGGCTCTCGTTGGTCCTGTGCGCAGTACTAAAGCGCTTTGGCTGGCAAAGCTCATGACGGAAAGAAAGGTCCATTGTGTGGCATCCACGAAAGCTGCGATACCAACATCAAAGCTCACTCGTGGATCGCTACTTTGTTGCGTTGAGACTATTGGACTGGCTTTGTTTTTGCAACAAGAACATCGGGTTCAACAGACTCAAGGCGCCTTTGCGCCTGTGCAGCACTTTCAACATGCTGCACATTTTCTTTCACGTTCATGCATAGCAATTGTATCCTGAGATCTCTTGCACAAGCCCTGTTTGTTGCTGTTCATAGCAATGGAAGTAGTGGTCGGATCTTGTGTGCGGGGCCGAAAACTCAAGCTGAGCTCACCAAGCGAGAACAAACAAAAGTGGGCTTCTTCTCTCGTGCCAGCACCATGCGCCGAGATAGCAAGTGAAGTCAAACAAAAGATTTTAGGCTTCGCGCGGTACAAGAGCTTCTCTGTGTCTGGCCGATCTTGAATTCCGCTCTTACTATTGCTGATATATTCGTACGTTATCATCGCTAATTTATAAGCAAGCAATCTTGACAAACGTTATGGCGTCCTCTCATTGGTAAGACATCTGACGCCGAAGGCTTCCGTTCCATCCCACCCTAGGGCCACCAATTTAGCTGCATGTTCTCTACGTGGCTTCCCCATGGTGGAGCGTTTAGGCACATCCGCCTCACTCGAGTTGCATGGGACAAATCAAGATGACTCGGGCAGCCGTCAGGTACCGAAATCGTATCGTCAGTACCTCCCGCTTTCAGCTTTGAACCGAATGAGAGGTATATTTCAGAAACAGGAGATCGACAGCCTCGTGATCGAAGTCAAGACTTACGAGATTTAAATGAATACCTATGGTGGCTTTATATTTTCTTCTCAAATCAAACAGACAACCCGCATCGATTACTTGGCTTTGAATGTTCTGAATCCCGTGTTGACCACCTCACATCTGCTTTCATCCTGTTGGTTTCTGCCAATGACCGTGAAGCCTGGACCGGAGTACACTATATAATCTGAAGACCCAGCATCACCTGGGTTGGACAAGGCAGAGCTCAATACCTGTTTTCAGAGCGAAAGGCGAAGCGTCAAAAAGTCTTCGTCCCAGCGCGCTCAGTCTCTCTGCCGTGCCAAATCTAAGCCTCAGAACTGAAGACTCGGAGGTGGCTCTCCCGAGTTTCACTTCGCACCAGGAGCAATACAGAACATCCTCATCTCGAGTCAAGCCATCGGCGGCTTCAGCACAGTCATGTACGAAGATGAGCCACATGTACTAGACGGAACACAATTTTCGGAAAGAGACCGCGTCTTAGCATGGACGAAGGATGTGGCAAAGAGCACAGCTAAAGAAGCAGAAAGATCGACAGCTCAAGCACCACATTCCACAGCTCAGCATATAGAACGAGAGCCACCTAGGTTGGTCGTCGATCAAATTGTCACGACACCAGCCGTGGTCGTCACTCGCGTCAGGCCAGAATCGACTCCGAAAGGCGAGATCAGTACAAAGGTAGTCATTGGCACCGTTCTAGGAGCTACTGCAGGGGCCACTGTAGCCGATGGTACGTACTACTATCAAAGCCAACCTTTCATCTTTTGAACCAGATCTTGAGTCCTGAGACATTTTTGGGACTCTTACGGAGGTTGACATCCAAAGTCCTGCACCCGCCACAAAAAGGGTCCAATAGAGGGCTGAGTGTCGTAGCATTCTTGGCAGGTGCAGGACTTTTTGTGTCAGCCTCCGTACTCTTGGAACATATTCTAGGCTCTATATACCCCCGTAAACCGGCAATACTGACTGCAAAATCGAAATCTAGCCATGTCCAAAAGCCAGACCGAAGCCTCTCAAGTTGAACAGCAAACGAGAGTCGCCTATAGACCCATTGAAGCACCTGTCGCCTACGAGCTAGTACAAACCGATAGCCACATACGCGAACACTCTGGGGTCAACAGCAGATTCAGTCATTATGCAACCGCTGCTCCGCAGCTACCGTACTCACACATTGACGATTTGAATCCACAGTCCAAGCATTCGCACCATGTCTCCCGCTCAATTACTCGGAGCCATGTCGAGCGTGTGACCAGCCCCGCAAACGCCACCAAAATCTCGGTAGCTGACTCCGGAAATTTGAGAGCTTCGCATACGTCTTCTCATGGAAAGACGGCTCGGCAGTCAGATTTCGTACCTATCACTGAGATGAGATCCGTGAAAGACATGCCTTTGCCCTACGGTCGTGTGACTAGCTTGGCAACCGAGGAGACAGAAGAAAGCAAGGCGGGAAAACCCTTGGTGTTTCCAAAGGAAAGTCTGAGCCAAGTGAGCACAAGAAGATGGGGAGAAAGCGGAAGGTCAAAACATTACGGAGGTCGAAATCTACGAAGTGAGAAGGATCACGAGCAGGGGAATCATAGGTCCAGAACATCAAAAAAATGAGGCAGTCATATATGGATTTTGTCATTAGCATGTGTACCTATATCCTACTATGAAAGCTACTAGACGTGGAGGCTTGAGTGAGCACTGCTCGCCTCGGTAGATCCTGTAGGCTTGTGGGCATCACCAAGGTTTCAATCTTAAAGATGCTATCTATCATCCAATCTTGTTTTCTCGAACAATCTAGTAATGGGCAGTTGAGGCATACCATTGCATCTCTCTATACAGTACTTTGATTCCATGGGGTAGATCTAGGCGCCTAGATCTAGAGGACAGAGGTACTCTGATCTGGTGGCCCTGCTGGGGATAAAGTAGCTCCGTAGGTACCTAGGGTTGCTGCCCTATTTTTTTGTTTACTGCGCTCCTCTCTGTGCACCGTGAAATATTTCTTGCCCTTCTACGAGTACTCACTCATCTTAATTCTCTGTGGGCTTACTTATGGATCGCATTGCGATTTCGTGGCTCGAGAACATGTTTGTCCTGATTCAATAGCGATACATATCCCAAGACAAGCTGTCGAGCCAGTAACCCTTGCGATTCTCGAACACACTCAACGATGCTCCGATAGCGGGTTCTTTTCTTGCGATGGATCCTGCTGTGCAGCGTCTGCTGAACGACAAGCTCTATGACAAAAGGAAACAGGGTGCTCTTGAGTTTGTCCTCGCGTGACTCTCTTTAGATGTCATACAGCTTACGAGCGTTTAGCCTGGAAAGGATTGTGCGAGAAGCAAGCGCAAACAAGGAGTACGAAAGAATCGGCAAGATCGTTGACCAGCTCTGTCATGATTATGCGTATGCAGTGCATCAGCCGCACGCCAGGAATGGGGGGTTGATTGGCCTTGCTGCAGCTTCAATCGCACTGGGATCTGTAAGTCCAAGCTTGCTCCCCTCAACAATGAGCACGTTTGATACGAAAATAGGATGATGTTGCCCGATACCTCAAGTCGATCGTTCCCCCGGTCCTAGCCTGTTTCACCGACCAGGATGCGAGGGTCCGATATTACGCGTGTGAGAGCATGTACAATATTGCCAAGGTTGCCAAAGGAGAAATACTACTATTCTTCAACGATGTTTTTGATGCCCTTTGCAAGGTAGGCAGTCACGCAAACCTGCAAGCTGATTGATACTAAAATTCATAAAGCTTGCGGCGGATTCAGAATTGTCTGTGAAGAACGGTGCAGAGTTGCTCGATCGACTAGTCAAAGATATCGTCTCCGAATCTGCCTCGACCTACGTCTCTGTTTTACAATCTCCCGAGAAAGCCGTCTCAAGTCCTGACTCGAGCAAAGATTCGGACAAGGTATCGTCCATTGACCTTCCTACGGCCTTCTCACTTGCCAAATTTATACCACTGCTACAAGAGCGCATTCATGTCATCAATCCGTTCACTCGTACTTTTCTCGTATCATGGGTCACTCTATTGGATACTATCCCAGATCTGGAGCTCGTTCATTATTTACCGGCGGTTTTAGGAGGATTGTTCAAGTTCCTTAGCGACCCTAATAGAGATGTACATGTTGCAACACAAGGGACGCTCGAGAGGTTCCTGAACGAAATAAAGAAGATCGCCAGGATTAAAAGAGGAATAGCAGAAAGCCGCAAGGGCAATAGTGATGACCATGCAAAACATTCCAACTCAAGTGACAGTGCCAGTATACGCACTGACAGGAGTACACTGAATGAAAAGTCGGACATCGTGGACGGTGACTTCGGAGGAGGCCATGACGAGAAAAGCGGTCACGAAGATGGCGACTGGGTGCCAGGACAAGATGTCCAGGTCGATCATTCGAAGATATTAGAGATTCTCGTGGCTTTCCTTGACTCTTCATCAGGTATGAAGCCCACTGCTGTCCTTCTACCGCTCAATTGACTCTTGAATGCAGAGGAAGAAATACAGCTTACTGCTCTACGCTGGATCGACAGCTTCTTCGAGATAAATCCAGAAGATATCCTCGCAATTGTCCCTCGACTCCTTTCGCAAGTGCTACCTGCAATGGCCAGTGGTGCGGACCTTGTGCGACAAGCTGCCAATCGAGTTAACAATTCCTTGATGGATCACATTGCGTCCTTACCTGATGAGAATGTTCTTCAAGAGGTCCGGCCACCACCGCCGTCTCGTATTCCCACTGGTGTTTTAAAAGATCCAACAAGCACCATAAAGGAAGCCGCTAAGGAGGCCGACAATAAAACCCGGCGCGCTTCGACACCAACACCAAAGCTACCACAGGGGGTTGAAGGAGAAGTTGAGGCCAAGAAGGATGAAGAGGCAACAGTGCCAACGCCTCCGTCATCGGCGTCTCCTCCACCACCGAAACCGATAACTGACCTTGACTATACAGCCGCTGTGGGTGCTCTTACATTGCATTTCCTGAACGAACACGAAGCCACTAGGGTTGCTGCCTTGGCTTGGCTAATCATGCTGCATCGGAGGGCTCCTCGTAAAGTTCTCGCGACCAACGATGGCACGTTTCCGGCTCTCCTGAAGACGTTGTCAGATCCTGCAGAAGCTGTTGTCACTCGCGACCTACAATTGCTTTCTCAAATATCAAAAAATAGCGAGGATGGCTACTTCACATCTTTCATGGTCAATCTTCTACAGCTTTTCTGCACTGACAGGAGACTTCTGGAGACAAGGGGAAACCTGATTATTCGGCAATTGTGCGTGAGCTTGAGTGCAGAAAGGATATATCGGACTCTGGCCGACTGTTTAGAGAAAGATGAGGACGTTGAGTTTGCAAGTATCATGGTCCAGAATCTTAACAATAACCTCATCACGGCGCCAGAGCTGGCCGAGTTGCGGAAGAGGTTGCGGAACCTTGAGACGAAAGATGGGCAAGTCTTCTTCGTCGCTTTGTTCCGGTCTTGGTGCCACAACGCGGTCGCGACCTTCTCACTATGTCTACTTGCACAAGCATATGAGCAGGCGTACAATCTACTCCAGATCTTGTAGGCCGCTTTAACGATCCGGCCCCTAGCTGAAGCTAACGTGATCAGCGCGGAATTGGAAATGACCGTCAATATGCTTATCCAGATCGACAAGTTGGTGCAGCTCCTCGAGTCGCCCGTCTTTACATGTAGGTTCATCTTTCGGAGACCACGATGGACGTCGCTGATTTGAGATTAGACCTTCGCTTGCAGCTCCTAGAGCCAGAAAGGTACCCGCATCTGTACAAGTGTCTGTATGGGCTACTCATGCTACTCCCTCAATCCTCTGCATTCGCAGCGCTGAAGAATCGCTTGAATAGCGTCAGCGCTATAGGCTACCTTCACATTGCGCCGCGCACGTACGTATCTCACGTCCGACAGAAGAGCACCGAGGCTAAGTTCGGTAGCACTCCTCAAACGCCTGGTGCAACATTCGACCGCCCAAATCGACTCAAACCCAGAGAAGAAGCCGCCATCAGGTGGACTGAGCTGCTTGAGAAATTTAAAAGCGTGCAGGAGAAGGCTAGGAGGGCGCATCGACTGCAAAACCAGGTAGAGGATGGTACATCCACCCCCAATGCTACAGTTGCAGAAATCAAGGATAAGATACTGCCAGACGTGCCAAAGCCAGCATTAAGACCGTCTAGTGCAGGAAGTTCTTCACATAGACCCACACCTCCCAGTGGTCCTCTGCATAAGCCGAAGTCGAGTCTGGGGAATCTCGGGAGATTTGCTGGAGGAGTCGCTGGAAGGAAAGGCAAGAAGTGATTGTATGTTTAGTATACGCAAGTGGTCTGAGATTAGCATTGGTGTTGGAGGAACAAAGGGTTTGACATTAATAACGTAGAGCGCTTTGTGGAATGTGGATCTCACATGCTTTCTTGCATTTTACGGTATAGGATTATGTTGTATTACGGTACTGTAGCGAATCATGCCACCGACAATGACCGCGAATCCAAGTACGAAGCCAGGCGTCGCTTTCAATGCGCAAATCGAGAATCAGAACACGAAGGACAAAGTGCAGTATCTTCACCCGCAAGCATTGGAGCTCAAGAGTCTTGAGCAGCGAAAACGCTTGTGTTCCGAGGTCCAATAGTAGTTGCTTTGAGAGATGTGAGGCTGCGGAAAGCTGGTGACTTCAGCCTCACCGCTGCACTCGTACCAACCCTGACTAGCTAGCCCAAGCTGCATCCTGCTTTTTTATTCTCTTTTTTCCCCCATTGACACTTCAACATCGCCGACTTTTCTTTTTCCGTGGCTAACACTGTGTCTGGAACACATCCTAGTTGACAATACAACTTCGGACCTAATCTGCTGCTGTTTTCCATGTGCATGAACTAATATTCGGGGTGTTGTTTTCAGGAGGGGGATAGTTGCGTTACACAAACTGCTTATCCATACATTCGAGCGTTCGCACACAGCATCATCTTTTTGCCCGTTTCATTTGATCTAAGATGGGCTCCCAGCCTCTCCACTTTAATGATGTCCCGCTCGACGTCAAGAAGAACATTATTCTG
This sequence comes from Platismatia glauca, assembly GCA_963556305.1. Classification (NCBI taxonomy): domain Eukaryota; kingdom Fungi; phylum Ascomycota; class Lecanoromycetes; order Lecanorales; family Parmeliaceae; genus Platismatia; species Platismatia glauca. Next base: position 1,105,801 of record OY745764.1, on the reverse strand, counting down.
GGATACGTAAGAAGCCTCGCCTGCAACGCTCTCTTCAGCCGTCAATTGAACCAATGCTTATGACGCATTGGCAGATTACACGACCAGGAGATCTCAAATCGCTATGCCTGACAAGTAAGCAATTACGGGACATCGCTACTCCGCCACTGTATCGGAAAGTACTGCTTTTCATCGGCGGCCACAAAGACATCAGAGTCTCTGGCCTTTTGAGCCGGACGAATCCAGGCGTTCAGCATATCAGGAAAGTGTACTTGCAGCTTGAGAAGACGCCGATTCAACATCTGGAACTTCAAGTGAACTCTGATGATTCTTCTGAAGATGAAGCAGATGTGCAGACAGAGGATATTGTGGGTGCTGCGAGACAGGCTCAATTTACCGTTCGGTTGCTTTTGGACTTCCTGCCGAATGACATCCTTGAGAACTTTAGGTGAGGCAGCCTTGCACTTTCTGCAATTCTCTCGAAACGCTATTGTGGAGAAGCCATCTCGCTGTTTGAGTGACTGGGAGAAAGTTCGTGTCTTTCTCTCTCCATCAAGCTAACAGTTCACGCAGTTGGCAGAACTGGGAGCCTTTCTCATTGGATAATTGGATACTGCTAATGAAGAAGCAAAAACGGCTCAAGGCAGTCGAGATTGAATCAGTCGATCGAAACTTCATGCCGGAGCTCGAAAAGAACCCCGGTCTCCTCACAAATCTGGAAGGAGCTACGAGCCTGCATTTCTACCCTGACACCATGGACCGGTTAAAAGCCTGTCAAAAAGTTGCAGAGACGCAGACGAAATTTAACGAGCTGCAACTTTCTTCTGGGTTTGCGTACTCCGGGGTGATTCCTGACGATCTAGAAGACTCCAGCACCCGCCCTGGCCTCCTTACTCGGACGGTCTTCAGCCACATGATGCCTTTCGAGACATGCACTCCCATGATTCTCAAGAAACTCAGCATAGATAACATTGACTTACGCTATGCCGCCGACACCTACATGAAGTTCATTAAATTCAGCGCTCTGGAATCACTGGTTATTGGAGGATGCCAAGGTGCAGACGCTGTGTTTGCGCAGATGAGCAAGCCACATCTACGCCCATCCAAGCTGAAGAAGATTCGCTGGTTTCATGGCGAAGACACCACGGAGACACACGCCCTTGAGGCCTTCGACGGGCTACTTGAAGCCATCAGTGGATTGCAGATTTTGCATGTGGATATCAAGAAGTTCAGTGGATTGCCTAACCCAACGGCGATAGCGCATCATGGGAAGACCTTGCAAGTTTTGGGCATCCGAAGCCGAACGGCATCGTCGAATCCAATGAGGTACGAAACTGAACAATTGGATGAGATATGCACCGCATGCACTGAGCTTCGCCAGCTTTCGATTACATTTCCTACTACGTCTGTCTCGGATGCTCATCCAAGCTCTGAGTTCAAGCAATACCTGGTAAGTGAAAGCTTTACGGGCGATTCGTTGCAGCGCCTGAATTGACGTAGCCAACTAGCGGTGCCTGAAGAAGCTACGATACCTAATCACGCTCAACTTCCACTCCTGGCCAACAACTCGAAGCTCGTTCATCAGCCGTAACTACAAGCTGAAACATGAATGGTACGATCTCTACGAGCATGCCCTACAGCGACTCGCGCAACAGATATTCGAAGCCAGCGATGCCCATTCGAAGGAGCAGGGCTGGGGCCTCGGTCATCGTTCCCTGCTAGCCGTCGTTGCCTTCGGCGCCAATGGAAGGACTCCTCCCGACGGCGAATCCAGTTTCCAGCTGAAGCAGCTCCCTTTTGTGCGGGGATCGAAGGTCGACCCTTTTGGCAAGACGGAGATGTTGGCGGTGAAGACGCTGTGGAAGATGGTCCAATTCATCGAACCGGAGAGCGATATTTTGAACCATTCGATATATGATTTGCATGATGCGCACAACACGCCTTGAGAAGGAGAAGGGGCATGCCAACGCGGAGTGATGGAAGAAGAAAGAGGAAATTGATCTTCATGTGTTCTAGGGGACATCGTTTCAGCAATTGAAGACTGTTGAAAGATCCGCTTCTCATTAAAGCCGTACGGGCAATTTGGCCGTCTCAACTCAGGTCTTCCATCTTTGCGATGTGTTTTTTTCGAGATGCAAGTGATTGTGATGAGTCGGCGTAAGTCTTTACTGCACATGGGCAATTGAAGACCACTATCCACCGTCGTGGACGGAGTCTCGACACCCACCCTCGGTCTTCCTGCTCCTCACCTCTCTCGGTGGGGATGTTCTCAAGAGTTGAAGAGAGCTTACTCCTCAGGCTTCAGCAGGACTAAGCGCAGCCTTTGCTGATCGGCTACGTCTCGGTTATGGTAGTTGAGTCTAGTTTTTCATCCATTGTCACAGAGACTGGTGTTTCAAAGCGGGAATGTTTCATAGGCGGCTGCTGTGCCTGCAAGCCCAACCCACCATCAATATTCTGTTCCCCCTTCTTGATTCTATTAAAAACAGAAAAGGCAATGCTCAAGTTCTCCATGCCTCAGCCTCTCTGCTCTGTCTGTTTCAACCAGGTTTGAAGCTGAGGGCCAAAAACAAGATTAGCGCTAGCTGTATGCGGTAATGCGGCCTCGGCCCCCTCGAACGCGCCAAATCCAACGCGTCTCTTTGGAAGTCTCTTCAAAGTGAATCCAAACAGTTCACACTGCACCGAGCTACCACTTGCTTCAGCAACAAATTACAAACCACGTCTTCTTGACACATACGATCATACCGCTTGGTGCTGCTCATGACATTTCAGCGTAATTGGCTTTCATAATTCATTGTACGCGGTGCGCGTCTCCCTAAATTTCCTTGAGTAAAGGACTGGAAGACTGGTATTTAAAGGCAATCAAATCATTATGCCAACTCTCCAGCTGTCAAGAGGTAACAACCTCATCCTCAAGTCTGCATCAATATCGTGCATAGATCCAAAACTCTGACTGCTTTATGATAGGTTCCGCCGCCGAGCCTCTCCATGTTCTTCCCTCATCAGCCCCTCAGATTTTTCATCCTTCCGAATCCTCGAGGGATTCAGGTCAAAACCTACGAAAGCGAAAGAGATCTGACTCATCAGAAGATGGTGAACAAATACGGAGATCTAAATTTGTCAGCGGTAATGTGCCAGACAAGGAAGACCTTGTTTGGTCAAAAGAGAAAAGGACTGAGGTGCGGATGAGTGGCATTCGACCACCAGGCTTTATATACCCCAAGACAGCATATAATGGCCATGTTCCGTCGATGCCAAGGTACTCCGAGGAAAGGGTTCTTGCGGACATACTGGTAGGTGGAACGAAGCGGACTCTGCGCACTCTCTCCAAAAGCTAAAAGCTAAGATTGCGGGCAGGTGAGAGAGGAGCAACAGGACGACAGCGGCACCGACACAGATGATGATGCCTTTGTCGATGATGCCTTTGTCGAAGCAGACCTTCAAGACTTCGTCATCTACCGTCCCCACAAGTACCGTAATGCCAAGAGCAGCGCCACGGAAGTCGCACACGCAAATGAGTTGGTATCACTTCACGAGATCAACGAATTTCGAGTCAAACACTTTTACTTCAACGGGGTCATTTGCTACGCTGGCAGACGGAGATACGTTCAAAAGGTACCATTCGAAATCCTGTCCATAGGAGGGTACGAGGAACAGGAACGCTCATCGGTGGGCCCCTACATCTGGATACAATCAATTCAAGGCACGAAGCTTGGTGTCTGGTATCGTCTCTCTTACCCTGCAGCGGAATATAAACGATATCATGAGCCATTCCTGTGGATGGCGGATCTTGCCAAACACTTTGTGGACTATCTTCAGACTCACAATGGAGTCACCTTGCTCGAATTGCGCCGTCGTTTCTATGAATGGCTCCAAGATCTCTATCCCACCGATGGATGCGTTCGTCGTTGGCTCGAGCAGTATGGGGATCATGATTTTCGACGCGTCGTTGCGGCCCATGCCAATTTCCTGTACTTTCAAGCTACTCAGGTCGATCAAAAGTATGAGAAGCACCCGATATGGGAGGAGATACACCCAAAAACTCTACGTGCGGTACCAGAGCAGGTGGAACGCACCAAAGAGAAGAATATCTTCGCCGCTTTGACAGAACGAGAGGACATCGTACTCAGGCGCAAGACTACAGTCACACCTTATGTATTCAGGTGTTTCAAGCAACTCCCCTGGGCAAACTTTCTCTATTGTCAAACTTCATCCACCGCAGCTACCGATCACATATGGGTCAGTCCCACGACTCGGCCCACGTTTCAGAAGCTAGAAGTCCGTATTCCGCTGGGCCGCACATCAAGTCTGGAAGCACGACAGCCTATGAACGTCAGTGTTGGAGACGTGGTGGCTATTCCGAAAGATGATAACAGCACGTGGAAGACCGAAGACGAAGACTACCTTGGCTATGTGCAAAGCGTGTCAGACACCGATGAAGGCCAAGCATTGGGCTTGCTTTGGTTCTACCGTCCTGGAGACACCACGTGTCTGGAGATGTTTTATCCACACCCGCGAGAATTGTTTCTGAGTGATCACTGCAATTGTAACGATCCTCTGGTGCTTGCCAGCCATGTCATTCGTAAACCGCAAGTCACCTTTGGTGGGCCAGAGAAGCCATATATCGATTTCTTTTGTCGTCAACGATACATCGAAAGTGACGGTGCCTGGACCACACTGCAAGGTTCACGCTTTCGATGTGGATGCCGCGACGTCGAAACCCCTAAATATTCTATCGGAGACACTTTGCTTGTGTCATTGAGTTTGCAAAAAACCCTGGAGCCGGTGATACTTGTCGAGCACGATCCAGATGGTCTTGATGGGAGAATAAAAGTGGTGAAACTCTTGCGTAAGGGCAAAGACTACGGCTGCAATGATGCTACCGCGAACGAGTTGGTTCTGACAGATAGGTCCGAAACCATTCCAATGGCATACGTTCACAGACGATGCCAAATTCGTTTCTATTCACAAAGGGAAAAAGAGGAACGGAGAATACCTAGTCCTTACGATCGCCAAGGTGCCTCGGATTTCTACTATATTACATCCCAGCACCTGCAGACCTCTGAATCCGGCCTGGAATCTTTGCAAACACCATGGCCATCTTTCATGAGACAGGGCTGGGATCCCACGTCAACTCTGCCTCAGCGAAGAGTGATGAGAGGCTTGGATATTTTTTGTGGTGGAGGGAACTTTGGTCGTGGTCTTGAAGAAGGTGGCGCTGTTCGCTTCGACTGGGCGATAGACTGGTACAACGAAGCGATCCACACATACAAAGCCAACCTGCCGACTCAGAATCAGAATCAGACTAAGCTGTTCCGGGGATCAGTGAATCACTACCTGAGTCAGGCAATGGAGGGTAATGGGTGCAACTTGATAGCTCAATCCGGAGAGGTCGAAGTAATCTGTGCTGGCAGCCCTTGCCAAGGATATTCATTGGCAAATCCGAATAAAGGCAATGACGGTGGTCTGCTCAACGAGTCTATGGTGGCCTCCGTCCTGGCTTTCATAGACTTCTACCGTCCCAAATATGCTCTCCTGGAGAACGTGAAAGGCATGGCTTCGGGCGATGAGAAACACAACGTGCTAGCACAGGTGGTCTGCTGTTTGGTAGGCATGGGATACCAAGTTCGAACTTCCTGCTTGGACGCTTGGAATTTCGGTTGTGCCCAGAGACGAAGCAGGATCATCATCGCTATCGCAGCTCCAGGTCTGACGCCTTTGCCAGAGCCTGCACATACACATTCACACCCGGACGGAGTCTGGGGTGGAAGCCTGGGAAAGACAGCAAATGGCCGGCATACCGGCTCCAGAACCACTAGCCGAACGCCTTTCGAGTATGTTACATCAGCAGAAGCCACGAAGGATCTGCCTGCAACAGACGCTCGCACAACCTGTATTCCGTTTCCCGATCATCGGATGAGCAGAACTATACCTGTGATGGGCTGGGTCCGCATATCGAGTGTTCCACGCTTCCCTGGTGGCTGCTCTTTCGTCAAGGCGTGCAAGCAAGGCTACATGCCTCAGGCACAAATCGATAAATTCAATTGGAACGAATATATCAGAGCGAGACCCGACTCGAGGTCTTGGCAGCGAGTAAGGCGAAATGCGCTAATGCCCACGGTAATGACAGCAGCCAGGCCTGAGGACGGTACAGCCGGAGATTGTCTGCACTGGGATGACCACCGGTTGCTGACCATAATGGAAGTGCGTCGAGCGCAGGGTTTTCCGGACGACGAAGTCCTCATAGGTCCTCCCAGCGAGCAATGGAAGATGGTGGGGAATAGCGTAGCTCGTCCTGTGGCGCTGGCTTTGGGCGTCGCTCTGCGGACAGCGTGGCTGGCCAACACACCAAGACAAGAGACCCCGGCCGTTCGAGTCGACGCCGCCTTTGAAGACCCCATCATCAATGCCGGGATTGAGAGAGATATAGTAGCAACGTCTGGAGAAGTCGCTTGCAATGGATGGACTGCTCAAGATGTGCTGCTCAAACTTAGCGCCGCTCTCACTTCTCCGAGAGCGCTTGTATCTGCTATATCTGGTACGATGGGGAAGCAATTGACGAACGGAGATCACCAAATTGCGGAAACACCGGACTCTCAGCCACTCGAGTATACGGATTCGGTCAAGGCCTACCGGCTGGAGCAAGATGAACCCTCGATCAGTTCCTTCTGAGAGGTATCTCCCGGAAAAAGCATTGCAACATAGACACAGCTCCTGCCAGCCTGGCACAGGACAGCCACCGTCGAGGCAGACACGACCCGTGTCATAGAAGAGGTGCGACTCAGTGGAGCCTGAATGTTACTCGGTAATGGCGTTGCATCGCCCTAGACAGTCTAGGGCTTGACGCCGTCTTTCCTCACTCCTGCGTTTCGGAGAGAGCCTCGCAAGGTACAAATGTATCATACATTATTACTCTGTCTCTGTCAGGCAATTTTGGTTCGCTTGGCCCCAAAAAATTATTAGTAGAATTGCGCCTCAATGCTGCGCAGTTGTCTGGTGGGTGTAAGACTCTGTGTCGTCTAATGCACTGTGCCTCGCAAATCCCCCTTCCTGATAGGCTTGGCGTTGCATCGAACCGAATGCGGGTCACAAATAGAAATAGCACCCTCCACTCATCTCGAGCACCATAAGATACTCTCCGGACACTTGAACGGCGTTCATGTTTTTTGTTGGCAGCACTCACTCGAGAGCCCTATTTCAACACAATGTGAGAGTCCGCCTCGCTTCTCAATGGGGCCGGGCGCTTAGCTATGGAGTACCTTTGAAGCTGCGGTTCGTAGTCTCATGAATCCGGGATATATCCTGTGATTCCCATCCAGCGAGCTTCGCAAAATTGTCAATTGAGAAGCGTAACTTACTCTTGTCACAATTCATCCAAACACACTTCTCTGTTCCGTCAACATGACTTCAACCCACTCGAGTAGGAATCTGTGGGATGCCTGCCGGGTCCTGGATCTCTATCCGAACGATCCCAACTTCTCATGCGTCGGCATTGCCTCGTCCACCAATCGACGATGCAGATGGACCTTCGACACCGACCAATTCCGCCCTTCCCAGAAAGCCACCGTCATCGCGAGCCTGAGATCCATGTCGCAAAAGCACCCGGCCGAGATCACGACGGCGGCACTCGACGCCCTGGCCCGGAACATGCTGTGTCGGGACTTCCACCAACGGCAGGCGTCTGCCAGGAGCTACGAATGGAGGTGGAGGATCGAAAGCTACCTCCGCGAGCACGAAGAACTGCTCGAGCGGAACCTCGAGACCGAACAGTTGAGGGCGCTGCTGGACGAGAGCAATGCGGGCTTCAAGGAGGCGATGGCCGCCGTGCGCAAAACGGAAAAGAAGATCGATTCGCTCGATAAGAGAGCGAAGGCGAGCGAGCGAGACCTGCACCAGCAAGTCGAGGCCAGCAGTTGCGAGGTTGCGGTTCTCTTGGAAGCGAAGGCGTCGTCGGATGAAAAGGCGAGGTTGAGCGGTATGGAAGCGGAGAGTGCGCGTCAGAAATCCCAAGCGAGCAATGCTCGCTACGAAGCATTGGAGGCCAAAATGTCCAAGGACTCCAAGCGCAAATTGGAAAAGGTCAATCAAGACTTGGCGAAGCGAGATCAACACATTGAGCAGCTCTTGGAGCAGAAGGAAGAATTGAAACACGAACTGGGGGAGCGAGATCAAGATGTCCAGCAGCTCTTGGAGCAGAAGGAGGGATTGAAGCAACAATTGGCGGAGCGAGATCAAGATGTCCAGCAGCTCGTGGAGCAGAAGGAGGGAATGAAACAGAGATTGGGGGAGCGAGATCAAGATGTCCAGCAGCTCGTGGAACAGAAGGAGGGATTGAAACAGAACCTGGGGGAGCGAGATCAAGATGTCCAGCAGCTCGTGGAGCAGAAGGAAGGAATGAAACAGAGACTGGGGCAGCGAGATCAAGATGTCCAGCAGCTCATGGAGCAGAAGGAGGGATTGAAACAGAAATTGGTGGAACGAGATCAAGATGTCCAGCAGCTCGTGGAACAGAAGGAGGGATTGAAACAGAAACTGGTGAAGAGAGATCAAGACGACCAGCAGCTCATGGAGCAGAAGGAGGGAATGAAACAGAAATTGGGAGAGCGAGATCAAGACGTCCAGCAGCTCGTGGAGCAGAAGGAGGGATTGAAGCAACAATTGGCGGAGCGAGATCAAGATGTCCAGCAGCTCGTGGAGCAGAAGGAAGGAATGAAACAGAGACTGGGGCAGCGAGATCAAGATGTCCAGCAGCTCATGGAGCAGAAGGAGGGATTGAAACAGAAATTGGCGGAGCGAGATCAAGATGCCCAGCAGCTCGTGGAGCAGAAGGAGGGAATGAAACAGAAACTGGTGAAGAGAGATCAAGACGACCAGCAGCTCATGGAGCAGAAGGAGGGAATGAAACAGAAATTGGGAGAGCGAGATCAAGACGTCCAGCAGCTCGTGCAGCAGAAGGAGGGATTGAAGCAGAAATTGGGAGAGCGAGATCAAGACGTCCAGCAGCTTGTGGAACAGAAAAAGGAGTTGAAACAGGTATTGGCGGAGCGAGAGGTAGGCAGACTTTGAAAGGGGAAAAATTGGAGAGAGTCACTAACAGGTCAACAGGACAAACTATCGTCTCTGCTGCCACGGAATGTGAAAAGGGGTCTCTTTGCGGTGATCTCACGGCAGCCGCCGAGAATACTCGTGAGGAAAATCTCGAAGATCATGAACAAAGAGCCCACCCCTTATGTGCAGAGCGCCGCCTGACACTGCAGAACTCGGGCCCGCGTGGAACGCGCCGCCTGATGCCCGGTTTGTACACGCCATTCCCGATCCGCTCCTATCGACAGTGCTCGAAGAGTCACATCCACAGGCACAGCTTCCCGCTCGCGGTTCCGGCGGCAACCCATTGCTCCGTGGGGTGGAATTGGGCCACGGCCGGCACGGCACTAATGCCTGCGCCGCCGAGCTGGGCCAGCTGGTCGCCGTTCGCGGTGTAAATATCGACGAAGCGGTTCATGTTGCCGATACAGAAGCGGTGGATCGAATTCGGGGGGTGGAGTTGCCACTGGGCTCGGAGACTGCTCGGCGTTAGCTTTCTCATGCGACGGAGAAGGGGAAAATTTTACTGACATGGTCACCCATCTGCCCGTCTGGTTGTTATGTCGTATTATTGACGAGGGTGCCATTTCGTCGTCTGATACCTTGTGCCCAGGTCTCCACGAGCCCATACCTTCAAAGGTGTGTATTTTGACGGTGTCATCATAGCTTGCCGTTGCAACTTGGCCCGCTGAATTGAACGCCGCGTGGCTAACGCTGAGCCTGCTTTCGTGCTCTCCGATGAGAGCCGGAAGCTGCCGTGAGGCCTTCCCGCTCAGTTTTCGAAGGTCCCAAATGCGCAGGTAGCGATCCAGCGACGCTGTGGCTATGAAGTGTGGGTTTGCAGGGTTGAGAGAAAAGCCGCCGATCTTCTTCTCCGAGAGCTGGAAGACATCTGTTGTATTTGGTGCTCGAGTATCCACTCTTCCTACGTGACCATCGAGACGAGAGAAATAGAGCATATGCGGAGCTGTCGGATCCATCTCTACCCCTGAAAGGGGCTCGTCGAGCGAGGAGTCGGAGGGTGCATAGATCTCGGTCGATTTGGATTTTGTGAGGTCAAGGAGGCGGAGAGAGGAGTCGTAGGAGCAGGTATAGAGATGCGAGGGGTTAGCGTGAGAGAATTGAAAGGAGGAAATCGTCCGGGTGTGGCAGTGGAAGGACGTGATTGCAGGGTCTGGGTCATCTTCCTCGTCGTCTTCGTCAGGTTCTTCTTTCTTGACATCATTCTCGGCTTTGACCGACGTGGATGTCTGCGAGGCATCAAAGATACCCAAGTTGCCCATCTTGTCGCCCGCGAAGACCAATGCTTTGTCTGCTGTTGGATGGAAGCCCAGCGAATATATCCTTTCCGGCGTTATTTTTATACGGTTAGGTTCGAAGCCTTCATACAGTTCCAAGCCGCTCATCTGCTCTCTCAGAGACCGTAGTTCCTTGTCCGTCGTCTCTCTGACCTCGCTGTCTCCGAACGTCCGCTCGTAGGGTTTGGCGCCCCTCGAAACGACGTCCACCAGGAAATTCTCGCTCTTGTCCCAATCCCTTCCGCCTACCACGACATCACTGAGGTTCAGTTCTCCCGAATGCCGCTGCCTCTTTACCCTCGCGGCTTCTTGCGTCGCCGCATACTCGTCCTCGGCCTTCCGTTTCGCGACCTCGCTATCGGCGGTCAATCCCTGCAGGCGCGATGATGTTCTTCTCGGCCCAGCATCTTCGACTTTGACGTGCTTGACGGGGTCTCTTTTCTTCTGCGCAGTGCGACCCTTGTTCGGTTTGGGTGCCGGCTTTTGTGGTCCGAGCCCGGCTTGTCCGGCGTCGAGAGCGAGTTGCTTGAGAAGTTTGTCTCGCTGGGCAATGTTTGCTTGGCGCTGTTGTTCGTATTCGCTGAGTTCGGGAGCCATGGTGGATTTTGGGGCTGGATGGCTGGACAGAATGGACAAGGAGCAGTCTTGGATGGGAAGGGAGCAGGGCAATCACCCACCAAAAAGCCTTATGCTCTGTTTAATAAATAGTTCAAATAGCAGGATACCAAGCGCGTGGCGAATCGCGATCAATCTACAGAGATTCGCGACACGCTAGTCTAGTGTAGCCCTACAAGAAATGTTTGGGCAAATCGTACCTATGCCGCTGTCAGTCAGGCCATCCAGTTCTAAAGCCTGTTCAGAAGATGAGGAAAGTGTCATTGGGCAGCTACCTGATCTCACCATTCGCTGTACAGACCCGTGCCTATTCCAGCCCCCTGCTTCCTTTTCTGTATCAGACCCGAACACTTCTCTCAGAGCCCAAGATAACAAGACGCCTTCTCCATGCAGCCAAGAACCGTGTCAACAACCATGATAAACGCATGCGCACCTTCTGTTCTACTTCTCCGGGGCAGGTCGATGCTGACCAAGCCCGGCGCCCAAAGGCCGACCCCATTGCCTTTGTCGATCCTGATCATGGGCAAATCCCCGACAATCTATCTTCACATACCGAGCCTCAAGCGCAGAATCAACCTTCTCGACCGTCGACCGTAACAGCATCCGAACAAGCAGTTTTCGACCGACTGTTCGAGGAGGTCTCACCACCCACGACGCTTGAGCCAGATGAAGAAGACATTGTAGACCAAGACGAGTCAATCAGTGGAGATGACCTGGGTGCGAATCTGGACAGTATCTTCGATGATGCTATCAGGAGGCTGCAAAGGCAAGAAGAGGAGGCTGCGAAAATTGCTTCCAGACGCCTCCTTTTCGCTAATGTGCCGAGATTGCGAGCAATCGACACCCTGATTCCTGACGGAGAACGACAGCTCAGTGCGAATTCTTTCATCAGACCATTAAAATTAGCCGACGGCACCATGTTGGGGGATGAGATCGAGACCGAAGAAGAGCGTGCGAGGCTTGAAGTAGCCTGTAAAGATCACAGAGCGCTGGTGAATGGTATGCTTGACAGCGCTGATAGCGATGTGCAAATTTGGCAAGTCCTCGAACAGGAGGTCTTCAGTCTTATCACTCATCTGGATGAGCACATCAAACTTGTAGAGAAGGCCAAAAAAGAGAAGGCATTGCATGCAGTGAAGGTCCGCAAAGCAGAAGCAGAGGGGAAAGACATAGCAGAAGTCAAGCTTGAAAAGGGGGATCTCGCCAAACGAGAAGACTCGAGTCTCAACTTGACCCACTCAAAAGCAATCCCGCTCAACAACCTCCTCTCCATCCTTCACAGGAATTATGGCGAGTGCTGCCTCAATGCTCTCCGGCTCCTTCGCAGAAATTATCCCACCTCCTCCTACGCGCTGAACGTACTCTCTACGATCAAACAGCGTGGATCTATCTCGTACGTCCTCGGTGCGTCGACTGATATTTACAATGAAACACTCTTCCTTCTGTGGACGCAATACTCGGACTTGCATGGGATGGCCGACATGATAGAGGAGATGCGCAATCAGGGCATCGAGGGCAATGAGGTGACAAGGGCTTTGATTAAAGGGGTAGCCAAGCAGAGACGGTTTGGAAGGCTTCAGCTGCGGGGTCCAGTGGTAAAGAGATATTGGCATCTGAGAGGAACCATCGAGGGCTGGAGGAGGGTGCGCGATCTCTTTGAGAAGATCACGCAGGAGCTTGCCGAAAGAGAAGCTATGCTGGCTGATGAAGCGGAGAGTGAAGACGGAGAGCTCGAGACCAACAAGGAATGATAGCGGCATGCAGCTTTTCCATCCTGCATGACCGAATTTAAGTACTGCGTCCATACCGGTTCCCAATCTACACAGCGGCTGTTGCCATGAAGGCAACTTGTGCGACATGGCCAGGACTCCACGGCCAACTGCAGCCGTTTGCATCTCCACTCCTATATCCAGACACCTTTACTTCTCAACCCATCCACCAACCCTCCCACCTGCATGCCCACCCACTTTCCGACCATATCGAGCCCGCCGCGTATATTCTCCCCCTCCTCCAATCTCCTCGTCAAAAAATCCTCCGTGTCCACGAACCCTTTCGATTTGTCCTGTGTCATGAACAGCTCTGCACTAGCGTATATAGCAGCAAGTGCGGCACGGTTGGTATACCAAGCTGAAGTTACGGTAGTGCTACCGGCTAGGAAGAGGAGCTCGTCCGATAGGAGGGCGAGTTCGCGGAGAGAAGTGGGAAGGTGGCGGGCGGTTGAGAGGAGGGCAAGGGCTTCTTGCCAGCGATGTGCTATGGGCTTGTTGGCGTGTAACCTGAGGAGCGCCAGGCTTCTGATCTTGGACGTGATGTCGGTCTGCGGTTGGAGGGAGGAGGCATGTGTGGCGAGGGCGAGACGTTGCGTGACCAGGTGGTAATTCACGATCGAAAAGGCACCGGCGGGAAAGAGATTGGTGGAGACGTCGAGGAAGCCGGCGTCTCGTGCGCCTTGAGTGAGGGCGGTGGCGGTGAAGCCGTGGGCTGGGACGTGCGCGAGGGCGGCGGAGAGGATGGCGTCTTCGGTTGGGTTGAAGGGCGGAGGAGCTTCGTGCTCGTAGGAGTGGTAGAAGCGACTGCGCTGCCGAGCGAGGATTGATCTAAAGTGCGCTGGGTGCCTCAAGACGGCGTGCAGTGGCCTTGTCCGGCTCATGGCTCGCTGGCTTCATGAACGTCAGCCCCAACACCGATGCCTAGGTGTAGGTACTCCGTCGGTAGGTAAGGTAGGTACTAGGTACCTAGCAGGCTGGTGGTCAAATTAAGTGGCAGTCTTGGCGCTTCGAAATGTCAACGAGATCTCAACCACGAGACTTTTTGAGAGGAGCAGTCTGGCTATGAATTTGTTCGACTTGATATTGTCTACGTTTACTGAAGCGCAACTTTGTTTGTAAATCCTCACGTCGTTGACTTAGCCCTTGATGGTCTCGTAGCCTGCTACCTTACTTAAAGTACCTAGGTACCTCGGTAGGTACCGCCTACCTACTCATCGCAAGGAATATTTTCAAACCCTAACGCTAGTCCTATCTAGCACCGTCAAACTCGCGCAAGTTCAACGAATCAAAAATCTCGTCTCCAGCAACGGTACCGCTGCAGCCATGTTTGAACCTACTTGAATGCTAGGGTGGCCGAGATGCATGAACTCAATGCATGTTTTTGTTGGTCGACCTATTTGAGCCGTTTATAGCAAGAATATTCTCAGAGCGAATGATTGGCGGAGAGCGCCCTTCTGTTAGTGCCAAGCGGCTGGTACACAATCGAGGTGATTGGGAGATATGACCTGCATGAATGCATCACTATCACGAGCAGGTCGTTGACCGCCATCTTAACCGAATCCTTCAGCCCTTCAGCCTTCAGGACGGGTCAGGAGGTATGTACCTGGGTCCCTGATGCTGGAAGGAGCCGGCATCCCCTCTACTTCTGGCCTTTTGAAAGGTCGAATTTTGTCCGATGGACCTGCATTGCAAGTGGAGAGCCAGCCATGACTTACAGGCCTGCATCAGCGGTTAAAAGAAGCATCTCCGCGTGCTAGCCAGTAGTCGCTCGAGGTGCATGAAGCCACAAAGACACACGGATCAAGCCACACGCACAGACAAGGGTGACAACGGTCGTGGGTGAGGAAAACAGGGAACCGGGTCTGTAGCCGAAGTAATCCGAGTGGTAACGATTGATCTTTTGCCCTCCGCTGGACATTGTGAACTAAGAAAGCTTTGATGTGGACGGGTGGAGGGAAAAGCATACCCCCAACAGCGAACACGTGCATCGGATCTTAGTTCTTAGTGTTTGACGGATGAATCAATTGGAGCTGGATTCGGAGGCTTCACCTCAGAGCTGATGGCAACGTGGAGAGTCATACATTCGCACGTGAGAAGATGAATGGTGGACTGCTGTGGTAGAAGGGTGGAAGGATAGCTGAGAAGGGAGAAGTGTGAGAGAACTCAGAAGTATCACCAAAGGCAGCCTTAGCCGTTAGCGTGCGGGAGGGGCCAAAAAGTTCCAGTTCGCGAGACAACCGAAGTCTTTTCTCAGTTTCACGGATTATCCTCCTTCTCCCTTCGTCGCCGTCATTCCACGCCCACGCCTACACCCACACCCACAATCACAGCTACTTTAGCACTAAGCCTACTATTCCTCATCTCTGCTTACCTTGCGAGATCCGAAACTCTACGATTGGTCGCCTGTACCTGCAAAGCTCACCCGCACCGGCATTGGTCCCGAAGCCTTCATCTCCCCCGTCAACCTCTCAGATCGTCGAGGTAAGCTTTTCCCAGCTGGAAAGGACCGGTCTCTGAATATCCCACCCCTTTTAATGGTTCGATGGCGCAAGACCTTCTGAGGCTGACAGTCCGGCCATCCAATAGATACGCAGTTGCTCGGGAAGAAAACGCCAACAACACCCGCAGACCAAGGCAAAACTAGGCGTCTTTTTCGCTGCAGCCCCACACCTCCATCTTCGTCTGCTTGAAACGTCCCATCATCAGACGGATTGGGCCTTCTACTTATTTCACTGGACGGCTTGTTGTCGCTTTGCGGTCCGAGTCGCTCTCCACGACGCAAGTAGCTGCAGATACTGCTCACACGCCTTTTTTCTTATCCCTGTGGCCCAAAATTTGATTCTAGCTGCCAAATTCAACCGCCTGAAGAAACTCGATCTCAATCACAGCAAAGGGAGAAAACCGTCTCTCTCGGCAATCGAAGGGCTATCGCTATCATCATGGGTCCGTCTATCCTCTCCTACTCCTCCCCCTTCTGCACTAAGCTTAGTCCACCCTTGCGACCGATGGACCGCGTGTGCTCGGCTGGCTCTAGTTGCCCTTGACTCTGAGACATGCTCAATTTTGCTTCTCTACCAATTGCAATCCGTGTTCGATTATACCGTAAAATTCAATGCTTATATTGTTACTTTAGATTCAGCAGACGTATATCGCCCTCATGCTGTGAGTACTATTATTTCATCATGTCACGTCCGTTTCCCTTCCCCCTCCCACGCGGGGGCTGGCGCTTTTTTCGACCTCACAGAATTTTCGGCATGCCCGTAGGCCGGGGACTGTTGCTTCTGAACGGCCACACCGCTGCCTCATTCCTTCCTCTAAATCCGTAGATAATCATTGGAGCTTCTTTCCCCTTTTTACTGGAGACAAAATTGTTACATTCGCCACTCTTCGCATAGCGTTTTACACTTTGATTGCACCTTGATTTTCTAAGGAAAAGGTGGCCCTCGGTGTGGTGGGTTCAGGTCCCAACTAACACTGCACAGCGCGAGCGTTCTCGCTCACCAAGACGTCGATCTCGAAGCCCACGTCGTCGTCGCTCTTACTCGCCTCGAAGCCGTTCTCGAAGCCGCGAAGACTACCGCAGGAACGACCGTCGTTCCCGCTCGCCGATGACTAGCGGCGCCGGTGGATATTCAGGGTCAAGCTACGGTCGTGGAGGAGGGGCAGCACCTCCGACCAGAAGTTTCGAGGAGCGTGCGCAAGCAAAGGAACAGATGATGGCCTCGGTCCGAGAATTGTCTCAGCAGGAACGTCGTGTCTATGTGGGGAACCTTTCTTACGACGTCAAATGGCATCACCTCAAAGATTTTATGAGGCAAGGTACGATAACCTGCTCCTCGGAAAGCTGACCAGCTACTCCTCGACAGCAGCTGACGAGTGGTGCAGCGGGGGAGGTTCTCTTTGCCGATGTGTTGCTACTTCCGAATGGAATGTCGAAGGTGGGCGCCTATGCGTAGAGATGGCTGGTCTTTCTGGTTTTGTTTTGGTTGATGGACGTTGGATTGACGGATTGGGACTTTGTCCGCGGGTTATGTAGGGATGCGGGTACGTTAATCAGCTGTACCTGCAAGACTTGTGTGCTAAATTGACGCAGGATTGTGGAATACGCTACAAGGGACCAAGCCCAACAAGCCGTCAGCACGCTCAGCAATCAGAACCTTATGGGTAGACTGGTTTACGTTCGAGAGGTAAGGTTCCCAAAGCCTTGCCTCCACTGCAGGCCTTGATGCTTCAACCGCCCCTTGAGTCTTTCTTAACACCACGAGGCACTGACAACCGATACACCAGGACCGCGAGGCCGAGCCTCGCTTTACTGGACCGCCTCCAGCCCGCGGAGGCTACGAAAGCGGACCGCCTCGAGGTGGCTATGGCGGTGGCGGATTTGGTGGAGGTGGGAGTGGCTACGGGGGGGCTCCCCCATCCAGCGGCGGACGCCAGATCTTTATCAACAATGTCTGTCATCTTGACTCTGTTCTCAAGGATCCAGTCTGAGCTTCCGTTGACATGATTGATGTAGTTGCCTTATACCGTTGGTTGGCAAGATTTGAAGGACTTGTTTCGTCAAGCCGGTATGTACCAAATCCGAGGACTAACGCTGCGTTATTGCTTTCGCAGGGCTGTAATTGACAAATGGTTCCGCAGCCCAGCAAGGTGCCGTCATCCGTGCCGACGTCCATCTAGGCCCAGATGGTCGCCCCAAAGGCTCCGGTATTGTTGCGTTCGAGACCGCCGAGGACGCGCGTAACGCCATCAGCCAATTCAACGGCTATGACTGGCAAGGCCGCATGCTGGAGGTTCGTGAGGACAGATTTGCTGGTCCACCGGGTGGCGGTTACCAAGGCCGTGGCGGATTTGGAGGTGGCATGGGACGTGGAGGGTTTCGGGGCAGCTTTGGCGGTGGCCGAGGTGGCTTTGGAGGAGGCTACGGCGGACGTGGTGGCTACGGGGGTGGAGGAGGTGGCTATGGCGGTCCACCTGCTGGCAGTTTCAATGACGGTGCTGCTCCAGGCGCCGCCGCTGTAGCACCGAACCCCTTTACCGACTACGCTACATCTGGAGGAGAAATGAGCGAGCTCATCTATGTTCGAAATGTACGTCTTCATTCCTACTTCGATTCCTTTCCCAACCTCGCTCACAATTACAGCTGCCATGGTCCACCAGCAACGAAGATCTGGTAGAACTCTTCACGACTATTGGAAAAGTCGAGCGTGCAGAGATCCAGTATGAGCCCAATGGCCGTTCTCGAGGTACCGGTGTTGTCCAATTCGATTCGCCCGAGAATGCCGAGACTGCGATTTGTACGCTGCTCCTCCTGGTGCTTGGAGAAATATGCTAAATTTGTGTTAGCCAAATTCACTGGATACCAATACGGCGGACGTCCTCTCGGCCTCACCTTCGTCAAGTATCAAAATCCAGGTGATGCAATGGAGGGAACAGAGCAGACTGGGGGCATGACCCAAGATCAGATCATGTAATGCTTCCAAGTCTTCGCGTGCGCGTGGTCGGCATTTCAGCTTGAGAAATGGGTCTCTCATCCAAAAGTATAGGACATTTACAGGGGTCAGGTCTCCGAAAGTTCATGCGCTTATCAAAAGCAAAGGGTCAGTAATGGCGGAAGATGTTGGACCCTTGATATCTTCTCTGATTGTACTTTAATATCATCCGCATGCCAGTCGTTCCCGTAGATAGAACTTACTCGACTCCAAATGGAACAGTGCAGCCTGCTGGGCAGATACAAGCTTCTTGAAGTGTGTATGCATGAGTGTTTGGTATATTGCCGTATGTAATGACAGTCTCGAATGTTGCAAACCCCTCTACAGTAATTCAAGACAACATCTTTGAATCATCCATGGGCTTCCTCAAGATGAGCGTTGACAGAAGAGATTGTGGCGAAAGGCTAGCCTCCCTCCAGGAACAGCAACCGCCCTCTTCCCAAAGCTCAATTCCCCTGTACTCCAACGCAATTACTTCTTTCTCTAGACTCCACATACATCTTTCCCTAATAATCATCAGACGTCTCGGTAAAATCTGAATACCCCTCACAGGGCCTGAGCACACCCTTACCACAACCGTCACATTTCCAGCAATGCCAACTTCTCCACCCTCTACTCTCCACATCCACGACCGTGCGACTGGCGATCACACTCGGTCCACGTTTCATCGCAGATTGAACAATACCAACCGTTCCCGACGCCGTCTTCAGACAACCCATACCGCGAGACCCGCACATGCGCTAAGTGCCGGGTCACATTATTGAAGCCGCGTCCTCATTGCCAATTCCTCTCGGGATGGTGCCCCACGTGTTCTCGTTATTAGAGGCATCGCCTCCGGGCAAGGCTTTCACAGCTTTATATCGATGAGGTGGCAGCAGAGGCGATCAAGGTCGACTGGTCTGTAATGCTCGATTTGAAAACGCGGTGAACCAGGAATTGGCATGGATGTCAGGCTGGTCTGGGCCAAACAATATGCGGAGCTCTTTGACTGTATTCCTGGATACGCCTGAGGCGCTACTCGGGCATGAGGAAGAGCAGGAATTCCCCCACATGCTACATGCGCAGCTGGAGCTGGTGCAGTCGCCACGGCAGGTGCAGCTGACGTCTGAGAAGGGTTCACTGGGTACTTGAGGCTCTCTCTGTGAGTAGCCGGAAGAAGGTAGTATGATGGTAAATGACTTCCGTTGCTTCCTTCTTGTGAGTTGCTCAGCGACGCACATGATCGCGCTGGTGCCGGGCCTCGATCTAAGCGAAACCACATGATGTCTGGTTGATGAATGTGGTAGCCTCGCTTGTTCACTTCATCGGTCTCTATCAACTGAGCTGCGACATCCAGGATTGGAATGGGAAGGAGGACTTGATACTGATTTATAGGTGCTCGAGAGGACAAGCAGTGGACGACCTTTGAAGCACTGTATCTTGCGAACATAGATGCTTCGCTAGTGGAGAAGGATGAGCCAGCCTCAGTCATAGGGTGCTTGTTTTATTGCTAAGAGCGATATCATGATCGTCCGTGCCACTCAGCATTTAGAAGCCAGCAAGAGAGCCCAGATAGCAGCCACGGAAACGAAGAGCAGACTTATTCCTGAAAGCAGGAGGTAACGGCTATACTACTGTACAAGAGAAGCTAAGAGCCTTCAACATGTTCTTGTACATTCGAAGGGGTCCTTTTAAATGATTATGGAACACACGAAGCATTTAGTCACGGACAGCAATAGGAGTAGAAGACAGAGTCAATTGATTACAATTGGGAAGCTGGCGACGAAGAATTCTCCAATCACTTCGGAACCCACGAATTTATTTTGGCTCATGGAGGATTTGCATGTACTTGGTATGTAGTTGGTACGTACATTCGAGATATCCCTAGATTACCAACATGGGAACAGATTGAAGAGAAGCATCTGAGATCACGTGATGTCGCGTTTCTAGCGTCATTTCCATGACGCGTCTCGGAGGCAACAGTAAGAGTGACTGCTACCGCTGCTGACCGAGCGATCCTTATGAGAACATAGGGCCATCTTTCTTCTCTTGCTAGAATGCATCGATCCAAGCCCTTAGATCCGTCAGCCGACAAGGAGAACACTCCAGTATCCCAGAAAGCCTCGAGACTCTATGGCGGCGGACCACAATCCATAGACCGCCTCACCAAGCCTTTTAGATGCCCCGGTAGTGCTACACCAAGTCGTGCGTCAGAAAAACCGGCAAGGAAGAAGAGAAAAGTCAGCTACGCAGACGCAGACGGTGGCGTTGAGGATGGAGAGAAGCCTTACACAAACGAAGACCGCCTCGCATTGGCGAACAGAGATGTCAACAAGTTTCCAGTTTTCAAGGTGAAAGACAAAGATACACTGTTTAGACAACGTTTCGCAGTGCCATTGATCAACAAAGATGCTGGAGGTTACAATTCATTTCGCCCAGCGCCTACATTGGGAATGCGAAAGGGAGCTGTGTTTGTTGCGAAACCGTTACACGATCCTAGCGGAGAATTTGCCATTGTGCTGTTCGATCCCACGGTCGATGATAAGCCTACTACGGTTGAAGAGGAGGTGAAACAAAGTCAGGATGAAAACATCCCGAAGCTTGATGTCCCAATCATGCACAGGAGCTTGGCCGATATACTGGGTTTGAAGAAGACGGTTGAAGAACACCCAAAGATCCCTGTGGTCATTGATCCAAAGCTAGCAAACGTTCTGAGACCCCATCAAGTCGAGGGGGTCAAGTTCCTCTACCGATGCGTTACTGGGCTCATAGATACAAAGGCGAATGGTTGTATCATGGCAGACGAGATGGGCTTGGGAAAGACGTTACAATGCATTGCGTTGATGTGGACATTACTTAAGCAATCACCAGAGCCTGGCAAGTCTACGATTCAGAAATGCGTTATAGCATGCCCTTCGAGCCTTGTACGCAATTGGGCCAACGAGCTTGTCAAATGGCTTGGGAAAGACGCCGTGACACCGTTTGCAGTGGATGGAAAGGCCTCCAAAGACGAGCTTACTACGCAGCTTAGGCAGTGGTCGGTTGCCAGCGGTCGAGCCGTGGTGCGGCCTGTACTCATTGTGTCTTATGAGACGCTGCGACTGAACGTGGGGGAGTTGAGCAACACGCCAATCGGACTTCTGCTTTGCGACGAAGGACATCGTCTGAAGAACGGAGAATCTCAGACTTTCGAAGCCTTGAACGGACTCAACGTCTCTCGGCGGGTCATTCTTTCCGGAACCCCGATCCAAAACGATCTATCTGAGTACTTCTCCCTGCTGAACTTTGCCAACCCAAGTCTACTTGGCACGCGTATGGAGTTTCGCAAGCAGTACGAACTGCCCATTCTTCGAGGCCGTGACGCTGCAGGGACAGAAGCAGACCAGAAAAAGGGTAATGAACGTCTGGCAGAGCTTTTGGCATTAGTCAATAAGTTCATCATTCGGCGAACAAACGACATTCTCTCCAAGTACCTGCCCGTCAAGTACGAACATGTTGTCTTCTGCAACCTGGCGCCCTTTCAGCTGGATCTGTACAATTATTTCATCCAAAGCCCGGAAATCAAGAGCCTCCTGAGAGGAAAAGGGAGTCAGCCGCTGAAGGCGATAGGCATGCTCAAGAAGCTATGCAATCACCCAGACCTGCTCAACCTACCTGACGACCTGCCTGGCTGCGAACAGTATTTCCCAGATGATTATGTTCCCAAAGACGCAAGAGGCAGAGATCGAGACGTCAAGTCGTGGTACTCCGGCAAGATGCAAGTCCTCGATCGCATGCTTGCCCGGATAAGGCAAGATACCAATGACAAGATCGTCCTCATCAGCAACTATACCCAGACCCTTGACATCTTCGACAAGCTTTGCCGCTCTCGCAATTATGGTGTTCTTCGCCTCGACGGCACCATGAACGTCAACAAGCGGCAGAAGCTTGTCGATAAGTTCAATGACCCGGAAGGCGAAGAGTTCGTCTTTCTCCTCAGCAGCAAAGCCGGCGGTTGTGGCCTCAACCTCATCGGCGCCAACCGACTCGTCCTCTTCGATCCTGACTGGAACCCGGCAGCCGACCAGCAAGCCCTGGCCCGCGTCTGGCGCGACGGGCAGAAGAAGGATTGTTTCGTCTACCGCTTCATAGCCACCGGCACCATCGAAGAGAAGATCTTCCAGCGCCAATCCCACAAGCAGTCCCTATCCTCCTGCGTCGTCGACTCTGCCGAGGACGTCGAGCGGCACTTCACCCTCGACTCCCTGCGCGAGCTGTTCCAGTACAAGCCCGGCACCACGAGCGACACGCACGACAGCTTCAAGTGCAAGCGGTGCAAGCCGGGCGGCAAACAGCACCTCAAGGCCCCGGCGATGCTGTACGGGGACACGAGCAGCTGGAACCACTTCGTCAACGACGGGGGCGCGGGGCCGCTGGCGAAGATTCAGGACCTGCTGCTGAGGCAGGAGACGGCGGACCAGGCTGTCAGTGCGGTGTTCCAGTACATCAGCCATTGAGACGGGGTGGGGCATGGGAGCGTCGGATTGCTTTTAGGGCGTGTTGGAGGCATGTGAGGACTGGCATTGATGAGCGTTCGCGTGGCTGCGGTCTGGGTCTTGGAGAGCATGGTAGATGGGCATGATTGCTGTGATGGGTGCAAGTCGATGCTCCTTCTCGTGCCTCCTTCTCGTCTCGTCGGTCCGGATGAGCACGAGCAGGAGCAGGTATATACAAGACCTCGTACCATTCGCACCATCATAAAACAAATGGCTCCGCACCACGCTCATCCATGTCCCCGTCATTCCATCACTCAGCCACGGTGTAGGTATATATTTCCTCCCTCGGCACCTCATCCCACCACCCATCTCTTGCCCACCAACCCTCATACCTACCGACTCCCTCATCCCCCATCGCAGCACGCAGCACGCAGCACCCCCCCTCCCCCAAGCCTCCCGCGCCCCAACCGTCTCGCGCACGATGCGTCCCCGCGTCGAGGACGTCAGCGCGCACGCTCACGCCCGGACAAAAGCTTTCCGCGCCGAGTCGTGATCGGTCGCCGTGTTTGGCTGTCGTGGGTGGGATGCGTTGGGGTCGCGGTGGTGGAGTGGGGCGGATGGGTTTTCGAGGCGCGTTGTCCGGATCGGCGGGGTGGGTGCTTTGGCGTGATGGGGACGGAGGGGGTCGGGCGCTGTTGGCGGGGGGTGTTGATGATGGTGTGGTGTGGGACCGGCGATGGGTGTGCTGGGGCGAGGGTGGAGGGATGAGGGGATTTTGGTTTGGCCGGGGGGGCGAAGGATTGCGAGGGGAAGAGGTCGAAGGGGGCGTGGGGATGGGTGATGTGGGGTCGATGAGATGGTCCGTGGGGGAAGGAGGGCCTGAGCGGCGTTGGACGTGGAGGTTTGATTGGAGGGACGGATGGACGTGGTTGGTGGGTGATTTGGCGGGTGAGGGGAAAGCGGTGCTGGATGATAGGCGCGGGAAATTGACTTGGTGTGTGTTGTTCTTGTGGAGATATGGGGTCGGCGCATGTCGAGTGTGCTGGTGCATTTGAGGAAACGGGTTACCGTGCCCGGCGCCCTGACGATCTTCAGGTCGTCAAGGCTGTCAGCACACGTGAAAAGTATGCAGCCTCACCTCGGTTTTGCGAGCCGCGGGCAAGCACACAGATCTATGCGCCCGAATCTTCGCCACATCCTTGACGCCTGCAGATCAGACCGCTGCTCCCCTGGCTCCCGCACCGCTCTCTCGTGGTGGTAGGGAGAGGTCAAGGCGGTAACGGCCAGTAGTCCCCCGTGTGCTGGTCGCCACTTTCAGACGTGTGCTCGCTCAAGCGGAACTCGGTCGTGCGGATGATTTCGTTCTCGTGCACGCGCAGCGCGGACTGCTCGGGGTCCTCGACCTTGAGCGATGCGTCGAGCGCGTACACGTCGTGGTCCCCGGAAACGGCCGGAGTCCATCGGGGGCTGTGCTTGACCGATCGCTTGCCCGAGCCGCCCCGGGTGGTGGCAGCGTCGAGGATCTTGCCAAAGAAGGGTCTGAGGGCCGGTAAGGAGATGAGCGTTACGGAGGTCAAGTGCTCGACGATGGTGCAGATTGCGGGTTTCCAGAGTCCCCAGGTGTAGTCCTCGGAGAAGACGCCCTTCAGCAGGACGGCCTTCGCTATCGCGCAGCCTGCCGTAAGAGAGCCGAGGCCGATGAGACCTGATCAGGGTTTCGAAGTCAGTCTTGCTTGATCAAGGACTGATGGCCAGCTTTGGAACACGTCCAGAGACTGGACACTCCCAAGACATGTCTCTAGACACAACGTTTGGTTCACGAGGGAAAACAGGGGGTACAAAAGTAGTACGTACAGCAAAGAGCGACTTTCGTGCGCATATTCATCTGCAGCCGGTGCAGTATGAAGATTGGGATAGCAGCGCAGACCAGATCGGTGAAGGCATCAAGTCCGAACCCTACGTAGCCCGCGAGGTAGGTGATGTGAGGAGAAAAGCATTTACCATGAATGGTTGGGTCCCAGATTGCAGCCATCGGCCGGCATTGCACCAAAAATAACATGACCTGTGCGAAGTGACTAGCCGCACAGAAAGCGATGACCACCCAGAGAAATATGGCAAGGTGCTTCCGAGTCCGGCCAATGATCCGTAAGACGCACAGACACACCGATATCTTGGCTAGGCCGATCCCTATGATGTTGAATATTTGTGAAATGACACTCCATTTCAGCACCTGAGCAGACTTCGGAGTCAGCATTGCTTCATCGAGGTGGCGAGTGGAGTTGCAAGACGAGTCTCCGGAGCAGAAGATCCTCTCGCTCCCGAAACATGTCTCGCGACTCAATCTCAATACCGAATGGGAAAGATCAGCTCCGAAGTGTACGAACCAGAGGGATCTGTTCGAGAGGTAGGCAATATATATGTCTTCCCAAGCCTATGAGAACAAATTTGGTCAGGCAGCCAACTCCGATTATCGCGGCGACCTAGAAGGCAGTTAGTGAAGCCACATAGGCTGTAATCGGTAGGTCCTTGACTCACCAAGCTGGCTACTATGGTATAATCGTCTGATCTAACGCCGTTGTGGAGACCCATCTTAATATACAACCGTAGCACCACGGCACTGATAGCAATACATAGAAGGACCCAGCCTACAGCCAGGAGCATAGGCCCCTGGTTCTCACGGCAGGACTCTTGCGTGAGCATTGGTTCTGACATACCGCCGTCGGCGTAGTTGAGACGAGGTCAGGAGTTGAAATTTCGAGTTGGAGGGGGCATTCAAAGTCTATAACTGATGCACGAATTGGGCAACAGTGGGGTAGACCGCATCGAGTAGTGCCATCATCCTCCATTGCTGACGCTACAGGGACCTATGAAAAGTCTGGAGTGCTAGGATTAGTAGAGGGTGATGCGGCACTCGGCCATTTTCGTAGCCCCTTAAATTCATGACAGGTAGGAAAAAACCTCCCAATCATCCGGGGTCCTAATATCGCGCATGAGGGTGGCCAAAGGCAAGTTGTTATACATGCTTCCAGAGTCCAGACTGGTATAAGTTTTCGAGGTACGACGACGCCTCGCGTGGTTGACCAGGTCCGTTTTTGTTTCATTGGCGGGTTCTTTCAGGATAGCGTGCCATCGCTGCACAATGACAGTTGGTGGAAGGCCAAATGAAGTAGGTACAGATTGGCGAAACAAGTGGCGTCTGTCGAGCGCGATCAACGAAAAAGGCGGAAGGGAGAGGCGAACCAAACACAGTTGCATTGTGATGTTGGACGCGCGCAACCATTCGCCGTGCGTTTGCCATTTGGCCGTCTTTGGAGCTGGCAGGACTGGAAAGGGAAATGGGTCGAGGGATTGGACATATGCAAATAATCTGCAGGATTCAATAGTTGGCAACAATCAACAAACCGTTTTCTGATGTTCCGGTACCCGCACGTACGGGAAGGCGTCCCATTGGCCCAACGAGTGATTTTTGTCTCCAATGCCTCGCATCATTTATCGAAAATTGCCTGCAAGGGGGATTAACGGCGAGAAGCACGAAGGTGACTCGAGTCTCGATCCGTATCGACGATTCGCTAAAAACATAATCCAAACGGCTATTAGGTACGGAGTAGGTAGACAAAGACAAAAGATCAGGCAAAGACGATCACAGCACGTTTTCGACGGGTTTTGTAGGGGACATCCCCATGCGCACCAATCATGTTCGCATCCATCTTCATCGAATACCTATCATCGATACAACAGGCAAAAGACATTGACAGACTGTTGGGCCTAGACGTTGGCCAAAACAAATGCGCAGATGGTAGGGTAAAGTGAGTGCGGATCCATGCAAGATTAATGAAACACAGACCATTCACGTTCCACCTTTCCAAAGGATTGTCGGTACTCTGTACTTCGTATGCAAGAGCAAAAGGTGCTGTTCATACAATAGGTATACCGCTGAAAAGTAGCGTTAGAACATGCAAGAGACTGGGCATAGATTTCGCAGAGGCCGTGATAGGTTTCGAGTTTGGCAAGCAGAGAGCGGTACTCTACCTGAAAACACGCATTTGCCTGCCTCGTAGACTAGGTATCCATGTAGGCGCTACTATGCCCCAAATGAAGAGGATCAAATTCATCTCACAATTGTCTTGCTCTTCTCTCTCTAGCTACGGAGCAACTTGATGGCATTCATACGATTACACTAATACCCCAAACAATGGTGCCAGGACCATTCCCACCAGAAATGCAGACTTCAAAGAAACCTGATGCATGGCCGACGATTTCTCGCTCCCTGTCAGTGGTGCAGCAGCCTTAGAAGGTGATGCGCTTGGCGTTGCAGATGCTGGGGCAGATGTCTTAGTCGCAGACTCTGCTGTCGGCGTCAAAGATGTGCTTGTAGATGACGGCTTCAGAGCCCCCTTTCCTCTTGCATAGTACTGTTCAGACAGGGTTGTATCGTTCTTCCCAGTGCAATCCTCATCCGTACCGATTAAGTTGGGTGAGTCTTCCAACCTCAAGAACTCGTACACAGCTTGGCCATTCTTGTCCTGGAGCACGTATACCTCGCTTAAGTCCGGCGGATTAGCACCCCTGATGGAGCTCTCCAATCAGCAATCAGGCTTCCAGACAGGGATTGCACTCATGAAACATGTGTCTGCGGTGAGAAACTCCGAGACACGCGTCTGGGCTTTGAAGAAAGCAAAGAGAGGACCCGGGGTCAGGGAATCTCACCAGTTCTGCGGCTGGTTGATACCCGATAGCTCTTGACTCGGAAGACTGGTATTATACCACTTGCCATTTCCCCCATCTTCAACATTGTCCGACGCATTCCCAATGCAGCGCCAGAGCTCGATGTGCTCGCCATTGTTAGGCAGTGTCGAGCGAGACTCAAGGAGACCGCAGAGGCAGGCTTGATCGTCGATATAGGAGGGTATGTTGGTAGGAGAAGTGCAGCCGGTCCCGTTCACAATGCAGGTATTGTTGGTAGTAGTGCTGGACATCTTGAGTACAGCTTGAGGGGTGTCGACTATTTGCATAGTGCCCCCAGTCCAGGAGAGCTGGTGTCTTATATCGAGAGAAAATCGACGCTTGTTCTCTGGGCAAGACTAAAGTGCAGATAGTTGACTCCTAGAGTAGCGTTGGGGAATGGGACTGATGCCAGGAGCTCGCACATGAAGCTGCAGTCAATGTTCAGTTCAAGGAGCTTTGAGGATAGCTGAATGATTGATCTGGGCCTCTTCCCTTGCTGCTGTCAAGGTCGCCCTTGACTGGATAGTAAGAAGTATTTGCTTCACTGGATGAAAATGCAGGCTCAGAGTAACAATCCTACATTGTTCATTGCACCAATGGTTGCTTGCGCCGAGCCCAAGCGACTCCCTGCGTCATGCCGCGTGTGGGCAATCCTTTCCAGCCTCACTTTTCACTGGAGCCTGGACATCCACTTGCATTCCACATCTGCACAACTCCGTCTGACAGCTTTACAATATCAGCAAACATGTCCTCATCAGGTACGCTATACGTACTGCTGCCCAGACCCCAGGTTTCGCTGACTCATCGTAGGCGCCAAGGAGCACATGAATCCGGGTTCCCACCTCAAGTCCACGCTGCAGGAGCTCAAACAGAGCGTCGTTGACAGCGCAGGCCGTATTTCACGGTAGAACCCCGTCCGCAGACGATGGCATTGCAACACCTGACACCTTCCCTAGTGGTGACTCGGCCAAGTCCACCGCTCAGCCTATGAAGGAAAAGGGCATCGGGAAAGGGTGAGGGCGGCCGGGTCCCTCTGCAAAAGCGCAATCATCTGATGCCCATACAGTAGCGATAAGTCCAAAGATACTACCGGGGTCAGCAAGAAGTAGTGGACGAGTTGTGTATACGGGAACGGAGTATGAATGACCGCAATGATGTTACGAGTTTTGAGAAGTCGCTACCGGCTATGTTGGGTGGCCGTTTCAGCTTTGTATTTGCGCGAACATTGACCCGCGCTCGGTGAAGCAGCTTATGATGAGATTCGGCGTACACAAATATTAAGAAGTCTTCTTCAACCACCAACTTTCCTCCCCCATTATTTCCGTCCTCCATGCATTTTCCGCTCAGCACGTACAATCGCGCGGTCCATCACCTTCCCTGGATCCGCAGACGACCCGGCAGATCTCGTCTACGTTGGCCTCCCTCAAAGTCTTGATGATTCTCTAATCCACCTCAACAAGGTACTCTGGCCTCTAAGCCGAGGCGCTCGCCGAGATAGATCGCATGCCAGCAAAAGACCCTTCATCTCATACTGCAAACCCTGGCGAAGAGAAATAGACCTGCCGGCGCCTCTCCAGTTCCAGACATGCTCATCACGTCAAAGAGGCACTATTGCCGGACGTCGCATTCCCTGCGCCCATGTACCTGTATTATGATCTCCGGCTTTGCATCGAACGGGATAGCTTGATGAGTTTGGAGGCTGCGGCCAATGACCCAAAATGCAAGCTTGTGGGCTGAGTTCTCGGAATTTTACCAAATTCCCTGCTTCCACATCTACTCTTCACAGGGCGACGACGAGGACTGCGCCAAAGCAATTGGTTTCACCGGAGACAGTCATGAGCAACGGTGATCTGACGCCCATGGAGACCGTGACCTGTCCCAGTACCATGGAAATCGACGCCAGCTCTGTCCAGTACACCGGGCTCTATAGAAACCGACAGGATAACCTTGGCGTGGCTCGGTGCTCTGGTATCAGCGATCTCCTTGTGCTTGTATCTACTACACTAATTCGACCGTTGCGGATTCTCCAGAATCGCTCTCATACTTTCTCGGAGTCCGGACTCATCATACTCATAGCTCCACGGAGCTTGCTCGTATGTGGTAATCATTGTCGTCTCACACGTTCCGGCAAGCTTTCTCGATCCTGACGATATTCCTGGTCGGAAGGTACAGTGAGACGAGAAGGTATATGTTCAGGACATCTGTCATAAAGCCTTTGAATGGCCACTATCTTCCAGACAGAAGCAAATGTACTTCTATAGCCCTTGCACTAGCTATTGAAATGAACGAAGAATGGAAAGGACTTTTCCCTCTGCACAAACAAGTTTGAGTGGGCATGGGATTAGCCCTCGAGATCAGTATACGCTTGTTCGCAAACAATCCATCCCCTATTCGGGCCCGAATGAAATGACGTTCATGACGTCGAACAATTGTGAAGCAGCACCGCGAGCAACACCATATATCATTCACTCCCCAACAACACCTCCACAAAATCATCCAACTCCACGATCTTAAACCTCTCCCCCCACTTCTGCCTAAAATCCCTCCTCTTGTAAGCCCCACTAGTGTTATGCTTGAAGCTGGCCAGCTCAATCTTCCACCCTTTCGCCAACGCCCTTTCCACCATTTTCAAAAAGCCTCCAGAGTACTCAGCCTCAGCTGCATCTCCAGTAGCAAGTACCATCGTTGAGGGTTTGTCAGCGTCAACAACACTCTCCATCATTTTCAGATGCAGAATTTCATCGACTGCCTGCTCCACCCACTTCTCTGGTGCATACTGCACTGCAGCGGTCGTTTCTGAGCCGCTGCCTGTGCCTGATTGCCCACCTCCGGGGGCACTATTCCCATTTGAGTTCGAATATCTTTTTTGACGTGGAGTCATTTCCTTCGCTTTGTGTACTCTATCTAGTATGTTCGTTTCATAGCCGATTTGCTTCGCTTCTAGCATAGCTGGGAAATTGTCGGAGCCGACGACAATGCGTTTGGCGGTGGGACGGCCGCGTTCGAGGATTAGGGAGAAGTTGTGGAAGGAGAGGGGTTGGCGGTGGATACGCTGGGAGAGTGGTTGGCCACGGGATATTTTGAGGGCGTCATGGAAACCTATCATTATCTGCGGTTTTATTGTAAGCGGCGACACAATGGCAGATCGGAGTGGATGCAGCGTACGTTCGATGCGTCGACAAAAACATGGATCCCTTCTGCAGCGGCACCTGTACTGTTGGCCACACTTCGTGTAAAGGACAAATTGCTGAGATACTGTCTGTCGTCTATGAATTTCTCATTGAGCATGGACATCAATTCCTTCTTCTTCGCTGCTGCGACTTCGAGCGCGCTTTCCCTCACGGGCCTCAATATCTGTATGACCTGTTTGGCGGACGGCGAAGGGATGACAGGTAAAGTTACGGGACCATCGAGATCCTGGCTCCTGAAAAGCTTTCCAGACCGCAATCGGCCAGTGCCATCCGGTGGAGGAGTCCCGTGAAGGAATTGGTAAATGACGCCGCTCCTATTTAGAGTTCTCTGCTCTTTTGCATCTTTCCCTGACTCGTCTTCACTGCCGCTTGGGAGAGCTTTGCTGTTTGTGAGCTGTACAGCCAAGGCTTCTTGTCTCTGCTTCCTCCGCGCCTTCTTTCTCTGCTGCTTATTCAATGTCAATAAGGCTGGGCTGCGGCTTTTCTCGTCATCGTCTGCGAGATTATCACAGTCGACGTCATCCTGCCATCTCACTGCTTTGAGTTTACGCTGTTCGCTGGCAGCCTGTCCATCCCAAACGTCGATCGAAGGTCCAGTCGTGACTGTGGGGCCCGGCAGGTCTAGAGGCTGGCCAAGGTATTGCCAGATCTTGTCAAAATCTCCGAGCTGTGTTTCTTGGCTGTGCACATTGTCTGCAACAGTATAGGCAGCTTGTTCAGGTAGGTCGGAGTCTGTGTCAGTGGAGGTTGTCGTTTGGTGTGCATGATCTGAGCTGCTGATAGACAGGGAATGGATGAGATCAAAGACAGGGCCGAAGTCCCAATCATCATCCTCTGATATTGAAATCATTCGAGGTCACCAGGGAGCAATGCAGCTTCCCACTGTGCAGTGCGAAG
Source organism: Platismatia glauca (assembly GCA_963556305.1). NCBI lineage: Eukaryota > Fungi > Ascomycota > Lecanoromycetes > Lecanorales > Parmeliaceae > Platismatia > Platismatia glauca. The sequence continues at coordinate 1,074,294 of OY745764.1, read as the reverse complement.
CGCAGTGGTTTGTCTTGGTCTGGTGGCAATTTTCAGATCCGTGTGCGTGTTCGAAGAAGGACTGATAAGGTCATTTGCGCGGTCGAATCTTTCATGCAGGTTTTTGTTGGCATTCTGGTGGTTCTTTCTGTCACTGAGTATGCAAGAGAGATATGCGCTTGTTGGATTCGAGCGATTGTACTGGTCATGGACCGGAAGCTACTTTACGGCAGACCAGATACCACTTGTAGCACTTATCGCCATCTCTCATCTACGATACACTCCAGGTCGAAGTTATGCATAAAGGGGGATATCAATTCAGCACTTCTGGCAAATCCTTGAAAGTACGTAGACTTTAATCAGTCCTACGGTTGAAGGGCCCCTTCGGCCGCACGCTTTGAGATCAGTCCAGTGACCCATCAAACATTAAATCCTGCAGGCCACAGGATTTCTTGAGACGTGGTTGCAATGGTTCAAGACAAGCTGTTGCTGAGTAACAGCCGAGCGAATGCAATACATATATCGAGGATTCAGAGGGATGGTCTTACTTGAATAGATTAATTTCGCTCGCACGACCTGACCCTAACAATTCCGACATACTTACAACCACAGATCTTACGATCAAAGCAGCCCTATAACTTTGATAACTTCCGGCTTCTGATGCTATCCCTCCCTGTGTTTCTTTCAAAAGAAGATCAGACTTCGCAAATATTATTTTTTCACTCTCATTTCAATTAGTCCAGTCTGACATACCTCTCAATAACAGATTTACAGCTTTGGTGGCTTTATGTCTCCCGGCGTAAATAGCGATGCTGCGTCTGCTGAACCCCGCTGAGATCAACACAAATCGCATTGCTTTGTCGAGACTCGGAAAAAGATAGGTTCTGGAGATAGATCATTGTAGCTGGGCCAATGATACCTCCAAAAGGCTGATTTGGGACAGAAGAACTGTAACGTTACTGCCATCCTGACAGATCGATCACACACGAATTCTTTTCGGCAGGACCGGTTTATAATTATCTTTGCAAACCCTTTTGGCAGCAGAGCTGTTTGGTGCAAGTACGAAACAAACCGAGCTACCATCGTCCGTCAAAGAACATAACGATAATCGGGACCATAATCTTCAACCGCAACAGCGGCGTTTTGATCCGTCCTCCTCCCTTCACCTGATCTGTTGCTGTATTTCCGGTCGAGCTTTCTGTTCTCCCACATCAGAAGAATTCGTAGCGCAAAGGCCATTATCGCAGCGAAGAACATAAAAGCGGCACAGATGCTCATCCCTTTAATATACCGTGGGCCTTGCGCCGTGGGATAGAGTCTTGTACCCAGAATTGGACCACACTGTCCGACCACGTTGATCAGGATAAGTCCTGCGCCACGGCGAGTATCACTGCCCTGGTTGTCTAATGGTTCTCCGATTCAGCGTTGACCTCCCAACCTTGCAGAAGAAGGGAAATAGTAGAAAAGCGAGAGGAGCTTTGCAGGCGTACTGAGAGTCCATGCCAGAATATTGGGAATGGTAGAGAAAACACCGGCAGCTGCCAAGTAGACGGCAAAGTATCGGACTCCGACGGTGGTGACCGTTGCAAGGACAATGTAACCAATACCCCCGACAAGGGAAGTGATTATGAGGACCAACCCCCGCTGCTGTGTTCTATCCGCAATGAAAGTTGTAATGTTGGCGAACAGATACGCGGCGAAGTATGGTGGAGCTGAGAGACCCTGGGCGTTTATATTACTGTATCCCATCTTGGCCAGAATTGTGGGAAGATAGACTGGCAAGCTCGCATAGCTCACGTTGACGCTAAAATACATAAACTTCGCGAAGGGTCAATTCTATTCAAACTGAGGAAGACAAATAACAAGACTTGACTCAAGATGAGGCACCATCAACTTACAGCATAGCACCACGCTTTCGCGTCGAACAATACCTGAGCCAGTTGCTTTAGGTTCACACCTCCAATTCTCTCGCTTGTACCCGTCTGTCGAATTGCTCGGGACTTGGCAATGGCTTTTTCTTCCGCGCTGAGGAATCTCGCATTGTCTGGTGAATCGGGTATGAAGAAGAAGGCTACTGGGGCAAGAAGGATGGTCGGAAGTCCCTCGACTAGAAAGAGAAGCCTCCAGTTACTGAGCGAAGAGTGACCGCTCGTGATTCCGTAGGCGAGTGCCCCAGCGAAAGTAGATGCGAGGGGAGCCGCTGAAGCGAACATGCCGCATCGGAAACCGACTTCTTGCCTGAGATAGAAGAAGGATAGTAAATAGATGATACCAGGCCTTGATATCAGCCGCCATGGTCAGCAAAACAGCACGAGAGCGAACTGCATCTCTGACGAGGATATGGAAGGCTGTGCTTACGCGTAGGCCGCTTCGAAAGCACCAAGGAAGAACCGGAGAGCCATAAGCCCACTCCAACTGTGCACCGTAGATTGCAGAGTCGCCATCACGCCCCTAGCCGCTGAAAGTCAGACCTGATTTTGGCCATGATAGATCATAGGTTGGGATTGGGAAAAGGGGAGAGACCTGCTCACCAACAGAACACGACAATTGCCGCTACTCTGTGAGGGGGAAGGATCTTCCAGAAAAGAAGAGAGAATTCGAAGACCACATAAGTAATGTAAAATATTGTCAACAGCCACTCGTATCGATCTCCCACCAAGTGAAGGTCGTGTGTCATTCCAGCTATGACGGCGTTGCCAATGTTGCCACGGTCGAGAAAAGCAAGCATGTCTGGAGGTGTAAACTACCCTTCAATGGGAAAGGCACTTGACGGCAGAAGTAATCCTACTTACACAGGACGAAGAAGAGCGGCATCAAGTGCCAGTCAAGCTTACGGCGCAAACGAGTCTCAGCGACCTCGTCATACTCAGTGGGACTTTGGAAATCAGCGATTTTCCGCTCGTCAACGCGATCCAGGTCGAGGTCTGCCATGGCTGAGGGTGGGCGAGTGTCGAACGTCCTTCAGAAGGTCAATGGCAAGTCATGCGCATTTCAAGGACTCGACCTCTTTGGCAACGGACACTGCCCGAAATCGGATCCAATGAGTCATGGAACACTCAGCTGCATGTGAGGGGAAAAAAAGATTTGTTACTCGTTGCGCGAAGGATTCATTCCTTCCGCGCGCCATAGGGGTGGAGTCTATTAGATCGCGTTCATAGTATCACCATCTACCTGTATTTACCTTATCGTTATGCATTTGCGAGCACTCCTGCTCAGACCCAAGCGTGTGAGTGTAATAATCCTAGCAGTCAGATCCGATTCCTTTTCTCCAGAATCACCAAAAACATTGAAAGGGGGTGTATACCTATTGGGACCCAAAACATATAGCAATCTTGACATGACCCATTCTTTGCAGAATTGACTTTAAAACACAAGAATTTTGATACGCACCGAGAACAGCGCCTCACGTCTTCCGGTCTCTCTCTGAGCACAAAGGAGCAAGGGATTCTATGTGTGGCACTGGAGAGACAAATCCAGACTATTTGCGTCATCCGCTCGATCCTTCGTACAAATCTGTAGGCGCCAATGTCTAGCGGCTGTGACAAGCGTGAAAGGATCCTAAAGCTAGCACTAGGTCTCCTCGCTTGTTCCCTCATCGGTTTACATCAATACCCCTGATAATATCGGGGCCATTGTATTCAGAATATTGATTGATAGCTTGAGACGAACTCTGTAGCTGAAAAAACGACTTGTAGTAGAGTACTGTAGTTGAAGGATCGTAAAAGTCTGAAAGACAACAAGTATCATTAGAAACAATCTGTCAAGAAGGTATTCTAGTCGTATTTCCTCAACGCGGTTACTTCTCTTAGTTTTACAATTGGTTTCGAACAATAAAGATTACTTAGATTTCGTCGTCGACGTAATAGAATGTGGCAAGAGTCATGCAGAGAGAAGAAGTATATGTGGGCGAGATACCTTGATAAACATTCCTAAGTCAAGCCAGCGACAGGTCGTCCACGATAATATAACGACGTTATGTAATACGTTTCGTGCCGGTGACCTCGAACGAGACTTGAAAAGTATTGGAAGCATGGGTTTTAAGACCGAGCAAGCGACGGCGAGTATGGATGCTTGTGAAGGGGGGGAAGAGGAGAAGGAGAAACGAAAATAATGAAGTGCTGCGTTAGGGAATGAAATACTTAGGCAAGGTAATAGCATTTTAACACCACAGCCACTAGAGTACAGAAGATTTCGACCGTAGAGTCTCTGGATTCGAGACCCGAATGCGCAGCTCATTGACGAATACCACATCCAACTACTGTTTCTCTCGCAGTATTGAGGTAGCGCAGAGCCTTGCATGGTGAGCTTTGCACCAAAAGTCCTGCACAGCGCTACGAGTGGTAGGTACTGTTGTAGCCCTACGCCCTGTAGCGGGGGACCCTAAAACTACCACTACACACTTGTTAAGACTTTATTGCAGGTCAACATGCTGAGGAAATGCTCAAATGGGCGACCTAGCACGGCTTGACACGCCAGCAAATCGTGCTGGTATGAAATGCACGAGACAAAAAAGGAGTACCCTCATCCATCACATACCATCAATCAATGTTGACCGCTCTTGACGCTCAGCAACTCTGTCTTGCGCCTTGCAGTCAGCTATCATTGCTATCTTCATGTGCCGCCCTGTCCTCCATCACCTGGCCGTGGCCCAAGAGTCTTACCAACCACGTGCGAGCCTTACGGCTCACCCTTAGATATCATACAAGGCTACACTCATTACACACACCCAAGACCTGCTCTAGTCTCCTGGGTTCGTTGGCTGAGCTCTCATGAGACAGATGAGACAGCCTCTTTCTAGCCGTATTGAGTGGGACTACCGTTCGCAACGATATTGATTATGACTGAAAAACAGTAGGCGTTCAATTAAACGATCTCGCATCTCGATCCGTTTGTTGATACGCTATTACATGTGTTGTTGCGATCAACGAGCTGTAATAGCCGCTGCCCACAGCGATATCCCGTGTATCATCAAGTGCAAAAAGAGGTGCCACTAGGAGTGGGAGTTTGTCCGGTGTGTCAGCGTAGAGTCAAAATCTACCACACATTCAGCTTGTGATCCTGTCTTTGCACAAGACGCTGCCAGACTCTAGGCTTTCAAAGTGTCTCTCAAAGAGGACGTTTCGAAAGCCCATTAATTCCACGGATATCCTACACGTCTGTCGTCGGCTGCGAAGTCCGTGGGGATTTTCGACTACTGTCGCTGGCCTGGGTTTGCTAGATTGCCACTCACAAAGACCACCAGCACCGCAGCGTACCTGGTTCGAAGTCAGCGAAGTCATACAGGAGATGGGTAGATTGTCTGACGCTGCGGTCGCTGCAAAGAGCTCTGAACGACTAGCTGTTGATAAAACGCTGACAGAAAAGGCGAAAAGGACGGTCCACATTGTCAGCAAACCCAATCTAACCTCTGGTCCAGTTACGAAGTACAGTGATATGATTGCCCCGACGAGGAGAACACCGGCCATAAGGATACTAAGCGCGCCAACAGCCTTGGAAATTCGTGTCTCTGGAATGTAGTATAATCTGTTCCACGGTTGCCGATGCGGTTCACGTGACTTCTGTGCAATTGAGTAAGCATTGAGATCAAGACCAAGGAGCGAAATTCTGTTTCATACCTTCATCCAATGACTACAATGATCCCTTAGGAACTGAGAAAGTCGGTCCTCGCCCTTTGCAGGTCTAAGGGCTACCAAGTCGTTATGGTCTTTGAAGTATGCTTGCTCCCCAAGCCCTATAAAGCATTGTTCGTTGTTAAGCCACCCAGTCAACGCGTTTCTAACGCGAATCGGGGGGCTCGAAAACTTCAACACCTCACTCTGTGTCGATAGAAGCTCATCTACGTTGACGTTGACCTATCAGCCCCGATTGAGACCTTGACAATGCAGATCACCAGTCACCACTTACAGTATTCTTTCAAGAGGTGTCTCAGTTCGCCCAGGAGCTTATGCTTTTCTTCGTCACGAGGATCTCGCTCTTGCAATTCTTCGTAAATGGTGGCTGAAGACAGGAAACCTTTCTCCTTCGGATCTTTTGCATCTTCTTCGTCAAGGGTATCTAGTCGATTTTGTTTCGACTGTATTTCGCTTTGCATTACTAACAACACGCGTGCTGCACTTCGATCGAATCTCCGATAGACGGCAAGCTCTTTGTCTGTAGCAATGAAGCTTGCAGCCTGCGCATAGCCTAAGGTCTGTATTTTGTTCGGAGGAGCTACAAGCTGCTTTGCTGTTGGGACGCGCGAGACTTGACGACGCGGTGGCTGTTTGTGAACATTGGTGTTGTATCTGGGTAAGAGAGCCATGTACGTCAAAATTCGAAAAGAATATGCTTGACCGCAACATCAGACTTGAGTGCTCTTGCCCCGGGATCTCTGTCTTAAGAACAGTAGTCAGGATTCTGCCTGACCCAGTCACGGACAGGCTGACTGGAAAAGCCTGTGAGCCTTTGCCATCTCGTGCCCATTAGTGTCGTCTCGGAAGCTCAGCCACTTCCCAGATTTCGCCAAGGTGTCCTAGATGCAAGCCTGGAGTGCTAGCCTTGTCATCACAGAGGAATGATTGGACGCCAAGGAAGTTCCACGCACGGTGCCCCCAACCCGAGCGCCTACGCAAAGCCCCTCGAAGGATCACGGCCACCAATTCTTTTTTGGCCATAGTCTTACCTGCGTTGCTGGTCATACTTGGGCACATGACTCTATTTATGGGCTCGCCCGCCTCAAGATCGAGGCAGAGTTGAGAAGAGGTCCGCGAATTGAATTCAACGAGCTATCGCTCCGAAGACGTCATGCTAAGATGAGATACAAATACTCTGAATACCTTTCATCGCGTTTATTGCGTTTCATTGACCAGTCGGCGGAGCCAATTGCTTCTAGTCTGGGCCCTGTCGCATTCCCCACCACACCTATCGATACCCACCTGGTTTAGGTATATAGGATCGGCCCCCCGCGTCTGAATGTACGACCCATTACCAACCCTTAACGACGAGGCTACGACTACCTTCACAAATTTTCTTCTCAATCTTCAGCTGATACATATTGCCAGTATTGGTAGGGCATGCCAGACAGTAATGGAACTTCAGAGAGGTTGTCCGCCATGCGTTCCTTAAGAGTAAGAGGCCCCAGGGCCCGAGCGGAAACGCCGTTCACAGAATCATCCTGCTGACCGGTTCAAGGCGTCAACTGCTCGACTAGAAGTCCTTTTCTTCACATGCTTATCCTTCACGATCCTTGGAACCTTTCTCGGTCTCACCTATCCTCCTCTCGTAATATCTTTGGTAGTGTTGAGCTTGGGGCTCTTGCTATTACTATGGCCACAAGGCGAAGCCCAACTTTTTTCGGCCACTCGTTCAACCTGCGCTAGGTACGAGACGATGTTTCTCGAGCTCTGTGCCCTGGTATATATAATGTGCGCGGCGCTCTCGCTCTATGCCAGGATCCAGGCGAGGAGCTTCAGGTCCAACGTCATGCTAGTGCTGCTGCGTGAGCAAGCTGTCACTTCCATTTGGAACATTGATCTCCTAGCCTGTGCTGCAATCGTAATTTCCCACCTTACAGGTCATCACGACATCTGTGACCGCATCCACCGCCGTGTCTTGTGGTTTGGGAAACAGCTACATCGATTTAGTGGCGGTCTTTGCGATTTCTTCTTCCAGATGCTCCAAGAGCCGGACCTCGAGCGCCAGCGTGATGGTTTCCGTAGTTTGCCCGCCCTGGGGGTCGCAATCCTACCTCAGAGCAAGGATCAGCGAACGAGCAAACATCAGGGGCGGACGATTCCTCGGCTCGTCGATGGCCCTAACGGACTTAATCTGCAAGAACGATTTCGTTACCTAAGAAGTCTCTCAATGTCGCCAGACTCCATTTCGTTTCTGCATCAGGAACTCCGCTCTATCAGCGCACAATTGAGATGGACTGCCCTACGAGATCGCTATGTATATCACAAGCTACCCATGCAGGACTTCTTCTCATTGGCCACTTCCCAAGCTCGTGTTGGCTCCGCCAAAGCTGGCAAAGACGAGATGATGGCAATTGGTCCGATGCTGAAAACCCCACCAAGAAGCCGAAGGACATCGACAAAAGGCCACTCGCCAAAGCTTAGCTCGGTCGTAACGGATGCAGTCGAACTTCACAACGCTCTTGCTTCTCGGGATCCTCAGCCTCCCGAACTGGCCCAGCAGCTCGATGTATCGACTAGTAGCCAAAGGAGTCCCATACCTACCCCAGTTTTCCAACTTCCGGGGACAATTGAGACCATCTGCGTGAAAGCTCTACCTGATACTGGATCCAGCCAAAATGTCATCGACAAAAACTTGGTCCAAAGCCTCTTCCCATCCATCCCGATACTGCCTGTCCAAGAATCCACAGACAAACTCTTAGTTGCGCCAGATGGCCAGCCAGTACCGTGCATCGGAAAAATATGCCTATCGTGGACATTCAAAGACGAAAAAGAAAAGCACCGCAGATGGTTCTACGTCGTGGAAAACTGTTCCAAGGGCGTCATCATCGGCAACGGCTTCTTGCGACAAACCGAGACGATGAGCAAACATCGGAAACGTCTCGAGCTGACCAAACCGTCCGAGTTGTATTCCCCTCGCAGGCACCTTCTCAGCGAAGGAGTCAACGAAGCGCGACACGACGAATGCCTCCGGCAACTGGTCCTTGGACGTATCAACAGCACAGACACGCTCGCCTCACTCGATACAGGCTGTGAAGCGAACCTGATGTCCATCGACCTCGCCACGGGCCTGGGACTCACCATCCTGCCTCTGCCCCGAAGCGAACAGCACGTCCGATACGCCGACGGGCGACAGGGGTCCATGCTCGGACAGGTCGAGGTCGACTGGAGCTTCTTCGACGCCCCCGACAGAGCCGCCAAAGTCATCTTCTACGTCCTCCGCACCTGCATCCACCCCGTCATCTTCGGCGAACGCTTCATCTTCGCCGAAGACCCCTGGTTCAACCACGAAGCCGCCCTGAGCGACGCCGTGTCCGAGACCGCGATGATCGGCGTCGTGGGGCTGGAGAAGGTCCGGCGCTTCTGGGGCCTGTTCGGCGGGTACAGGCCGGATCCGAAGGAGGAGGCGAAACATCGGGAGAAGAAGGCGAGACACGATAAGGCGGTGGCCATGTTGCAGGCCCAGTCGCGCGCACGTTCCGGTCCGCAACCCCCGCAACAGGCCCAGACGCAGCCACCCGCGGTCCCCCAGCCTGCGGTGCTGGCTCCGTCCCACCGACCCGCTTCGCCATGACGCCCGGTATAGGGTCCACGACTAGGGCGGTGCTAGTTGCCACTCCACCAACGGGAGTTCCAAGGCAAAAAGTCGTCCCTAACCAGATATATCAATCTGGTGCCAACACCGGTGCACTTCCCGGACCTGGTCCGTTCCGGCGCCAACCTCGAAACTTGGATCACGCTATTTGCAGGAGGTCGTCAGGGGCCGATTCGCCGCCTGTAGCACCCAAATGGCCTCGTGCGGCACACTCCCAAACTTGCCCTATCGCCTACGCCTCAGATTTTCCTCGGTCCTCACGATCCGCCACGACATCACTGGATACACACAAAACCTGACGAGCAATATTTTAATGATGGTGGAGAGATGGATAGCATCATATGATAGGGCTAGGGTTAGTGCTCCTCAGATACGTCGAGGTTTCGCTATTTCACAGCTGCCAGCTTAACATATCTGCGTTTAGAGTACTTAGAGCGACCATCGAATGCGATGCATTCGCGGGCCGTGTGATGATAAACGGAGGCGGCGTTTTTTAGACGGAGGCGGCGCAATCGGTCAAGTGAGCGCGGATACCCTGTCGATTACCATCTGTTTGGGATACATTTATCCTTGCATGTAGCGATGAACGGCATCACGGAAAGCAGTCTATAGACTCTGCATCCGCAGGACAAAAGTTTGCTATAATCATTTTCTATCATCGCTCAATATACTAGAGCCCACTCATCGAGTCCACACTCGCTTGCTGTCGAACTTTACAGAGCCGCCCATCCCCCCAAGCAGTATGACAGAGATGCCCCATCAGCGTCCTTGGAACGTTTCCCTGACAAGGCGCGCAGTTCGCATCGAAGCTCTTCTCGTTTATCGCATCGCTCAAGCGCTTCGAATACTCAAAAATGGGGAACGACGAGGTTGGGGTCGAATGAGCGAGGAAGCTTGTAGTACTTATGCGGCCTCGTTGACAAAGGGAGACTGATGAAGAGCGTCGACTGAGACAAACTTATGCTCTTTCGGTGCTTGATTAGTGGTCGGCGAAGAGTATCTAAGGTACTTACCTTAGGTATGTTTCGATCCCCTCACTTGAGTGAATTGGGATTAGTGCTGTTTCGAGGGTTCAAGGAAGCCCGTTCACTGCCCGGTCAGCATTGCATTAACAAGTAAAAGCCAATACAAGATCCATACTCGTAGGCGGCTGCAATATAAAAATATAAACAACATCACCAGGGACATACGTCTTTGGCCTATGGTTTCCGTCTTGGACCCACAGCACAGAATTTCTTGCTACATGCAACAGCTGGCGCGCGTCCCGCGCGGTGGACAAGACTATGCCACAAACCTAGTGCTTGTTGCTTCACATCCAGTCATCGTATGACCGCTCCACCAAGGGCGGGTGGCGGGGGCTGAAGCAATGGGTTGAAGCTCTCTGGGACCGTCCACCACCGTCACCCTTTTCGGATCTTATCATTCATTCAGATGACGGCACCATATCCTCATACGCTGAGGCCAAGCTTGGACACCATACAGCATTCCTCATTGCAAGATAAAGATCTGCCCGAGAGCATAGAACGACGCAGTTGGACCTGAAAGAGACCATGGAAATGCTGAAACAGAAACATGCGCCTTCAGCAAAGTCCACTCCTCGAATACCGATGGCAGTCCCAACCGCACGGCCAGCTCCGCTTCAACCACATGTCAACCCAGTCCAATCTCATTTAGATCCACGGCTCTATGGCATAAGAGCACAGAATCCCTTCCCAAAACTTACTACCAACAGAGCTGGGCCCCTCGATCTTGTCCATAAGGCTCGGGGCCTCGCTCCTCAAGGACCTCCCGTCCCTGCATTTCCACAGCCTAAATCGCCTGGCTTAGAGCAACCCCCACCTGATTCTATTCTAAAGCCCATGCAAAGACAATCGAATCAAGCTTCATCGACTAGAGGGATCGACTTCACAAAAGCAAGTGTCGAACCGAATGACATTTTTCCGAGACAGAGGATCGAACTCCTCGAGCGTCAATTCAATGCGAAAGAGCGTATGCTCAACAAGCGTGAACACGAGCTCGAGAAAAGACGGAGACAGCTTGCTCAGGACGTAAGAGCCTACCGACGAGAACGTGACCGCCGCAGAAAAGCCAGCGGGCCATGCCGACAACCTTGTCCCGGGGAATGGCCCTCACGCCCAACGTACTCTGGTGCTGGCAGCTTCTCCAGAGTATCTCAGTGCGCCAACGATGCCAGCCAGGATTCGATTTCTGCCCTTACATCTAGTGACGCTTACCTCGACGAAGCGAGCTACGGCAGTATAGGTGATAGCTCTCTACGAAGAGGTATCGCTCGTCCTGATCGACATGCGAGGGCAAGGATCAGCACTCCCGCGCGGTACGACAAGGAGCGGATTAGCAAGCGTGCGAATGTCCGGGTTCAACCGAAGATGCTCCAGAGATTCACACTGGCTCTGAAGACTGGCGCTGGCGACGTTGGTAGTACGGTCACAAAGAGCATCCGTTGGGTGTTGGGTCTTTGATATGATGCAAGTAGCTAGCTCCCTGTTGGGTTCTGGCGAATAATGTGAATGTGTGAATTACGGGGGCTTGGGATGTTTGAATTTCCTGTCTTGTGCATTTGATAATAGCATGCTCGGATACTTGACATAATATGACGCTTTACACTCGATTCCTTTATCAGCATCCAAATTACAAACCGCGGCTTTCATTCGCCGATTTCGTTTTCTTCGGACGTACTAGCCCTGCGGCGGATATCAACTTTCGAGTACCTACGTCTATCATGCTTATCGGAACTTCTCAATTATTGCTACTTTGATCGCCCGTCCTTCTGAAGTATCCTTTCACCAAGTATTAAGTCAGCCAACATTCGACGATTGTCACGCTCTTCGATTTCTTCCTTTGCGAAATATCCCTCTCATCGCAAGACGTCAGTTTCTGCAAAGATACGAGAAGGGCTGACAATGACACTAGCTTCCAGACCAGGTAGGTCATCTTCTTTCGCTTCATGACTCGATAGCAGTTCTGCATCATAGCGTCTTCAGAATCAGAAGACGACTCTGTTCAGTCGCAGAAACGGACTGCGTTCACGAGGTCTTCTCTGTCGCATCGCATGGCGTGTTTGATAGTAGGTTTGAGAACTCTACCATCACACTTCGAAGGAGAGAGATGTCGGCACGATGTAGGCTGAAATCAGAGGTATAAAAATCTAGTTCTTCGCATTTCCTTCTTGCCACCCGTAGAATCGCGACTTTTTTATAGGTCGCCCACTGTAGATAGAAGCGTAGACCGCACTCCGACCAGCACCGTCGTTGGTGCTTCTCGTCAGCCGAGCGTCTTTGATCACCGCGGACGAAGCCGTTCTTGGACGACGTCGCCGAGTCGTAGATCGGCTGACCAGGGGGCCAGTGGATTAGTCAACGACGTCGCCGTTCTCAATCGGTTTTCTGACGGAGGTTTAGGGCGGCGGCTCGATGTTGCCGCTGACCGCGGGAGGTATGGGGATCGGAAACCTCGATCCTTGGCCCGAGTTTGGAAGGATGCACAGATGAAAGGATGGAGGCTTAGGACCCCTCTTTGCGTAAGTCTTTGCTTCCTTTTCTTACAAACCACATTCAAGCACAACTACCACAGAACAGACAACACAATTGCTGACACCGCCATCCTATTCCACAAAGAGCCGCCTGTCAATCGCTCTGCATGCCCTCTGAAAACTTGCACACCGGTCGTACCATTACCAGCCCCCGTCGAAACATTACCTTGCGCCAGCGCTGGCGAACTGCTTGCAGGTCCAAACGGTCCTCCGTTTCCGAACCCCCCCATTATCAGCCCCGCCAGGTCTGCAGTCTGCTCTCTGGAGCCTGCACCATTGCGTTCGAGCGGAATCGTCTTCGACCCCACGACTAACTGTGCAGCCGTATTCAGAGATACAAGCGTCCCGTTGATCGTGAAGCCAGCAGCTCCGGGAGTCAGAGTGGTGCCTGCCATTGCGAGAGCGGTTGGTGCGGCCGTGATGACATGGCCATCGACAGTCGTGGTGATTGGGTCCGCCACTTCTGACGAGGCTCCGGCGCCAAGGCCTCCTATGATCAGCCTTCCTAAGCCTGTGGTACCGCTCTGGAGGGCAACGGTCTTGGAGCCTACGACTAATTGACCAGCTGTGTTGAGAGAGACCAGCGTTCCACCGACCGTAACGCCGGAAGCCCCTGGCGTCAAGGCGGTGCCGGCGATGGCGATTCTGTTGGGCTTGGCGGTGATGATTTGGCCGCCGATCGCAGTGGTGATTGGAGTTGGGGACTCGGATGAGAGAGGTATGGTCTTCGAGCCTACGATAAGGTGACTGGCGGTGTCTAGAGATAGCAATGTTCCATCGAGTGTCGTGCCGGGAGCCCCTGGCTTGAGGGTAGTGCCTGCGACAGCAATGCCGTTTGGTGCAGCAGTGATCGCCTGGCCGGCTACGGTCGTGGTGATTGTCTCTAGAACAATAGATGCGAGGGGTATTGTTTTCGAGCCCACATTAAACTGCCCCGCCGTATCAAGAGATAGTGTCGTCCTATCAATTGCTGTACCGGGAGCTCCTGGACTTAGAGTGTTGCCGGCAATTGCAACGGTATTTGACGCTGCAGTGATCCTTTGGCCGGCAATATTGGTGATAATCTGAGCGAGAGGTGCAGGTGCGAGGGGTACTGTAGATGTGCCTACAACGAGAGCGGATGGGCCAAAGTGTATTGGGGTACCGGATACGGTGATAGGTGGAGCTCCTGGGGTCAAGGTAGTGCCAGCAATGGAAATGCCGTGAGAGAGCGGCTGGACCACTTGATTGTTGATAGTCTGGACTTGGCCTTCGATGGAATCGTCGAAAGGATCGGTGTCAATCTGCTTTGGGTGGTTCTGTGGCACCGAATTTGGAATCTGATTAGATCCTTGATTGCTGTCGCCTTGTTTGGTTTCGCCGTTCGGCTTAGCACCCGCTCTTTGTCCGGAATCTATATCGCTACTGCTGCCTTGTGTGGGATCATTGGCTTGCTTGGGATCACTGTCTTGTTTGGGATCACTGGCTTGGTTTGGATCGCTGGCTTGGTTTGGATCGCTGGCTTGGTTTGGATCGCTGGCTTGGTTTGGATTGCTGGCTTGTTTGGAAGGGCTGCCTTCCTGAGGGTCATTACTCCCATTGGGATTGCTGCTTGGCTTCACTACCTTAGGCCGTGCCTGCGACGGCGAATTCTCCTGAGTTGCAGGATCATTAAGCGGAGGTCCTAGATCAGGTCCCTCCTTTTTTGGAGGAGCTGGAGTTGCATTGCTTGTTGCTTTTGGTTGATCCAGCGTTGGAATACCCGCCGGCACAGGTATGGAAGCGTCTACACCGACGGTTTGTCTATCTCCTGGATCCATAGTCGGACTCGGCGCTGGCGCCAAAGGACGAGCATTGGGCTTGCCGGGTGAGACAGGTGATGCTATTGCTGTTCCCGCCGTCAGAGCGGTTGGGGGGTCGTAGGCTGTGAAGAAATTGTTGTAGCAGTGGGAGAACCAAGGGATCATCTCCTTAAGCTTACTAGGCATAGCAATAAGAGGGCGATATGGTTCACCGAGCTGCGGTTTGTACCAATTTGCTTCATGAGAAGATTGCATCAGCTTGATATGTGATAGACTTGACGCCGAATATTTACCATCACACTTTGCGGCGGGCAAGGTAGATCATTGAGATCGAAACTGTTTTTTGCAATAGAACCCTCTCCATTGTAAAGTTCAAGAGGCCCAGCAATCGTTGCCAATTCTCCAGAGGCGAAGGCAACCATGGTTGACGATATGATCATGCCGCCGCATTGGTCAGTTGCACTTATCCCGTGGAAATTGACGTAAACAGACGGAGAGGTACTGACACAGTTGGTATTCCCATCAATTTGACCAACTTTTTTCACCGAACGGGGACTTACAAAGTGTAACTGCCCAATACCATAGTAGTCAGTGGTAAGCCATCTTTATGGGCAAGAGAAGATGGGATAATCAAAGTGTGACCACGCGCATGTACTGTTGCATGCTTGTCATGAATCTCTGTGGATCCATTCAACCCTTGAGAGATTACATCACTTTCGGTACATGGTGACGGGGACCATGGATCGAAAAGGGAGACCTTGACCGACAAGGAGCCGAAAGTCTTGATCATAGCTGTTGTAGTAGCCCCTGTGTATGTGCTGCTTTCTTGGAGAAAGGTGTCGTAATACGTTGATGTTTTGGCATCGCAGCCCCAGTAAATACCAGTAGAAGTTATGGTGCCAACAGACACCACATCCGTTGTAGCACCATAATCAAGTGCCCTGACGCTGTCTCCGATAATGCTGAGACACGACATGTTCACATTAGGCTCAGGCCAGTAATAGATGTCTACATTATCAACGTTCAGTTCGCAAACGCCATAGCAAGATGGATTGGCCCCTCCTGACTCAACATGATAATAATAGGGGTCTCTCTGAATAGCCATCTCGGAATCAGGGTCTTCGACAGTCTTTTTGTTTGGGGTCTATTCCGCAGCGGCCGATACGCATTGTTGTGATCTCATCCAACTTTTCACCTCTTGATATTCGGACAAGCTGCCTGGAGGATTGTATTTGTCACAATTCGATACATTCCCTAAGTTTACTGACTCGGCCTGGACAAAGCATCTATTGCTCAGGAGCTCGCGCTGAAACGTCGGATCAAAAAATGTGTCTATCGCCAAGGTCCTGTTCCCGGAGCAGGAAGGATCCCACAACAAGCACCGATCGTTAGTATTTGTGGTGTTTACACTTCCCACCGTTCCGTTCTTCTTTTTGGACGAGCAATTGTGCTCAGCCGCACAAGTACTCAACTTGGTACCCTGGGAATGGTTATCGACACTGATCTTAGATGTAAAGGTCAAAGAATTACTGTAGGGTTGGATTAGAGATGAAGTTGTGGATGTGTTTAATATAGGAGTGACAAAAGGCACCGAAGCTCGTCCCAGTAGCATTTGACGTGCAAAGATGGCGTGAGCTTCATATTTCAGTAGGGAGAGGAGCAATAGAAACTTGATTATGCAGAGCATTATCCCTAGCATCACGAAGAGACTGACAAGTAAGGATCTTGAAAAGACGAACGAGCTCCTGAGAGCACCAGTTCCGAACTTCCGAAAGACAAGAGAGCTCTTCTGCGTAGGTAATTGGATACAACGACAGAGTAGTGGACTGCGTGATCTCTTAATGCAAAACAAAGACAGTCATCCCAATAGAATATATGCATTTCAAAGGGGCAAGAAGAGAAACTTGCAAGATTACACGGCCATTATAGCATCCCATGAAAAAGGATGACATGTACTCAAAAGATTTCAGGAGGCCCAATCCTGTTTGCAAAGGAGACGCACATAGACTTGAAATGAGATTAAGGCCGCCTACTTGCTGCAATTCCGCCGTCGGCATGATGTATGTAGCTTCTCAAGGATTCGTATGTGCAGTGCAGACGCCTATTGCCCCAGCTGGTAAGCGTTTCCTTTCGCTGCCCACAGGAACACTGCAAAACATTGTTTTGGAACGGGCTGAAATCCTTATGACTCGGGAACACGTGCCAGCCGAGGCGTTGGGGAATGGTATTGTGCACAGCAAAAGCCGCATCAAAGAATTAGAAAGCTGGGCAAAATTGAATACATGTCATATCAATATCGGCAAACTTCTCGTGCCGCTTTCCTGCTTTCCGATGAATGCTACGGCTTATAAGTGGTCTAGCATTCATCACTCAAAACCGAAGGAGCCCGTCGCGATGGATTTTGGTCAGCCGTAAGGCTCGGAAGATTCCTTGCCCTCTGAAACGAAAGCAACCCCAATTTCTGCATGCACTCCGGCCGGGGTAATTGGGTACAATCCTTTAAAGGACGACAGCTTGATCCTGTGCTGCAGCTTGAGGGCATTCAAAGGTAGCAACCAGGGCGCCGCCGCATGTAAATCAACGGCCGAGACGTGCAGGACGTTTTGACGTGTCGACGTGTCGAGGCTGGGAGCGTGTTTGGCGGACAAGCCCTCGTCACGCTCACCTATTTATCTTTTGTACGATATAGGAGTCTCATGTGCCTAATCACGGTCAAGGTGGTCGTCCATCAAAAGACGTACCTAGATCTATATAAAGACGAGATTCTTGATCTTTTTCATAG
This sequence comes from Platismatia glauca, assembly GCA_963556305.1. Classification (NCBI taxonomy): domain Eukaryota; kingdom Fungi; phylum Ascomycota; class Lecanoromycetes; order Lecanorales; family Parmeliaceae; genus Platismatia; species Platismatia glauca. The sequence goes on along the minus strand of OY745764.1, from coordinate 1,056,935 downwards.
ACAGCATTGGAAGCAAGGTGAGATTGTTACCTGGTTTGCCGACAATAAAGACCTCAAAATCGATACTTGTGCACTTTGACGTCGATTAAAAGAGTGGGGTCTCAGCATCATGATCATAAGTACGGAGAATACAGAGCAGCTACAAAATCGCACACCGCGCCCAAATTTATATGCGATCACCGACAACCTGCAAGAACACCACGGTCAATCTCATCAATCACAATTGATCATTCCGTCCATGCATTAGGACGCGCGAGATGTAGTGTTATTATTTTTTTGCGCAAATAAAGTAAATTGATGGGCTTGGTTTTGCCCTACTGTCTACTCTCGTCCGCCATAGGAGCTAGTGTACCTTATGCAACAGTGATGTGCAATGTTTTGGACGCTAAAAGCCTTGGGTTACTATTCCGTGCCAAAAATGCTCATCCTTTTGCTTGATGATGAACATCATCAGGATTTGAGACAAAGTTTCCTGCGCAATGCAAGATAGTCTGTCAGATGAGATGTACATGATAGGTTCCTGAGACCTCAGCAGCCCCGTACATGATGCACCAACATATGCTGTGGCTGCATTGAGATAATTAACATGGTGGTATGCAAGTTCTTCCTTCGGGGGTACTGCAGGAATGGAGGTAACTATCGGGTAAAATTCATACATCAACATGGACATCTGACTGAGATCAAAGATTCATGCAACTTTGAGCATCCAGGGAAGAACACGAATGCGAATTCGCGCAACACGTACGCGCCTCTGCAAACCAATTCGGCCCCGCAAGGACCGCCGAATCCTCTTCGAGGTACGAGTACCAGGCGATTTTCACTTGACGGTTGCACCACAGAATGTCAAAACCCTTTTTCTTTCGTTGAATTCGACAATCGAATGTTGAATAGAAGTGTTGTACTCTTATTCCTTGGAAAAAGTTCCCTCCGTGTCTACGTTACTTCTTCTGTCTTACATCGATCATCATGAGTCCGATGCTAAGACATTACTATCTAGGAAGTTCAATCACACGAGATCTACCGTGAGACAAATGAGTTCCCCAGCTTTACCACATTGCTAAACCTCGTTTTCAGGTACAAGCTTGACAAAGCTATCATAACCAATGATCTGTCGAAAGAGCGACCTCAATGGATTCTATCGGCGTACGGTCCAGGCAGAGATGCACCTCTGCAACTGTTCGGCGGTCACCCGCGTGAACAGAGCTTCGAGGAGCTACGAGTTCGCCATTACGAGCTGGCTGCTCAAGGTAACCAACAACAAGCTATCCACGAGGCTCAAGCGCTAGTGAACGGTGCAGAGCAGCAGATCCAGACTGCACTGAACGACGTTGACGGAGCAGTCAAGTACATAGCCAATGGAGAAAATGAGCACCCTAATCGACTGGACGTCTGTAAAGCCAAGGGTGCCATGCCGACCCCATCACAAACGTCGGTCCCAAGTCGGCAAAATACGTCAACCTTCGGCCAGCCATCAGGCTCAGTACCGGCTCTTGGTCAACCTTCTGCACCATTAGTATTCAGCAGACCTTCTGCGACTTCTTTGGGCCAACCATCTGCACCTACTCCGACATTTGGCCAGCCGTCAGCACCATCGTTCGGTCAGCCGGACCAGCCTTCGGCTTTCGGTCAAGCTTCAACGCTCGGCCGCGTGACGACAAGCTTTAGGCAGCCATCCTCAACTTTCGGCAAACCCTCGATCCCCGCCCCTACGTTTGGCCAGCCTTCGGCTCCGGGCCCTTTCGGAGCCCCGCAACAACAGCCCAACGCCTTCGGAAAACCATCAGGACCAGATCTCCTCCTGCAGCCATCAGCAGCCGCCAAAAATCCCTTTGGTCAGCAATTGGCTCCCACACAATCCTCCACATTCGGACAGTCATCATCTCTGTCACAACCGAGTGCATTCGGAAGACCGTCGGCACAGAATCCCTCCCCTGCCTTTGGTCAGCCGGCGACATCTGTAGCTGATAGTGGGTTCTCGCAGACCTCAACAGCATCTCCGAACCCGTTTGGTCAGCCTACCGCCCCTTCGAATACAGGTACTATTAGGCAGCCATCAACCGCGGCACCGAACCCTTTTGGCCAGAGAAGAACATCCACTGCTAGTCAACCTGTTCTGTCGTTTGGCCAACCTTCTGGCCCTTCTAATACAGCACAGCCACCTACTGGTCCAGCAGCAGATTGGGCAAACGTCAGATCCACAAGCGGACAGGGAACGAACGGTGTCCAAGTCCAAAAAGACTCACAGGACAAGATAACGAGTTGGAGAGGCATGCCCGTGAGATATTTTGATGACGAGCCATGCTACAAAGGCAATGATGATAACTGGCAGAGAATATGGTTCCCAGATGGACCACCTATCTTCACGAAGACTGTAGACCTGCCTGATGAAGCATATGATGAACCAACGAGAGCAAATTATAGACATCTGAAACAGACTGGGACTTTTAAAGATGGAATCATGCCAGCTCTCCCACCAAAGAGGGAGTGGTGCAGTTGGAATTTTTGAGCCTCCATATGACCTTGGCGTTTGATGCACTTAGATACCATTGAGCGGGACCGCAAATGACGATTACTTGACAAAAGGGACTTCGTAGACCGTGGTTGCATGAGCTTCCTGTCGATCAAAGTTGGCGAAAATAGCTTCAATGCCGCGATTGCGGCGAGTCTGAGACTATCGATGCGAGCTGCATGTGGACCAGTCCATTTCCACGCTTCAGCCGCCTAAAACACGTCCGTTCCCACCATCTCGTCCATTCCTAAGCAGCGATTGTAACCTCAACCTCCACGCCAGACTCGATGTTAACGATTATCTGCTTCACGACCTCCGTAGGTGCGTTAAGACTAGATCGAGCACAATAAATTAGCATATTTCCCACCTGTACCAAGCTCGCCCCCCCTGATCTCTTCCTCCACCGTATTCCTCCTGAATTTGCGAGACCTACTCAATCAAACGCTTGTGGATGCGCATTTCATATGTATCCCAAGTCTTACTCCCCTCACCACAAGGGGTCTTCCTCGTGGTGATCTTCAGGCTCTTAGTCGGGAGACGGACTGGGCCCTTCACGCGGAGGTCCTTGCTCTTCGCACGCTCGATGAGCTCCTGGCAGACCTTTTCGAGGCTCTGGATCTTGCGCGATGTCAGGGTGATGCGGATCTTGTGGATTTTCTGTCGTTGATAGCATTCAAGATGTCAGCCTCGTACTCATCCGAACGCTCGTGTAGGCAGGAAAGGGAAGAGCAAAGACGTACGGGTCCTTCACCGAAGTCCTTCTCGGGCTTTTGGTATGACATACTGCCCGTAGAGAGATGTTGTTGGATCTTGGAACGCTGTGGAATGGAGATCTCTGAGTATGAAGCTGTTGCCAATCACGACCTGAACAGCTGGGTTCGGTAATGTGATGATTGGCGTTATTTGATGTTTCTGAGTGCTGGTTGAGGGTTTGTGTGGGAATGTAAAAACTCTTGGCGCTCGCTCGCTAAAAGCATTTTTAAATCCGGCAAAAGTCCGGCGATAATTCTATCACCAAATGTGCTTGAAGCTGGCTTTTACGTGATCACTGCAATGCCGCACAATACTGCAAAGCTTCCGCAGCAGCTACTTCAGGAGCTTGGGATCTCTGGTGGGGATTATGGCGGCGTTCGAAAGAAACGCGGCAGCCCTGCGAGCAGGAAGGAGCAGAGGAAAGCTGGCAGAGTGCAGAAAAAAACGGCCCACGCTCCCGTAAGAAGTGCGCGGCACTTGCAAAAACGTCAGCATGAAGTTCAATTACCAGCAGCTCCCACTGCTGTGGAGCAGACAAAGGTCAAAACGACCTCTGTGCAGCCAAAAGTGCTGACGTCAATCTTGAAGCAGCCTAAGCCATTGGAGGAAAGACCGCGAGCAAAATCACTATCGCCATCTCCACCTCCGCCGAAGAAGTTATCACGAGGGGTCCAGGACAAGCTCGCAGCTGATGATGCGGAGATTGCAGCCTTAGAGAAGGCGCTTGGGGTAAAGGGAAAGAAGAGACTTCCCACGTCTTTCGAAGATGATGGTCTAGACTCTCTGCTGGAGGGCATAGATGATGCTGTGGGCTTGAATGAGGGCCGACCAGAGGCATTAAAGAGGAATGAAGAGCATGAATGGCTGAAGAGCAAAAGGCGGAAAGCACAGGAGGGCAAGTCAGTTATCGAGGATCCTAGCAGCAGTGCTTCGTCACACTATGAGGACGAAGAGGACGGCGAGGAGGAGTTGCAAGGCCAATTTGACACAGACGAAGAAGACGACTTTGAGCCTTTCGGTGAAGATGAGCCGCCGTTGCTAGCGAAGCCTGCGAAAAGGAAGCGAGAGAATCCATATGTTGCCCCTGTGACCTCTTCTGCTACTACGGAGAGTAAGAAGTATGTTCCACCGTCATTACGAAACAGAGATGCCGTGGGACCAGAAGACCTTTCGCAACTACGGCGACAGATACAAGGCCTTTTAAACCGATTGTCTGAAGCGAACCTCGTCTCTATACTCGGCGAAATGGGAAACGTCTATCGCGATCATCCTCGTCAACATGTCACTACCACGCTCCTTGATTTGCTAATGGGACTGCTCTCTGATCCTACTACATTGCAAGATACTTTCGTTATCCTACATGCAGGTTTTATTGCTGCGATATACAAAACCGTGGGAACGGATTTTGGTGCCCAGGCCATTCAGAGGATAGACGAGGAGTTCAGTCAGAACTATCGTTTAGGCACAGATCCTGACAAGACTGGAAAGAAGCTGACTAATCTAATTAGCTTGCTTGCAGCGCTGTATAACTTTCAGGTTATCGGCAGTCATCTGATCTATGACTTCGTTCGTCTATTCCTCGATGAGTTCTCAGAGACCAATACCGAGCTCCTTCTGAAGATCATCCGCAATTCGGGCCCGAAATTGAGACAAGACGATCCGTCTTCCTTGAAGGAGATTGTGCTGCTACTGCAGGCCGCAGTAGCCGACTCAGGGGAAGAGAAGCTGTCCGTTCGAACAAAATTCATGATCGAAACGATCAACAGTCTTAAGAACAACCGCTTGAAGACAGGCGTCGCCGCTTCGACAATTACTTCCGAGCACACGACCCGAATGAGGAAGACCCTTGGATCTTTAAATCAGAAAAACATCAGAGCAAGCGAGCCGCTTAGAATTGGGCTTAAGGATCTGCATCAGACAGATAGGAGAGGCAAGTGGTGGCTAGTAGGAGCAAGCTACAAGGATGACGGTGCAGATGATGGCAAGCGAATTGAGCTTCCCTCTGCCGTCTGCGGCAAGAACAATCGAGAGGCTGACGTGGACGGCGTTGCTGCCGATCTGATACAGCTTGCGAAGGAACAGCGAATGAACACCGATGTAAGGCGCTCGATCTTCATCGCTGTTATGTCCGCGACGGATTACAATGATGCATACATTCGGTTGATGAAATTACGTCTCAAAAGGAGTCAGGAGTTGGAGATACCAAAGGTTCTAATACACTGTGCCGGGGCTGAAAAAGTGTACAATCCGTTCTATACTTTTTTGTCGAGGCGCGTGTGTTCAGACAAGAAGCTCAAAATGTCCTTTCAATTCTCGCTGTGGGATCTTTTCAAGCAAATGGGTGAAGGGGAAGACGAGCCTGAAGAAGATGACGAAGACGACGAAGGAAAGCTTGGGCTCAGAAGCCTTGTGAATCTAGCAAGGTTGTTTGGAGTGTTGATTGCAGAGGGTGGTTTGGGACTCGGTGTGCTCAAGGTGTGCTCCTTGTTGCTATGGCGTCAAAAGGTATTCATACTAACCCGACTAGAACCTCAATCTTGCGTATCTGCAGTCGAAGACTCGAACATTCGTGGAGATTTTACTCATCACAACAATCCTCCATTCGCAACGGGGCTCAGACCGAAGCAGAAACGAGAAGCTTCTGTTGGACATCTTTCTCAAGCCTAAGGAGACCCCTGAGATGGCAAGCGGCCTACGATACTTCCTGAAGAAAGTCGTAAGTAAAACTGACGTTGCCGGAAGCAAGGTCGACCAAGCAATCATTAAACAGGCATGTAAGATGGCAAGCGATGCTTTGTCGACCATGACAACCTATCAGAACCCTGCTGGTGACTAGCTTACCTTTCGCGATTGAATTGTCGTTTCGAATACATCTACATCGCCAAAGCGCCTGTCTGGTTCCCCTCTCTGTTGGAAGGCCCGGCCTTGCTACAATCATGAGCTAGCCATATGAAGCGTACCTATATGAGCGAAGGGAATATCTTACCTACCTAAGACTAGCCTATCTGGGTTAGTGGGCAGTGGGGTCCTGGGTCCTCAGTCCTCAATCCCACTTGGTACGACTTAATCCACCTTCGCTTTTCCAAAGCATTCGCGGTTTCAATTCCCAAGTTTATTGATAACATCAACATTGTGGACCTCGTGCTTTCAATGAAGAGTAGATTATGGAATCCAATTACGATGTGATCATCGTTGGAGCGGGCCTTCAAGGTCTAGTTACAGCAAGGATCTTCCTTGAGCTGGAACCAGACCTCAAGCTCCTGATTCTTGACTCGAACGGGTCGATTGGAGGTGTTTGGGCGAAGGAAAATCTCTATCCTGGTCTGATGACGAACAATTTGCGTGGAACATACGAATACACTGACTTTCCCATGGACGACGCGCTTGGCGTGAAGAAAGAAGAGCATATCCCCGGCGAGGTCATTCACGAGTACTTCCGTCGATATGCTGAGAAGCATAATTTGACGAGTCGAATCGAATTCGGCCAAAAAGTCATGGTTGCAGAAAAGTTGCAAGCGGGGTGGAGACTGGAGGTCGAGACAGCCTGGTCAAAGGGACAAAGTCTTGGACCGCCGCCAGCACAACGGACCATCACATGTTCCAAATTGTTATTGCTGTCGGTCTTACGTCCGCCCCTGTTCCCATCAACATCAAGGGTAGCGAGAAATTCACCGCGCCAATTGTCAATTTCGGTGATTACGCTCGCGAAGCACCCCAAATATACGAAGACAAATCGATCGGTCACGGTATGTATTTTCAATGTCCGTATTTCCTCTCTTGGATCAAATATTGAGTCCATAGAAATGTTTTCGGAGCAATTTCCTCTAGACCTGTCTCAAAATTTGGGCTATCCCCGCCTCAATCAAGCATGACTGACTCCGAACTAAGTGACCGTTTTGGGAGGCGGTAAAGCTGCCTATGACATCGTCTACCTCATGGCAACCCATGGCAAACGGGTAACCTGGATCATCCGAGCTTCAGGCCATGGCCCAACATATATGGCGCGAGCACATATCTACATCGGTCCCATTAGATGTTGGCTCGAAAAGCTGACCACAACACGGCCTCTGACTTGGCTTTCTCCGTGCGTTTGGGGTGACGCAGATGGCTTTGGATTCGTCCAGAATCTGCTTCACGGCACAAGCTGGGGTCGATGGCTTGTAGACACTTTCTGGGCGAAGATAGCATCTGATACGCTTGAGCAAAGCGGCGTACTGAAGAGCGAAGCAACCAAAAGCTTGGTACCGGATCAGACGTTGTTTTGGTATGGCGTGACCCTTGGAATCTTGAATTATCCAACGGATATTCATGCCTTCGTGAGGAATGACCAAGTGGAGGTGATCAGAAAGGACATCAAATCTCTCGAAGCAAGAAATATCATACGCTTTGAAGATGGGACTTCGGTACAGACCAACGTCTTTGTTGCCAGCATGGGGTGGAAATGGAGACCTAGTATCGAATTCCGGCCAAAAGAGATGCACGCAGATCTAGGTCTACCAAGCACGGATTACAACAAAACACAGACCGAGAGGTGGAACAAGCTGGACGCACGTGCTGATGTCGAGATTTTCCAGAGGTTCCCAAAGCTTGCAACTGGGCCCCAAATGGATCAGCAGTCGCTGGTTGAGCAAGAGGCGGACAGTCTACGTCAGGTATTCACTCCGTGGCGGCTCTGGAGAGGCATGGTACCGCCATCCTTGCCAACTCGGGACATCGTCTTTTTAGGCGTAGTCGCCCAACTGCAGGGCGCGGTCCGGTCGGAAATCAGCAGCATCTGGGCCTACGCCTACATGAACAACGAGCTCGGTTCGGTGAAGTCAATCAGCAAGCCATCTAAAGAGCTGCATCTGGAGCAGACGGTTGCGGATGAGAGCGGCATTGCGATCGAGCAGACCGGGACGGTAGAGGATATGAGGTACGACACGGCGCTCTTTCAACGCTGGGGGAAGTGGAGGTCACCGTACGGGCTTGGTGCCAGGCATCCGGATGTCGTGTTCGAGGGCATTGCGTATTTTGATATGTTGCTCCAGGATTTGGGGTTGAGGAGCTGGCGGAAGGGGTGGGGATGGTTGGGGGAGGTGTTTGGGGGCAGTTATGGCCAGGCGGATTACCGGGGGCTGGTGGAAGAGTGGAAAGAGAGCCGGAAGAAGTTTACTTGATGGCTTATGTTGACGAGCTCACGAGTATGAGCTTTCCGCGTCTGGGAATATGCTTCCTCTGCCATACCGACGTAGACCTTTATTTATATTTACATCAGGGCAATGGACCTGCACTTTTCGATAGCTCATCGTCACTTGGGTTAGCCTAACTAGCGCTCACTCTCCAGGTATCTTATATATATTGTCATGAAACCCTTGGTGACTCCCGAGCCCGCTCTGTTCCCAAAGACACCTCTCCCAATCTGTCTGCTGACCGCACTGATCATTCGACTTCCTTCGCCGCACTGTAAAGTAAAGCATCTTAAGCTGCTTCTTATCTATACCTTGGTTCTTTTGTTTCTTTCCCCCTTTACCTCCTTCCTTTTCCAGCCGATGAGCCATCCCTCGCCATTGTAGACCGCTTCACTCAAGCCGCCATTATTTAGACAAGGAGGGTCGGCCCCTTCCGGCGCAATCGCAAAACCGATTGCCATGCTGGTGGGCACTTTGTCGGTCATTTACTAACTTTGGCTCCGTTCGGAAATGTGTCTTTTCAAGACATGGTGATTCACCCCCAGCGCGACAAAAATGAGAGATTTAATACGGTTTGCGGCTTTTGTCTGTTTGAGTAAGGAGATCGAAAGCCTCCTGTTCACCCGATGTGTCCAGAACGAGGATGAGGTGGATCATCAAAGTGAATCTGACACGATATTGATGACCCGAGTACTCCTTCTTCTGTCCACCTGAAGATACTGTGTATTTAGATTCGCAGTTAAGCGGACACCGAGTAGAGACCTTTATCAAACGATTGACACTGCTGAGAGGAACGATTAGACAATCGTTCTCGTTCTCTACCGCGTTGCTGATTCTTTCGAGAATTCGCGCTTTGATTGGCGTAGCCGTGTCCGGTCTGATCAAAAGATGGTATGCAAGGTGATCTCGATCGTAACATGAGCATCGATCCTGATATAGATCCTCCGACAGCGTTCCCACCTGTTTCCCCCGATTAGAATTTGTAGCTCACGTTGACAAGAAGAGTTCTCGCTGGCCTTTGGTTCGGCCATCTGCGCAAGCCCTTTTGAAAGCCCATCATCCATCTGTCCAATCTCTTCAGTCCTCTGCGCAAGGCCGTTCGGACAGCGGCGCCTCTGCGTTTCCGCTCATTCCGGCCTCTCCCCATCGTGGCTGGTCCCGGGGACCGGAAAATCCGTCCCCCGTGCGAACCGCTCGGGGTTCCGATCTGTCGTCCTTCCCAACGTCATCGGCTGTCCAAGACGAGCGTGGGCTGAGCGAGGTGGTAGAAGTGCAGTGAACGGCCCTCACGCCGTGGAACTCGGGGATACCGGACCCTTTCCTTTTTCGAAGAATGGCTGGGCTTCGCTCCGGATGAGCGCAAGAGAGGATGCTTTCTCGACAATGGTAATTTCAGGCCAAAAGCCCCCAACCTGTTTCAGAGGGAAAGGTGGCATCCAATCTAGAATGACGGAGGAAGCGACGGACGGAGAGGAATGGTACGCGTTGACAGATCTCGGTTGCAAGCTTCCTATGCGCCGGCTGCGAGCTTCCTATGCGCCGGCTGCGTTCAAGTCTCTTCGACTCCTGGGCACCGTTGTGATGGTTGAGCCATATTCTTTCCAAAAGCCTGTAGGGATTCCATCCGTCCACTGGCTGCCCGGATGATCCTTGTATTTGTCCCTCAAGTAGTGTTTTGCTTTGATGAGGGGCCACCAGTTCTCACACTTTTGCCCAGGAGCGATGTCGCATACTTCAGCCATGTCAATCCATGCGAAACCCCACTCGGAGGTATCTCCTTGAACCCCCTCGGCATCGAAGCACATTAGAATCATTTCTGTGTTCAAGATCGACAAGGGCTTGTGCAGACCGGTACCCATGGTGAAGTCTGGTGTGGTCACGTCGGCCATATATGCGTTCGGATCATCCTGGCTTCTGGGACGTTTTTGTTTTCCTTTGCCCAATTGGCGTTGGCCTCCCTCATAGCCATATTGACTTCGATAGAGATGCCCGTAAATGAAATAGCCATGGAGGTCGTGATCTTCTCTCCGCGGATTCTCTGTCATCTTGTACAGTGCTTGCCCACCCATAGAGATTTTTCTTGCTTGCGGTTTGGCTGCCTCTGGGGCACATTGATCGTACAAGACGAGGGAATGTTGAGTTGGAAAGTGCGGGACTTCAGTTGATGTGGTATGCGGGCTAGGTGCTGATGGTCGTCGGTCACGCATGTAGGGTAGGTTCAAGTGCGGGCGAACATCAGACCTGGTAGGAGTATCAAAGGCCATATGGCGAGAGGTGCTAGCAGCCATCTTGTGATGACCATGGGAAGGGGTGGAAGAGGGCGACGGAGAAGGTGAAGTGGAGGTTGGTTCCTGGCTTTGGGTACAATTGTGCGCCTCGAACCTTTTTTTTTATATATATAGCAGTGAAGCATAGCACCAGAGCTTCTTCATATCAAATGACTTGATCAGTACCTTAGTGATCCTAGAGTTTGCAGTGTTTGAAGTGAAGGAGGCTTTTCATTTGATCCACTAGAATCACCAAATCTTCTTGTCACCGTTTTATTCTTATCGCAATCAACAATCGCACATCCAATTGACTGTGCAAGGGGAAATTGAAGTATTCATTCCCTTCAAAGTCCGAACAGCGAATTGAGTGTATTTGCGAAAAAGGTGATCAAAGAGAAAATTTGATGGCTTTTATGGAGAAAAATGCGAGAAATGTCGAAATACGCACATAATGCCCCAATAAGCCGTTTCTTCTCATACCTATCTGCGTTGGACGCCTCCAGTGTCGACAATTCTCAAAGCATACATGACATCGTTCTTCGAAACAATGCATTCATTACTGTGTAGCTATGTTTGCAGCATCCTGATGCCCAAGCCACCAATGAAGCTCTGACTCAGATGCTCTTTCACGGTCCATATCATCTCTTCAACCTGGAAGCCAGCATCCTTCAACGCACGTATTCCTCGTAGTTCCTTGCTAATGCGCAATCGCCGGAGCTTCCTTGGAGCGGTAGCCAGGCCTTTAGACTTCAGAACCACCAATATCTCTGATTCACTTGCGTTCTTCTTCAAAAACAGCTCTATGACGAGCGCATTGTGGAGCGTCTAGTCCCTGCAGTCTGCTATATCACAGCGTCTTTTACCCAAGGCCCGTAGGTGCTTCTTGACCACATCCAGAAGTGACGCTGAGTAGATGAAGGTGGCACCATACCTTTGTACTCAGTGTGTTGGTCATGAAGGTGAAGAATGAATTCTTCATGCGACCTCACGTCTTTTTTTGAGACATCCTCTCGTCGGTTTTGTTCAGATGAAAGCGGGGACAGATTTATCGATTGTGCATTGTGAGAAGCGTACTCAGTACTCGTATATAGTCAATTGGATGTGTGGTTGTCGATTGCCTTAAGAGTAAGAACATCTGGTGAGGTAGATTTGGTAAGATCTTACATTTGATCACCGCCGCTAGCCGAGACGGGGTCGCCGGAGATATTTGAAGCTGCCATCTTATTTCTCACCATCGAGCAAATCTTCAACTACTGGGCATTTATTGCGCTATCTCAGTTCTCCTCCCCTTTCTCTCCTTTCCTCTCCTTCCAACCCTGTCTCCGCTATGATCCGCACTCTGATCCCAAAAGGCTCATCAAGGTCCGCCACAGGACCGCTGAGCTGCTCCAGTACACTTCGACCAACCGGATTCTGTCTGTACAACAGTAGGAATCGGGGCTATGCAACAGAAGCTTGTGAGATTCTAAAGACCTAGTACCTGGAGCTTGCTGATGATCCATAGCGGAGCATGATTTAATCATCATTGGCGGGGGCGTTGCCGGCTATGTTGCCGCAATAAAAGCAGGGCAAGATGGCATGAAGGTAGCTTGCTTCTGCCCCTGGAATACTACGAAGCTTGAAGACTTACACGGGATTAGGTGGCTTGTATAGAAAAGCGAGGCGCTCTAGGTGGAACTTGTCTGAACGTCGGCTGCATACCCTCAAAATCCCTCCTCAACAACTCACATATGTACCATCAAATCCTACACGATACAAAAAAGCGAGGCATAGACGTCGGAGATGTCAAGCTCAACCTAAAACAGATGATGGCCGCAAAGAACACCTCCGTGGATGGCCTGACGAAAGGAGTGGAGTTCTTGTTCAAGAAGAACAAGGTCGAATACATAAAAGGCACAGGAGCATTTTCTGGGGAGAATGAGGTCACGGTCAATTTAATAGATGGCGGGGAGCAGACACTGCGGGGCAAGAATATTTTTATTGCCACGGGCAGTGAAGCGACGCCATTTCCGGGCCTGACGATAGACGAGAAGAAGGTCGTTACGAGTACGGGGGCAATCGCGCTGGAATCAGTGCCTAAGAAGATGGTGGTGATCGGAGGAGGCATTATTGGTCTTGAAATGGTAATCCGGGCTACATGCCAAACGTTGAAGCAGCATGCTAATGCTCGGGACGTAGGGCTCTGTCTGGTCAAGACTAGGATCCGAAGTCACAGTCGTCGAATTCTTGGGTCAGATCGGTGGTCCAGGAATGGATGCCGAGATCTCAAAAACCACCAAAAAGATACTGGAAAAGCAGGGCATGAAGTTCAAACTCGGTACTAAAGTGCTCAAAGGCGATTCCAGCGGCGAGGGGGTAAAACTGGAAGTCGAAGCCGCGAAGGGCGGTAAAGCGGAGACCGTAAGCCGTCCTTGCTCTGACCCTTCGATTTGAGGCCCCTCATTGACCTTCTCCTAGCTCGAAGCGGACGTCGTCCTCGTAGCCATCGGCCGCCGCCCCTACACCGCCGGTCTCGGTCTGGAAAACATCGGCCTCGAAGTCGACAACAAAGGCCGTCTCATAATTGACGAACAATACCGCACCAAGTTCCCTCACATTCGTGTCATCGGCGACTGCACCTTCGGCCCCATGCTCGCACACAAAGCGGAAGAAGAAGGCGTCGCAGCCGTCGAATTTGTCAAAAAGGGCTACGGCCACGTCAACTACAACGCCATTCCCTCCGTCATGTATACACACCCGGAAGTCGCATGGGTAGGGCAGAATGAAGCAGAACTGAAGGAGCAGGGCGTTAAATACAAAGTGGGAAGTTTCCCCTTCTCAGCGAATTCAAGGGCGAAGACGAACTTGGAGACGGAGGGCATGGTCAAGTTTATAGCGGACGCGGAGACGGATCGGATACTGGGGATCCATATCGTGGGGCCGAATGCAGGAGAGATGATTGCGGAGGGGGTGTTGGCGATTGAGTACGGTGCGTCGAGTGAGGATGTGGGGAGGACGAGCCACGCGCATCCGACGTTGGCTGAGGCGTTTAAAGAGGCGGCGATGGCGACGTATGGGAAGGCGATCCATTACTAGAGAGCGCGGTGGAGGATGATCAAAAGAGAGAGCGGAGGGACTGGGGAGTTTGTAAATAGCGTTCTGTAACACCCTTATCGCTTGCAACACCCTGTGGACACTGTGGACATCAATGCGTGCATCTTAGAGCATAACCTAATAGCAAACTGGGTAAGAATCCTCGCCGTCTAAGCGATTTGCCGGGCGCCATGGTAGCGTCAGCTGAACCTTCACATTCGAGCTTAGCAGTCCTTTGTGATATTGGGGCAGGCCCTGATGGACCGGTGGAGTCCGTGCGAGTGGCGGCAGGTGCTCCAAAGCTCCAGTGAGAAGTTGCAAAGCATGCGGGGTCAAGGTTGTTTGTCAGTGAGTGTGCCTTTCAAGATCTTCTTGCTGAGGGTCTGGGGTAACAGCTGAGATGACCGTTTAGCGCCCAAAAATGAGAAGTCTTGTAGAGAGTGTGCTCCTGGTGCTACTTGGTCGAGATTGTGATTAACCTGTGGTGTTGTTGTTGGAGTCTGGAGTGCTGAAAGTGAGTAGTGCTCGAGGTCTGAATAAGGTGGTTTTTGTTGATATTGATCTGTCTTTGTCTTGAAGTTGACGTTGATGACGGCGTCCAGAGAAGCCATTCAGTGAAACTTATTAGAAAGTCAAAACCTTGCCAAGAGTAATGGAGTGTGGAGAACTCTTCTTGCCTCTTGCGTTACACGTTCTCGCATCATCCTCCTCGTCGAGGATGATCACATCTCTATCATTGCCTGTTTCTTGCAAACTTTTGGTCACCAATGAGATTTGCAGCCAATGCAACTAGCTGTCTGCTCTGGTTGTGGATCATTTGTTGTTGTCAAAGTCAAGGCTTCCTCTCCATGCTGAGGCAAGGATCATTGAACCATTCCAGCTTGATAAGCTCCAGCGTCTGGGCTGCTCCCATTTCGGCTGATATTGGATCGTGGCTGTGGCATTCCAAATAAATTTTGATCTTAGGTTCAGTCCCAGATGCTCTCACCGTGAAGCGGATTCCCTCGTCAGTACCATCAATTTTCTTAAGCCAACAGGTGATCATTTGGCTGTTCTTGGATACAGGCAAATCAGGTACGTAGTCGTCAGTGCTGGAATCATACCCCACTGTGAGGTCCCGCCAGCAGGCTACAGCCCTTTGCCCGACAAGCTTTGGGTAAGGGTTCCCAAGGCGACGCACATGATCGAATACTGCCGACGTTGCTGTCAGGCTTGGAGACCGCCAATACGTGTTTATCGTATGAAAATAGCCGTAGTCCTTGTACAGCTTCTGGAGTTTAGCCCACGGGGAACATGACGGCCAATCCTTACAAGCACGCAGAAAAATGATAGCGGCTGCAATCCCATCTTTGTCATGGACTATGTCAGGGAACATGTAACCTAGCGCTTCTTCGTAGGCGAAATGCACCTTTTTGCCCTTACCCTCCAATTCTAATGCTCGATTGCCAAGCCACTTGAAGCCTGTAAGGGTTTCCTCGATGGCGATACCTTGAGCTTCTGCCACCACTGACAGCATCTGAGAAGACACTGCGGTCGTCAACATCCATTCGTCACCTGGTTTTGACAGTTTCACTCCTTTGATCAGGTATTCCGCGAGGAGAATCCCTACTTGGTCGCCTGTGAATTGATGCCAGGAACCGTCATCCAGCTTCTCGGCGACGGCAAAACGATCTGCGTCGGGGTCGTTGGCCAAGATCAATCGTACATTATCCCGGTCTGCTGTTGCCTTTGCCAGATCGAGACTTCCAGCTTCTTCAGGATTCGGATAGACCACAGTGGGAAATTCCGCATCAGGGTGGGCCTGCTCATGGACTATTACAACACGGTCACGGCTATCCGACGCCTTTAAGATGGCTTCCATAGGGACGAGACCGACGCCATGCATAGGGGTATATACAAAATCCAGAGAAAAGCGGGTGTCCCTTGGGGGAACGCCGATGTATTGATTTACAATTTCGAGGTAATTTGCCCGCATTTTGTCTAGCACTGGGGTAAGCAGCTTGGACTGTCCGTTGCTTTTGATGTCCCAGGTCACTGGCTCTAAACTGTTTAGTATAGCTGCTGAGATTTTCGCATCTGCCGGGCTGTTGATCCTGGGGGAAATTATCAAGTCAGTGGTCCTTCTTAGAGGTCAAAAGTTGACTTGGGAACCGGCTTTCTCGAGAACTCTACTGATGAAGATTGAGTCCGAATCGCGAAGAGATGATGATAAAAGCACCTACTGGCATGCGTTCGATCCGTACACTTTGTAACCATTATCGTGTTTGGGATTGTGGCTTGCAGTAATCATGATACCGGCGGCGGCATGAAGCTGCTTCACAGCAAAAGGCACCATTGGAGTGTGAACAAGATCCTCGTACCACAAGACTCGGATCCCTTTGGCAATAAACGCGGCAGCTGCAAGTTCGGCAAACTTCTTGGAATTGTGACGGGCATCGTAACCAATGACCACTCCCGCCGAAGCTGCTGAAGTTCCTCCTTCTTCCAGGAGATACTGAGCTAGACCTTGGGATGTTTGGATGATGGTCAAGCTGTTCAGTCGTGAGAAGCCGGCTCCCATTCGAGCCCTGAGACCAGCAGTACCAAATGTGAGCCTCGAATTGAGAAGGGTTTCTAATTCATTGACATTTTGCTGCTTGACGAGCTCCAGAATCTCTGTTCTTGTAGCTTGATCCCGGTCCAGACGTAGCCATTCTTGAGCAACAGCCTCTATAGCTGCCATCTTATCCTTGCCTATGAAGATCTGAATATCGGTTGTGGAAATGGACAAGTGCTTCTGAAAGAAAAAAGAAGGACGGACTGAAGGACCAAGTCGAATGCGTTAGATATAACAGCCCATACAATTCAAAAGCAGCGTGCCGAGTCGGACTGATTAAATTTCAGGGCTTTTCCCCTCTCTACTCTATTCCATTCCTTAGCTCCTCGCGTACTCCAGAATTCGTCTTGTCAAACTCGTCTGAAAAAAAGAGACGTTAGTAATTTGGAAGAAGAGAAACCATTGACCGAGCCGACCTTTGCGGTCCTCCATGAGTCTACCGAGTCTACTTTCTACGTTCGGTCTTGGCAAGATCGTATAAAGTACTGCGGATGATCGCCGGCAGGGATGTCACGCAGTTCAACACTATGATGAGATGGTCAGTTCAAAGGCTCACAGTCGTCAATTGTACGGAATTCTGGTTGACCTTTGCTAGTACTAACGAACCTGCACGCTCACTACTCCATCCACCACCTCACTCTTTTTCTTCCCCGCGTCCTGAATTTCAAGTCACCAATTTGCACACTCATTCCGCATCAATAAACATCTACATGACTTAGTCGAGTCCGCCCACTATGGCTCTGTCGTGCAGCCTCTTACGTCGAATGCCTCAAAAAGATATTGTCCTCACTCGAAGGCAGGTCGAGGGCATGATTGCCGATGATCGGACCGTGATTATTGTTGACGACAAGGTGCTCAAGGTGGATGCTTGGCTCAGGTATCATCCAGGCGGAGACAAGGCTATCATGCACATGGTTGGCCGTGATGCTACCGACGAAGTGAACGCGTACGGAAAACCAGTACTCAATTGGGGCAAGACTTCGCTAATCTAGCCACTGAAAGCCTACACTCGGTCGAGGCGCGTCGGCACATGTTAAAATTTCAGGTTGGTAGGGTGGAGGGACAATGGAGAAATTTCCTACCACCAATACAAGGCGGCAAGTTCAGGACCTGTTCCGATGCCGATGAAGTCAATAGCGAGGACACCGAAGACGAAGATGCTTCAATTGGGAGCAGCTCCCCCCCAGACTCCCCTTTGTTCGATGCCATTGAGGGCTCGAGCAACTCTAGGAGACGAAGGCGTAGCAATAACTCGGACCTCCATGAAGTCTCGTCAGTTTCTTCTCTGTCGTCAACTGAGTCGCCTACAACCAATGACCAGAGCAAGCTCTCAACAATAGACGCTCGCACGCAGCAAGAAATTGATCTCGATCTCGCGAAGTATCCAGCGTTAGACTTCGCAACACAAGACGACATAGTGTATAGATATCGCCTCCTCTTTGACCGAATTCAAGCCGAAGGACTCTTCCAGTGCAACTACACTTCCTATTTCATTGAGTTTACTCGATATCTTTTCCTCTTCAGCATGTTTCTCATACTCCTACGGCTCGGTTGGTATAGCACAAGTGGGCTTTTCCTGGGTATGCTGTGGCACCAGTTGGTATTCACGGTCCATGATGCGGGGCACATGGGCATCACGCACAACTTTACGATTGACACCCTGGTGGGGATAACAATAGCAGACTTCATCGGAGGTCTCAGCTTGGGATGGTGGAAACGGAATCATAATGTGCATCACATCGTCACGAACTCGCCGGAACACGATCCTGACATCGAGCACATGCCATTCTTCGCCATTTCGCATCGATTCTTCGACTCTTTAAGAAGCACATACTACGACCGCATAATGACATACGACCCTTTTGCCAAATTTATGCTACGATATCAGCATTACCTCTATTATCCCATACTTCTATTCGGAAGATTCAATTTATACCGCTTGAGTTGGGAATACCTTATCATGGGCCAAGGACCAAAGAAAGGTCCTGCATGGTGGCATCGGTGGCTCGAGATCACCGGCCAGGTGTTCTTCTGGTACTGGTTTGGCTACAAAGTGGTCTACCAATCAATTCCCACCGCTGCTGGCCGATTTGCCTTTGTCATGGTCAGCCACATGATCACAGCTCCGCTCCATGTACAAATCACCCTCAGCCATTTCGCCATGAGCACTGCGGACCTCGGGATCAACGAATCCTTCCCACAGAAGATGCTTCGAACCACCATGGATGTTGATTGTCCAGAGTGGCTTGACTTTCTCCACGGGGGTCTGCAATTTCAGGCTATCCACCATCTCTTCCCTCGGATGCCACGGCATAATCTACGACGGACGCAGAAGCTGGTCCAGGAGTTTTGTCGAGAAGTTGAGATTCCATATGCGTTGTATGGCTTTGTGGACGGTAATAAGGAGGTCATTGGTCGACTGGCAGATGTTGGACGCCAAGCTGCCATTTTGGCGCAATGTCAAAAGGTCCTTGCAGAGAAAGGGGATTTTGGCCATCACTGATCAACGTATATATTATGAGTAATAACCATATAGGCACAACGGCTCAAGCTTTCCTGCATCATCTATGCCATAAAAGATTGCATCTGGTCCAGTCCTTGGGCATGAAAATGTCATCTTGCTCGGTGTTTGAATTGAGAAGGTCTACCTAATACTGCCTCATCGGATGATCCTTTCTCGTTGCTTACTAGTCTCCTCGAATTCCACAACAAAGTCACATCGTCAACACAGTGACCATATTCTCGCAGTCTAGGCCGTCAAGTCCCAGCAGAATCGTTGCAAGTCGCCTCCCAGCCTACTTCTTCTCTTCCTCCTCATCCAACGACACGCACAGCGCCGCAATCATAGTCAAGTCTACCATCGGCGCCACAGTCACGAAATACTAGACCGTAACCCCGTGAGCCGTTTCCCCCCACCATCATCTGGAGGAAATAAACCTACCGTGTCTTTATCTGCGAAGATCTCCCTCATGTTGAAGATGCTGCGCGAGATGTGCGCGACGGGTTCGCCACCAAAAGTGACGCTCGCGGAGCGGTCGTACCAGGTGCCGCGGACGTCGAGCTCGACGTGTTTCCCGTCGGATTCGTTTTTGAAGGCGACGGTCGACTCGTTGGCGAGGACTGTGACGGTCAGAGAGGGTTCGGGGGAGAGCGGGGGGTCGGAACGGCGACGCGGGATGGGCGATGGGGGATCGGGGCGCGGTGCTTCTGACGCTCCTCGCCGACGGACACGTGGCGCAGTCACTGACCTGTGAATTTCTTCGTGATGACGAACAGCTCGTGGCCCTTTGGGGTTTCCGCGTGGAAAGTTTTGTGGATGGCGAGATGCTTCTTCTTCAAGGCGAAGATCTCATTGCCCTGGACGTCCGTGAAGGCTGCGTCACCCGTGATCAGCGACACTCTCCACCCCCCCCCCTGCCCCTTGCCGTCCCCGCCAGCGCGACGAGATCCAAAGACGAAGGACCTTACAGCCACTGACCCTTCTTGTCGCTCAGAGACAGCATCTTGCCCTTGCATTTGCAGACGTCGAGGCCGGCGACCGTCGTGACGGTGAAGTCGTCGCCGGTGAGGGAGAAGGCTTTTTCTTTCATGTGGAGGGTCACGGGCTCGGGGTGGCATTGCGAGAGGGTCGGTCCTAGGGGCGGGTTGAAGGGCGTGAGGGGGGCCATGGTTGGTGCGCGGTCGCCTTTATCGCTCCAGGATGTTCGTGAGGGAAGGGTTCCCCTCGTTCTGGACGTCGCCGAGTTTCAGAACGGGTCGGGTACTGCCGTGCAAAGCTGCCGAAGCTTCGGGCCGTCATTACTTACCGTACTAATCGTGTCACGATAACGTAAGATTACTTCGCCGCGTACCTAGTTTGTACTAAGGTACCTTATGCAGAATTATGTACTGCAGATGGAATACGTAGCACCATAGGGCCCAGAAACCGGGGCGGTTGTATCCTGTGATACAAATGTTACCAGTGCCGAGCTCGTCTTCGGAAAAGTAACCTCTCTTCTATCCCACCCCACCCAGCAAAACATCTCCCCCTTTCAACCCCAAGGCTCCTCAACACAGACACGCCTCACCATACCTGCCACACCTGCATTCACGATTCCCCATCCCCACGGCCGTCCTCTCCGCGTCCACATTTTCATCGGCCCAATGACATGCTGCGCTGCTCTCCCACTGGGCCTGTGATACGTAGCGAGTTGGCATATCTGCCGCATTCACCCGCGAGAAGCGTAGAGGAAGACCGTTGTTGTTTGGGGGTATCTGTTGTTCGTTCAAGCCCCCGGGCCAGGATGGCATTGTCCGTGCGAGGGAGATCACTCTCTTCAATGGGATAGTAATGCCGATATTGTACAGCTACAAGCACGTCGTCGATGCGGTTTCGGTGGATGCTGGAGCGCGGACGAGGGTCCATGGGCAAAGATTCGTTTCCCGCGCGAGAAGGTCAATGGTAAGGGTTTTCCGATTCCGAAGGGATAGCCTGATGTGCAAGAACCATGTCATCAGAATCAATTGTGTTCCAACCGTATGCCATAGCTTCCGTAGTCAAAATCCTCCAGAGACGTCAGCATCTCTGCCCAACCGTCTTCAGACAACAAGTGGTCCCGGTCTTCGGACCGCTCGACCTCCCGCTCCTGATCTACCCGCACACTCCCGTCCTTCCCCTCGCCGACCTCCTCCTCCTCACTCTTCCCCGCCAACACCTTCCTCTCCCTCCCCCGCCAGACATCGCGTAGCCCCTCATGCGGCACCCAACACACCCTCATGCCCGCCCGCCTCCCCGCCTCCACACCCGCAACGCTATCCTCGAAAACCAAACACTCATCCGACCTCACCGCCCGCTCCCCGACCCCCAAGCGCGCATTGATCCGCCCGAGCGCCAACAGGAACACGTCCGGCATGGGCTTCTTCCTCGCCTCACTCATCGCCGGGTCGTCACCGAAGACGCGATGGTTCTGAGGAAAGGCCGAGGTGATGCGGGGTAGGTGGGAGGTTTTAATTTGAAAGGTTTTGCTCGTGGCGGAGGAGGCAATGGCCATGTGGACTGCTGGGGCGGTCTGGGAGGAGAGGTTGGCGAGAAGTTCGGGGACGCCGGGAAGAGGGGCGCAGGTTTTGAAGAGGTCGTATTGGGCGCCGACTTTGGCGGTCCATTCGTCATACGTGATTGGCAGTTGGGCCCAGTCGAGGAGCTGGAGCATGCCCTAGTTCTCTGCTTTGAGCTCGGATGTTCGACGGAAAGGCGGGCGGAGGCGGGTGTGGGTTAGGGTGACGTTTACCTGGCGGCCTCTGCTCTGCTGCTTTGCCTTGACGCTCCATGGCAGGTCGGGCTTGCCGTACGAGTGGAGTATGTTGTTGTAGATCTCTGTGTAGATATCTTCCGAGTTGATTAGTAAGCCGTCGACGTCGAAGATGCAGGCGCGGACCGGTGGGAAGGGGACGTTGTTGGTTTGGATGTCAGGCATTGCCGATGTGAGGTCTTAGGCAGACTAGATCCCACCTGTAGCACTTATCGAGGTCGTCACGTGGAAGACTGCATGAGGAATATAAAACTTAGGAAAGACCGGATGGAAAAAGAAGAGCATTGAAGGGGAAAGAGACTGAACATAAGCTTACATGAGAGCTTTTTTACGCCACGTCGAAGCCTACATGAGTATTTAATACCCAGAAAGGTAGCAGATGTAGATCCGAAACAAAAGAAAAGGGTCTAAATGTTGATGGGTGTCACGCCCAAAAAGTAGATCAAGTTGTCATCACCTTGATGCAACGTCCCGTGTATCGGCAGATCATACTATCAGTGAAGGGGATCACTTATTTTACACCCCTGCAAAAGTCCAGCTCGAGCTCTCAGCCCTCAAAGATGATTGACAACGGTCCCGTCCATCCGCAAGCAGCAAGCTCGATACTGACTGAATACATGAAAAAAAGAGGCACCCCCTCCACCATGGATGGCAGCTCCATCGTTCCCACACTTTCAACTTCCTGCGCAAAAGACAGCTCAGCCAGTCCTGAGGAACACTCTCCATTAATGTCACTTCTCGTCGAAACTTTGGTCGTCTTTAATATCATTGTCTGGCTGTCGGCGGGCACGCCAAAGCCTTCACTGCCCTGTTATCGGTCTTCATCAGAAGTTTCTTGACATTGAGCACTCCAGATAACCGCTTGATGCTCTCGCCAGTACTGCCAGGATCGCGGATTCTGCGCCGTCGTAACTCATCACTCATATACATACCAGAGGGTATACTCTTAAGGACTGGGCGAAAATATGGAATGAGGGATGCGATGATTATGACGCACTGAACGGCTTGGGTGACGATTACCCATGGCTACATGTCGAGAGTAGCATCGATGGAGTTGAGCGTTGAAGTGTACCGTAGCTGAATTGTGACCACTCCGATATCGCTGTCGCATGTTAGTGATCTGTTCTGCGATGTGGACATCGATTCCGTGTGACCGTGCCGAACGACCAATTCCCTGCTATTGAATTACTGGCTCGGGCAACGCAATCGACGACTGCAGCGATTACCGTGCGCGCACTTGCGGCCGTCCTCCGATTCTGCGCGGCTGTCGGAGGTCTAACTGCCTCTTCCAGAATATAGTCCTTCGCCAGAGACCGAGGTCTTCCGTGTTGGACAAAGTTGAGCCGCGTCGATACTTGGGTACGTACATTTCTGAGATGATCTTTTGTGAGTGGGTTTTACTTGAGTCATAAGACATGTCTCGGCAACAAGGGAACCTTGCTACTCCCGAGACCGGTATTGCAACTCCGCTTTCTGCAATGCTGACTGCAAAACATGTGTAGACGACGACACCCTTGACTGCCATCGCCACCTCATCCTGCATCGCTGCCCTCCTAGTCGTGATCAACATCGGGAGCACGGAAGTCTTCAATGATCTCGTTTCGTTGACACTCGAGGAGCTGTTTGCTTCGTATCTCATTGCCGCCGGCCTTCTGCTTTATCACCGCACACATGGAAACTTTTCGAACAGAACGCAAATTCAGTACTCAGCAACACCGGAGATCCTTTCATGGGGCCCGTGGTGTGTCCCCGGCATACTTGGCACCGTAAACAGCATGTTTGCCTGCATTTACCTCGTCATTGTGGGTTTCTTCAGTCTCTGGCCGAGTCCAAGCTCTCTGATGATTGGTGCCGTGGTTATCTTTAGCACTATGTACTATTTCCTTCGGGCCCGGAGGACCTATCGAGGTCCAATTGTCGAGACGGGGGCCTGAGATGCCAGAAGCCCCATATCTATCAATACCGGGCAATGACATTCATGAGGCTCATGTGTCACGGTCCAACCCTACAGACAGATAGAGTAGTGTTAGCGTGCTAAGGCTCTACGATCATATCTGCATGCGATCTCTGTATTTAGAACACCAAAGACAGCATCCTATTCATACTACGATTCAACACCATTTTGGCCTATGTCGAATCTCTGACATCGTAAGACCTTGTTTTTGAGTACTGTACCAGTAGGACTTTTGTCGATTGGGCGATTGCGACCTGGAGGTGAATGATCATCACGATCAGACGCATCAGCAGCAGCAGAACACCCGACTGCAAAGTGGTGGCCGGGAGAGAAAGGAAGAGTGAGAACGTCCGGATCCGGTAGAACGGCTGCAGAGTCCATTTGATGCTCGCCGACCATGAGTGCCTGCGTTAGCTTGGTGCAGATACCGACTCGCAACGAGTGCACGAGATCTTCATGTGACGTTGTCTGAATCAAGGGATAAGAGGTTTTTCTCTCGCGCTCCCAGTTCCGGATCTGCGAATTTTAAGGGCCACCGGGTTCGGTGGCTCACTTGATAAGCTCTGGACACGTGATAGAAGCATGCCTCGATTTCTTCTACCTTCTCGCTATGAATAGGAAAACCTTCATATCGAAGTCCTTTGCATCGTTATACTTCTCTCTCACAATCTTCTCAAACATCGGCCGCATCGTACTCTCCATACCCTTGTCCCACCACGGCTGATACCCACGCATAAAATATGGATTCTTCGATTCCAGGTAGAATTTGAAGTATTCTTCCGGACTCTCAAAATTCCATTTGGGCCGAACGATCTTCGACCGGACATCCGTAAACCCCACCTCTTGGATATAAGTCCGAAGCCGCCCTTCGTCCGACCAGTCCGGAGTCCATACGTGCGGGTAGGTGTAGTCGGGCTCAAATTGCCTCGCGGTGTCTTCCCAAGGCGCATCGAAGCACAGCTCGGCCCACATGCACAAGCCTAGTGTGCCGCCGGGTTTGGTCACGCGGTACATTTCTTTGAGCGCGCGGAGAGGCTCCGAAGCGAACTGTATCATGAATGTGCTCAGGCTGTGGGTGAAGGTGGCATCCGCAACCGGGCCGAGATCGGCGGCATCCAGAACCTGACACTTGACGTGCGGCAAGCGTTTCTTCTCGATCGTCGCTAGCATGCCTGGCGAGAGGTCGGCGGCCAGTATCGGGATGTTGGGGAAGCGGGTTCGGAGGGCGGTGGCGACGACGCCGCTTCCTGCGCCGTTGTCGAGGGCGGTTGCGCCGGGGGTGGAGAAGGGAGACTCCGCGTCGACCCAAGATATCAATTCTTCGGCGCAGGGGCGGGTCACGTACTCGGTTCTCGCGGCGTATGCTGCGGAAGCGGTGCCCCAGTTGTCGGACGATGACATTTTGGACATGAATGGTGAACTGTATCAATAGAGAACTTCACCGGATGCTTCGGTGGTGGGTGAAAGGGTGTCGTAGCTATTCGGGGTCATTCAACAGAACGCATTTCCGAAGTTGAGGTGATCAATACGGTAGGACCACTGGCGAGAGTAAAAGCTTATGATTGACGAGGCAGTCATCTGTGTCACAGACCGGATCGGAAGTTTCTTTCAAGCAGTCACCGATGAGGCTGGCGATTGGTGGTGCCAGGGCGGAGCAATCAGGCTAGAAGTCTGATTTTCAAAGAGATGATGTACCGATGAAGCAGAGATCAGGTAGGGTGAACAATAAAGCAGGTCTCGGTGGGCAGGAGGCATGTGGACGTTCTATGCAGGCATGCTCCGGATGCACCCCCACCAGGCCAAGCACGCTATGCTACAAGGCGGCTAGCTGGCCACCGCAGCAAAGCCACGCCTTCCAATTGGGGCGCCGTTCCCTGGAAGAGCAATTCTTCAACCCATACATACAAGGCATATTAGCGCATATGCGTCCGTGTAAATGTCAGAGAGGCTCCTCCGGTCGTCAAGTCTTGTCGGTCTGCCATTTCGAGGGGCGAAGCTGTAAGTGCGCAGGGGACGGCTCCAGGAGCATTCGTCACAGCTGGTGTGCGCGGGCCCGGGAGAGAAAACGATTCGTCCCAGACAACCTTCCCAACCACAAATGCTGCACTCTCGAAAGTGTTAAGCGGGCTACCTACCTTAGCCTCACTCTCATCGACCGAACTTTAGTGTCAACGGGCAAGGAAGGTACGCCCTCCGGGCTATGCTAATCTCTCTACTTCAAGTACGAGTCACGCTTGCTATTTTCGGGGAATGGGCGCCATGCAATATGAAGTACAGTAGGTAGGACAGATCAATACGTGAAAGAGTGGAGAACGGGGACTGTTCTGTGCGTCGAGCCTTGAAGGTCATTGGAGGTCTCATCTCTGGCTTTGCATTCTATATCGTATCGAGCCCAATATCAGACTGAAATAGAGGTTTCAAAATGTGGTCAGCCCAAAGCGCCCTACGCATACTTTCGGAGCAGGTCCGATCCGAACCCTGATCAGCTTCCAAGCTTGAGGCGAGCCAGGGCTGGGGTCTGGGGCGCGCTTAAGGCACGAGGCGAACTTCATGAGGCTAGGCGGACATGACTTGGACACTCCATGACTCCGTGGCGGACCAAGAAATTGGATGATGCGTTGACAGCGCCTGCCTGGCGAGTTTATAGTATCAGCGAGCCAAAATCTTTACAGCAGCCAGTGCTGCACACTCGACATTCTGGATTTGCGTGGTCTCAAATTGTTCCGACGGAAGGATCCGCAATAGAAGCGCTGTAGATCATGGTTGACCGAGGAACCATTGATATTGCGTTAGGGGAAAGGACGAGATGCTTTCAAGGTAAACAGTCCGATCAAATGATAGAAGGACGATCTTGGCAAACGCGGAGAAAGATATTTGGGAGACGAATCTGTGAAGGAACGCCTACGAGCAGGGGTGTAACTTTGCACTCTCCTGCTGGCACAGGCTGGATCGTTTATCCTCGGACCTTATGGGACTGCTCAACTACCACAGTCTTCATGATGGCTGGCCTTTGAATGGAGTCGTCGTCCTTCGCTGCCAAATCTAACGATCCGATGTCTTGGATCCTGCAAGCTTTGCCTCCTTCGATATCGGTTGCAACAGCCGCTGCAAGCGCCTCGACGCCTCCGCCCTGGAAATTTCCCTCACACAGCTCTAGGTAGTCTCCGTTGAAAGTCTCTTGGTCACTTAAGCTCGAAGGCGGCTTTCGTGTGAGGGTCCGCAGATGCCGCAGATGGGTATTCCTCTCCGGGATTCTACCGCCGCGACTACTCCGGCGTCGATGTATGAGCGCGGGGATGGTGGGTAGACAGGTACAAATCAAACCTGCAGAGAGTTCGGCTGCACTATTCGCTATTAGTATTTCAACAAAGTATAGTGGGTGGCACAAACGTACGCCCAGAGAAGAATCTCAGGATCGTTGTATGTTATGTCGGGACTCGCGCTGTCACGCAATCGCACGACCCAGCCAATGATACTGAAGATTGGTGCACTTGTCGTTGTTAGCGGAGTCCTGACACGTGAATGGAGTCAAGAAGCCATGAAAGCTTTGCGAAAGACAAAAGGAGGAAAGACTCACATCAACCCAACTGTAAAGAGCAGAACGATCCCAATCTTTCTGGGTCTCTTCATTTGTAAATTCCAAAGAGCCTTCACGGGTACCAGCAAGATAAAGAAATCACTCATTGTGTTGAAAACACCGTCTGTATTAAGCACATCGGCGACGTCGATACACGTTCCTTCTATCGATTTATTCCATATCCTGGCTCTTGGAGTGCATTCCCAGATTTTGACGATACCAGTGGTGATGTAGTATAAAGAACAAACGGCCATGAATACTCGGAGAATGAAGTCGAATACACTCCAGCGGATTGGGAGAAACACTCGACGGTAGAGTAGTAGAACGGTCAACTTCGTACAAAGAATCACGGGAGCATATTCTATGGATGTCGCATTGAACCACTAGCGAGACAATGATTAGTGAAGGTAGAGTCCGATTAGAAATCACTGCCACTCACATAGATGGCTTCGTACGATTCTGGCAAGGTCAAATCCCACTCATGAACGCCGCCATGTCTTTTGAATGTGACGGTCATCAAGGCACAGTATGTTATCAAACCGATCTGATGCTGGATAAGAGTTGGATCACGGTTCTGGAAGGGTATATCTTACATAAGAGACGCAGCACATATCTAGAGATTTTTAGAACGTGGAAAGCGGCCATTGTAGCAAGAAGAGCATACAGTCTTCAAGGATCCACTGTTTTTGGACAACAAGTCTGACCCACGCCCGTAGTGCAAAGAGAGTCGTTGTAATCGAGAGGCATATTGAGATGCATAAAATATCCCATTTGAGGATTGAGGTTGGATCTGCAGAATCAAAGGTCTGTCCAGAAGGGGAAGGCAAGGCAGGAGTTGGATACGGAGATCCCATAATGAGCAGGGACGAACAAAGACCTCAGAATGATGTTGACCAGTATAAAGGTTGATTGGTACCTTAGTGATGGGAGAGCTCCGTAGATATAGGCTCTTGACGACTCAACATCTAGCCTGGTCAAAGGAGAGACTGACTGATCAGGCACGACGCAGTGCGCATCGAGCTTCCTGCCGTCTGTCTCACCCACGTTGCAATATATAGCAAGACCAACCAGAGTCCTCAGCGCCTCACTTTCAAAATGCCGGAGGTTGCAAGTTGAGGGACCCGTCAAAGCCCCCGAGGAAATGGATTATGTAGCATGGCTGACAAAGTGATGAGCCTCGGTGGTATTGTGGAGTGTGCTGCACGGTCGACCTTGGAGGAGCATCTGCGGACCTCTAGGCCTTGCCGCAACGACTCGGACGACATCAATGGTGGAACACGTTCCGACGGAAAGGAAGATGGGTGACACACGATCCAATTAACATAGCCATGGTTGTTCATCGTCCTTGTCTATTCGTCGCTGCTGGCGGGAGCGCAGGCGCTGCCTCACAAAGCTCACAAAGGCGTCATCCCACGGTCACCTTGCATATAGCTCCAAGACTCTAACGTTGACCGAACCATGTACATCCCTGAACGGTTAAAAGCCGAATCCTGAGCGAACATATCTATTTGCTGTGGACGATGGATCAATTGGTTATCTTTAGCGTGGGCCGACGCACATGCATAATAAGCGGATTACCGAAGGCACACCAGAGCGTTTTTTCCCTTGACTCAGCCCTTCTGCCTTCCTTCAGCCCGTTCGCCTCATCTCAGCCTCCTACGCCCTCCCTCGGCTTCCTTCGAGCGCGAGCGCTTGTTCTTCTCCCGCACACTCCTGTAACCCTACAGTACGGATAGCATTATCTGAATCGAGATTTCAGCGTCTACGCCTCATTTTGCGCCAAGAGCTTTGACATATTATTGCTATTGGCGCGAAGAAATGTCGTTCCACTATCGAGTGCTGAAAACAACAAGCTCCGCAGTCTCTGGTCGGAAGTGCTTTGCACTGCACCTAAAACTGCTAGCATTCAGCGTGACTTCTTCCAACGCCGGACTCCGGAGGTGATTCCTTGAAGGCAATGGCTTTGGTGAGAGCAGCCCCAAGAGGCATAACCTTCTCCGTGGCCAAGCTGTATCAGCTTCGTATATGGGAGTTGGCGAAGCTTATTGGACAGGAGGTGATTGAAGACCAATAGATCCCATCCTCCCTTTTGGATTGACATCTTCGATGTCAGGCAGTTTTTTGTCTATGAGGGCTCAACAATATGATGTCAAGATCGGAAGAAGCGATCTTCAATACTTGCCATGCAAGGCTTTCATCTGGATCACCGACAACACCAAATTCGTAGCTGGCAATTATCTGTTGCATTCGATCTGCCTCTGGACGCTGGTGGATACTGGGAACTTCAGCGAGCATGGGAGGGACTATTGACGCACTATCCTATCACAAGGACTCGATTTGTAGACGCGTCCTTTGGTACATTCCAGGTCATCCTAAAGCATGAAAGCTGAAGATCTGAGGCAAGTCCTACTGAGCATATGAAGCGTGGGAAACGAAGGATTTGAGTTTCCGACATAGGATCCACATGAGCGCCTTGCTCAAAGAACGACCGAATGCCGGTGCACCTTATGCGGTATGTGAATCACGCTATCGTGAAGCAAATGTTGAAGGAGCACATAGCCCAAAAATTGTCTGTTTGGCTGAGGGTCAAGCCGTCTCCCTGCCGAGACGGAGGCCATTCACAAGCGTCGTATACCATCGCCGAAGTAGCAGTAGATCGCGTTCGCAGACATTCTGGCGCTCGCATCTAAGAGAAGCAGAGTATACGACACTGTTCCTGGTGGCGTTGCTAAAGCGAGCCCGCGACAGAATCGATCACTAGCTACGGTTTATGGACCACAGCATCCGCTACTACAGGGGACGCACGCAATCCACGAGCGGCGCGTGCATTTGATCTTGCTTGAGCTTTTCGAGACTGCGAAATCAATACTTCAAGGAGATGATACAGACAAAAGCACAATATCTCTGGGAAATTGACCCGTCCCGGTCTGCTATCTTGATTTCCAAGCAAGCTTGTCACACCTTTCAGTGGCTATATACAGGGGTATTTGCCATGAAATGACAAATGCGCATGGATTCAGTGCCTAAGCGAACCAGTCGAAAGTTCTCTCACGAATACTGTGCTATTACATGTGCATATGAAAAACCATACATTTCAGGACAGAGCCTATCTCGTCGTGCGAACGTCCAGATCTTGATATAGATTTTGGGGAATCAAATGGGTATAAAGTGACATCTTAGCTGAAGAAAATGAGTGAATCACGAGAGCTTTTGACGATGAGATGTTTGGTCAGGGTGAAAGAAGTCTAGATGAAGTATGACATCAGACTTTTGCACTGTGGAAGGGGGCAGCAGTTCTTACCTGTCTTGCCACGCTTGCAATTGATCCTTGGTCGCAGCGTACTGACACGTGCTTTTTGCCTTCGTAGCGCGTCTGGGTCGATCCGTTTCACGCCTTTCGAGATTCCCATTGCCTTTGAGTCGCTCGCGCTGAGTGGTGCTTTATTTCTCGATTGCTTTGCGCGTTTTTCTTTGTCCAAAGAAGTCGACGCTATTTGTTTCGCGCTCTTGCTCTTCCGTCCGAGCTTCCTTTTGCGTGGCTTGTTTGTTGCTTTATTTCTTGGTAATTTGAAACTTTGATGATCATCTGGAAGGTGTCCATCGGACGCATTTGAAGCCCCGCGTCCAGTCATGTTGCCACCGTGCGCAGGGCTCGGCGACCTTGATTGTGACAATTCATCTGTGTACTCTGGATAGTACGCACTGCCTAGTGGATCCATTGAGTAGTGAAATCCAAGCGGTCCATCCGGACCCGTATTCGTATCCCAAACCCATCTGAAAAACTCATCTCTAGAGAGACGGGTCTCACGACCCCGAATTTGTTACCCTTTGCCAGCTCGTCTTTCAGGTATTGAAAGAAGGGTGAACCTGTTTCTCTATTGGCAACATGGTAACGCTCCCCAAGCCAAGCTCGTACAGCCTCAATCTCTGTCCAATCGGGTTCGGACATAGTGTACTATGAACGTCGTGCTGAGCAATGTAGTAGCTGTCCGAGAATGGATATTTTCTTTTATTGTCCCGTATACGGAGGTCGACACCAGAATTTCTAGACGCCAAATCTTGTTTTCTGTTGTGTGCGACCTTCTTGCAACAGCACCGACAACGCCGAATCCTGATGTCTTGATTTTTGACCCAAGAAATTAGAATACGATACTTTAAGCCATTCGACCGTAGTTTTTTCGAGAGATTTGGTATAGGTTTCATGATCAAAATTGTCTACAAAGAGAGAGCCTTTTCAATGTTCAGGTTTCGGACTTCTGTCGACGCCTGGTGGTATCGCCAAGCCATCCAGCCCTACAGGGCGTTCTTCCACCCACCGTCACGACTTTGTTTGATACTAATACAACATCTCAATACTATCTAGTATCAACCTGTTACTGCTCTATTCATATTCCGAGATTCCAGATCTTCTTATGAGCTAAGGGCCTTACAACATCTCTACATCCCTATCAGCTCATCTAAACGGGTAACCCATCGACATGGATATACCATGGCTATCCTTTCCACCTGTAAGCCTGAGGAAAAGCATCATGCCCGAGGAGTGGCAATTATGTCTGGATTCTTGGCTTCTTTTGGCTCATAACCATCTTCTTCTTTCCACGAAAGCGTTCAGCATCAAAGTCTCAAAGAACCTTTCTCTCGTTCAGTTCCTTCTTTCGTATGCCAGTAATTTCATCGAACCAACGAATGCAAAAGAGAATGACCTGAAAAGAAAATGCTTCCTGCTCATACATCGAGCGCTGAGCGAAGTGAAGCCAATACCCCAACCTTTGTCAGATTGGGCATTCCTTGCGGATCTGAGCCGCGCCTACGTCAAGAGCACGGTCTTGTCCAGGTTGCTTGTCGGCGTATGGAGGCTAGAAGCCTTGGACGAACGGCTTCCAATGCGTACTCATAAAGCCAATTTAATCTCAGATTTGGAACATAACTTTACGAGCAGCGACTCGGAGGAGATACTGACCTCGGTGGTAACTCTGTTGAGATCTTGCTATCACTACGGTCAATTCCTTATGCTCGGGTCTGACCTTATCGATGCCCTTTCGACAGCGTACACGAATTCAAAAATCAAGATGCAAAGAACAAAGATCGTAGCTGTAACATACTTCTGTCTAGTGAGCCTCATGGAGCCCGACCAACCTCGGATATCTGCCCTACTAGATCACTTGTACGGTCTCAAAGCCACATCAAGCGATGACTCCCTGCTCAAAGCAGTGGTTGAATCCACGCCTCTTCTGCAAAGAATCCGAACCCGCACCCTAGGCCCAGAAGCTACGAGGGCCAGATCGCTAATCGAACATCTGAAAACGTTCGAGAAAGCGTTCGACGACCGGCCAAAGAAGCCCGCCAGGAGAAAGATCGACAAAGGCAAAGGGAAAGATCGCGACCAGTACGGCCACGACTCAACGGGCAGTATCCATGTCCACAAATTAAGCCTCGTGGCTCAAGTCCAGGATCTGTTTCCAGATCTAGGTTCGGCATTCATCGTGAAGCTACTCGACCAATACCACGACGACGCCGAACAAGTCACCGCTCACCTCCTCGACGATAGTCTACCGCCGCATCTCAACTCCTTAGACCGAACCGAAAACCTACCCGAACGGACTCCTTCCCCAACCCACGACCTCGCCCCCGGCCTCGAACCACGCTCGACCCCACCGCTCCCACCGACCCGACGCAACATCCACGACAACGACGACTTCGACCGCCTCGCCATCGACCCCTCCACACTCTCTCTGGGCCGCCGAAACGCCGACCTCACCGCCGACAAACTCCTCTCCTTGCCGCGCCCCCCGGCTCAAAAAGCCGCCATCCTCTCCGCCCTCGCCGCCTTCGACTCCGACGACGACGAGCGCGACGACACATACGACGTCGAGGACGTGGGCGGCACCGTCGATACCACCAACGACGACGCCGCCGACGAGCGCCGGGAGGACGCGCACGAGGAGGCGCTGTTCACTGTGTACACGGCGAGCCCGGAGGCGTTCCGCCGCGACGCGGACACGCGGCGGGGCGAGGACCGGGCCGCGCTCAAAAGCGCGACGGGCATGACGGACGAGGCGATCGAGGGGTGGGGCATCATGGCCGGTCGGGATCCGCGGCGGCTCCAGCGGCTGGAGAGGAAGTACGAGATGTCCCGGGCCGCGGCCGGTCAGACGTGGCTGGGACGGTCGGCCTGGACCGCGGATTCCGGGGCCGAAGGGACGGAGGGGAGTGACGGGGGCGGGAACGCGAGGGGTGGGAGGGGGGGTGGAGGGAGGGGGAGGGGAGGGGGAAGGGGCCGTGGTGCGGGTGCGGCGGGGCCGTCGGATCAGAAAGAGACGCAGGTGGCGAGACAGCGGAAGGATGCGCACAAGGGGTCGCGGGCGAATCACAACCGGCGGGATCAGCGCGCGAGGAAGATGGCGAGAGGTGGGCTGATGGGATAGGGACCGTTGTCCGGGGGTGGACTCCAAGTGACGCGTCGGAAACGCCAACCCTTTACAATTTTTGTTTCCTCAAACCCAAGTACCCCTAAAAGCCGCACCCCCAAACCCTCCACAAGCACCTCCTCACCCCCGGTCCCCGCCCAATCCCCCTCCCATCAGCACCCGTCCCCTTCCCCTCCCCGACCGCCACCCCCCAGCTCCGACCAACCCCCCCGCCATCACTTACTCGCCACCGCGCACGCCCCCATCTCCATCCGCGCCGCGGGCCCCGTGGGCGCGATGTCGAAGTCGAAAATGTCCATCGGCAGCCCCAGCGTCATGCACGCGTTCGGGATATCCACCAAGCCGCCCACGTGGCCCTGGATCGGCGCGCAGCTCAGCATCAGGTAGACCTGGTAGTCGGAGTAGCCTGCGGCAGAGTCAGCGCCCGGGGTTTAAACCCCCCCCCCAAAATACCGCGGATGCGGGAGACGCACCGTATCGTCTGAGGTACTCGATGCACCGCAGCGTCGCCTGCCGGTACGCGACGGTGGCGTCCATGTAGTGCTGCACCCCCTTCTCGTCCACGCTGAAGCCCTCGAACGTCAGATACCGGCTCGGTCCGTAATGGGGCTCGACCGGACCCGGCAGGAACAGCGGGCTCTTCATGTCCAGGTCCTTCATGCCGCGCTTCATCACGGACAGTTTCAGCGTGATGACCCCTGCCATCTCGATGGCGCCGCAGAAGGAAATCTCGCCGTCGCCCTGGCTGAAATGGAGATCGCCGACGCTGAATTTGGCCCCGGGGACGTGGATCGGGAGGAAGACCTTGCTGCCGCGGCTCAGGTTCTTGATATCGCAGTTGCCACCGTGCTCTGGGCGGCCGGGTATAGTCCTCGCGCCCTCCTTGCCTACTTTTTCTTTGAGCTCGCCCGATGCGGAGCCGGCGTGGACGTTCTGCGGTTGAGGCGGTTGCGCGACGATCCGTTTGAGCTCGGTGGTGCTGATGAGGTGAGCTTCGCGGCGGTTCCACTCCGCGAGGATCTCGGCGGAGGGGGCACAGCCGAGGATGCCTGGGTGGATGAGACCCGGGAATCGGAGATGGGGGATATGGCGGGAAGAGCAGAAGATGCCTTCGAAGTCCCAGATTGCTTTTGCGCTGATCAACAGTGTCATGTCAGTAGCTAGGTGCGGAGGGGTAGGTCTTGATCACGGAGACGTACGCGTTAGGGTAGATCTCATCAAGAAAGCCTCCCCCGTTGTCCTTGTCGAATACGCCCGTAAAGCCCCAAGGCTGCTCTTGGAATGGCTGCACATCTTGGATCTCCACCACGAGGACATCTCCCGGTTCGGCGCCTTCCACCTCAAATGGGCCGGACAAGTAGTGAATCTTGGTGAGGTCGATATTCTTCATATCGTCCGCGCTGTCATTGTTGCCGATCTGCCCTCCTGTCCAATCGACACACTCCACCTTGAAGACCTCTCCGTCTTTGACTTTGGCCGCGAAGGGAACTGTAGTGGAGGTCAATGGCAGTTGAGAAGGATTGTCGAAGGGAACTCGTGCCGTCTGGATGCCATCTATTCTGAGGAAGGTCAGCGCATGTTTGCTGAACGATTGGACAGCTCCACGAACATGCAGGACGGGCTGCTGATCGGCTGGCTTTTTGAGGTCAACCTTAACGGCGGTCCGTATCTCCGTGAGACCCATGTTGCAGGAAGGCAGAATGTATTGTGAAAGATTGTCTGTTCGAGGTTTCAACCGAAGACTTGGATAATGAATTGTAGGTCCGACTAGTAGGAAAAGGGAGAGAGAACGGAGAAAGGAGAAAGGAGAAAGGAATTATACCAAGCTGCTGTAAGGACGTTATGTTGTGCTGGCGGGGCAAAGGAAGTCAATTGACTAGAGCTTGACCCCGCGAGTGACGCAGATCTGGGCTAAGCTCCGCATTTGCATCTCGCAAGATAGGTGCCTTAGTGTAGCTATCACACTCTATCTCACTTTAGACATGCAGCTTTCGAATACCGATAAGAAGCGGTGGCGGAAGACACATGCGCCGCTTATCAGTAGATGCTCCACTATCAATCACTTCAGAGCTTCCTAAAGAGATCGCAAGGCATTATTGGACCAATGAAAAGCCAATACAATAGATGGGAACCATGAGTCATCAGGATCCATAGATGCAAATGAGACATCACGCATCAAGGCCACAAAGTGGTGCTGAAAACCCGGTCGGGGCATTTATTCTTCCTGCTGGTAGAATTGAAGTGCAGTGGCAGAATTCATTCATGTCCGGAGCGAGCTGTCTGAATCGCTGTCTAGGGTCCTTTATGTGTTGTCCTCCCAAGACTATGAGAACTTCTTACCAGGGGAATCAAACGTCTCGATCGGTGTCTTTCCTACCGTATCCGCATTGTTCGCATCCAGATTGTGCAACGGAAGCTCCAGGAATTTCTGCTTATTCTGCCACTTGACTTGACTTTCTGCAAATTTCTCGCTGTACGCCGGAGACGGTGGAGGATCTGTAATCTTGGTGATCAGATATGCTGTTGATGCTTCCGCAATGCCGTATATCAAGACACCCAGGAGCGGTATCTTCAGAAAGATCCAGAAGCCAACAGCGAATCCGAATAGCACGCCCTCGCGGTCGTGGAACCAGTGCTTCTTTTGCTCCTTCGTGAATCGAATTCGGGAAAAGTATGGTTCGAGCTTCAAAAATGTCAGCCATTGAATTTACAGGGGGGTCGTGAAGGATTCTATTGTTCGAAGACGCACCAACTCTCTCATGAGGCTTCTCGAAGAGAAGTAGCTCTGTAAGAACACGATGAGGTATTTCCGAGGCAGGAAGATGCCACTGCCGAATATGATTGTAGCTGGAATAGGCCCCACCGCATTGTTGAAAGTGTAGAAGCTGGCCGCTGGGAGAACAAATCGTCCAACGATCGGCAGATATGACAGTGCGTATATAGCCAGTGATAGCCCAGCTCGTCGTCCGAACCGCATAAGGAAAGCCAAAGCCGCGTCCATTGGAGCCCTATGCTTGCTCGTGTCGCCGTGTGCTGAGTACATCCGCAACTCTGCAAAGTATGTTGCGCGTAGCGTCTTCGGGTCCTCTGACTTGTGCTTTGCGTAGTATGTCTGGTCCACCCATTGCAGTGAGTCCATGAACCTGCGCGGATCAGTGCTGAGCCGATGGGAGCGGCTGAAATGTAGAACCCTCACATGCGGTCCAAAGTCGGCGTGATATACCGCATCAAGCTCATGAGGAAGAACGGGACCTGCAGGACCGAGTTCGCGAGGAAATCCATCCCACCCACCAACTTGTCATCCCATGTCACGCTATCGAAGTTGATGAAGAAGCCGAGTGCCCATAGTGATAACTTGACAGTAACTATCTGCGAGAGCAGTCGCGAATTAGCACCGCTTTCAAGAATGGGCGTATGTATAGACAACCCACAGGAACTGCAACGAGGATTCTGATGGCGATCCCCGCACAGACGGCAATTGCTGCCTGTCTGTAGTGCTCATATTTGAAGAGACCAGGATTTTGCAATGCGCGGTATGCTGGTATCTCTTTCAGTCTTCAGCGCTAATGTAGAGTTGTTGGGCTGCAAACCCCCGACTACGGTCAACTGAGCACCGCGTAGGATAGCATTGGGGTCGAAGTTTGACATTGAGATTTCCGGTAGCCGTCGTCAAAGCCAACGCAGGTTGAATGGATGAAGTTGATTGCTCGCGTGGTCTACCGCGACACTACTCTCAGGTACGAGTACGCCGCTAGTGCGGAAATATTACAGTCTGAGCATGCTTGAGGTATACTATGGCTTAGATACACTGATTGCTATTGAGAAATATGTGAACTTTGAGAATGAAGTCATGCAATTGCTCCCTGGACGCTCCTCGATCATACCATATATCCTAGTCCGCTCAAAGGCACCAAAACGTTCGCCCCTTTGGCGCTGACAACTCCGTCAGAAGCATGTTGATATTGATTCCATTCTTGCAATTAGGAGACTTGACCGTAATAACCATGAATGAAGCACAGATGTCAAGTTGACAGGATCTTCGCGATCTGTGAGCCCATGAAGTTATGCATTGGATAGGTTGCGTGAAGGCTGTTCAGCCAGAAATACTGATTGACAGGTATAGCGCATGATGGATCGAAGGATGTCAAGAACGACGTGCCACTCAAGAGCTCGTTAGCTTCGAGGCACATATTTCAGCATAGGCAGAAAGGAGCTAACTTCTCATAAGCCTTGCAGTAATTGGTCGTATTCAGGTATCCCGCTGTCTCTCCAAACTGCGACGGGTCGTCTAGAACACTGGTGAATAGGTAATTCGTGTCGAATGTGAACAACGTAGTATCTGCATGGCGTAGAGCTAGGTTGTAAACGAGGGCACCAAGTCGAAAATTGAATGCTCCGATAAAGCTGGCCTCGGCAGATTGATCAATAGAGCCCATCTCAAGCGTTCCAGGTGAACGATCGATAGGAGGGACATTCATGAAAAGAAAATTGCGCGCTCCAGCAGCGTACAGCTGGCCTTATGGTCAGCTTGTGATCCTGATGAAAACGCGAGAGACAAACCTCGTCGACGAGGCTCTCATATCCCTTGACGAGCTCATAATTCACCGAGTCGTTGTGGGACGCAAAAGGAGCGAAAGAGTTAGTCACGTCGTTGATACCAAAGAAGAGTGTGAAAAGGCTATTGGAAGCAGTCCATGGGACTTTGCTGTTATTGACGTAGGTGTGCAGAAACTCATGTTCGACCTGATCTTGAAAGGTTTGCACAGTAGGTCCAAAGCCCGACTTGACAATCGAGTTGTCGATTGTGGCTCCACCATAGCCTAAATTGTAGGCCTGGATGTAGCTCTCATTATAAGTGGTTGTCAAGAAGTCAATGTAGTTGGGCCCATCGCACGAGGTAGAGCCAGGGTATGAAGGATTGCCTAAGGGGCTGCTGGGACTAGGCTGTGATCCTGAGATGTTGAAGCTTGTGCTGGTGTAGGAGTCACCGCTGTTACGACGTTAGGTTGCGCTAATCAGGCAGAATGTGGTGGGGTTTACAATGCAAAAAGATATTTTATGTTCTTCCAGCCCAACCAATAATCCGTGTATTGTCGACGGGCAAGTGTGGCATAGTCGAAGCACCAATGGGCTCGCAGCAACGGTGTTGCATGCAGCCAGTAGTCTGCATTGTTGCTGAAACTCTCAGATACAGGATGACAGTAGGGCTGCGGTTCAATCGTGGATTGGCCGGACACCTGGAAGGTTACAGTCAGGAAGACTAGAGCGAGTGACATAAGGAGATTCATCATGAAAGGCTGATGCAGAATGAGAAAGAAGACCAGAGAGCGTGCAGCCACGTGTAGACTTGATATCGTGCCAAAAGTGCGTGGTGTTTTGCCAGAAGGAATTGGAGAACTGCAAACGTTTGCCTCTATCGTAGGTAGTTGCCCTTTCCCTATTGGTTTCCCTTCGAGCGGGCATATTAAAAATTCCAAAGTCGCAGCTCCTTCCTTCGAATAGATACACTGACAAACGTCTTTGAGAAGGCGAAAAGGAAACAGAAACAGTCCCAGGCAGCATTTTGGAGAGACAAAATCACGCTTAGACAAGAAGTAGCAAGAACTCAAGGAAGCTCAATTAATTAGTGGAGCGACGAAAGCTCCTCCTTCAATGATGGATATCCGCGACCCCGTGGCGAGCGCGATTTGTGCGACAAATTGATGGAGCGTGGAGGTCTTTTCGGTGAGCAGGCACATGTGACGCTCTCATTCCATACTACTACGGCCGGTGCACACGCATCAAAGGTCATAGAGCGTTCCGTCATGAGGTTTGTTGTGATTGAAGAAAGCAGACCACGTCCGAGCCGACGTCCAATTTTGGGACATATTGAATCTTACCGCTACTCGGTTACACCCCCATTTGCACGGTACCCCCATTTGCATGCCCTAAGACCCGATAAAATTCAGCGCAATCCCCAAATACCCATATTGCCTCAAATTTGTACGGTAAATCAGCACAAGAATAATCGATGTAGGGACTTAATCCTGATCATTATCGTCATTTAGCATAACACCATTACATTGTAGGTTGCCTTTTTTTGGTGGTTCCGGATTTATCGGGTTCTAGGGCATGCAAATGGGGGTACCGTGCAAATGGGGGTGTAACCGAGTAGTGTTATTATACGCCATTTACATTAATACACCCTCATCTCTAGCTAGGCATCCCAGCAAATCGTAAGACGCTATTGTGCGCAAGCATGGCTTCTGGACATCTCAACATTGATGAGGTACGTGCATCTTCACGCCACTCGTGTCAGTGCTTTGCTAACAGTCCAGTTCCTAACCCGCCTTACCCCCCTCTTCGAATCCCGCCGTGTCGCCGCCCATGGCTCCGTCTTCCTCACCCAAAAACGCCGTACGCTGATAATTTCTTCCCCGATTTCATTTTTCGACCTTTCGAACTGATATCTTGTTCAAGTGTCACCTCCAGACCTCCCATCTGGGGCCACCGACATAGCTCTACCCCCTTCCGTACCCTTTCCCGACCTCCACCCCCCGCATCTTCTTCCAGTCCTGATACGAGCCACGAACGGCAAGTCGAAGGAGAAGAGGAAAGAAAAAATCAAGATTAGTACTGTGGTACAGGCGGATGAGTTGGAAGGATTTTTCCTAAAATATGCGGAAATCTGGAAGGCAGGGATGAGCGGACTGAAGAAGAGGGATCGGAGTGGGAGGAAAAAGGGGAAGGCCAAGAAGAAAGGTGTTGGTCCAAGTGACGGCCAGAAAGTGAAGGAGGAGACGAAGATGAAAGAGGAAAAGAAGGCTTGAGAAGCAAGAGGGCGATCCAGATGGTCTACGCATTCCTAGCCAGCGGGCGAGCATCCAGCACCGAAGCGAAGGATGGCCCGCACGAGAACAACAGCTCAGGGGCCAGGAGTGCAGAGGTGCTTGGACTATGTACGTCTTTGAGAAGACATGGGGATGCAGAAGATACAGCACAGGTTTTCGAAGCTCAAGCTTGAAGGAACGAAGAGTGGCAAAGATGATGCCTGGTGGGCAGAATCGTTCTGAGATGTATATTAT
This sequence comes from Platismatia glauca, assembly GCA_963556305.1. Classification (NCBI taxonomy): domain Eukaryota; kingdom Fungi; phylum Ascomycota; class Lecanoromycetes; order Lecanorales; family Parmeliaceae; genus Platismatia; species Platismatia glauca. The sequence continues at coordinate 1,016,256 of OY745764.1, read as the reverse complement.
GTACACAATGCATACCCTTTTACGCCAAACGCTGCTGCTTGGTCCTCTCAGTAGGCCAAAGGTCCGACCCCCATTCACTTCATCATCTATCCGGGAGTAAGGCCAAACATCATCGCCAACGCCAGTCCTGACGAGAAAGACTTGTAGAGTACCTAAGCTCTGCTAGAGATGTAGTCTCTATTCTCCACCGTCACACTCTTGGTCTGTTGAACGTTAGTCGCTATTTCATCCTAACACCAGACGTAAACTTACCATATGGTTAACCTTGTACACACCCACTAGCCGAGAAGCCAGCTCAAACATGTTATTCCTCAAGGAGATTACGATAAACTGCGCATTCTTTGTCCGCTCCTTGATGTAGCTGGCAACGATGGAGACATTGCGGAAATCCAGGGCGGCATCAATCTCGTCCATTACATATAGCGGAGTCGGCTTGTAATGATGCAGAGCAAACACCAGAGCCAAACTACTCAGCGTCTTTTCACCGCCCGAAAGATTTGAGATGTTCTTCCACGATTTCTTGGGCGGCATTACGCTGAAAAGGATGCCTTCGGAGAATGGGTCGAGCGAGTCGACGAGCTCCAGTTCAGCATTCCCACCCATCGTAATCATCTGATACATTTCCTTCAATCGCAGCGAAATCAGACTGAAACCGGTCATGAAACCCTCGAGACGGAGCTTGCGAAGGTCATCACAGCGCCTCTTTGCAGTATCTCGTTGCATCACAGCGGACTGCAAGTCGTTAGTGCGTGAGGTGTGTTCTTCGACACGGCGGCGGTATTCAGCCAGCACGCCAAGCTCGACGTTGACATTTTGGGTTTTTTCCTCAAGAATTGCGATTTCGCCCTTCAGAGTGTCCTTGTCCATATCCTGCAGCTCATCTTTGGTGTACTGAGGTAGTTCCTCTGCCGCTTTTTCTTCTCCGAGGTCACTGACGCTTTGGATACTCAATTTGTCGAGCTTTTCGTTCCAGTACTTTAGACGTTTTTGGTTCTCGGACTGGACCTTTTGATTCTGTTCGAGCTTGTTGCGCATTTCGATCTCGACGGCGCGAGTCTCGTTCATCTCAGCAGTCTTGGCATCCAACTCCCGCTTCAAAGCAGCAAGATCCTCCTGCTTCGCGCTTAGCGCCTCCTGTGCTTCTTCTGCCTTGCGCTCAGATGCGGAAGCGTCGTTGGCCTGTGTCTTGACCTCATTGACCAGGCTGTCGAGCTCCTCAGCGGCAGCAGCGAGCTCCTTTTCAGCATCCTCGTATGACTTTTGGTGCTTAATCTTTTGCTTCTCAGCTTTTGACTTGGCGACCTCCGCATTGGAAATCTCTTCCATGAGAGTCTCGATCTGCTCTTTCAAGCCATCGACCTTGGCTTTCTGCCCTCTGAGCCTCACACCACCAACTTCCATGATCTTGTCTTGGAGTTCCTTGATATCTCGTTCGAGACCAGCCGTTTCTGCACGTAGCTTATCGACTTCCTTTTCAAGCTTTGAGACCTGCTTCTCTAAGGTTTTGATACGAGCGTCGTCGATACTACTTAATGGCTGTGCTGCCGTCAGCTCGCTTACCCGACGCTGAGCGTCTGCGAGATTTCGCTTTAGGCTCTCGGATTCCAAGCCGGTCTTCTGGATGGCCGTCTCCAATTGAGGGATTTGATCATTGAGCTCTTTCAGAGAAGCTTCGAGCTCTCTTTGCTTATTTTGATGCTTGTGGAGATCTTGCTCCAGCTGCTCACGATCAACTTCCAGCTTCGACACTTGCTCTTTTGACGTTTCCGCAACAAGCTTGGATGACATGCCACCTCTGGCAACACGGGTCCCACCACCACTCATTGTTCCGGACACGTCAATCAGTTGCCCATCCAAGGTAACCACCCTCCATCTTCGAGCGCCATAAGCGATACGGTTTGCTTGCTCGAGGTCTTTCGCCACCAGAGTATTCTGTAGAACGCTGAAGAAAGCAGGACGGAAGATTTCGTTCTTCGTCTTTACAAGATCGAACAGTCGTGGTACACCTTCGGGCGTGTCGACTGTGGACAGATCCCTTTTTGCCAGACGGTCCAGCAAGATGATATTAGCTCTTCCCAAATTGTTCTTGCGCAGGTAATCAATGCACTGCTGGCCCACCTCAACCGAGTCCACCACGAGATTCTCCAGTGATGGGCAGGCCGTTGATATGGCTACGTCGTATTTCTGGTCAATCGTGCCTAGTTTACCGAGTCGTCCATGAAACCCCTCTATTCGTCCTGACTCTTTCAGGCGCATCAAGCCACTGAGTACGTTGCCTTGACTTTGGGTGCTTGACAAACTGGCTCTGGCTTCGTCCGCTTTTTGTCGGGCCCCAGACAGTTGTGATCTCATCTCAGGTTCCCTCTGCATAAGTTTGTTAAGCTCGCCCTGGACTTTGCCAGCCTCCTCCTCCACCTGTATCATCTGCCCCTTTAGTTCCTTGATCTCGCCTTCCTTCATCTTGCAGCTTCCATCAAGGGAAATGATCTTTTCTTGGGTCTCTTCGAGTGCGACGGCCCCTGCCGAAGCTCTTTCACGCAAGATTTCGAGCTCGCTCTGGGTGACGGCAATGGCTGATTGCTTCTCGTTGATCTTCTCGTTCCATGGTTCCAATGACCTTTGCTTTGCGGCTATCTGGTCGGAGAAAGCCTGGGTCTTTCCTTTCAGGGTATCTCGAATTGTGGCTAGCTCCTTCTCTTCTCCACGCATACCCTTTTCTAACGCCGCAATTTCTTTCGCATTGCGCTCGATGTCGTCTGAGTGCTTCTGTGCTAGGCTAGTCGCCTCAGAACCTGAAAGTCGACTTGCTTGTAGCGCTTTCTCGAGCTTGGCTTGCTTATTTGTTAGAAATTTCTTCTTCTCCTCATGCTTCACATGCTCCTTGTCGTATCTGGCCATCTCCTTGATGACGGCCTGGGTCGCTTTCTGCAAAGCCTCGTATTCCTTGGCCCCATGTTTGTATGCTTTCTCGATGCTCTTGATGCCGTGCTCACTGCCCTGATACTTTTCGAGCTCTGCGTTGAGTTGATCTTGTATTTGCCCTATGGCTTCGTCTGTTACCTTGAGATTCTCTCCACACTCATCAATGTAGACTTGATACAGAGCAGATTGTTTCGAGGCAAGCTCATTTTCGTCTCGAATATAAGCCAAAGCCTTGTTCTTTTTGTCTTCGAGACTATTCTTCTCCTTTTCGACGTGCTGAACACGCGCGTTTTTCTCTGTACAGACCTCATTGAACGTTTCTACCTCCGTCGTAGACTCTTCGATGGGAGACTTATACTTAGAGGTGCCAATGATATCTTCCAGATATTCAAGCAAGCCGTCGTCATGTTCGTTGGCAGCTTTGGGCTTCATCTGCGCAATAGACTCGACTTCTCCCTGCAAGATGAGAAACCTTTTGTGGTCAAGATCAACGCCTCGCTCCTTCAAAAGTGTTGTTACTGTCGTGAAATTCGACTCTTGCATATTGATGTAGTACTTGCTGGAATTGTTCTTAAACGCTCTCCGAGAGACGATCAGGGTTGAATCCGGAAGGACTTCATTTTTTCCATCTGGCTACAAACAATTAGTCATTGTCTGATCAGAAACTAAATCAATCCGTACCAGGTCCATGACTTCCTGGAAATGCACTTCCACTTCACAGTGATCTAGATCGGGAAACGCTGCCGAATTATGGATCAGGGCAGATATCTTGCCCTGTCTCATCTTGCTTGCTCGAAAACCGAAGACAAACAGCAAGGAGTCGATTACGTTCGACTTTCCGGATCCGTTCGGCCCTACGACAGAAGAGAAGGAAGCATGAAAAGGTCCAACTTCCTGTCTACCAGCATAACTCTTAAAATTCTTGAGCACCAAATACTGGATGACCGTTCGCGGCTTGGGGCCAGCATTCTCTAGTTGTTGAGGTGCTGCCAAGGCTCTTGATCTTACGACAATATCCATCGGCTTCTCCAGTATCGTATCCACCATTTTGACAGCCACAAAATCCCGTTGACTATTTGCTGCGGGTGCTTGCCCGTTGAGGGTATCGGTAATGTCGGCCAATGGAGTGCCATGTAGTTGAGATGGTTCTGGTGATGCGGAAGGCTTTGGGGTAGGCATTTGAGGAAGTAGGTCTACAGCGACTGTTGAGCGGGCTCTTTGAGAGGGTGCTGCGCTTTTGCGCTTCTTCGGAGATGCTTTCTTCGGGGATCCTGGCTCTGGCTTAATCGAGTTCTCTGGTTCGAAGATCTCTGAGGGCCCAACACTTTCACCGGTTCGTGTTCTTCGAGTACGAGCTGCTGTACGCGGCGTTGAAGGCACTTCCGTAGTTTTGCGTCTTGTCTGACGCCTGGGACTGCGCTGTGGTACCGGGGTGAAATCCTCACCATCGTCCTCCCCTCCGCCCATACCCTCCATATTTTCATCGTCCGACTCTTCAACAACTACTTTCCTGCGTGAGGCAGCCCGTCGCGACGGTCTTGTTGGCGATATGGTAGCCATTGACGTGAATGCTTTGGAGATGTTCATGATCTTGGAGTCGCGATTTGTTTGTTTATCTCGTCAGCCTTATCGGTTATAAGTTTCGGAGATATCGTGGATTTCATCTTTATTCGAAGTGCAAAAGATTAAAGGTCATTCCCATAAACGTATCTCCCTCAAACGCCATGGACGACTCTGATGACTTTGAAGTCGTATTCGGGACCAATTCGAACATCGCATACGACGAAACTGCGGCCAATGACATCAAACGAAGACGTCGCTCTTTGGAGAACGAGCTGTTCATCGACCAGCTTTTGAAGGCCTTGGGCGTTCAGAGGGGTATGTCCTATATCAAGAACATATTCTGTTCAAGAGGCTGGCCATGCTTACGACTTTACGCGTTCAGTCTCGGAATCGTATCCAGCGGCATCCCACGAGAACCTCAGACTTCTTCACGAACAAATCATAAGCAGCTCTTCTCCTGACCACCACAAGCACTCCGTGTTGTACTATCTACTCAAAGATCTTCAGAAATATAGTCATCAGTCTCCCAGAGATTTTGCCGATGCATCATATCTGCCAGGAAAATACAGAACGTTCATCGATGGTATATGGTACTTGGACAGATTAGAGTTTGAGGTAAATAATCATGACCTTGATAGTGGCACTGCTGAGTATGTTTCACTAAGAAAGCTTTGGACTTTCTCACAGAACCTGCGCTGATCCCTACGTTCCCCGAGGAGATACTATACACTATCTGTCGGCATGCTCCTGATCCTACTCTTGCCATTGCCTACTACCAAACCGTCTCGCCTGCCATCACATCGGGCAAAGTCCTCGAGACCTTCTTCCTGACTCTTTGTCGCGTCAGCATCACGGAAGCTTTCTACTTCTCTCGCACACAAGGCGATCTCAATCATCTCCTTCTCTTCGAGAAGCTGATAAACTTCGTTCATGCCAGTTCGCATGGAGCAATCAAAGCAACAAGAGGCGTCGAGTTGATCAGCCTACCTTTGAGCGAGGAAGAAGAGTCTTGGCTCACTGGATTTTTGGAGGACGATGGAAAGGGGGGGACCTTGGCTGGTGCGAATGACACGTTGATGATGCGGGCAATCGCAATTGGACATCCAGAGTCCGTATCACGAGGTCGGAGGAGCATGAACAGCCAAAAGATTGACGGATTAGACTGGAATACACTGAAAGCCGGCATGCGATACCCCTAGTCCTTTTGCATGTATCATGGCCGCGTTCTGAGACTCGAAATAGCTAGCAAGCTCAGGCCCGTAATGTCCGCAAACGCTCACAAAAAGCTAAGGTTGTCCACAGTCTTGAACGTGGTCTTATTTATCAAAGTAGTTGTATCAATATCTGCAGCGAAGTCTATCGATTTACACATATCTCGCCTCTGTTCGTGTACAGAATTGGTCATTCATAATTCAGTGTAAGAACGACAAGAGTCTCCTTGTTCAACATGCAAAGGCCACTACCATCTACCAAAGGCGGGCCATGCATTGCCCTCCACCTTCTCTGATTATTCTCTTGTAATAGCTCAAAACTCTTGCGGTATATGCAGTTTCAGCGCTAGCAGTGTTGGCTTTTTCTTCTGCTTCCCTCTCAATCAATTCTGTCCCATGGGCGAGGAACAGTTGCTCAAAGAACTTTTGGACCTGCTGTAGCCCTTATCTCATTTCTCAATCCCCCAATATTCTGATTGATTTGTTGCAATGATGTTGAGTCTCGCGGGACTAGGGGCAAAGACTGTTCCATCCTACCGACGAGGAGAAGTCTGTATACCTTAGCGAATGCGTGGAAATCGTATTGGCGGTTATCATGGCACCTCGGGGGGTGCCAGGTCACGGTACAGGGAGAGTCAGAAGTGTGTAAGAAAGCTGATCTATTCACTACTGAAGAAAGAGTCTAATTAAGGTACACCTTCTGCCAAGCCCCTCCTGCCAAGCCGAAGATCCTCGGCCCTCGGCAAGTGCCACCGCCATAATAGCGGTAGCTTGATGAAATGAAAAGGGCACGTGATTGACGTGTAAGCGCACAAATCAGGATTGGAAAAGGGCCATATGCCAGTCGAGTTTGTTTTATAGTAATTAGACAATGCCCACCAAACGAACTTCACCCAAGGATTGAACTTCGCTAGGGCGATGTCCAGGTGTTCCCATCGCTCATCTATTTCCCCAATTTGCACGTTGTCTTCGAATGGGTGGAAAACATATTCCACCCTAATGGCGAAGTCCTGAAACGGAAGAGACCGGATTGCTCTCCTATTACGCATCTCCCGTTTGCAGATGGTCATTCGAATGGTGCGATCTGGGTGTCGGACCACACTTCCCTCCTTGGTCCCACATGATTCACAGTGATCCGCCTTCTTCCCCGTCCTCGGGATGGGTATCGGTGTCAGAGAGCCGTTCCTGATCGCTCATGATGTCTGAATGCTCGGAGAATCCTCTCGGCAACCTGCGGTATTCGTCGTCGACTTCTCGTCCTGGCTTCTCCAAAAGCTCCATATCCGTGTATAACATGGAGAAGGAAACTCACAATTGTGCTTGAAGATGGCGATGGGGATGAGGATAGAGAAGATTGAGATGAGAAAGGATGGAATGAGGGGCCGTGGTCGTGGTGCGGTCTTACTGTGAATGCAACCCTATGAACACCGCCAAGCATAAGGTATCACTGAGTTTAGAGGAGAGCGGTTGGAGAAGGGCCGAGGGCGTGTCACACTCTCGTCCGCCATACTCCGCCCAGTCGTATCCTCTCCTGTCTGACCCTTGCCATATGCCTACGCCAACCATTGAGCATGGTATTCCTCCTAGCTATTCTCAAACGATGTTGATGCAACGCTTTCCGTAAGGTCTCAAAGTCATGTCCAAAGGGACATCCAGGCTGTCGAGGGCAAGGTTTGTTGTTGATGACATTGACACATGTGGGTTTTATGTGTACAAATTCGTCATCTCCTCGGTCGTGCATGAATGATAAGTTGCAGAACTTGCATATTGTCAGAACAGCCTGTAACAGTGTCACACTCACACGCTGTCGGGGTTCCGCGCGTTGCCAGCGGGAACAGCGTTGCTTTTTATGTGGTCATGCCCACTGGGCAACAGATTCGGCGGCCGCCGAAGAGATGTGCTGCATGTCCATATCCGTGCCAAGGATTTCGTTGTCAGCGCCTACGTAAGGCAGTCCTTTGAGAAACATGGCCCGCACAGGGAGCCTCGCTGCCGTCGTCCTTGGCTCTAGAAACCCTGCAGCCTCTCGAGCAAATGCATCTAGCGCTTTAGCAAACTCGGATAGACCCTCTCTTGACCGCTCACCTAAGACGTCGTCGATGATAGGCTCGAGCACGACATTTTCCTCAGTTTGACCATCCAAATTATCAATGTCGGCGCCTTTTTGAAACCTGTTTGGCATAAGGCCGACGAGCGGAGCCTCAAAGCCGGCAAGATGGTTCACGACATTGAGTTCCCACCGTGTTGCCTCTGCGTTGGGCACCTGGTGGGCTTTTGTATCGTCGTCTTCTCGGAAGACTTGGCTTTTCCTGATGACGTACCGCTTGCCGTAATTGTAGGTCCCAACTAGCGAGGGGATCCAAAGTTAGCATACTAGTTCAAAGATCGGGGAAGTATACAGCAAACGAAGACAGTTTTGTCGTGATATAGTAAGTGTGTCTCGTTGAAGCAGTTGCAAAGATTATGAGCACTTACCCTCAAGGTCGGCGTTGTCAGGATTTGCTTTTGGCCATACCCCTATCGCGATGGTATTTCTCCACTTGCTTAACCGTATGAAGCATCTCTTCCAGACCGCCCTTGAAGATGTCGTACCGCTCTTGGTGGTCTGCACTTATCGCCATGTCGTCCTCATGTAGAATCTCCGCGGCCTAATTTGAGATGCCCTTGAGTTTAGTTTGTACTTCGCAGCGAACTCGGTGTGTTCTTTACTGCATGATACGAGCGCCTGCAGATTTTCGATTGTGGTATCAAGAAAGGAAATGGAACTGTTGTCTTGTACATGGACCAAAGAAGGTAGTGGGATATCCCCGCCACACGTTAATTGTGAGAATTTGTGGCTTTGCTTTGTCCATTTTCCGAGATCCTTGTCTTCTCTTATGTCTCCTATGCGGCCTCAGCATCGAAAACGGCGCTATTGGCACCGATGACACCAGGAGGAGTGACTCTGTGTGTCGGGTCCCGCTGGAAGATGCCCTGATAAATGAATCAAAAGATAGGATTTCGTATGTGATATTCAAAGGGTGTTAGGGGAATACAAAAATAGCGGTAGTTGAATTGGTATTCAATGAGAGCGAGCACCCTAAAGCTGTCAAAAATACGACGAGAGACACTTGCTTGGGGTTTCAATTGGTCATCATGCATTGGCGGTGAGTGACTCGAATCGAGGAAATTGGATTTGGGCGTGGACGTGGAGACGTCTAGTTTGGTCTCCGGAAAGGTTTCTTTCGCCATATGGCAGACTTCACCGCTGCCGGTCAATGAGGTGAGGTATCCGAGATAGGCCAAACAGAGGTATGGTAACAACGTCCCTTGCAGATGATGATATGAAGCCCATCAGCCATGGAAGACCACATAAACATGCAAAATATTGTTGGTAGCGGTTTTGCCGTCAATGTCGTTGACGTCCTCACTCATCCAATCATGTCATGAAGTGGTCGGCCGGTTTTCTTTTCCTTTGCGGCTTGCCCGACATCCGCTGTTACTTGAATAAGAGTAATTTTGTCATAGATGCTGGCTAAGCTCTCTTCGTTGTTGCTGCTGGTCAGGCCTATTCCGTTGCCGGCTAGGCTTCCTTCTTGTTGTTGTCTGATCTGCTCCTTGATATTGTCGAGCCTTTGCTGTAAGGTCTCCTTTTGTTTGGCTAGATGTTGTTTAGTCTTTGGATCACGAGCTGCAGTAGGTCACGGGTCCCAGAGTCGAGACGGCGATTATTGACGCCCAATGCCTGCAGCATCCTGCAGGCGTTTGTTGAAAGCGTCCAACACAACGAGGGAGTAGTAAACTCCTCGACACGGCATGCCAGCAGAGTCAAGGCTTGGACGTTCGCTTCGCTGGGCTGGCTTGTACTTTGCTATAGCATCACTAGATTCTTCGGCGCAAGTTGACACACCTCCTGGACATTTCAGGATTCTGGTCTCATTCGTCCTTCATCTCCTGAGGTGTATATCAGATGATGTCGTTGGCGCCTACTTTTTTTGGTGCAGTCGATGATGGCTTATTGACCTTGCCGCAGTTTGATGCTTGGCGCTGTGCTGTCTTGCATTCTGCTTGGGCTTTGTTGTCTTCTCCGAGTCGCTTGATAAGTTTCTCGAACGCAATACTTCTTTGGGCAGATGCTATGACTGTGGTCCTGGGCTTCTGGTTATGGTGAGTCAAGCATGATCTAATCGGATATTTGGATGAATTGCCTCCTACCATGTCCATGGCCTTGTCCGACTCCTTGATCCCCGATCCAGCTCTCTTGCCGTCCTGGGATTTGGTGTCTGAGGTGAAAGAGATCGGTTTGCGTTCGCTGCTGCATTTCTCTGAATCGACTGAAGCCTGCCTGATATGAGGAATGGCATCTGGAAGAGATTGTTTTGCTCCTAGGGTGAGTTGGGTGACACTTACAGAGCGCTGACACCATTTAGGGATGGGTAGGAGGACGCTGGTGGAGAATTGTAGAAGGCAGGTCCAGCATACGCAGGCAGAAGGGCACGATCTATGTTTTTTGACATGATGGTTCTATTACTATCCTGTCAAGTGCAAATGATAGAGATGAGGGCAAGTATAGTTTCTTGCTTGATATTGCCTGATTTCGTAAAAATGTTGAAAGGAAGTGTGATTTTCAGGATGGAGAAACGACGGGAATTGTCTTTGATTCTTGAACCCGCGGAGAGGGATATTGCATTATTTGGAAGAGTCATATTTCATTCAACTTTTGATAACTTGCTCAATATGATCTTTTTTTCTCAGCGAAAAGAGCATAAGTACGCCGCGGTTAAGAAAGCTTATCAAATATTGTATATATTTAACGAGAGGGAAGGCTCATACGAGCTCTCTACGAAGACCTGCACCCGGATACATTCATATGGGACGATGGAGTTTAGAAGCACACAGCAGTAAAGAAGAGAATAGATACTAGGCAGAGTTGAGTTGCTTTGTGCCAAGCCGCCGAAAATTTCGAATTTTGTGAGCAAGAAGGCTCACTTTGCGGGAGATCGCAAAGGTCAAAGGTGGCTTATCCACTTTCAAGAGATGCTGCCGCCAATACTTGCACATATCAGGCCTTGGAGAAGCCGATCGGAGGAAGAAAAAATCATATTGTGCCGATCATGTGAAGCTTAGTCGTAGCATGAGCAAATAGTTCAGGTGTCACTCAATTTTTAAATATGCTCGTATCAGTTACGGAAATTGAGGAGATAAGGTCAGTCTGTCACCAGAAGGTGGAGATGTATAAGGTATGTACTTTTCGGAACGAGTTGGAAGAGGTTGATTGCTGGTGAGAAAGAGGGTCGAGCGCGAGTCGCATTTGACAAGTAGGAAACGATAAGAATGGGAGTCTCGAGAATATTAAGACGGTAAAGGGATGCTACCGCATCCACGATCCACAATCGAGGATGTGAGAGAATGTCAAGGGATGGAACGTAAGAAAAGCAGTTCAGTATTAAAACGATTTATGATGCAAAGTCTTTGGCACTATCCGCTTTGGCATTCTGAGAAGGTAAAACAAACTCCAGTTCAGGATATCATAGAATTCATCGAGGTCGTGGGACTGTCCACTGTCAAACCGACATCCCCAGTTGAAAGTAAATCCGTAATAATCCCACCACCGTCGATTCCAGTCCCGGCACCGCCACTGATCTCCCCAAGATCAATCAAATTCACAGTCTTGCCTTCCATCACTCTACTCTGCGCAATATCCCTGATCAACAGGTTCTGTTTGCTCACTAGATTTTCCACCATGGCTTCTTGAAGTATGTGACGACCGACGTCCTCAGCATTTGGCGGATTGAACCACCTCCTGTCGTGAGTTGCCTTTCGGTGCCTATGCATTTGACGTATGCTACCTTCAATATTGACGTCGACACAGAAGGGCTGATGCTGGTGGAATGCGATCATCCCTAGTCTGACTTGTCGAGGGACGCTATCTTCAGAGATCTTGTTCTGGAAGATGTTCCAACCAAAGGTATCATAGATGCCGTTGTGTTCTTCCCTTCTACCCTGGACGCGCCACCGATGTGTCTCAGTGATGGTTGTCTGACCTCCTCCCCCCCCAGTACCTAATTTGAAGCTCAGACCTTGGATTATTGGCTTGATATCGTGATGGGTTGTTTTCTGACTATTACTTGGCAGGCCTTCGATCATTTCGGGAGCAAAGACTTTGGAGATTGGGGCTTTGGTGCTTTGGGCGGAACCATGATGCTCCGAAGACAGCTTTTGCACGTCGTCTTTGGCGAACTGGAATTCAAGCTTCACACTGCTGATAGTGTTATCGGGCGGATACACTATCCGCACGTCGACGACAATCATACAGGCTGGTCTTTCCTTGAATTGACCGTATTCAATCCTGTAGAACTCGCAATCAATGGAAGCATCGCCTACGTTGTGGCGGGAGGCGATTGATTCACCCTCAATAGCTTCGATCTTGTGGCTTGGCTCACTTGACTTTCTATCATGATGATAAGACGGCAACCTAAACTTGTTCTTCGGCTTGGGTTCGTATAATTGAGTTGTGCTTGGATCCGCCGTCGCGCTTGAGGACGGAGAGATCTGCAACTCTGTCTCATTACCGGTCATTGTACTTGGAGTAAAGGGACGCTCTAGAGACCCATTGCCAGCGCCGGTAGATACTTGTATACTGGAGTGATTCCTTGACCCCATTTTGTGAACCAAATTCCAAGCGCTCTTCTTTTCACGGAGACCAATGTCCGGCGTTGACACTGTCGAAGGAGAAGACCATCTCGGCAAAGGCGAGTTGATACCATCAACGTCTGAAAGCAAGGCGTCGTCCAAAGGGGGGGAGAGCCGCTTTTCCTGCGGTGGGCTGGATGATGATACATGCTCTGGGAAGGGAGACGAAGATGGTAGTTTAGAAGATGATCGAGAGAACAAGTTGCGAGGCATTGCGAACTATCCGGTTGTTGACAAAAGCTGCTTGCTACAGCAGTTGGGGATAACCAATGTAGATACTTATTAGCCGTGGGGGAGGACAAGAATAATTTTCAGCCGCCAAAGCGTCAGCATATGACTCACAATCACGTCTGGACCGCCCTCCCATCCCTCGTGGGATCGAAGCTCCGAAGGCAAGGGAAGGCTGAAGAAGCAAGGCTGGAGTCAGAAGCCTGCTGATCATGGCAGTGCGAAGATAAAAAGAGAAAAGGGTAAGACCAATCAGCTCCATTACCCGTGAAACATTAAAGGAATTGGTAGAGACCCCACACGGCATCTCGGAACACGGCACACGACGAAGACGTGCATATGGAACTCATAGTACCGTCAAAATGCATTGAGCTTGATAGCTGTGAAGAGTTACGACATGGCCTCGTTGGTCCAATTCGTTCGGTCACTTAAAGGCGTGATAGATGATCGTTATCAGGTTGAAGGCCGGGCTATCCAAATGTAAATGAGGAGCATTAAACAGCTCTCAGCTTTGACCATACAAGAGAAAAGTCTGGCTCGCGGGACCAGATTGATTGCGTGGCTGACCATGCATGAACTACCTAGGTACTGCATACTGCATCTTGAGCCGCGACACAGCCATCACCGTCGTATGATAGCAATTGGAAGCGCCCTCGTCAGAGGCTTGTCCTCCCGTCACTGTGAAGGATAGAATTCTAATTAAAGCCTTCACCACTTGAAGGCTTCATCCCAAAAGTCAAAGGAACAATAGAATGTTTACTTGTACCTCTCTGAATTGCTGAGTCAGCCGTATACGGCGCTTGAGATCTTGAAGTTGATCGTCAGCTACGCCGCTTTCAGCTCAATGATTACACACACGACATTCGCGTGCATCTAGACGCACAGCATGGGCACCACTTCACGCGTCTATCACTCGAGCGAACTGCCTCTTTGACTCTTAGAAAATGACACTCGCATCAGCCCCATCTACGCCCGACAGAGCGATTCCTCCGCCTTTTATTCGCCGCTCCTTTACTGCACCAATTCGATCCTCTAGATCAATCCCACTCCCCGAAGACACTGCCGACGGAGCTGAAACTTTATATGCCCATGGCGCTGGAAAAATTGTCTCCTTCAACAATTCAAGAAGCCTGACTCGAGGACATTCGAGCATCAGCAACGGACGGGCTGAACTCCAAGAAGAACCAGTCGGGACATTGCCATGGTTCTCTACCACCGAGAGAACCATAGACGCTGGTATGCTCCACCGTACTCGTACTCTGATATGACCCTGTACTCTTTGGCTAAGACGTTCTTACAGGACCCCTACGAATCTATAGAGTCCTGGGCACGGCCTTCCTCAGCTCTGGCACCACGCTGCAGCCCCTACTATCAAAATCGCAGTGCTGGTGCGTGGACGGCGAGTCTAAATTTGTTCTCCGAATTCGGCCGAACGCTTATTATCGCATCGAATTGCCGCGAGCAAGCTCTGAAGATAAAAAGCAGGTGGATGATTTCAAGAACGTCCTGACCAAAATACTACAATATGAAGCCACCCCGTGTCCTTTTAAGCGGGGTTTCACCATCGACCTACCACAGCCTCCAAAGACACCTATATTGAAGCGACCATGGAGACCTAAGCAGGGACTTGATACCACGTCAGAAAAAATGCCTGGGGTGCTAGAAGACTTTGGCGACTTTTCGTTAAAGGATACGTCCACTCAGAGCCCAGAAGTTAAGAACAGCGGTCTATTCAAGCGTGATTTTGAGAGACACCATGGGACAAATTTTGGCTTCCGAACCGCAAATTCGGACGTTGGTAGTACTGGCAGTACGGAAAACGAAGACGGCAGTGAGGCTACAGACGATACACACTTTACACCCAAAGACCTGCACGAAACTTTCTACGAAGAACCTGACGATTTCAAGACTCCTACTCGGCCCAAGGGTTTGCATACCGGGCGAGCCATCACCGCACCACCACAGTTGACTCTCAGGACCTCGCCACCATCTAACAAGGAAGCAAAGTCTCCTGCCCCACCCAAGCCCAAGAGAGACCCATCTAGTCTCTCTTCTAGCGTAGACTCGTTCCATTCTTTTCATAGCCCAATATCTCCTCTAGCGCCTTCGCCTCCCTTTCCTACATCTCCCCGGGAGGACTACGATGGCATCGATCCACTCCTAATTAACAACCACAAACGTGATGTATCCGAGATCACCGTCACAGCTTCGTCTCCTGAGCTTTGGGATATGAGTGACGCAAAGTCTGGTGACGGAAGTGCATATCACTCATCGCCTGATCTCCCGGGGACGCCGCCACTGGTAAGCGATGCTGCATCGCAAGACGATGACAGTTGGCCTGAACCAACGACACCTTCACCTCATACTAAGCTTCGCCGTCATGGCATCAGACGAAGGAGACGAAATCAATCACCACTCCCACCGTCTTCTAATCTGTACTCTCCTTACTCACCTCGATCACATATGTCAAGTCACCACATGACCACAGCAATCCTTCAAAAAACATGCTCCCTATTATTGGGCCCACCTATTCAGCTTGTTGCCCTCATGATGAGGATAGCCGCTAAGATAGCTCGAGGTGCTTCCCGTGGCACTTCATTTGGCTTTGGTGATGGCGGACGGAAGATACCATGCTCTTGGGACTTCAGTGATGCCAGCGACCAAGCTGATGAACATTGGGGAGAGGATGACTATGGGTTTTCTTTACGCAAGAACTCATCGTTGGGAGATGCCAGAGCCAGCGAGACGGGCGGATCTGTAAGTAGCTTCCTTAGCCCTTTATTTCCTTTACCGTGTTGCGCAAGTACTTTGACTGCCGCAACTGTCTTCTGTCTCGGTTCTCAGAAACTGAATGAATAATCACTAATTAGAGGACTTGCAGTGGGAAATCGACTGAAGAACACGCGTTTGGTGGCCCCAGTTGGAAAAGAGCATTCGGAGATTGACCCGTCATGCCCATACACCTAATGATTGGACTAGCAGGTGATGCTCCATTCCTGAGGATTTTCGATGTCAACACATATTGTTCCGCATACTCTACCAGCGCCGATGCTCCCTGCCATTTAGCAGATGTTAAATTCAATGGAAGAGATGTGATGTTCCGAAAGTTGTGTGTCCACGGACCGAAAGAAGATACCCAGGTGCCTACATGGATTGAGTGATGTCAGTCTTCGTTGATTTGTAAGATTCTTGCTGAATCCTCCAACATCATCAGTACGATCCGCCCCAGGTCCACCCGTACCTCTGCTTATGAAGACTATGTGGACTCTTCGCGCTCACAAAGCAGCTCTTCAAGTAGATGTCGACATCCTCCAGCAGGCTGGTTTCCAAAGTTGGACGTAAATATCGCTGCAAATGCAACTCTGGCAAGAAAGTCAAAGCCTGCTGCGGCAAGGACAAGGTAACTAGATCCTTTTCATTGCCAGCAGAGCTCCATCGTAGCATCTTCTAGACCTCTGCTGAAAGATTTATTACCAGGCCGAGAAGTCTGCGGCTCCAAAGGTGGTGACTGCTGCGAACATGGAATTGCTGAATTCCTCACATTCTACAGTTCACGAATACGTTAAACATCTAAAGGACAAAGCAACAGGGAGAGGCAACTCCTCCACACTTGCTGCGGACGAGGAACACGAGAGCCAACTCAGTGTTTCCAGAGCTTCCAGTAGACTTTTGCGACGTACATGAGTCACAAATCAAGATCGTCGCGTGCGACTGTCGGGTCACCGAGGAATCAAATTCGTGCTCGCGTCACGTAAAGGGTAGATCCGTTGCGTGCTCGTGTCACGATTATTCACCAGGGAGCCATGCTGCATCATCGAGGTGTGTTGGAAAACGCTGCAGCACTGTGTTGTGGCTACGCCTCACGGTGACCAACGGCTAGTCTTTGCATGGCCTTCACAGGTACAAGTAGCCTACAGATCACTACTTCATAGACAATCAATCTATCCTC
Organism: Platismatia glauca; assembly: GCA_963556305.1. Taxonomy (NCBI): domain Eukaryota; kingdom Fungi; phylum Ascomycota; class Lecanoromycetes; order Lecanorales; family Parmeliaceae; genus Platismatia; species Platismatia glauca. The sequence continues at coordinate 999,711 of OY745764.1, read as the reverse complement.
CCATGATTCCCAATACATACCAATTCTCATCATACACTCAACTGTCTCTTTTTATAGGGTTACAGCACTGAGCGTACCCGTTCTTCTCCCACCGCCAATCTTCTCTCATTCATAGGGTTCCAGCACTGAGCATGCCCGTCCATCTCCTACCGCCAATCTTCTGTCCTTATGATAAGAGTTCCAGCACTGAGCATACCCGTCCATCTCCCACCGCCAATCTTCTCTCACTTATAATAAGAGTTCCAGCACTGAGCATACCCGTCCATCTCCCACCGCCAATCTTCTCTCACTTATAATATGAGTTCCAGCACTGAGCATACCCGTTTTTTATTAAGACCGACATATCTCCTTGCAAGCATATACACATCCGTTTCATCTCCTCCTCCTCCTCCTCCTCCTTCTCCGGTTCATATACCACACCTTTACTCATATATATATATACCGCCATTTCATCATGCAAACAAAATGTTGAAGAGAAGGCAATTTGTCGAATCTTACCTCAGGGACAAACCCGTGACGACACGACTTACAATGACCTGAAGCTTGGAATCGTAATCACTTTGAAAGCGTCAGATCCTAAGCCTCCTCTCCCTCCCAAGCTTGACACAATGCCGATGTCGAGAATATGTCTCGATTCTCCAGAAGGCGGAAAAGTCATCAGTGTCAAGTCACGGCATTTCAGGCGGTGTTGGCGACAACGTCTTCCATCCAGATTGTTCCAGACGCAGTTGGGCTGCGGATGGCGGCATCGCGCATTGCAAACGCATGCGCCCCGTTCTAGGGATCCCCATTTTCGCTTGCCTATCATAGTCGATGAAGCCTCCAAACTCACAGAGCACCAAACCGTCGCGGTGCTTTCGAGCTTCTATCACCGCCTCGCCCTCAGGAAAGTGGTCCTTGTTGGAGATGACCAACGAGGGAAACCATTCCAGGTGGAGACCAACTCGGAGATGGGAAAGACTGGAAGTAAGTCTGATGACCAGACTTGTGAAGACAGGTGTACCAATGAATATGCTCGTTGAGCAATACCGGATGCACCCCCATATCGCTGATAACGTTTCAAATATGTTCTACGACTCTCAACTCATCAACGCGCCAAGTGTGAAATGGCGACCAGAATATACCATCTGGCAAACTTTCCACCACGAAACACTTCTCCGTCTCGGCGTCGAACTACGCCACTCCGAACCTGTCCCCGTGTTGTGCGAGTCGCTTTGCGTCCGCTGCCTGTACAATGCCTTTCTAGACGCGCAGGATCCTGAGAAGAGCGTGCGACCTTTTGTGTTCTTTACCCTTATCAGCAGACAGCAACGATGGATGATCCAACAAAGCCAGCTGAGCATATCTCGCACGATCTCACCCGTTTGACCATCAGCGCCATTTCTCGGGCAGGCAGACTCTCGGTCTTTCTTGCTGCGGTTACGATTCTGTGGACCTTTTGGCGCTTCCGGAGCGATAGAGAGGAGAAGAAGGCAAAGGAACGGAAGAAGGAGGAGAAGGATGAGAAGAGGAGGAAGATGGCAGACGAGGAAGACGCAAGGACGAGAGAAAGGCAGATAAGGGAGACGAGGAGGGATGGAAGAGGGCGGACGATGCGGCGGAGAAGAGGATGGACGCGGCTGCGAAGCAGCTTGAGGATCAGGTCGAAAATATCCGGTGGTCGGGCCGGCCAGGGAGGCTTTCCGGAAGACGTTGACGGCGGCCTTGGATCTCCGTTTTGGGATGGAGAGGGAGGGGGGTTGCCATCTTGGGTGAGGAGCGGTTGGAGGTGCCGGGCGTGTCGGGGAGGGGAATTGCCGTTGGAGAAGGGCTTCGAGGAGGCAGCCTTGACGGCTGTGACGGTTGTTGAGGCTGCGGGACAAGACGCTCACCAGTCTCAAGTGGACGGGTCAGGAGCGAATGGGCTCTCGGTTGTGCACAGTTTAGATGCGGCTCCCCATCCAGGGATTCTCTCAAAGGCAATTCAAGATTACTCAAAGAGCGTTCAGCGTCCTGATAATCACTCCGGGCGCACTTGCTGAGGCGACGGGATCTATCTTGTGGCGTGAGCATCGTTGAGATGACTACGAATGGTACGTTTCCACAGACTACGTACCAAACGGGCATGGTACTGTGACTATTGTCTCCTGTTTCACCCTTTGTTGGGGGTACGATGAGCATCACATGCTCTCAAGATCCAGGAAAACGATGTACCGCAAGACAAAGCAAAATAGCAAAGCATGCTTTCACTTGGCACAGCAGATTCTGTTCTATCCTCGAGAGCGTACGGCCCGTTGTCCACGGGGTTCGGTGTCGGGCTGTTCGTGCAAAAGTGAATGCGACATTCTTTGTCCGGATGATGAATGCTCTCGGAACGAAACAAACTGGGCGTCTCAAATCAAAGACAACGAACGCTTTATCAAGCAATCCACTTCCCTTGCGAAATCCCTTTATAGGCCAGCATCTTTCTTGAAAATTTCTTTCTCCGCCGTTATTCTTTCATTGGCATTACCGTCCCAGTACAATCTTCCGCCTCGAATCTGTCATCCTCACACCTCATTAGATCTATCCACCATGACAACCCAAAGTCGAGCAACGTTAATGCTTTCGAGCCTCAAGAAGGCTATCGTCGAAGTCTCTGCAAGTTACAGCAGGCGAGGATTTGGCTACTACGATGCGCCTCCCGTCGACGACAAGACACCATTAGTCCAAGACCTGGACGAGATGATTGTCTCCCCGTTGACGACGGATGATGAGAAGGTTGTGCTGATAGAGACATTGATGGTGGTCAGAGTGCTGCAGAGATTGAAGGAGGAGGAATGGGCGGACGGGCTGAAGGAGGTTTTTGAAAAGGGTGACAAGGAATTTAAACGGAGGAGGTGACTGTATGGATGCGGAGTTGGTCTGGTACCGCTTTGACGCTTGTTCTTGCAGCTGTTGAAAGCAAGGTGTGACTTTGTTAGAGGTATGGATGAGTTTTGTACACACAGAAGCTTCTATGTAATGAACGGACATTTGCTTATGTTCCGTCGGGCCTTACTCTCGGCTTCGATCTTATAGACAAGGGGATGGAAACTTTACGTAGAGTTACACCTGGTCGGAAGTTCCTTTCGTCGCACACCTTCTGAACCGGCAAGCTCCCTTGAGTACGCCGGTATTTCTGTTCCTTGGATCTCGTGTACATCCGTTTTTTCAAGCCCCTGCGATCCACTGCCGTTCTCAACATCCATTATGTTTTCTGCACGGTTCCCTCCGGCGACGTCGCCCTCAGCAACGGCAGGATACAGTCCGGCAGCCGCAACGTTGCCATGATGTCTGAGACGCGAAACCTTGGTATGCCTTCGGTAGCGCAGTGTCAGGAAGCCGATGATGGCTAGGACGATCACGGCCAAAGGCACGCCCAGGCCAATCCCCACTTTGGCGGAGGAACTGAAGCCCGGAGATGCAGCTGCGGATAAAGGTTCGGTTGCGGATGTTGTTGGAGGTGTGGAGGTAGAGGTGCTTGAAGATGAAGAGGTAGAAGTGGATGCTGTTGCTGATGCTGTTGCTGATGCTGAAGCAGGAGGAGTGGTTGTTGGAACGGGTTGAGCACCACTGATACTGGCTGTCGTTGCGATATTGGAGCTCGGAACAGATCCTGGCTCGACGAAGGTGGCAGCTGGTGGAAGGGTGAGCGCAAGACTGGGGCCTAGATCGATGATTTGTTGAGCCAAACAGGCATTGATGGAGAAGATTGTAGCAAAATTCAGACAAGCGTTACGCTTCATTGTTCGTCCGACTCGAATCGCGGCCAAAAGTCAAAAAGTCGAGATATTACCGAGGGAGTTCTTCGAAGAAATGAAGAGAGGCAGAAATATTTGGTACGCCTTCATGTACGGACTACACGAGTCACCTCATGACGCGCGCTTTCCACACAAGCTCATGCTTCTTGCAGCAAGCATTTCAGCCTCCATCCTCAGTAGGGGGTAAGAGTGCGTATTGTAGCATGTTGGACGATGCTTTTGCAGCAAGGCACCGAGGTTCCCCGTTAAGCAGCTGTTGCAGATGCTCTTTGAGGCCTCGCGGCCCACTGCGATAACGCATGGATGATGCAATCATGCACAACGCAATCCAATGAGCAACAGCCGCGTTGTGAGTGTCCTGCCCTGCATACCAAATGCTGGAAGAATAGCATGCGACGAAATTAGTATGCGAGGATTAGATGAAGTTCATCGTCTCCTAGTATGTATACACGAAGGGTAGCCCGCAAAGTCCTGAACAGCGCTACCTACCCCGTAGCAACCCTTACCCTCAGTACTTTCCAAAGACCCGAGGGACTGTTGTTAGATTCATCTCGTTAGGAAGTTCAATTGCGCCTGATAAGGGCGCTGGGGCCCAGAGTGAGCTCAATTTATAGGTGCAGGTCCCAAGCCAATAGGTGCAGGTCCGAAGCCCATCTTTGCTCCTTGACTGGGTCACCTTTCACGTGGGGCATCAAGCTCTTCAAGAATCAAGGAATCAAGATCTTAATGCAAAAGTGTTGGCGTTACCTTACTCCATGCCGACCTCCGTACTTATACTTACCTACGTAGGTAGGTAGTATCTCTATCATACTTTTGGTACTCTGTTGGTGGGTGTATTTCTAGAATCTCGGTTAGCTTCAAAGGCCGCCTGCATGACATCAATCCGGCCTGTGCTGTGCAAAGTACTTACTTTACCGTACACCTTACCGTGCTTACCTAAGGTACCCACCTACCGTATACCGTATCTACCTTAAATCGTAGAGTACCTCCGTGCTCTCATTACCATAGACAGACATGGAGAATATACTACCTCGCCATGAGCTTTGCAAATTGCAATCCTTAATGATGATATGACGCCTAGTGGCTCATTCACAACAATTATACGGGAAGGCCTCAGATGCTTCAGACAAAGGATGCCTCGATGCCAAGTGATTGATGCGCTAGTTGGAGGGCTGTCTACAGTTTACTGCCCTTACCCCACACACCGAAGCTCCAGGGAACACGCTCCCGACGTCAGTGACTGATAAGAAGCTCTGGAGCTGAGGTTAGCATGGGTGGCACCGCTTCAGAAGGCTCTCCTCGAGAGCTCATCGATCCCTGTTGTCGCTGTTATGGCCCAGAAACGTAAGATTGGTCATGCAATTAGTGTTCTGTCCGCTGACAATCGCAGAGGCACTCTGCTGCATATCGGTTGATATTGACGCTGTCGCCGGATGGCTGGGTTCATATGGCGGAGAAGACTCGACGAGTGACATATCAAGAGGTGTGCAAGTCGTTGGTATGCTTGGGCGAACCATAAGCTGACCAGTCCAAGGTCTCTTCGCCGGTACTGTTGGAGTTCGCCGTCTCCTGAAGTTGTTTGCGAAATACGACATCAAGACCACCTGGTTCATTCCTGGACATTCGCTGGAGACTTTCCCCGAGGAATGTGCAATGATAAGAGATGCCGGGCATGAGATGTATGGGAGCTATACCACCTCGCGAAAGATTGCGGTGCTGACTGAATTTCTTCGCAGAGGCCTCCACGGTTACTCTCATGAAAACCCCGTGAAAATGAACCTTGAACAGCAACACGCTATCTTGGACAAAACTTATAAAGATCTCACAAAGTTCTGCGGGAAGCCGCCACGCGGGAACGTGGCACCCGTAAGTCATCTTCTAGAACCAATGTCTGTCTGATCCTGCCGGATTTTGAGTTGCAAGATCCCCCGTCACTTGTCTTACGAGTCACTTTTGATTCCGAACCAAAAATTCTGACTCGAAAATCATTTAGTGGTGGGAAGCGAGTCAGGAGGGTGCAGAGTTGATGCTCAAATATGGTGTGGAGTATGGTTCGTACCCCACGGTTCCGCTTCTTAGATCTTGAAATATCGTCTGTTTACACCAGGAAAGATCACAGCTTCTCCCACCACGACTGCCTCCCCTACTTCCTTCGCACGGGCGATCAATGGACCCCAATCGACTACAGCAAACACCCCGACCATTGGATGAAACCTCTGGAGAAAGGCCCTGACACTGGTCTTGTCGAGATCCCAGCCAACTGGTACCTCGACGACCTCCCGCCCATGATGTTTATCAAGAAAGCCCCCAACTCCCACGGTTGGGTGAACCCAAAGGACGTCGAGGATCTATGGAGAGATCATTTTGATTTCTTTTACAGAGAATATGACGATTTTTGCTTCCCAGTGACGATCCATCCGGACGTCAGCGGCCATCCACACGTTATTTTCATGCTGGAAAGATTGATCGAGTATATCAGCAGCAAGCCGGGCGTCAAGTGGGTGAAGATGGAGGAGATCTGTGATGACTTCAAGAGCAAGAATAAGCCGGTGAAGGGGGCGATGTTGCCTGCGAAACACGGAGCCATCCTCAAAGATCCGAGTAAGTTTCTGCTTCGAGTCCAGTCATCTTCTAATCGCGAAAGCTGTGGGCTGACAGTATGTTAGATATCCAACTTCAGAAGGCGTGATGTAACACTGCTGGCTTTGAATAGATAAGCACTAAGCACATCTTCCATCCGCTTGTCTGAGCGTACCTCTTGATTCATATCATTGAGGCCAACGCCAGAGATCTCTCTACATATATGCCCCAACATGTGATTTGGTAGTATCTCCTCGCGTTGAAGACACTATGATTTTGCGGTCTGAAAGCCTGTCTCATATGAACATTCTTCATCCCATCACCTTTTGTTCCATCGTCATCCTTCTCCCACCAGCATCATTTCGCAGCAGACCCGTTGAAGATTTTCACGCATCAAGGAAGAAAATATACAAGATTGCCAAAAACCCTGAGGCCTGACCAACCCTTTCTCTTACACTCACTGATTGCTCCGCCGCAACTTGAGATCAGGACTCGCATACACCCTTATCTCCTCCGTCCTCCCCGCCGCCTCCTTCCTCCTGCGTTCCTCGGCATGTGGTCCCCGCGTATTTCCTCTCTTCCCATGAACATCACGACACCCCACCGCGCCACGATGCCGATCCCGCTCCGCCTCATCTTTTACCCGTTGCCCACAGGCCTCCGCCCATTTCCGCCCCACCTTTCCCTTATAACAGCGCCTGATACGCGCCTTTTCGTCGTTAGCGTTATAATGCTCCAACGCCCGACGGTTGCGCTCGCGCTCCGCGGCATCGCGTACCTGTTGCGCGTAGGCGTTTCTGTCCTCGCGGCGCCAGCGGCGCCGGTGCTCGGCTTGGGACCGGTAGGGGATGTAGCCTCCTTCTTCTTTGGCCCAGTCGTAGCGGGAGCTGGAGGGGTGGCGGTGGTGGTGTTTGGGGCCGCTGGATTCGCGGGATGGTGCGCATCCCATGATGAGTGAAGATGGGTTTTGGGGTGTTGGTTGTCGGGAAGTGTGGCCGGGTTTGAGATGTTGGGTCGGGAGTACTTTGGTGTATGTTTTTGGGGGGGATGCGATGGATTGGTGCGCTGTGGAGCCCGAGGATGCTGATATGGGGAGGGGAGGATTTCGAGATACGGGGGACAAGGGCTCACGATTATCAAGGGACGGCGGTGTCGTGGACAAAGGTGTGCTGTGGTGGCCATGCACGGAGAGCTCCTGAAAGGCCCTCGCCCGACGAATGGTCCATTGTTCGTGCGTGTCGTGAATGCAATCCACAAACGCCTTGTCCCGTTGAAGCCGATTGTCTCGATAAGGGTGAAGAGAACAAAGACAATGGCCTTCTCCGACCGCCATTGACGGAGACTCTGGGAGTCTCTTGTCCGCGGGATGAGGATCCCTTTGTTCCGCGCAGCACCGTTGTCAAAGAACCCAGGAACAAAGCCATGGATGGCGGAAGTGTGGAAGGACGTAGCAAGACCCGTCTTGTCAGAAAAGACCCCATCCCTCCACGCCTCCGCTCTTCCTCGCCTCTCGTCCCGACCTACCTCTACCTCTTCATCACCCACCCGCTGCACATGAACATCCCCACCGATCCCCCACCCACAGCCTCAAAACCATGGGCTGCATCCCTTCCCGCCCAAGCCCCACCCCACCCCACGCCCGCAGATCCTTCCACCACAGTCCCAAATACCCACAGGTGCCTCCGGGGCAGATACCCACCGACTGCGCTACCTGCACGGCCGGGGACAGGAAGCTCCAGCGGAGATGCGGCCAGGCGTGCACGGCGACGAGGCGGAGCAATGTGAGACCGAAATGGGATCCGGAGAAGCACCCCCGGCGGCACTCGTGGGAGGTCTATGAGGTGGAATCACCGTGGGGGGAGGAGGTGATGGGCGATGGAGGGCGTGGCGCGGCGGTGGGAGTTTAGGGCGGTATTCGTTTTTGGTGTCCAGCCATTCGAATGAGGGGTCCGCTCCTTGTTCCATGGTGACTCCCTGCGGGATGGCAAGTAGTATGCCACTCGTCACGATCCGTGCGCTATCTGCCGCGCTGGGTCTCAGGTAGACGTCCATCATCGCCGTATTATCTTCGTAGATTGATCAATGCCCATGATTATGCGGGAGGCCAAAATCGTCGTGCATCGTGGCACGAGCGGCGCAGTCTCTGACCATTCTATTGCCACGGGTCTTCCGTTCGCCAAGGTTTATGCTGGTGTCAAGCCTACCGTGAGCTCGATGCCGCTGGGTATACGCTGGCTCCGCCACTGTCCCAGACCTTTTCTGCGTGATCGACTCTCATATTCGGGTGTCGTTGGGGCTCGGCGAGCACATATGTCCATCTTCGGTCCTGACCCACGGCTGTTTCGGGCCGACGTTCTCGGAATCACTTTGCGCCATGTTCATGGGGTGGGATCCATCCTGTGATATGGACATCATTGGGTTTATCGTGGAATGTGACACTTGCGTAGACTGCGCTCCTAATCAGGAAGCAGCCCATCGTTGAACAAATCGGTTCCACGAGACCTGCATTGCGGACTGCCATTATGCTGTGGCTGCAAAGCTACCAATTGCCACAGACTCAGACATCGACGAAGTAGCTAGTCTGTTTCGCGCTAGATCCAAGTCTTTGTCAGACACTTGCAGTTTCTCTTCGTGCTCTTGCTTGGAAATCTTTGTTTCTCGGATACTGATGAAGTCTTTATACAAGACAATGGCATTGTCTGCACACCGGAGAAGGAACTTAGCACAAGGACGATTCACACTGCGGTTCCACATCACAATGAGAAACGAATTTCATTGCATAGGTATAGAGCCATCTCCTAGATAAACAGGACGTGAGCCAAACACATTTCCATCGGACCAAACCAAATCCCATGTTGACCATGCACCCAACCATGAATGCTGGCCCAACCATGATCAGGGGCAACACTGACCTACCGTATCTCAACCAAGCTCTCCTCGCGCATCGGGCAACACACATAGTGTACCGTAAGGGGCCATGTCACAAAGTGCAGTTGGTCGTTCCCAGCGCCCCTCGCCCAAGCCCGCAAAGTGCTGCTGTACAAACCCTCGGATTAAGCGGACGTAGATCAAACACATCTTCGAACTTGCGTGCGGCATACAGACAGATTGAGAGCGATGACACTGAAGCGGGTTCGGAAGCCAAGACAGCCGAAGTGGCAGAGACCGGCCATATCAGACACAAGAATTCTAGCCATGATCATGGAGAGGAGCGGTACCTCCAAAGCCAAGGTCAAGTGATTTACGAAGAAGTTCGCCCCAGAGACAGAGGCGTTCGCGCCAAGGAGTTGGATGACAGGCTGGGCAAAGATACGCTGGGTGAAAACGACGAAGGCAAAGATGTTGCTCCAATAATAGTAAGGACTCACAGAGCACTCTGCGCTACTGAGTTCGAAAACAGTGGGAACGCGGATGATGGCGACAATGGGGGTCTCGACTTGGAGGCCAATACCCGCTGGTCGAACAGCAACGAGGAGCTTACATCGGTTGACGACAATACAGCTTCGAATAGAGGAGAACATTCCAAGAGGAATAGTTCGAGAATGTCTCAAGGCGATTCGGGCTTTTTCGGCCAAGAGCCGCCAGAAGAAGAAGACTGGATGCTCGAAATGATTCCAAATTCGATGGAAATGGGACAAGCCAGGCTGGTTGCTGGGGCGTCTCACGGTGAGGAAGGCCGCGACATTCAAATGATGGTGCGGAACAAGTACCACACGTACCACACCCTGCTGCGAAAATCGATCCACCCTTTCCGTCCATCAGGCATCCGTGTTTCGAAGACCGAGCTGACCCAGCGCCTCCGGGTCTTTCGTCAGATGCGTTTGAGATTGCTGCCGGAGAATCCGGGCAGGTCTATGGCGAGGATACTCAAGAAGAAGAAGACTGATCTCAGACCTCGATGAGCTGGACTCGGCGACAGTAGGGAGATATGGGCAGAGAGAGGGAGCAGGCAGTTAGGGAAAGATTTGGCTGTTTCGTACTTTTGTTTTCTCAATTCTTCTCTACTTATTTTGTCATCAAGTACTCATAATTTTGGAATCCAATAGACTTGAATGTGTTACCTTCAAACATTAGCACTCGTTCCGGCATACGGTGGATGTTTTCTTTGTACGCCGGTCGGAGTGCTTAAAAGCTAAGGTATGCGGCTCCTGTGGATGAAGCATTGATTATTATTCACTTTTGGAGGTTGACCGAGGAATTCCATTTAAGGTTGAAGGATACAAGGATACGGCGATGCTCTAAGCAAGCGAGGCAAGCATTGGCTCTTCCACCTGTCAATGTTATATCACGTGAAAACGAGGGGCCCCCTGATACAGTTGGCTCTAGAGCGGAAAGGGATAAGGCTGACGATTAGCATCTGCGCTTTGAAGGTTGAGCAGCCGATATCCCCAATAATAATAATAAGTACCTAAATGATTGTGAAATCTTCGTCATCCTCCTGCAACGTCATCTTGCGAAGAGTGAAAGCACACACCCCCCCAAGCCATAGACGCATAATCGAGAATCGCCCTATCGAAGTCACCGCCCTAGGTACATGTCAGAGGTGGCCTCTTGCCGATCCCCTCTCTGAATTATTCCACTCAATTTCCCCCCTAAACCGAACAGCCCCCCCCCCGCCCGCATATAGAGTCAGACAAGGGTCTTGGCAAATCTCTCCGGTTTCGTCATCATCGTCAGAATATGTCAGTGGCCGTCGCCCAAAGGAACTCCCAGAAACACATGCCACGCTCCGCCACAAACACTCATTCGCCCATGGATAACAAGAAGGGCGTCATCAAAATCGAAGGTTCGTCATAACAGCGTCGCCCGTCCATTCAGTCCTCCCTCGCCACCTGGCTTATCCCTCCTCTCTCCATCGTGTACCACGCGCCTGCCCGACCAATACTTTACTTTGCCTACCCAACTCCTTCATCTTCATCGACTCATCGAGTCCGAAAGCAGCATGGACATCACATGACTAATACGGGTTGTGCGCAGATACATCACAAATAGATTCAAACTCGCATTCGTCTGTCAACATCACCCCACCGCGATCGGGTAGGTCTAATTTCCATCAACGCGCCGACACTGGCACCCCTTATCGTCGCCATTTTTGCTGATCTTCCATCAGATCCTCCTCCAACGGTCAAAGAGCCTCCTGATCAGGTCGATAGCAAAGACATCAAGTCCACATCCAATGCTGAGCAGGCACAGCCACTTGCTCCACCACCGCGACCCGCGCAAACACAGCAGAACGCAGAGGAAGGCGTCGATTATTTTTCCGGAGGTCATACAAACAGTCATTTCTCTCGTGAACCCAATCCCTTCGAACAGTCCTTTGGCAACCCATCGTCAGAGCTTCCCGCAAATAAATCATTATTACCACCTGTCGCAGCCTTAACATCACCAGCGCCCTTGGGTGGAGACGGTCCGTCTGCAGGTGGATACAACTGGCCAGGCTCATTAAGGTCTGGGCCGCTGAGTCCTGCTATGCTCGGCGGACCTGTTGGCGCAGCGCCAAACGACTATTTTGACCCATCGCTTAGAGGAAGTTTTCCTTCGGGCGTGACGCCGAACGAGTCCTCGCTTCGCACTGGCCTTACACCTGGCGGAGGAGGGTCTATGTTCCCGGCACCAAGCCCGAACTCGCAGGCTTTGTTCCAGCAGCTTGCCAATGGTGGTGCTACTCCAAATACACTCGATTTCCACCGGACGGCCATGAACGCTGCTGCCGCGCGAAAAGGCAACCACATGAACGGTACAAATACACAAGCAGAAGAACAGCGTGCACCTGTCGCACCTATGGACCCGTCAATACAGCAGCAGGCCCAACAGCCGACCTTTGGCCAGCATGACAATGATGCCGCCAATGGCTTATTCTTGCTTGCCCAAGCTGGCAATGGGGCGCAAGCTACTCATCAATACGCCGTTCCCAACACGAACAGTAATATGACACACAACCAATCTCACGAAACGTCGCCAAATATGTCCAAGGGAGTGCGTAATGGCAATGGTTCCATAGGAGGCCAGAGTGAAATGAGTGGGGATGTCTCTGACAGTGGAGACCAAAGCAAACCTACTACGAGAAACAGAGGTAAACGCGCTTCGGGTGGTACAAATACTGCATCCAGCAATGGGAGACGAAAAGCAGACGACACTCCATCAAAGCAGCCGTCTGCCAAGAAACAAAAGAAAAACAACAATAGCACTTCGATGATGGATATGGATGGCATGGATTCGGAAGAAGAGCAACCGAACATTAAGGAAGAACAGTTTCACCCTGACGGAAAGAAAATGACCGATGAAGAGAAGCGGAAAAACTTTCTCGAGAGAAACAGGTATGTAGTGCTGGATTACTTCGCAGTCCCGGCATCTGACACTATCGTAGGGTAGCTGCATTGAAGTGCAGACAGCGCAAGAAGCAATGGCTCGCCAATTTGCAAGCCAAAGTCGAAATCTTCACCAGCGAGAATGACTCGCTTTCCGCGCAGGTGTCTTCCCTGCGTGAAGAGATTGTGGGACTCAAAAGTCTACTATTACAGCACAAAGATTGTCCGGTGTCACAGAGCCAGGGCCTTGGTGGCTATTTCCAACAACAGCAAGATTTTAATGCTCACGCACATCCATACGGCATGGGCATGCCAAATGGCCAGCAGGTTATGGCTGGACAGAGAAGGTAGCCTTTCAGCGTCGACTTCTGGGCCAGAGAAGACGGCGAATGACAGCATTTGTTGGCTGTTCGAGACGTAAAGGGCCTGCTAAAGGCCTTTTCTGCGACCGTGACAGAACTGTCGACTGTATATGAGGAGGGTTTGCTGGCAGGTGAAGATCAAGATTTACGACTACTTCTCTGTCATGATGGCGCCTGTATAGTTCTAAGCCACTTGACCATTGCTTCACGGAGCGATTGCATAAACCCCAAAGATTCCTTGTCAAGCGGAAGGGGACAGCGAGTTTGCTTTGGAAGGCGTTTGAGACTGATGAAAGAGAGAGTATTTCTTCTGTTGTATATCCATGCCATTATCAGCTTCAAGGGACGCAGAACATTCGTTGTAATGCATCATGAATACCCTAAACTATCCTACTGCTGAATTGTTTCAAGCTTTGTTGAATTAGGGATCGTACTATACAGCTGTGGGTACGTATATCTGTCTCCCTTGTAGTATGACCAATGCTCTTAGCTCAGGGAGGCCTTACTATTGATATGAGTTGAAGAAAGAGCCGCCATCAAATTTAACCATTGAAGGCATTCGGTCTTGATTCTACCAATCCTCGAGCACCACCCTCCTTCTCCAACTTCAACCGCTCCCCCAAAGTCCTCTCATACTCCTCGATCTTCACTCCCCCAGCGCTCCACAGCATGATCGCCTGCACCCTGACTCCCACCACTCTTGGCCCTTCCCGTACACTATGCCCCTTTCTCTTCATTTGCTCCGTCTTCCCCTGCTCTTGCCCTTGCTCTCTCTTGCCCTCCTTCAACACCTCCTCCACGTAGCCCATGACATTGACCCAAGCCCCCACTTGCATGTCTTCCCCTTTCAAGCTCTCTAGAACCACATTGACGTCCACCAACGCAACAGTTGGTTTCCTCGGAGGAGGATGATAGGCATGCTGTAGCTCCAATACACCCCTGGAGATGACGTAACGCGTTACGCATCCCAGGAAGCGGACTTTGTTGCCGTGGGCTTGAGTGGGGAGATCGGAGAGGAAGACGAGGCGGGTGGGGAGGGGCCCGCTGTTCATAGCGTCATCAAGAGGTCGGAAGGATGATACATGGGTTCGGGCGTCCTATATCCCCTGTTGATGAGTTTCAGGCCATGCTGCGTGCTATGCGACGTATACAATATGCAAAGGTGTTGAAGTCAATGGTCTGGGCCTGCGCTTCGAGACTCTGCACGTGACCTGTTAGAAATGGGTTTAGGGCCGATGTCATAGGCAAATGCTTTGAGAGGCCTGACTTCCCACACCACTCAAGCACACGACGCAGCACAAGAATACTTCCCTACATAGACCTGATACACTATACACGCGTCTCTAGAGCTCCTCCCTATCGAGTCAGACTCACGTCCACCCAAAGAGGTTCTCGCCGCTCTTCCCCCAGTTTATAGGTCACCGGATAAGCCCGATCATCGAACCTAAGCACCTTCCCTACGATACCTGCCCTCCGTTAGGATCTTGACGCAGCGGATATCAGTAGCGAAGGGGTTATAATCTCTTGGAGCCCTGAGATCGAGCCAACGACAGCAGCCATCAACATGTGGGGAGCCTGGTTCGGCGGAAATGGCGGGCAGAAGAGGAAAGATGCACCCAAGAAAGCTATACTCGATCTGCGGCAGCAACTCGATATGTTGCAGAAGAGAGAGAGGCATTTAGAGAACCAGATGGCGAAGCAGGATGAGATAGCAAGGGAGAATGTCACTACGAACAAGACTGGTAGGCAGGCCTTTGTCGGAGAGTGGTCCACCGGTCATTTTAGGAGAAACATGCTATAAGCAAGAGGTGGAAGCGGGTGATTGACCCATGCTAACATTGCTGTGCCTAGCTGCCCGCAACGCCCTCAAACGCAAGAAGCAACACGAGCACTCCCTCGAACAAACCAACGGCCAAATCTCCATGCTCGAGCAGCAAATCTACTCCATCGAATCCGCAAACATCAACCAAGAAACCCTCGTCGCCATGAAGAACGCCGGCGCGGCTATGAAGCAGATCCACGGCAAGATGACCATGGAGGATGTGGACACTACGATGTGGGTCTCACTTCGTCTCACCCAGTCCACCAGGCCACTGCTAACACGGTGACCCCAGGGAACAACTCCGCGAACAGCACGAACTCACCCAGGAGATCGGCAACGCCATCACCTCCATGCCCATCACCGAGCCCATCGACGAAGACGAACTGGAAGCCGACCTCGCCGCGCTGGAGCAGGAGAACCTGGACGAGAAGATGCTGAAGACGGGCACCGTGCCCGTGGCGGACAGCCTGAACCGGTTGCCCAAAGCGGCCAACGGAGAACGTCAGTACCGCCCCGTCCCCGGGGTCAACCGAGAGAAAAGAGTTTCGCTAACGAGGCGCGTCGCAGTCAAGGGCAAATCGAAAGCGCCGGTGGAGGAGGAAGACGAGGAGGAGGAGCTGCGGAAACTGCAGGCCGAGATGGCCATGTGAGAGCATCCCTGGCCGGAGGAAGGAACGGGGGTCCGCCTTCCGTCCGATTTTCGTCGCACCTGCAATGCCCACCCTCACAAATGAACCCTCTGAACCCACCACGGAGCTGTAAATCCCCTCACCACTCTCCTAGACCGTTTGCATACTCCATCGCCGCACGTAGCCCGTCGAGCCCGCGCGGACCGGCTGCCGGGCGAGGTTTTCGGAATTCAATTGGCGTCCGGGATGCGTGAGTCGGGCATTGACTTGACATCGGGGCCGTCCCTTGCTTGCTTGGTTCGCGGTACGTGGTCTGCATGGCGGCATCGGAGTCGGGAGGTGCAAGAGGCGTTTTTTGGGGCCGCACATAGGACGGGGCGACGATGGGAGCTGGCAAAGGGGGGGGGGTTTTATGTGTATTTCCGCATTAGGGAGAGGCGCAGACTATGCTCTATGCTATGCGATTCTATCCGCGTGTGTGTATTCGGATGTTCTATCATTGTGTTCTATGTTCCTGGGTATCCGCCGTGTACCGACCTTGCCGCCATGCCATGCCATGCGTAAAGTACGTAGAGTACGTATGCACGTAAGATGCCACCGCTACATCGCCCTCGATCTATCCCACGCACAGAACCCCCCACGCGAGCCAAAGGAGAAAAATACGCCGTCCAAAGCCAAACGGCCTACCTTATACCTTATGCCTCGACGGCCACCCGCTTCGTCTCCGGCTGATCGTGATCATTGACTCCGTCGCTGTCCCCGTTCTCAAACGGCCGTTTACCGCCGCCCTTGTCTTCACCGGCTTCTTTGCCGACGGTGCCGTTCCGCGCACGCGCATCGCCATTCGCGGACGCGCTCCCCACCGCGGTCTCCCGGGCCCTTGAAGCCGCGGGAAGGGACGAAGCGACATCGTCGTCGTTGGTAGGCGCAGGGCTCGGTTTCGAAGGTGGTGGAAGGGCATCGGAAGCTCGACGGTGAGTCCCCATGTGTTTCTTGCTGAGATCACTCAACACTGTCGCGATCTCGCTTATGATTGCCTTTTCCTGCGGATCTTCTGCTTCGTCTGTGGTATCTCTTGAATTTGATTTGCCGAGGGTGCGGTTGATGGCTGACGTAACGAGAAATTCTGCCTTGGCTTTGTCTGGCATGCTGTCGATGAAGTCGCTCTTGTATCTATTGAGGGTTTGAACAACGTCTTGGCCATTTGCATTGCTGGTCGGGTTGCCCAATGAGCCGGTCCAGGCTTCGGTTTTCGGCTGATGATGAGCGGGCGAAGGACTTGGCGCCTGTCCAAATATCTGGTGATTGCTGTCAGACACTTGCGCCGGAGGCTGCGACGTAGCGGTATGGTAGTGGCCGTTGGTGCCATTACTATTAAAGCTTTGTTGCGGTTGAGAAGCGGGCGCTGATGATTGTTGAGGTGGCGGAGTACTTTGGTAGGGTGATTGGTAAGTTGACTCAACCTGCGCATTGACCAGAGGTAATGGAAAGCCATGCGGCCCTCGAGGAGGAAGTCCATGAGGCATGTTGGCCGGAGGCATACCGTAGGGATTTGGCGGCATACGCCCATTTGGAGGCGGCATGCCTGGATACGAATAGGGATACTGCATCGATGGCGGACCTGGAGGGTAATAAGGCTGCTGTGACACCGGAGGCGGCGTCGCCCTCCTTTTCTTCTCTCTCTCGATGGAAACCCCGGGGACCAAGCCCCACATCCAACCTTTGCCATCCCGCTCAATTTTGCGAAAAGCAGCGTTCTGGCCCAGATTGTGGCGAACACTACTTTGCCATCCCAGTGTCGTTGCACGAAGTTTGAAATACGGGTATCTTCTTTGCATGGCTCGATAGATCTGGGGCAGCGCCATAGCACCGGTCTCAGAGTTCGAGAGCGCTTCGTGAATTAGAACAATGTAGTTTTGTGTTGGCTTGGCGAGCTGTTCTGGACTCAATGTGGCCTCATCGAAGACAGGAGAGGGCGACCTTGGAGGCTTAGGCGGTTTCTTCTCTTTCGCAGGTTTTGGCGGTAACACTGCAGCGATTGATTGCTCTGGTGGGACCGAGTCCGTTTGCTCAGTACTTTCACGAACACCTCGTTGGTCATTGGTGCCTCCAGGTCTTTTCCGTTTGGTATATTTCCTCTTCCCGTTCGTTTGCAGTAATGGCTCTTCTTTCTTGATAGCCTTAGTATCTTTGCCAGCCTTTACTTTACCGCGATTAGGTAGGGCTCCAGAACCCCGATCTGCTACAACTTTGGCATCCTCCCGAGCCTGTCGTGCCAACAATGCCTGCTCTCTTTTGGAAATGATGCCGTTCTTCGGCGGCCGACCTGGGCCTTTGCGCTTCGTCACAGGTAATGGTTCAGGCTCAGACTTCTTTTTCCCCTTGGCTCTCATCTTTACCTCCTCTGACTCCTCTTCGTCTTCGTCTTCGTCTTCCTCAGATTTGACGATCCTCGAACGGCCGCGCTCTTCCTCCTCTCCGAGATCCACATCACTTTCATCTTCAATACTTTCTGCCATATCGAAGCTCACGTCTCCACCAGACAACGGATCCGATCCCAGACCTATCTCGGCACCAGTTTCACCAGGGGCGACATCAGGCAGCACGAAGCGTATTCCCACTCCCCCAATCTGGATTATGCTTCCATTCATAAGTGTCTGGACATCCCCTTGAGCGTACCACTCGTCATCAACGAAACCTCCATTGCGGCCCAAGATTTTGACCTCGAAAAGACACTCTTCAAAGTTGTAGGCTATTCTAATGTGTTTCCTTGATATACTCTTACCGCCGCTAGGCGCGCCCTCTGCCAAAGCTGGCGGATGAACTGGTACCAAGGGCACCAATTCCGGAGCCGGCATTAGGCTATTGGGGCCGAAACCATTCGCTTCCTCGTCATGACCCATAAGCGAAGCCATGGCGAGAGCATTGTAGTCCGTTTTCCCGTTAGAAGGTAGCATCGAGCTCTTGCGAGACAGCTGCTGCGATGACGAGCTCCAGGACTTGGGCTTCCTAAACCTTGACTTCCTCGTAGGCTCACTCTCGTATTGATCGACGGCTATGACACCCCCGCTCTCACTGGCGACGCTACCTGCCATGTTCTGGCCATTTCTATGTCTAACCTTGCTTGACGTGATGGAACCACCCGCGCTTGCACTTCGCTTCCTAGACTTCGTTTCCGTGTCCTGACGGGCCTGGAAGTCAGCTGCCTGGCGAGCCGCATGTACATCCCTTCCAATCTCTACCGCATATGTGTTCATGTAGAATTCTCCATCATCAAATTCGAGCTTCGCAAAAGCCTGTATCTGGTGCTGTTCCATTTCTATGACGGATGAAGCCTCGTTTTGCTGAGAACCTCCAATTGATCCATCACCAATCCTAGCACCCACCCAGGAATGGGCGTTTTCACCAAGAGCCTGCTGCTCTTCCTCGAGATCTGGGAATGACACGATGCCGTAACCAGCATCGCCCACCATAGCTGTGTCCCCCGCAATTGCTGCAAGAGAGGTTGTAGGCGGTTCCATAGTCGCGGCGATCGAGGAATAGCCCTCTTGGGGGTGCTGTAGGTCCTGTTCTGGTACATTTTTTGTAGAATTCGTTGAAGAATCCTGTGATTCTCTCTCCTCATAGATGCTGAAGCCGTTGGGCTGTTCCGCTGCTTTTGAGGCTTCTTGTGCGACTTGCTGGAGGATCGACCCCGCTTGTGCCCCGATATTTGACATGGTGTCTTGTGATTTCGACCTAGGGGTTTGATGTGGAATTTCTGGCTGAGTCTGCGCAGCGCCCTCAGACCGTTCCTCCATGGCTAAGGCCGTCTCCTCATCTTCTCGGGTACTATACAGTGGTTCGAAATCGATTTCATGTAAGAGGCGAATCCTTGCTTTTGTTGTTTGGGAACTTTTGCAGGAGATTGTGTCAGCTGGTATTTCCCTTCACTACTGTTCCTCTTCAGGAAATCGTGCGTCAAAAAAGCCAAGAGTTCGCACTAATTTTTGGCGCTAGTGCTAACTGACTGCTAGTATCTTCGTGATTGGTTTCACTTCTTTCATGTCAACAGTGTTACCTCAGGTTCTCGCGGAACTGGTAGAATGGCTCTGACTACATCGAAGCGAAAGATGTATAAAGAACAGGAGACATTGCCTAATTGGTCTTTATTAGAATCCCTAATTCCTACAATAGATCTTGGTTAGAAACTACGAAAAAGTACCTGATTACTAGATCGTTCTCATCCCAGCTTTCTTCGTGTCCTTGCGCGACCTGGGTGGCCATGTTTTATCTCTTTACGCTCTACAAGAAATCTGTGTCGTTTCTGTCTTCATTTCCATTGATCAGCTGCACTTACGAAAGGTGAAACCCAAAGAAAGGGAAGCAGTCAGCCCGAATGACCGCACTCAATTTGATGACCCTGCCACTGCCGAACAGCACTAGAGGTTCTACAGAACTCAGATCCCTTGTTGCTGGCTCAGCAGAGAATATTGATCCTGATGTTGTCACTTATGAAGGAGCAAAGAAGCTCTGGGGAGGTGAACTCTGTGCACTCATCCACGTATCCGCATCTATCGTCACGGTGCCTTCCCCGTCCGTCGCTCTTTCCCCCAGCATCGTTGACTTGCGCCAGGCCAGGAACAACTTTGTGATCAGCACTAAATGTAACATGAATCTTCTGGATTAAACACCATCGCATTGATATCTGCATTCTATTCATTTGTGGCGTTCATTTCCTTCAATATCGTAATCAAGCCGCCGATTGTACATCTTCGCCATTCACAGTCAGACGGTCATCTTTGGAACTGGTGACCTTCTTCTGGCCGTTGCTTTATTCCCATTCTAGGTCGGCCCAGCAGAGTCCAATGAGCGCAACACCACCACAAGGGTTTCGGGCGTCTCGGACATCTCCTATCAACGCTCAATCAGCAACCTTTCCTCTTCCCACGTCACACTCGAGTCCATTCAATGGCCGCTCTACATATGCTCCAAACACTCCCGGGGCGCTTATAGGTGTCCCAGCACCCAGAAGTGGACCGATCATATCGAACCACTCCACATATGCTCCGTACACTCTCTCGGCACCTATGAGTTTTCCGGCGCCTATGAGTTCTCCGGCACCTATGAATTCTCCGGCACCTATGAGTTCTCCGGCACCTATGAGTTCTCCAGCATCTATGAGCAGATCGATCATGTCGAACCACTCCATATATGCTCCGTATACCCCCTCGGCACCTATGAGTTCTCCGGCACCTATGGGTTCTCCAGCATCTATGAACGGACCGATCATGTCGAACCCCTCCACATATGCTCCGTACACCCTCTCGGCACCTAGGAGTTCTCCAGCACCTATGAGCGGACCGATCATGTCGAACCCCTCCACATATGCTGCTCCGTACACCCTCTCGGCACCTAGGAGTTCTCCAGCACCTATGAGCGGACCGATCATGTCGAACCCCTCCACATATGCTTCTCCGTACACTCTCTCGGCACCTAGGAGTTCTCCAGCACCTATGAGCGGACCAATCATGTCGAACCCCTCCACATATGCTTCTCCGTACACTCTCTCGGCACCTAGGAGTTCTCCAGCACCTATGAGCGCACCGATCGTGTCGAACAGCCATGATTCAAATGCTCCAATGGGTTCGGTCGCTATGCAAAGCCATGATCTTTCCGTGGGGATGCCGATGATGGCTGGCTACCCCATATATGCTCCACACACTCATTCGGCGCCTTTGAGGTCTCCAGCACCTAGCGGACCTATCATGTCGGACAGCTTTAATCCAAATACTCCAATGGGTTCCGTCGGCATACAAAGTCATGGTCTTCCGGCGGGGATGCCGATGATGGCTGGCAACAATAGCGGTCATGCAGCATATCTGCAGCAACTCCTTTCTGTAGGTCTAAATCCGCAACCAGCGACGGATCAAAACAGACGCTTCAATTGCCCTCAGTGTCCTAGCAATTTCGCCCGAAAGCTTGACCTGAACAGGCATAAGAAGGCACACCTTAATAGGAAACGCTTCGCTTGTGAAAATTGTGGGAAGACTTTTGTGAGGAAAGATGCTCTCAATGTAAGCTTTTACGCGTCCACTTGAGGAAGTCATAACTTATTATTTCCACAGACACACATTGAGCGCAAGTGCCCCGACACGTCAACATCCTCCTCTTGAAACAGCCACCTATGGCATTGAGGCATGTTGCCGAGTTGATGGGCATGATGTTTGATACCTAGCTGTATGCGCCTTGCTTGGAGCGTCCGCTTCAGTTTCAGCCGGTCCCTGTTTTGCCCTGGCTCATGACAGTCGTGGCCTTTGTCCGGTGGGCACTCCCAGACAACATCGTGGAGCGTGGGGCAGACCAGTCTTGGATTTTGGCGCATTTGTTTTCATATATGAAAAGGAGGAAAGAGGCCATTTGTATGTAGCGTCATTGTGCTCGGCAAAAACCATTTGGTTTTATTACATGGTTGGAGTCCAATCACACATGATGACTCAAACAACACCACTCATTCGCCTACTTCCGCCTACCTCAACAAAGACAATCTGGACCTAACTCATCTACCTTACGGGCCCACAACAGGCTGTTTTGGAGACGAGACTGTCTTCTAT
Source organism: Platismatia glauca (assembly GCA_963556305.1). Lineage (NCBI taxonomy): Eukaryota > Fungi > Ascomycota > Lecanoromycetes > Lecanorales > Parmeliaceae > Platismatia > Platismatia glauca. The sequence continues at coordinate 977,656 of OY745764.1, read as the reverse complement.
CCTGAGCTTGGCCCAGCGAAGAAGTTCTCCGAGAAAGCTAGTGACAGACCCTATCATTGTTGACTTGGAATTTAGCATGGTTCTTTTACACACGCACGGCCAGAACTGTATCTTGCATGAACGGGAGACCGTCAGGAAGGGCGAGACATGTGTCATCAGAAGCGATTTGCGTGTAAAGCGATAACTCGCTAAATGCATCGAAAGGATGTCTGGAAAGCAATGGGTTGAGGAAACCTTCTCCTTTCCAATGCTACGACTCCTCCATTTCCTTCACCTTCTCGAACACCTTGACAAATGCCTCCGGATCCTGCGCCCCGCCAATTTCGTATTTTCCCTGCAACACGAAGTTCGGCACCCCACTCACGCCGCGAAGCTGCGCTTCCGCCACCTCCTTGTCCACCTCCTCCCCTCCCTTGTCACTCTCCAACCAACTCTTCACCTCGGCCTCTTCCAGGCCAGCCCTCACACCCGCCTCCTTGAGCACTTCGCGGTCCGTGATGTCTCCTTCCTCCTCGAAATAGCTCTTGAACAGCGCCTCCACGACCCTCGTCTGCACGTCCGCGCCCTTTGTCTTTCCCAACTCCACCAGCCGGTGGCTCTCCCTCGTGTTGCCCGTCTTCCCTCCGAAGCTGAAGTTGATACCCGCATCTTTGCCCACGGCGGTCAAGCGCTCGATGATCATGGACGCCTTCTCGGCGCCGAACCTGGAATTGAAATACGAGCGCTTGTCGATGCCGATCTTGGGTGCGGTGGGATTCAGATAGAACGGTAGCCATGTCGTGGTGAATGTGTCGGTGGAGGAAGGATGCGCGGCCTTGTAGAGGGAGATCCCAGCCTCGAGCTTCTTTTTGCCGACGTAGCACCACGGGCAGACGTTGTCCGAGGTGATGGCGATGTTGAAGTTTGTCATTTTGCGGAGGTGGGGAGCCAGGATGATGGGGTGGGATGTCTGAGACTGGCGACTGTTGAGACCGTGGGGAGCCTTTTTGTGTCTTGTGGTTTTGCGTGGCCCGAGGTCCGATGTCCGGAAGGGTTGATTATCAATCTTTTGCCATCTTCCTCGGCCGAAGGGCCGGTGGCGACGAGTTGGGTCGTCGAGTCGCCAGTGGCGCGCCGACGGCTGTTGTCCGCGGTTGATGCAGCAGCTGGTCGCAATGCATACAGCACCTAGGTACTCATATGTAATATTCACTTTATCGGGAAAATGTATAATAATATCGCCGGATGATGTTACGGATCAGGTAGCTTCGGGGGTTTGTTTTGTTAGTCATACTCTAAATAAATGTAATCCATCTTATACCTAAAGTACTTTAGGTACTTGGCGTCTCTCGTGGAATCCAGTGCCACGGCGGTGGCACTGGCACTGGCACCAGGCCCCAGCCAGTTGCTACTATAAAAGCTCAAAAGCATGAGGTCGGCGTACACAAGTAATACAACTCATGTGCTTACTCTATTCACCTTTCTTCAAAGATGGCTATTATCGGCTCCAGAGCCTTGTCCTGATGCCAATAACTCGGCGTAGCGGTTGATCCTGCAGTACGCATTGCTGTCTACGAGAAGTAAGCGCGAATTGAACGCATCGATAGGTCGAGACAAAGCAGAACGGTAGAATGTGATCCGGGCGTTGCCCTCCATATATAACCCTCATAATACGGATTTTCCCATTTCTTATTCTATCGTCTCTCTACTCGTTGTACCCCTACGATCGGGGCGCTGCGTCGTGAACATTGCCGTTAATTTTCACTTCTAGTCTTGCGCTGATCCCCAAGACCGCTTGATTGAGTACTCCACAACATGAAAGGCACGTTCATCATCACGGGTGCCAATGGGGGACTTGGTGCCCATCTCGTCTCTCAATTCCTCAACTCTACCTATGCCACAGATTTCAAAGGGCTCTTCGCGGTCCGCGATCCCGCTTCAGCGGACACCATCAAGAAGATACTCGCCGGTTCATCGAACGCAAATGACCACGAGATCATTGCTGTGGACCTCAGCACTCTTTCCAGTGTCCGCACTGCGGCCAAGAATATTAATCAGCGAGTAGCATCTGGCTCGATTCCTTACGTCCGTGCTTTGGTCCTCAATGCGGCTCTGCAGCATACTCGAGGCATGAAAAGCACCGATGACGGTCTGGAGGCTAATTTCGCGGTTAACTACCTTTCCAACTTCTTGTTTACCAACCTGCTACTCCAGAGTATGGACCCAGCAATGGGCCGCGTCGTCATTGTCTCCAGCTGGACTCATGATCCTTCCTATTATATGAACAAGAGCCACATCACAGATGCAAAGCACAAGACAGTCGTTCCCGAGGGTGGCCCACAAGCTTTAGCGAAACCCCCGGGCAAGGATGCCGAGGGTGATGAGTACAAGGCTGGCATGAGGCGTTATGGGATGAGCAAGACTCTGATGGTTATGTTCATGTATGTCATTTGCTAGAGCAATCTGACTCTCGCTGATTCTATCATAGGTACGAGCTTCAGCGTCGTCTCGCAGGCACCAAATACTCTAATATTTCGGTCCTTGCCGTCGATCCGGGGGCAATGGGAGGTACTGGCTTGCTTAGGGAGTCGCCCGCTGCCTTGCGATTTGCTGTGCAGGGGTTGATAGCTCCGCTTGCTGTAGTAACCACAGCAATCTCACCCAATGGAAACTTTCGCACTGTAAATAAGTCAGCAAAAGACCTCCTGAATGCCAGCTTCGAAGAAGAGACCCTCGGCAAGCATCCGAAAGCGATTTATCTGAATGGCAGTGCAGAAGCAGAACCAAGTAAAGAAGCGAGGGACAAGATCAAGCAGAAGCAGCTTTGGATTGAGAGCGTGAAGCTGTCGGGATTGAGGGAGGATGAGACTGTGTTAGGCTTGTCATCTTGATGAAGCCATGACAGATTGGGGCAAAATTCTCGTTTGACAAGCAGAAGCGAATGTTTGGCCGCCCATTGCTATCTCTTGTAGCATGGCTAGCTTGCCGCTCATGAAAGAGTCGACACCGAGTCCAATTAAGAACCAGCCTCATGATAGACCTGATGTGCATTCGTTCCTATCATTTGCTTCAGCGCACACTTCCTGCGTGCTTCAAGCCTATTTTCCTAGTGAATGCTAATGGAGCCTAGACTTCTTTTCTCACAGTCTAGAATTGTAGATCTAGGTAGTACTTGATAAGATCGAGAGATCTTAAAAGACACGCAGTCTCGGGAGTCCAGGGACACGTCGCCGGGAAAAACAAAATCGCGATTTGCGCACAAGACATTAAGTACCTTAGCGAGTGACAACTGGCGGGCTGCCGCCGGACCTGCTGATCTTTTCCACGTAGGGAGTCACCTTGCATATTTGACTTTCCCCTTTAGAACTATGTCGCCCAACGTGAAGCCGTCGTCGTTGGCAGAGATGAATGATCTGCCGGACGTTCCACCCTTTCTCACGTTGATTGGGACGTGGGACTTGGGACATCGCGTGGAGGCGATGCTTTCCAAACATAGCAACTGGGGCTAACTACTTTGGGTAAATCACTAAGGGTCCAAAATTATTTTCCTTGGTCCATGGTCCATGTCCGCTTGGTACGACTCGAAATTGCATCAGGATGGCCCAACCCTTATTTCTACGACCTACCTATGATAAATTGATAATGACAACTACTTCCTGCCTGAATCCAAGTTCCATGCTGTTCAACTCTTAGATCATGGACAATGATACTGCATCATACCCACCACTTCCAAGCGAAGCACAATACCTAGAGGCGAAAGCACCCTCAGTACACGCAAGACCGACCCATACTTATTCCTCATCTCTTCCTAGCGACCAACCGTCAGAACATGCGGCAAGCCGAAGAAACCGGCCGAGAGTCTCTGTGTTCAAGGAGCTCGATGTCGACACGATGGTGGATGCCGACACAGGTCACGCGCACCGGTCCGCCACAGTCTCTCTCACGAGTTGCCCGATAAAATGGCTTCGCTACCAGCCAGACTCACTTGACTCACTGCAGAGTGATGATGCTTCACCCATATCCCCTGACGGGTCAGAGTCTTCTGGCCGACTGGAATCAATTACATCCGGAAATGAGTGGACGAGATTGTGGCAAGCAGCTTTCTCGTCACGACTTATGATGCTGGCTTTAGTATTGCTTGTGGCAATATCCTCGTTGTATGACACACCAATTTTGGGAAAAGCAGGACCAAGCATAATAGGGGCAAAGGCTGGTGTGATCAGGAGATCTGGACTCCAGAAAAAGGAATTTGTTGATGGAAGTTTGGTGACGCGGCAGGCTATCACAGACACAAATGTGTGCAATCGCTGGAGCCAGCAGAGTGCACTTGTAAATGGCACAATCTATCTTTACGGAGGACACACTACGACCACAGCCGATCAAACTTCAAACACCTGGAACAATGATTTCTTGACGATAGATGTAACCAAGTCTTGGGATATATCATCGCCCGTGATTTCAGGGCTCCCTCAACCGTCTGGTCCGCCTCCTGTATCAAACGGCTACCTCTGGAACTCGTACGATACGTTGTACCTTTACGGCGGCGAATACTCAAGCGATCCAATAACGACCCCCTCTCCTTACTCGTTGTGGCAATACGATATAGCAAGCTCAACGTGGACGGAAACACAAAATCCGCAAACATCTGCTGGCAATAATAGCGACGGTGGTGATCAGCCTGTTTTAGGATCTGCTGAGGGTGCTGGTGTTACCGTTCCTGAGCTAGGCAGGGGGTTCTACTTCGCTGGCCACCAAGATCCCTATACGACTGCTGGATGGTCACAACAAATCTATCGAGTCTATCTGAAGTCTCTCTTGGAGTTCACATTCCCTGGCCATAGTAATGATGGCGTACAGAGTCTTACTGGTGGAAAAATTGCCGGTAGTGGAGGCGTATGGCGCAACGTAACGCAGGGGGGAATACAGGATACTGCACTCTTTCCAAACAGAGCGGACGGTGTCATATTATATGTCCCTGGGTACGGTGTCGATGGCATCCTCGTGAGCATGGCAGGTGGAACTAACGAGTCGTTTGTGAGTGCCAATAAGTTTCATTCTATTGGATGTATTGCTAATCTGAATTTTCGATTAGACACAAATGAACGTAATAGATGTCTACGACATTGCCAGCTCAACATGGTACAGACAATCAACATCCGGTGCTTATCCTGTCCTCCGTGTAAATCCTTGCGCCGTTGCGCTTTCGGCTCCTGATGGTTCCAGCACGAACATCTATATGTACGGGGGACAGAACCTCATTCCTTATGGAAATCAGACACAGTACAGTGACATGTGGATTCTCACTATCCCAAGCTTTACGTGGATCGAAGTAGACACTGGCGGCCAATCCGTCCCGCCAGGGCGCACTGGCCACACATGCAATATCTGGAATGGTCAAATTGTCGTGGTCGGTGGCTACACTGGTCCCCCTTCTAATGGCCTTGGCTGCGACAGCGGGTTTTATGTCTTCAATGCGACGAGTCTGCAGTGGCAGAATAATTACAATACCATCGATGGAGGTGACACGCAAAATCAGCAGATAACACAGCAGAAAGATGCTTCGGGCCTTTCAGGAAGTTACGGATATCAAGTTCCCGTGCCCGTCCAGTCAGTCATTGGCGGCAAAGGCAGTGGTGGCGCAACCGTTACCGCTCCAGCTGAAAGTGCAACGGCCGGACCGCTTGCGACTGGCAAGCCCATCACCTACACTGTTACCGGCTCCAATGGTGCAGTCGTCACAGAGACTGGCACGGCTTCTTCCACCACCGCCTCGAGTGCTAGTAACAACAGTAAAGGTGGCCCTAACATTGGCGCCATCGTCGCCGGTGTAGTTGCAGGCTGTTTCGCGGTCTTAGCGGCCTATCTTGGGTTCTGTGCCTGGATCTACCGCCGTCAGCTCGCCCTCTACAAGAACCACGTGGCCATGTCCCAACGCGCCGCTGCTGCCGGAGGAGGCGAAAAGTCTGTTTTTCTGGCTGCTACGTCATCCGGAGGCTCGAGTGCTCGGAATAAGTATAGCACTGATCAGAGCAGTCGGAAGGCGGGGAGTGGGACAGGAAGTAGTGGATATGCACCTGTACCGCCGATGCCGGTGGCAGGAGAGGTTCCGATCGGGGGAAACAGTACTGCCAATTCTAGTGTCGAGGATTTGGCCGGGGAGCCGAGTTTCTTTGGGGTGCTACTGAATCCGAGGAGGAGTTTGCGGGTTATCAATCGCGACTGAGTGATGTCCTTTCATCCTACCTACCAGTGATGCCAAATACACGTTATCAGTACATACACAGAGATGCGTGCTAAGCGGTGCTTTCGATACCATGCTGCGCTCTGGGTGGTGGTGGCGTTGCGGGAGGCCAATCAAAACGGAATACCTACCATGAGGGAATAATGTGTGTGAAGTATGTCGCCTTTGTTCTGGTGGAGTATAGTACCACATAGACCGTACATATAGTGCCATGGCGAACCCAAACTGAGTAAGACGTTACATGTGCAAAAGGTAACTGTACGGCTCGCGTCGCGGGGAGATAAGCAAGAAGTCAAAAGTTTTACCACGCAAAATGTGCTTTTTCCTTACGGGGGGTAGAATTGGGGGCAACGGCAAGACTTGTCAGCTCTAGAAGAGCAGGAGAGCGGATGAGGATAAGTACATGACGCCACGACGTTAGCTCGGCATACATCGTGCAGGGCACATGCAGCGATCCGAGTCAGAACCCCATACTTTTTTCATGCTCGCAGCTGCACTAGGAAGGTGGTGATGCCGTTGTCATGACAGCCCTTCCACTTCCAGAATCTTTAGCACGAGCAGGAGATCGCGACTACTGGACGCACGGCCCTGGGCGGAAAAGAACGACTGTCAGTGGACACCCTCTCGTTGGACAATCGGATTATACGCATCCTGTCGTATCCACAATTCCATATGCCCTACGATGCAAGGAAAGTGCTGCCGCTCAGCGCGGGCGGAGGTCCACATTCTAATCCCCGTCTCTCTTCTACCGCTGCGTACCCCGGCTTTGATTGTTGATGTCTTCTCCCTCTTCAGTTCCGTGTCCTATCCATTGATATTGACGGGTTGCGCTCGCTCTCTCTTTGCGAACCTGCTGCGGTGCGACAAGATGCTCCCTCGTTATCGGCATTAGTACGACACCGGCTGCCAATCATGCTGGCGAAGCTCAGTGTCTTTTTGAAAACCATAATCCTTTTTCTCGTCGTTTTCTTTCTCCTAGTCAGCTTTACTTTTGATTTCCTAGACGCAAAACAATCCGTATCCGAATGGATCCCTTCAAAAGAGACCGAATTGCTGTCAAAGGAGAGGACCACGGCATCACGTCTCCAACCTTCGACGGAAACAACGACCTCTGCAATAGAGAAAGCTTCTCCAGTTGCTCCACCGAGCCCACCATCCGCGCCGCTCCTGGAGGATGGCAACGCCACTTTGCTCCAGATGGCACCAGCTTATGTCCAAGCAATCATGGATCCGGAAGATACAACTTTCTCAAGACTGGACTGCCCTCTCCCGAATGACCACCGATACGGTTACCTCAAGGCCGATTCCACAGACACACCCAACGGCTCTACGATCTCTCGCCCAAGATATTTCTTCGCGCTTAACCTCCATCAGCGCGCGACTCTCCTTCCTCGGTTATTCGGCTCTATAGTTGAAAGCATGCGCTTCCTTGGTCCACACAATTGCGCTTTGTCGGTCATAGAAGGCCGTTCTGACGACGGGACCTTTGAGATACTCTCGTTACTGCGCGACGAAATTGAAGGTATGGGTGCCGGATACTACTTCAACACAAGCGACATCGACCCTGAGGCGCGCGATCGCATCAAAGCAGGTGATCGTATTCAGGCTCTAGCGGAGCTGCGCAATCAAGCACTGCAACCGCTCATGGACTGTTACCACAAGGGGGGTTCCACAGATGATTCGACAATCATCTTCCTAAACGACGTTGCCATCTGCTCCGAGGACATCTTAGAATTGATCCACCAACGTCACCATCAGAATGCCGACCTCGTCTGTGGTATGGATTGGACGTACGTCGGTCCCGACCCTACCTTCTACGATGTCTGGATCGCTCGCGGCATGAACGGCGACAGCTTCTTCAACATACCCGAAGACGGAAACTGGAACTCGGCCTGGAACATTTTCTGGAATAATCCTACGGCGCAAGAACGCATCTGGGCGATGAAGCCGTTCCAAGTCTTTTCCTGCTGGAACGGCGCGACCGCTTTCACCGCGAAACCGTTCCTGGAATCGCGGATCCGATTCCGCCGCTCGCTCGCGCACGAGTGCCCGCAGGGCGAACCGAAGACGTGGTGCGCGGACATGTGGCGCCTGGGACACGGCAAGATCGCCGTCATACCCATCGTCAACATCGAATACAGCGACGCGGCGGCCACGCGGATCAAGGAGGCCAAGGGCTACGTGTCCAACTGGATGGGACGGGGGGGCGAGAGCGACGCGCGGATCGAGTGGGAGCCCGCGCCGCCGGCGGCGGTCAAGTGCATGCCGTCGTACCGGAACCAGACCTGGTTGCCGTGGGAGACGCGGCTTGGCGGGCTGGATCCGGCGCCCGGGGGGGGGGACCTGGTTTAGGGGGGATTGTGGTGTGCAGGGGTGATGGGGTGGAAGGGGTGTATATGTGTTGGATGCACGGAACATAATACTAATGAGAACGGCTTGGACGCGGGCCCGGGCCGTCATGTTACATATCATCCACGCGTTCGCTGGAGCGGACGAGACGGTACATATTGTATCTACTATCCTCGTGTTAAATAGTAATGTCGAATTTATAAACAAAGAACCGACGTGCCCTTTTCCTTCTCGGCGTAGGATCCTCGAAACCACGCTCGATCGACGAGATCTTCGTTGTGGATCCAGACGTGGATGTTGTGAATGTTTCGTTGCGTCATGTATCGGACCTCTCGGAAGGGTCTCTCCTGCCTTTCCCCGCTCGTTCGAGCGGTCTTTTGATGGCAGGGGGTTGGGGAGTCGCGTGTATAATACCGGAGCGTTCGCATCGTCCGTGGGCCCTTCAGAGAGAGGTCGTATCTCTCCATCGCACGTCACCGATCACGGTCCCCCTTCGCCGTCGCCTCATCTACCCCCTCATCTCGACATCGACCGCGTCGCTCCGCATCCCCCACCTACCGAACCCTCCGCCTCATAGACGTCCTGATCGAAGACACCACTTCCAAAGCCTTGGAGATCCTCATCGAGATCCTCATCGTCGGCGGTGTTCTCAATGATCCGGGTCCCTGACTTGGAGCTTCCACCTCCAACGTCTTCGAGATCCTCATCGAGGGACCCCTCGTCGCCCTCCACCATCCCCGGAACCCGGCGACCGTGCCCGTCCCGCGCGTCTCGATCCCGGCGCCGGACGCGGCGGATGTCGTCCGCGCGGCCGTTCGGGTCCCGGGTCGTCCGTGCTCAGGGCGCCGAGGCGGTCGGCGAGGAGGTCCGGGGTGGGGGGGTGGTGGCGGCGCTCCCGGAGCCTGCGGGCGCGGTGGGCGGCGCGGAGGCGCTCGGTGCGCGCTGTGTCTGTCGTTACGGCTGCTGCTTCCTGCTCGCTGGGCGTTTGCCGGACGGTCGCGCTCGCGCTGGCGTTGGCGTTGGCTTTGGCGGATGGGACATGGGTGTCTGGGCCTGGCGGAGGTCGCTGGCTGAGCGCTGGATGCGTGGTGGGTGTGGCGGCGGATCTCGGCGAGGAGGTTAAGGGGGGTTGGGTCGATTTCGATGGACGTGGTGGTGGTAGGGGGCACGGGCTCGGTCGACTGGGACGGGCGTGGCCGGGTGGGGATGGGGCTGAAGATTGGCGGTCCCGGGTTCGTGGTGCTGCTTGTCGGGATTGGGGCGGTGGGAGTTGCTGACGGGCCATGCTCGGCACCGGTGAGCGGTGGGTACGGGCTGCTTTGCCGTACGGGTCTCTCGGCTCTTGAGGGTTGAGTCAGCTCCATGGTCAGACCTGATTGGTCGGACGGCGTTTTAGCAAGGGTGAAAGGTCTTTGACAGGAGATAAAATGTGCCGAGGGTTTCTTTTGACAAAGGCCTTTTGGATGGTGTCTGACTGAAGGGAGAGAGAAGAGAGAGATGAGAGAAATCCTTGTATCAAGGTGGCAGACGACAGAGTTTTGGGCAGTCATAGAGCAAATATAAAATTCTATTTTGCTCAAAAATAATGCATTAAATTATATTGTCATTATCATGGAGACGACAAAAGAGGAATGGTTGGATGCTTCAGTACTGTATTGTCCTTTGCATTAAGTTTTTCCCAAAGACTGTCGAGTCAATTGACAAACCTTCGTGGACGAGGTTGGAGAATCTCGAGTCGTTCATAGATCACTATATATTTAGACAGGTCGCTTTGGACACTGCCACATCTAGACTCATCTCCACGAAGGCATACGACCAAGTGCTCGCGGCGGCAGGTAAATTGACTGAATGAGTGAAGAACTTCAGAACATTTAAGACTGACAAAGTTGGCAAAAGGAGATAGCTCGGATGAGCCATTTAAGCCAAGTTCATTTTGCTATTGGATACAACATAACGAGATGAGAATGCGGCAAGAATCGTGGGAGCAATTGAACTGTATTAGCACCGGGAATCATCTCGGCCGTCACGTAGTCGGTATGAAGCAATTCGCAGTCCACCAAGTCGTCCGCAAAGTCTGGGTAGGTCGAGGATGTTAAGGCGAAAAAGATAGAAATCTGCCCCGACCTCACCCCCAATTGAGGATCGGGTACCCACGTGAATTACCGAACACGGTAAGGCGGCTACGCTATGCCTCAATCAAGTATAGCGTCACTTGACAAAATCTCAAGACGACAAGTTCATCTGTGCACACAGAAAATGAATACAACGACTCTAACATTAATTTGGAGTGGCTTACGCGCGTATTTGGTCCCCAAATCAAAGGACTAGCTAGCCAGAGACCACGGGTACTAATATGTGACAGATGCGACAGCTTTGGGAGTTGGGACGCATAAGACGCTCGAGACCTTAAAGATTTGCTTTGAGAATAACATTCTCCCATGTCGTCTCCCCTCTCACACTTCTCACAAGCTCTAGCCCTGCGGTGTCGGAGTTTTTGCGCCTTTGGAGACAGCCTATCGCGACGAGGTCGAACGACTGTATCGAGGAGGTTTAGACACAGTTGGCAAGGAGCATTTCACCTCTCTATATAAGCCTGCAAGGGAAAGGGCGTCAAGTAGGAGGAACCTTATGGCCGGATGGGCCGTCACTGGTCTGATTCCGTTCAATCCGGTGAGAGTACTCCGACATACACCGAAGCCCCCGGCTGAACTTACAGTTTCGAAAGCTAATGAGGTGGTGTCTTGTCCACAAGGCCAAATACTGCAAACGCACCTCGTTGCATAATCTGATCAGATAGGGGGCTTTTGCGCTTAATGAGCCAGACGAACAGCGCATTCAGAGGCACGTCGCTCCATGCGCAGTCCGAAATAAGAACCGGGCGCTCGCACTCACGCTAATGGAGTCAACCTGAAAGCGGCTGCGGAAGATGCCACAAAGCAGTGCAGATATCACCTATGAGCGCTCTGAATCTTATTCTTTACGGAGCAAAGGCCGTTGATCGGCCTTTTTCGTTGTGCTCGGCAGATGCAGAGTGCTGTCTCCATGCCGTGAGTGCGGCCGAGTGAATATTGTTATTGCTGTGCTCATGGATACTGGGTTGCCCAGGTCTACGAGCTGGATGTCATTGCTCGTGGTGTTGAGATGGCTGCCTGGGGAGTTGGTATGACCCTTGGTCGGACACGCCCTTTGTATATTTTTCCCTTGCTTCGGGCGCGAAAGGCAAACCCGAGCTTCGCGGTGCTCAAGGAAGTCTTGCATAAGAGTTGTGTGAATCTGGATGGGCAACTACGATGCGTCTCCCGTTACCATAGAGCGCAATAGAATTCTAGTCATGGATTATCGGGCCACGTATCATCATCACGAGGCAAGGCAAGGCAAAACACAAGCAATTCTGGATTCAACCGATTACGACAGGACAAGTCTGCGTATCATTTGTCGCTCTCTTCCCAGCTTCTCACCCAAGACCTTTGACCATGGCAGCTTTGAGCCCCGAGATATCAGTCAAAATCTCGCTGTCGTCGACAACCTATTCCTTTTCCGACCCCAACGCACCTACTCTCGCACTGACTATAGAGTCCTTCGCCGACCGGCCCATCACCCTCTTCACCTGGAATACGCCATTCGATCCCGCCTCGGGAATGACACAAGGCTGCTTCCCAATCACCGATATCGCCGGCAACCTACCGGTGCCTCAGACCACGATCCGCCTTCAACGAGGGCCCATCTCCCGAGCTCGCCGATCCGGCGACGAAAAGTACTTCCTGACGCTACAGCCTCACGTTCCTGTCGTCGTGTCTACAGAGTTTAGTCGAGGTGCGGGCAAGTGGCCTCAGCCTAGAGCGGTTGTTCAGCGAGGATGGGAGCTGGATGAACAAGGCAATGAGATGAAGATACGTAGAGGGACGAAAGGTTGTGGCGTGGGTGGTTTGGAGTCGGGACACTGCTACAGGGCTGATGTTGCTAAGGGGTCATTGATAGGTATATGGTGGCGGTGGGGCGTCAAGGAGGATATTTTGGTTGAGGCTGGGAGCTTGCATTGGAATTTGACTGAGTTGGCATCTGAACAGACTCCTTTGGAGATCCGGGATATCAAAGCGTTGGAGTTCAGCGTGGAGTAGCGTTTTCCACAAGCATCCCTTGGGTTTATAGAGTCTTCGCGATGGCCTTGTCAACAACGGACACTGTCCTGGTCCCAGCACAGCATCAACACTCTGGTTCCCGATTTGGCACCGCGTATCATTTGCCAAAAAAATCCTCCTTCAGGATCATCATCGATTTTTGTCCAAGATGAAACAACGAAGCCAAAGTTCGCCGATTGACCGGATCAGTGGTCCTGGGAAAGGCGAAGGTGATGAGTTATGAGGACCTTGAGGAGGCACGAGCGAAGCGTGCCGCAAAAGAGAAAGCTACGGTAGAAAAGGATAGGGGGAAACGCGGGCGCAAGCGCAAGAGTTCGGCGCCAGAGTAGGGTTCGTCAGTGCCAACGGACGACGAGGTGCTGGAGCCAGTGAAAGCCCCAGCGCTATGGGGGCCCCAGTGGCGCGTGGAAAAGTGTTGTTGAATTTGCTTCAAGGATGATCGTACGTAAGAGTTGTGCAGGTTATATGGAAGAGAAGGTAACGCTGTAAAATCCTACTATCTTGCCAGAGTCATTCCGTCGCGACACGACTCCGCTGTTCACACATCTCAAGTCTCTTCCACGTGAGTCTATGGAATTATGACCAATGTGTCACCGTCCTTCAGCCACTTCCGCACCCGAGACCAATGTGCAGCGAGCAAACACCACCGTTCTGGCCATCGTGTCGATCGTTTTGTCATGGCGTCGAGATCCGCTCCAGCTGCGTATCCCCTGCGCAACCACAATCAAGGGCAAGCCTTCACATGTCGGAGAAATGATTTGGCAGTCTCGGTAAGAAAGAGCATGGCTCCAAGCTTTGAAGACGTTTGGACCTCCGTAAAGGCATCTTCGCCGGGTGGAGAATGGGGGCACAGCAGCCTCGCGGCCCCGCAAAGGGATTCAGCGCGCTGCGTATTATAGTCGACGCCATTCCTCCCTGCTCTTCGCCGTATCGTCGAATGGCCAGTGTCTTCACAGTGCTTCAATGATCTCAGCGGTCGCAGCGAACAGCTGGCGGTCAGTATCAACCAACGTTTTCTTCTCCGAGACAACACATGGTTCTGCGGTTCAAGAATCGTGTGCCACTCCTGACCCATACCGATGCTTTCTCCTGCCTCCTGGCTTCGCCTGTGGATTTTTGTGCAGTCGTCGCTGCCGGGTGCGTGCGGGCTCGGCAGTCGAAGGGTTGACAAGGAACCTTCTGTGCTGGATATACCCAGCACTTCCGGCTTTGGATCTCACTCCTGTGGTTGTCGGAATAAGCTTCCCGCGGATCTACGGCGGAGCGAGTCTGGTGCTTCGCCACCTTTGTCATGAACAAAGAATCGTGAGTAGTCTCCGCGAGGGTTCAGGTGCGTGGGAGAGCGGCGGCTCTCTTGAGCAGCAGCTGCTCAGTAGCCACGTGCTTATTCTCGTTCGCATACCATAAGGGCGTCTGGTCGAACCTATCCTCGGTCTCGATAGCGGCGCCTTTGTCGAGCAGCAGCTTCACAGTAGCCTCATGCCCATTCTCGGCCGCATATGATAATGGCGTCCGTTGGTCAAAATCTCTGGCCTCGATAGCGGCGCCTTTGCCGAGCAGCAGTTTCACAGTAGCCTCATGCCCACTTCCGGCCGCATATGTTAACGGCGTCTGTTCGTCACCATCTTTGGCCTCGATAGCGGCGCCTTTGCCGAGCAGCAGCTTCACAGTAGCCTCATGCCCACTTCCGGCCGCATGTGATAACGGCGTCCAGCCGAACCTATCCTTGGCCTCGATAGCGGCGCCTCTGTCAAGCAGCAGCTCCACAGTAGCCTTATGCCCATTCTCGGCCGCATATGATAGCGGCGTCCGGTCGAGATGATCGTCGGCCTCGATAGCGGCGCCTTTGCCGAGCAGCAGCTTCACAGTGGCCTCATGCCCCTTTCCGGCCGCATATGATAATGGCGTCCGGAGGGGAACATCTTTGGTCTCGACAGCAGCGCCTTTGACGAGCAGCAGCATTACAGTAGCCTTGTGCCCATTCTCGGCCGCATATGATAGCCGCGTCCTGCGGGCATCATCCTCGCTCTCGATATCAGCGCTCTTCTTATCCAATAAGACTTGCACCACATCCGTGTAACCTTCTTTCGCTGCCCGTATTAACAGTTCCTTCTTCCTTTGAAGATCAGGAAATTTCTCAATCAAAACCAGAGCCATAATGTCATAGGGATTATGAAGTTCGGGCTTCTGAAAGAACAGCCAGGCAACTTCCTCGTACCCATTCTCTGCCGCCAACTGGAATGGAGTTTTTTTGTCCTTATTCTCCGGTTCCAAATCAGCGTAATTGTCTGCGAGGATCGCTACTATCTCCTCATGGCCTCGCTGAGCCGCTATATGCAGTGCTGTGTTTCTATCGTTATCGATGACCTCGCATTCAGCTTGTTTTGCAAGCACCTCAGTGACTGTACAATGTCCACGTTCGGCGGCCCAGTGCAGCGCAGTCCGTCCACCTGAATCCTGAATATTTAGGCCTTTGTGCTCCGGAGTCGTATCGCCGACCCGCAATAGCATCCCCACGCCCTTGTCCCAGCCACGGATTGCAGCTTCATGGAGTGGTGTTCTCCCGTCTTTGTCCCTTGGGTAATGATCGGTTCGTGGATCGTTCAAAAGGTCTTCGACCAATTTTTCCTCTGTCAGCGCTACAGCCCAGTGCAACGCAGTCCACCCAAGTTCATCCTGGTCATTAATATCCGGCGACCTGTTTCGCCCAGATATCGTGAGGATGGATAGCTGCCTAGAGGGGGGCTAATGGAGGAGTTCAGCTAGTCGGTCGTGATTAGCGTTCATTACTGCCCGATGAAGCTCGGTGATCCCTTTGCATTTTCTGGGCTTAGGTGCCAGCTGCGGCCGGCCGGTATTACCAACCCGGGTTGTCGTTAAGACGGGAATGGGTAGTGTTTTTTGCATCCTTTTCTTTTGACTTTCGATTTTCTATTGGAAGTCACAAGCGACTCGATAGGAGGCGGCAATATATGATATAAAGTGAAGATCTGGGCTGGGATTTGGAAAACCGGAAGGACATCTGGCTAGTACATGTGTCAAGCTTCCGCTGGGTCGAGGCGGGTCCGAGGCGCCAGCCTTGTTGTAAAAGTAGGCGCTTTACTCTGCAGGAGTCTTGTATGACTCCTGATAAGACTCCTGATAAGACTCCCGCAGTGTGACTCCTGCAGTGTAACTCCTACAGTGACTCCTGCAGAGTACATATATAAGCGCTCGCGGCGCTATCAGCTGAAGAAAGTACTTCGTAACAGGCCAATTAAACTGCTTCGAGGACATTTATTTTTTATCTAACAGGCCAATTGATTTGCTTCGAAGGACGTCTATTATTATCAATCGTCGTCTCTGAGGTCAGCCTTGAGAGTTGAGACAGTCATGTAGTCGATAAAGTGCCCCGTAGAGCCCAGTCTAACATCCTCAGATAAAGATTATTTCCCCTTAGAAATTGAATCGGATTCAATCGAGGATGGCGACTCGTCTTTTCAGAAACACCTTTGGCATTCAAGTTCTGATGATGCTTTACTTTTCCTCGCTCGCAGCTGGCTCCAATGCCACCCTTTCACTTTCGGACGATCAGCCTGTAGGGTGGCAGGCAGGAGCCGACAGCCGAGGAACATGGGCTATCGTCAGCAGCTGTTTATCCACAATTTTTGCCTGCACATGGACCATTCAGCATCTTAATGTCCCGGGCAAACCAACCTTGGACGGGAAGTGGGGCTCGCAAATTCCGGAGCTGCAAATGGATGGTCGTCAATATCCTCTTCCCCGAATTCATAGTTCTCCAGGCCGCATTCGAGCTCTTTATGGCCATACAGGCTTTAGAACTGATGGAAGAGAATAGAAAAAAGGTGGCTTATCCCTGGTGGTATAATCTTTTCCGATCCCCATCGACCCTTGTCCAACAGCTTTCATGGCGACGCCTTCGTGAAATGCTCTCCTATCCCCACCGCTACGATAGCCGAGATTCCGAGAACCAGAAACCAGAAACCCCTGAGCCGGAAAAATCCCCCGAGTGGACCCTCACACATTGCTTCTTTGCAAACATGGGTGGCTTTTACTACGAACATGGGGAATCGCGATTTCCCTTGACGGCTCCACAGATTGCAGCACAACCGAATGGTTTCGACTGTCCAGAAGTGCAGGAAGAAGATATTCAGGATAAAAGCAAGAGAGACTGGTTTGCAAAGGGCATTGCAGCCTTACAGTTTTCGCAACTTATTCTTTCGCTTATGGTGCGGAGAGCTCAGGGACTTGACTTTTCGCAGCTTGAGACCATCATACTCGGCTTTGTCGTTTGCGGCGCTCTGATCTACCTTATCTATCTTTATAAGCCTCAAAATGTGGAAACACCTTTCGAGGTGAAAAGCGGGGGAACAGACGGAGCTCCCATTCAATATGAAAGAACTTCTGAGAGTTTTTGGGACATTCTCACTAATAAACGAACCGATACGGCTAGTATCAATACGGTTGATCGAATCCCAAATGACAACATTCCTATCGTACGGAACTCAGCAGCCCACCCTGGCATCCTTCTCTTGGCAGTGGCATCGGGCCTGTTCGGCGCATTGCATGCCGTTGCCTGGAATTTCGCATTCCCCACGGCCATTGAGAGGATCTTCTGGCATACGGCGACAGTGATTGCCGCTGTAAGCCCCCTCGTCGGGCTTATCACAATTCCACTTGCGCAATTAACTGTGTCCTCTGGTGATCCTCGAGTCTTTATGGTGAATTGTCTCCGACTCCTGAGAGAATTCTCGTGGCAACGTCTTGACAAAGACATAGCTGAAGCAGCCGAGGCAGCGTACCAAAAACTTGAGGATATATATACAGAAAAGGAGGACGACTCATTTTACAAAGATATCTTTTCTGAACGGGTCAATTACGGTGAACCTCAGTTTCGAAAAAACCTCCTCGAGTTTATCGAAAATAGCGAAGGCTTTTGGAATACACCACCCGCTAGTCCACATGATGACTTCATTAAGCAGTTCAAGAGCCTTTGTGACCTAATGGAGAATAACGGTCCCAAGAAACTCTGCGATTTGGCCAAGACCAACGTCTTCCCACAGGAAAACTGGCTTCCAAAGGAATTCAACCTTTCGGTACTCTTCTTGACGAGCGGTCTGTACTGTCTATCGCGTCTGTCGCTATTGGCTTTATCGTTGTCGAGTCTCCGACGGATGCCAAAGTCGGTATATTTGAATACACCTTGGACAAAGAATATTCCATCTCTCGGCTCTATGAGCTGACTTAGGCTTTGTGATAAGGATACAGAGAGAGACAAAGTTCGTACGAGAGAGGATATTCCCATTTTGACACCTTGTCAGTATTCTAGGCACCTCAGACAAGAACCAGCTAAATTCTACTTAGGGCGAGCCGGGGCAAGGATGGTTGCTCTATGAAGGGCAGACGCGATATGAATAGACTCAGGGAAACATATAGGAACGCAACCACCAGATTTAGCAGATGGTATATACTTACCGGACCGCGAAGCGTATCGGGCGATACTCAATAGTGCTGCCATACCCCCCAAACCGAGCCCCCTCCCCCAAGTTCCTGCGGGTCCTACTTGTCGAACAACTGGGTCTCAGAAGAAGGAGATTCACAGGGAGCCTTCACCTGATACAATGCCAGCAAGAGGGAAGGGTAGCAAAGCGCAGGAGAAGGGTCAGCCAAAGGATACAGACACCGGCTGCCAGCCGTCAGTACATACCTCAGCGTGAATCATCCTCAGAATCTAGGAGTTGTCAGCATTTGATATCTCTTTGACCTGGTGATCAAAGTCGAGGCAAAGTAGGAAGAATGCCGGCGGTCTTAGTCAATGCAAAGCAGTGCAACATTGTATATTTCTTGTAAAGTAAGACAGATTCGGATGGCGAAATAGGTGGCAACGAGTCCAGTCATCGCTGCTTATACACGTATGGCAATGGTTCTAGAGACCCTTCCGACTCGTCATCTCGAGCCCTTGCTACCTCGTAACTGCAGTGTGTACGATTGTGCAGGCAGTCAGGCAGGAAGCCCGGCATTAGTCTCTCGACTTAGCAGGTCGGTCCTTGGCTAACTTCAGGACGGTGTCCTTTCCGGGATGCTTCGACCAGACCAACCCGAATCACGAGCCGGACCCGCTGACACTGGCCCCCCGCTGCAAGCGGTAGGAAGGAGCAACCGAGCGTCGGCTTTCTGAGCGATGCGCCAGTCCCGTGACGGGAGGCTTCAGCCTCGTACAGCGCTAAAGGATATAAAGGGTTCGGAGGCGGAGACAGAGGCTGCGGAGCTGGAGCAGAGTAAGGCGCTTATCGAGGAGAAGAGATGAGAAGTGGGGGAGGAGCAAGGGGCGGACAGAATGGAGTGGGCAATGGTCAAGCGAGAGGCTGGTATGGGACCATACACAGGAGTATGGGACTGTGGGGTGAAGCCGGAGGAGGTTTCTGTGGATGGAAGCATATCGGAAATCGGCTTAAATGGACCCAAGGATGGTGAGAGTGGGGGGGGGATTAAAAGCTGCATTTTCAATAGTGAGGGATTCGGAATTGAATGCTTGTGACGTTTGGTACTCGATAGCGTGCGGAATGCTGAACAAGCGGTGCTGAAGCCTTCTCCGTGCATCACGTCAATGCCATACGCCTCGCTAGCACCGCGACTAACGCGGGGTGGTGTGCTGCGTCTTGGTCTGCAACTCTTCAAGACGCCGCACTGCTCATTTCCCCCGAAGCAGCCAGTACCGCTGGCTCCACAACACCACCTAGATGCTCGCCCCCCTTCCCCGGCCCACTCCCTATCCCTGCCGCTGCTTATGTTGTGGATTCTTCGCGGATTTGATATACACGTGTCCCTGGATTTGTGATGATAGCTGTAGGTAGGTCGGGAAATATTGCCGAGAAGGTATACAGGAATCATGAGAAGCTCGCTAGGTTCGGATCGGTCGTTCCTCGAATCCACGATCTCATGAACGAAGAAGTTCGGGCTTCTGCTGGACGCAGCGCCAGTGCCTTCTATCCATGGATCATTCTCCTGCTCGAGTTCGAGCATCTCATTGGGAGAAACTTCGGCAGTTTCCGCTCCATCAGAGACTCCCAAGCAGACCTTACCATTCGAAAAGTCTCTATGGCCACCGAGTGACCTCCAGTGGCTTACCCGGCATGCGATAGCATTTCAAGTCTGTCAGGCGCATTCTCAACGTCGATGCACCCTCGGACAACCCTCGGGCATTCTCATCTTCGGCAGCCTGAAATGGATTATCCATAGCCCGCTGGCCCGTGCCCGTTGAATCACTTAGGTCTGCTGGCCGGGTGTCTGGAACTACGACATCCACCAGTCTCTGCCGCATACTGACTTTTATGCTCGTGCTTTGCTCAACGGCCGCTCCGTGGGCCCGTAATTCCAGTCCTTCGGAAACGACACGCGCACTCATACCTCCGGTGTTCGCCATGGCGAGTTCTGGCTGCAACTGCACCGCAGAGCTTCGCCAGACGTACCCCACCTGACGCTTCCCTTCTTCGCGCCACATCTCCTTTCCCAGTGGACTCAAGAAAGCCACGATGAGCCTGCTTCTCTTTATTTCTGCCGATCTCTTAGCTTCCAGGTCTTCTCCCCGAATTAGTAACAAGTGAAACCAGTCCTTTGCCATTATCGTCTCCTCCAATTCAAGTTCATCGAGCTTAGGCTTCGTAGCGAGATCGGCCACGAGCGTCGAGGCTTGCAGATCTAGCTGAAGTTGCAGCTCGTTTTCGTGAAAGCGGTACTTGCTCCGCACTTCGCCTTTGAAATTTGCGATGTTCAGGAGGCATAGAAGGTTAGCAGTGCTAATTGGCAGAGAGGAACCCTCCTGGCCACGGGGAAGATCGGCGGCAGTAGGGGCGAACATACTAGCCCAGAGCTGGAAGAATAAGAAAATGAATGGAGGCTAATCAGATGGCAATCAGCATGTGGATTATGTAGATATCCATGATAGGCTTACAAGGTCCGAGCACCATGTCTCAAATACATCCCAAGGTACATAATCCTCGGTACCCCTGAATTGTGAAGTCACAAAAGCGGGTGCAAAGTCGGACGCTTGTGATGCTTCTTCTGGGGCGGAAGCGGAATGAGCGTATTGAATGTCCGCAGAACGTTGATATGCTTCGTGCATGAATAGCCCATCTCTCCAGCGTCTGTCTTCTGGGCGCAGTAGTAAAAGTAGCCGAATCAAACTCTTCAAATCGGCCTTAGGCATTATGCGTGACGACCCTCGGATTGCGGACCGCTCATCATCCATGCGCTGTAGGCGACTTGCCGCGGCTTCGAATTGCTCGTCACCTACCGATGGTCCATACGGGTATCGATCATACGTGATGGGTTGTGTGAAAGCGATGGTGTCTTTGACACCTTGCAATTGGATCACTTCCTGCAAAGCCTGAGACTGGCGCGCTGATCCCGGTAGAGGGACGCTCAAGCACCTATAGATGATGCGGGTGAGTCGCGGGACCTTGTCGGTGTAGGCCGTCTCGATCTTTCTTTTTCTGGACGATAACGGACGGCCATCCTGCTTGGCTCCAAAAAGCTCCAAGCCGCGCATGACCAGTAATGCGAATGCTCTCCTGAACGCTTGGAGATCGATTTCTGGCTCCCCTAACCCAGAGACTTGAATGGACGCAGTTGTCGGCGCGGAAAAAGGATAGAAAGCGCTGAAGCAGAAAATGCGCCAAAGCAAAGGTACGCAAGCAGTCACTATTTGATTGCCAGGTAGCCTAGCGTCAATGAATCTGGCAAAGTTGTCCTTGTTCCAAAAGCTTTTGCCACTGGAATCGGTTGTTGCGAACTTTGCAAAGACTTGGTCGACATGATCGACGCCATCAAGCAGTGGGCCGAGCGCTTTATTGAGATCGACTAAGCAGGAGGCGGAATTGACGTTTTGGAGATATTGTTGTGTCGTTCGCTCCGCGGAAACGACCTTGCGGCGACCGACGAGGACACCTAAAGGAGCCAAGAGGGTTTCCCGCCAGTCCATGGCGGTTGTCAAGGACGGTCAGAGCCGTTGGTACTTGATGGGAGAGGGATGATGGGGCTGGATTTGATAATGTAATAGATATCTCCGGACTGCTGCCTTGCAGACGGAGCACGTCAGCAGGCTTCAGCCCTGCACTTCGATAAGCAGGAACGGTGGTTCAGGCACCGGCACAGACACAGGCACATTTTTGTAACGAAAAGCCATTAAGATTGTGTGGAAAGGGTGCGACTAATGTTGTCCTCTGTACCTTACTCTGTACATCCAATTATAGTGTAGGCTCGGTAGGTACTACTAGCAGCTGATCGGGCCTAGTGTAGGGTTGATGAGGCTGTGTAGGCTCAACTAAATCCTCGCCTCTTTCTCTTTGCTCCTTCATCATATCTATACTAATTACAATATGATACTACCACTACCATCATATAAATCGTGCAACATATGCCTTATTTCATCCCTTTCTAGTATCAGACCCTCGCGCTAGTGCGCAGCGCCGACTTAAGCACTATTTATATATATCTCAACTACTGGTCCCACTCACTCCAGTACAATAGGAATATCCCACAAACAGCTCGGTATTGCAATTCGCCCCATTCGGACCTAACACAGTATTCCAGGCATACAGGTCAGTGGTAGTGATACCATGTTCCTGAGCGAACCCGGAGCAAGTGTCACCGCTAACCGCCCGCGCATATCGGTTGCAATTCGATGCTAATCCGCTCTGAGTAGGCGCAGGAACCGCGGCGCTAGAGGTTGAAGTGGGCGAGCTTCCAGGTGCGCCGACGCAGTAGTAATAATTGGCCCAGAAGGCGGAACCGCAATTGGCACCTCCCGAGCCGAGGGCCGAATTCCAGGAGTAAAGTTGGCTGGGAGTGATGCTATTCTCTGAGGCGAAGCTTATACAATCATCTCCGGAGACGGCCTCGGAGTATTCTGTACATTGCGGGTCTATGCCGGATTGGACTGGCGAAGGGGTGGCCGAAGCCGTGGCACTGATGATAGGAGTAGTGGTTACAGTCGATGTACCCGTGACTCCAATGCAGTACCAGTACCCAGCGAAGAAATCCGTGCTACAACTTTCGCCACTCGGTCCAAGGACAGGATTCCATAACTCAAGCGCCTGTGGCGTGATGTCGAAGAGCTGGCTGAAGGAGTAGCAGCCGTCGCCCGACTGGGCCAGGGCATATTGAGTACAAGACGGCGATATGCCAGACTGGGTGGGGCTGGGTGCAGTGCCACCTGGCTTTACGATGGTTGAGTTCCTTGCGGAACCACCCACGCCGCCACTTCCAGTCGCGGTACCGCTTCCGTCGCCGCCGCCACGTTGTTGCGAACCGGCGTCGGTCGTTGCATTTGATGCAGGGGGTGATATGTAAGTACCGCCTGATGCTCCCCCACAGACATATTGCGCGGTCGTACTATCACAGAGACCAATTAAATTCCGATTCCATGACAGGAATTGCGTAGTGGTGACGGTGTTTTTGCTCGTCGAAATAGTCGTCACGAACTCATCGCTGCGTACATTGGTAGCGTTAGTGAGAGGCATGATGTGCCGCCGCACATTGACGCAGCTTCAGTGGAACTGAGCGGACTTACCAGGTAATGTTCGCTTTCATGGACACAATGCTGCATTCCAGAGGCGCACACACAGCCGGAATCTCGGTTGTATTGAAATCGGGCATGCAGCTTGGATTGCCGAACATCTGCCATACATCACCTGTTGACACATTCAGGAATTGCGACATTACATCGCAGGGTGACTCAGTGGCAAAATTAATCGTCGGCTCAGTCAGATCCGCGAAAACGATAGTCCGGGCTTGACAAGTCACATTATTCGTTTGACTGCTTATCAGCGGCTTTGGGTCACTGAGGCCGTACGTAGTGTTAGCGACCCAGTTCTGCGAATCTCCTGGCGCCCATTGATAGAAGGGGAGGGTTCGAACGAGAAGGTCAGGCATGCTTGAAGTCGCGTTGCAGACGTCAAGAATGTCAAACCATTGCTCGACCAAGTAATCCGAGTGATCCAGATCGGGCAGGTAAGGAGATGCAAGCCGAAGGTAGAACATGTTCAGAAAACACTTGGAGCAGAGCAAATCGTTTGGGTATAGATTTGCGATTCGTTCATTTTCTGGCGCCACATCCGTAGGATCTATACATTGAGGGGCATTGGCGTTGGCTGGGTCAGTGCAATCTGGGCGGATGATGTCTGAACCAGTCCAATCATAGGACTGGATCAAGCAAAACTGAGATGTGTCGGATGGCTGCCGAGGTACTAGGTCGGGATACGGTACCGGCTCAAGAGTGGCTATAGCCTCGGGACTCAGATCGCCAGTGTATGTACTGTTGTAGTCACCAACGACGCTTGCTGTTAAGATGGTGCCATTGATGCCGACGTCCTGAGTTATGTCCGTATTTGCTGTGACACAAACGATGTTCATGCCGTCCAGAAAGCGTCCGGGTATGGTCTCCGCAGGATAAAGCTATGAGCCTTGTAAGTGCTTGAGAAGGTCCCAGAGATGATTTCGGCCATGTCGCCCGACTTACTCTTCCGTACGCATTTAGTTGGTCGGTAGCACACGCGTTAGCGCAATTGCTCCACCACGAAGATGCCGAAGTCTGGCATGCACTCGTGCAAAGTGCTGTGGCATTTTCGGCGCTCCAGAAGAACGCATCGGCATTTCCAGCCATCGAAAAGAGGTCTTGGTCGCAATCGACAGTAGCATTGAGAGCCGTCAAGCAGGCAGAGCTAATGTTGAAGGCCGCCGCCAACAGCTTTGAGGAGACATCCGGGTAAAGAATGAATTGTGCGTCGATACACACTGCAATGCAGAGCACGACGACGAGGTGGGAGAAAGTCTGCATATTTCTGCTTCAAACAAATGCTGTAAGTTGCTTCGATGCTTGGAGGAAGGGAGCAGACCTTTCTCAACCAGCAGGACAGGCTTGATCAAGAAACATGCGGCCGCAGTCATCTGCCACCAATAGAAGCTGAAAAGGTGATATCCGCAGCGACCCCCGCATCGCAGCAGATCCGGGAAGAAATCATCAAAATAGACGATATGCAGGTAACATGAGGCTCAGAAATGGGGATGGGATCATGGGATGCGATGAAAGGATTTTATAAAAGAGGGCGGTGTAACCGCTAAAGCCTTGGCCGAGCCGCTGATTGGACAAATGACCTGTGCGCACCAAAATATAGTATCAGGATTCAGGAATATGATCGATGAGGCTGAAGCTGAACCTTTACCAACGATGGAGCTGAGCATTTGGGCGGTTAGGATGCAAAGGCTATCGGCCCTGCCGCCTACAGCATGAAAGGGCGCCGATGGTGGCGCAATTTCTTCTTTCGTGCACCTAGACATCTTTGCAGGCGTCTTCTTCCATCTCTGCCCCTGTTATGTCTTCTCTACATCGACACGACTTCAATTCATGCGTGATTTTCCATCTTTCACTATGCGGTCATTCAAGCAATCGTTCCTTGCGCTGATTCTAGCTCCAGTCTTCTTTGCATCAACCGCTCTAACACTTACACTTGTCCCAAGTATATGGCAAGAAGATTCGTCTGCCTCTAATCTGCACAAGAGCCCCTCATTCGAGCTCCAGGGACGAGACCTGCCGACAGGAACCTGCAATTCTCACACTCCTTGTGTGAACGGCGCGTGTTGCGGTAGTGACAATCTTTGCGGCTACTCGCCTAAGTCATGTGGTACTGGCTGTTCATCGAATTGTATGTGAGACGCCATATCTTTTCCACCACTGCATGAAACATTCTGCTATAGCGTTTGGTTGCCTTTGATGCCATGTTGTTGTCTACCTTGAAACAAGATATCGAAGGAGACACGCAGAGTAAAGCGCAGACTCTGAGGAGCATTGGACACAGAAAGTTAGACTTGCATCCTTTTCAAAGATATTCGACTTGCGAGTCCACTGGCATCTCATTGTTGGGCTTAGCACATCGACTTGACTTCTGAGTGGATTGACTAACGGACTCGACAGGCAACGCAAAGGCCCAGTGCGGACCGTATGCGGCTGCAGATGATCAAAAATGTCCACTGAACGTCTGCTGTTCAGAATTCGGCTTCTGTGGATCCACACCTGAATTTTGCGTCTGGACAAACACCGGGGATTCAAGCTACGGCAAATGCAGCACTAAGTACGGCGGATGTGGCTCTGTCAATCGCCCATCATGCGGAGGAGGATCAAGTGTCTCTCGACGTAACATTGGCTACTACGAGTCCTGGTCGAATACTCGTGCTTGCCAAAGCGTTGCCCCCGAAGATCTCAATCTTGATGGCTTTACTTCGATCAATTTCGCGTTTGCGTTCTTTGATGCCAGCAGTTTCCAGATCACGCCTATGGATGCGAATGGTGGTTCCCTGTACAGTCGGTTTACCGCCTTGAAGAGTAAAAAGCCCGGACTGCAGGCTTTCATCTCTATCGGCGGATGGTCCTTTACAGATCCTGGAGCAACGCAAAAAGCCTACTCGAACATGGTCAGCAGTGCTGGCAACCGAGCGACGTTTATCAAGAATCTTATCAACTTCATGGACACTTACGGTTTTGATGGTGCGGATTTAGACTGGGAGTATCCCGGAGCCGACGATCGGGGAGGGATACCAGCAGACAGTCAGAACTACGTTGCCCTATGTAAAGAAATGGGCGCAGCGTTTGGATCTAGATATCAGCTCACCGTGACTGTTCCTACGTCATATTGGTATCTCCAACACTTTGATCCAGCTGCTATGCAGGACTCAATTAGTTGGTTCAATCTTATGGCATACGACCTACATGGAGTGTGGTAAGTGGTAGCAGGCTTTCCTGGGAACTTCCGACTAACGTACACTGCGAAATTTAGGGATGCACAAAGCAAATTCGTAGGCCCTTATATCGCTCCTCATACCAATTTGACCGAGATTGACATCGCTCTGGACTTGTTTTGGCGTGCAGGCGTCGATTCAAGTAAGGTTGTCATGGGCCAGGGCTGGTATGGTCGAAGCTTCACACTGGCGGACCCAAGCTGTAGTACCCCTAACGGCGTTTGTAAATTCACCGGAGGTGCCAATCCTGGACCATGCTCTAAGGCAAGCGGAATATTCGACTATCGAGAAATATCGGACATTATTAAGAAGAACAATCTGCAACCCGTCCATGATGAGAAGGCCGGCGTTAAGTGGATCACCTGGGACAGCAATCAATGGGTCTCCTACGATGACGCACAAACATTTCAACAAAAACGTGACTTTGCAAACAGTCGATGCCTTGGTGGCTTGATGGTATGGGCCATGGATCAGGTCGATCAGACTGCGAATAATGGCTTTGGTGGCGCTTCAGCAGCGGCTGGCGCCAACGTGACCCCTGACCAGCAAGCATCCGCGAACCAGGGCACTGCTGATCAGCAGGCAAAAGCAACTTGCTACACTGCGGATTGCGGTGTTTCCTGCAAAGCAGGCACGAATGAAGTCGCTCAATTCAACGGCCAGCCCGGTCAATTGAGTACCAATGACCGCTGCTCAAAGAAGCAGTATCGTTCTCTCTGCTGTGATGACAAGACGCAGGCCGGCACATGCGCTTGGCGCGGGTACAGAGGTGTAGGTCTAAGCTGCACAAGTGGATGCGCTTCGGGGGAGACAGAGCTCACAACGAACACCAACCAGCACACTAAAAAAGGCAACAAAGACTGTCACGGAGGCCTTCAGAGTTATTGCTGTGCCGGCTTCAAACCCGCATCTAGTTCGTTAAAACAGGACCTTGAGGATGCTGCAAAAGCTGCTGCCGAGGCAGCTGCTGAGCAGGCCGCGCTTGACATTGCAGCCAAAGCTTTCTGTCGTATCGCTGTTCCCGCTCTTTTGGCCCCTCTTGAACTGCTCGAGGATCTCATTCCTATCGTTGGTGAAATCGCAGACGCCGTAGAGATTGCAGCAACACCGGCAATTATAGAGGGTTGCGTCAAGGGCATCGAGAAGGAGGGTCAGGCCGAGTTCAAAGTATTCGGAAAAGAACACACGCTAAAGTGGGTAATTTCAGCCCAAACTGCAGATTTGACAGATTTTTCAGCAATTTCATTGGCTGACACGCGCGCTGGTAGTATGAAGGAGCCTGCTGGGAAGCCGACAGACGTTCCAGACAGACCTAGCGCCTCAGATCATCCCCCAGCAAAGACAGGTATGTCTGCTTTTCGCTTCCAACCCCGATTCAACGGTCTTCGTGCCGTTGTCTAGAGCGAGCGAGCGCACGCTGACCGCGTGCTCAGGCGACAAAGGTCAGCCCAAGGAATCGTGCAAGGCAAAACGAGGAAGCAGAATCAAGCGCGCACCGGAACCCGCACCGACCGTTGACCATTTCGATAACGACTCGCAGGAGTTCACCATTCTAAAGACAAACAGCCCTTTCCCCAGCGACGAGAATTGGAAAGAGTCCGCGGACGGAAAAGGATTCGCGTTGCAACAGACGGTAAGCCCTCGCTCTCTGTCCATATACGGTATTGTAATTATCTCTGTGAGGAGACAAGCGTTCATTCTTTCTCTTTAACCTGTACTCTGCGGTTCAGCCTCACGGGGTCGGGGCACTTATATGCTCAGTCTTCGTATGGCACTCTAATACGGTCTGTCCAGTTCAACAACCCATTCCCAAACCCGCCTCATGGCGTATACATAGCGGGCTATGTCCAAATCTCGTATAGGGACGTAGGTGAAAACAGTGATTGCGGTAGGTTTAACGCTCGCGCGTCTAGAAGACTTCCTTAGGAGCTGCAACCAAATCATGCACATGAACGCTGATTCGAGCGCGTTGCAAAACAGGAAGAGTCAATCGATATTGGACCCGCAGATATATCGCCTGGAGCTACGACTTGGTAACGGACAATATGATTATGGGAGGCTCCTGCGAGCTCGCCGACCACCCTCGTGATGATTGGGCGCCGTTCGGAGTAGGCCGAACAACGTACACGTATCTGGGCCGCATCAGACCGGGTCTCACTGAAAATTACATTGAACTGGAGGCGAAGGCGCTGCTGGCGAACATGGGAACATACAGTGCCATCAACAACAATTGCTTCACGTTCATCAAGAAGGTATATAATGCGGAGAAGGCTTTTTAGATGATGTTCCAACCTACTGGCGGGGACCAGGAGAGGCGCAGAACTTGACCGTTGGGGATTAGATGAATAATGAGTTCCAATCATTCTGTCGAGTGTAACCAGCTTGAACAGTTCTCGGCGCGCACATGTTGCATCGTCTGGTAGCCCTCATAGTTAGTGCTGTCGCAATACTTAAACATTAGTGCCGTTCGTGCCTCTGTTGAATTCCTTACAGGATACAGGCACTTCTGCTGATCATTCATAGAGATTCTCGGGGCAGAGCACCGAAGCTAGCAAGAAGACCAGCAAGCAAGAAGAAGCTCTATAGGGTCCAATACCGGAGCACTTGAAAAGACCGCTGGTGCCCTTCTTGATATTAATGTTATATCACTGATTCCTGACCAAAAGGCCAGGAAATGCCATGGAAAATGATGAAGTACCACTCAAATTGCATCTGCTTTGACAATAAGAAACTTGGAATAAAGTATTACCTTAGAAGGAAAGTAGTAGAAAATAGCGAGGGATATCGAGGGTTTTGAATAATCGACAGCGTCAACAGAGACGTTTGAACAGGACCGGGCCAATGTTTGCACTCACTTCTCGTAGCGTCTCAATGGCCAATTCTGATCCTTCGGCGTCTTCCTCACATACTTTGTATTGTCCTTGATGCTATCCTCCGCCTGATGAGCTCGCTGCTTGTAGCCATTGGCTTCGGCTCTCTTCAGGAGCTCCTCCGCCAGAAGGGGAAGTCAAGAACAATTGGCGTGGTAGCAATCGTCTTCGTCACCGGAGCCAGAACAGGCGGCGCACCCCTTCCCTTAATACACCCCATCACGGCTGTCATATCCAAGACCACATGGATGAGGCTCTGCGAGAAAGCGAGAAGGGCGCGCGCACGCTTTTCTGAATGTTTGGTCGTTTGGGTTTGGGGTGAGTGGAAGGGTGAAAGATGAGCGTGCTTTTCCGTGGTGCTGCACCATCACCCCCCTGTCACCCAGCCCGCACCCTACTATCTAAAAGCGGCATCGTCGGATGAGCACCTTCGACTGCCAAGACTCGGCTGCAGATCCTCGCTTCTCGAAAGCTTTGGGACACCTCTGAGAGTTGGAGAGTTGACTACTTATCCTACCGCGGATCACGCTTGCCATTCACAATTCTTTTGAGTCAAGCTATAGTAATAATGGCCTCTTGCTAGCCATACAATTCAGGCAGCAACGAAGGTCTTCTACATGCTGTGATTGCCATTCTTGGAGAGCTGTCTCCTTCCCTTATGACCTTCGCCCAAAATGCAGTCCTCACCAAACATGCTCACAAAGGTAGCACACCATGACACAGTGTTTCTTCAAGGAGTCCAAAGTCCAGGCTAACATCAACTTCTGTAACAAGTTCGAGTCCAAATCTTCAAGGGCAAAAGGCATCGCTTTCCACCCCAAGAGGTCCGCTCATTGCCAGACCACCTCCGAGTCTCTCTCCTAGCTGACCGACCTCAGACCATGGATTCTTGTCTCCCTGCACTCCTCTACGATTCAGCTATGGGATTATCGTATGGGTACCCTGATAGATCGGTTCGAGGAGCATGATGGGCCTGTCAGAGGCATAGACTTCCACAAGACTCAACCTCTATTCGTATCTGGGGGGGATGATTACAAGATCAAAGTCTGGTCGTATCAGAGCCGAAGATGTCTTTTCACGCTCAATGGCCATTTGGACTACGTTCGAACCGTTTTCTTCCACCACGAGCTTCCCTGGATATTATCAAGCTCGGACGACCAAACGATCCGGATATGGAATTGGCAAAATAGGTCTTTGAGTAGGTCAAAAAGGTCCCTTGGCAAGCTCAAGCTGACTCACTTTTGCTAGTCTGTACGATGACAGGACACAACCACTACACGATGTGCGCCCAGTTCCATCCCAAGGACGATTTGATCGTCTCTGCTTCATTGGATCAATCAGTGCGGGTCTGGGATATCTCAGGGTTACGCAAAAAGCATTCAGCTCCCACATCCATGACTTTCGAAGACCAAATGGCACGCGCCAATTCCAACCAAGCGGACATGTTCGGTAACACAGATGCGGTGGTCAAATTCGTTCTGGAAGGCCATGACAGAGGTGTCAATTGGGTCGCATTTCACCCAACTCTGCCATTGATCGTCTCCTCGGGTGATGACCGACTCGTGAAGCTATGGAGAATGAGTGGTAGGCCCACCTGAAATTTCATTGCCAATGTAATACTGAGTACGTACAGAAACCAAGGCTTGGGAAGTCGACACCTGTCGTGGCCATTTCCAGAACTCTTCCGCTTGTCTATTTCATCCTCACCAAGACCTAATCCTTTCGGTTGGCGAAGATAAAACGATCAGGGTATGGGATTTGAACAAGCGAACATCAGTCCAATCGTTCAAACGCGAAAATGATAGGTTCTGGGTTATCGCGGCTCATCCTGAGATCAACCTGTTTGCTGCTGGCCATGACAATGGAGTCATGGTTTTCAAGCTCGAGAGAGAGAGGCCTGCCTCTGCCAATTATCAAAATCAGCTATTCTACATCACGAAAGAGAAGTTCATACGCTCATACGACTTCTCGAAGAACACAGAGTCCCCTGCGATCCTGTCTCTCCGCAAGTTTGGCAGTCCATGGGTGCCACCTAGGACTCTTTCTTACAATCCAGCCGAACGCGCCGTCCTTGTCACTTCACCTATTGACAATGGTACCTACGAGCTGATCCATCTTCCTCGTGATGCTTCTGGAGCAATTGAGCCCACAGAGTTCAAGAAGGGTCAAGGGAATTCTGCTATATTTGTGGCTCGCAATCGATTCGCAGTCTTTACCCAGTCCAGTCAACAAGTGGACATCAAAGACCTCACAAACGCGACGACGAAGACCATCAAGCCACCTGCAGGTACTACTGATGTGTTCTTCGGGGGCACTGGATGCATTCTGCTGGTCACCGCTACATCGGTGGTTCTTTATGACATTCAACAAAAAAAGCAGCTCGCAGAATTAGCAGTTGCTGGCGTCAAATACGTCGTCTGGTCCAGCGATGGGCTTTACGCAGCTTTGCTTAGCAAGCACAATGTCACAGTCGTAACGAAATCTTTAGAGCAAGTCAGTACGCTTCACGAGACGATCCGGATCAAGTCGGCGGCATGGGATGACGCGGGCGTACTCTTATATTCGACGCTCAATCATATCAAATACACGTTACTCAATGGGTACGCAAGACACATTCCATATAAGCGCTGCGCTAACATTAAGCAGAGACAACGGCATCGTCAGGACACTTGATCAGACAGTGTACCTTGTCCGAGTCAAAGCCCGGAGCGTATACTGCTTAGATCGGGCCTCAAAACCGAGAGTACTTGACGTTGACCCAACAGAGTATCGGTTCAAGCTTGCTCTTGTGAAGAGAAACTA
This sequence comes from Platismatia glauca, assembly GCA_963556305.1. NCBI lineage: Eukaryota > Fungi > Ascomycota > Lecanoromycetes > Lecanorales > Parmeliaceae > Platismatia > Platismatia glauca. Next base: position 945,485 of record OY745764.1, on the reverse strand, counting down.
TGAAGAGATGCTGCAGATAATTAAGACATCGAGTCTGGTCGGCCAGAGTATCATCTCGTACCTGCAAAAGAAGGGCTACCCAGAGATTGCTCTCCAATTCGTGCAGGACCCTCAGACAAGATTCGAGCTTGCTATCGAGTGTGGCAACCTTGATGTCGCTGTAGAGATGGCTAAGCAGCTTGATCGACCGAAGCTTTGGAGTCGGCTGGGTACTGAAGCTCTTGCACATGGAAATCACACCATTGTGGAAATGACTTACCAAAAACTTCGGCAATTTGACAAGCTGTCCTTCCTCTATCTCACCACAGGCGATAGAGAGAAGCTTGCTCGAATGGCTAAAATCGCAGAGCACCGCGGTGACTTCCAATCGCGCTTTCAAAACGCTTTGTACATGGGAGATGTAGAAGCCCGGGTTCAAATGCTTCAGGAACTTGACCTATGTATGTCTTTTGAACTGTCCGCTTCTTCATAAATTCGACGCTAATCAGCACAGACCCACTCGCATATGCAACAGCCAAAGCCGCTGGACTTGAAGACGAATGCCGAACAATGCTTGAGGCTAGCGGGCTGACGGAAGATCAAATCTCTCTGCCTACGATGGGCAAACCACTAAACCCACCCAAACCTATTGTTGACACACACAAGGCCAATTGGCCGGTGAAAGCGGCCTCCCATTCCTTCTTCGAGAAAGCTCTTCTCGGCGAAATCGGAGCTGTGGATGACGATGCTCCCCAAACATCGAATGGGATTGACCACATTGAAGGCGTCCCGGAGGACGAGGCTGTCACCCGAGACGGTCAGCTGGGCGAAGAAGAAGACGAAGATGCAGCAGGCTGGGACATGGGTGACGACATCAATGTTGAGGTCGAGTCCGATTTTGTCAACGTCGACAGTGCAGACGCTGGTGCTGGCAGTAGTGAAGCCGATCTGTGGGCCCGCAACTCACCGATCGCTGCTGATCATGCTGCTGCTGGTTCTTTTGAGACCGCTATGCAGCTCCTCAATCGGCAAGTGGGTGCCGTTAACTTTGCACCTCTCAAACCCCGCTTCCTCGAAATCTATCAAGCTTCCAAGACATACTTGCCAGCGACTCCGGGATTGCCTCCTCTCGTCAATTACGTGCGCCGGAATGTAGAGGAGACTGATTCCCGGAAGCTGCTTCCTATCATACCGAGGGACCTAGAATCAATTGCTACCGCGGACTTGCAGGAAGGCTACAGTGCGATGAGATCGAACAAACTCGACGATGGCCTGAAGACCTTTAAGCGGATTCTACATTCTCTACTAGTCAACGCTGTAAGCTCTCAGCAGGACGTTGGTGAGGCAAAGAAGATTATCACGACGGCAGCGGAGTACACTAAAGCGATGGCGTTGGAGCTGGAGCGAAGGGCCCTGCCTACCGAGGGCGAAGACAACGTTAAGCGGAGCCTTGAGCTCTCCGCCTATTTCACGATACCAAAGCTTGAAGTGGCCCATCGCCAGCTTGCGCTGATGGCTGCCATGAAACTGGCATTCACACACAAGAATTACTCATCCGCTTTGAGCTTTGCCAATCGCATGCTTGCAAATGGTGGTTCGGCAAAGCTGCTCGATCAGGTAAGCAAAGCTTTGCGCTTTAAATTTATGATGATTGGATTTACTGATCCATCATAGGCAAAGAAAATCAAGTCCCAGTGCGAACGAAGTCCGCAGGATAAGGTTGACATTGAGTTCGACCAATTCGCTGAATTCGACGTCTGCGCTTCTTCTCATACACCAATATATGACGGCTCACCAAGTGTTGCCTGTCCTTTTGACGGTGCGAAGTATCATTCCGGGTTCAAGGGACAGGTCTGTAAGGTTTGTGAGGTTTGCGAGATTGGAGCTCCCGCGAGCGGGATCAGGTTGTTTGCGGCTTAAAGATCCGAAGTCAAAGAAAGAATGGACGGACTGACCAAAGCCTTGCATCACGCAGGCCCCCATTGCATACACTACATAATGAATTAGCGACAATATCTGGCTACCTGGTGAAAGCACCTTGTATCCTAGCAAAAGTCGCCTAATGTCATTCCCTACCTAAGAGAGAGAGGTAAGGAATACCTAGATAGATTCGAGATACCAGGACCATTGTCGATTAAGAATTGTTGTCGCCGTACAACCCTCTCCTTCAGCCAGGTAGCCCCGGTACACTGGCTTACATTTGACAAGGATTCGTGCAGTTCTCGGGCACCAGATATCAATAGGGGCGACTTCTGTTGGAGAGTAGAGGCCTGACATAAGTTGTTGGGTGCAAACCGCGTCAATCGCATGGATCCTCCCTCCTGAAAAGTCTACATCCTACACACTTCTGGACCGTCTTTACGTGCTCCAATAGTCATCAGTATTGAGATACCGTTCATTCTCTCGACTCTCAATCAAAGTCCACTGCATACATAATCCGTACCTACCTCAGGTGGCTTCTTTAGTCAAAGCTGCGCTAGTGACCCCTCGGGCCTCGAACTTTCAGCCCTACAACCCCAGAACCCTGAATTTCAGCTCGCTGACCAAACGTGAAAATCGTGCTGCTGTAATCCTGAAAATTCTGACAGCTGAAAAAGGCTGTTCACGGTTACTTTACTATAGAGAGACAGCTTGCAAAAGGTCATCGATCCTGTCTCTCAGATTGCAAGCATTGAACCTGACTGCCCACTTTGTCGCTGCTGCTCAAGCCTCAAATATCCGAAATCAACACCTCGCACGTGCCTTCCCTCGTCAGCCCTTCAAAATCAGCCATGACCCTCCTCTCCAAAGTCGTCCCCCTCGTCATCTTCTTCGTCGTTCTCACCGTCGCTGCATTCATTGGCTATGCGGTATACACAATCGCCACCGATGTAGCCGAGAAAACGTCGAAGAAAATGGAGAAGAAAAATATTAGTTTTGGCAAGGAGGGCATGAAGATTGGAGTCAAGGAAATCAGGAATGAGAATTATGTTGATCAAACACAGAGGTATGGAGTCGTCGACGGGATTCTGGGATCATCGACAGAGCTAACATGCTCCTCTGCTTTCACAGCCTACTTGTAAAGGCTTGGAACTACTCGAGCTGGCCGGCGTACAAGTCGCGTCTCTGGAACAAGGAGAACGAGCCGCCGCAAAAAGCGCAAGCAAGGACACCGTAAGTAGCCATAGCTTCAACACTGGTTAGGGATTGGTAGCTAAGCCGGTCTCGCTTGTTTAGGTTTTCTCGCTCGGGGAGTTCAGGCAAGGCAAAGGCATGAAGACAACATAGGGTTATGATCGACTGTTGAGGAATACATCTTGATGACTCTATTGCATATGGTTGGCGTATTGCGGGGCTTCGATCGGTTGTTTGGCTGTCGTTGTGTGTGGTAGTGCCTCAATGTTGGCTGGTGAGCGTGGACAGATACCCAATGGAATTCGTATGCGAGAAGTGACAAAGAGAGCAAAACACAGTCATGAGGCGTTCCTGCCCCAATATGATAATTCTCAAAAGGGAAAGAACCATGATGTTGGCCCATCTAATGCTCAAAATCCCGACTCAAGTCTCGAGTTTTCTTCAAATCAACAACGGCTTTACAACATATCCCTAAGAATCACCGCTTTTCCCCTCAATTCTCCCTATCACTCGTTATCTTCATCGACCAGTACCCCTAGAATTACCAGAATGCAAGCTCCTCGTCTCCTTGATGTTCCTTTAAATGCAGAGGACTCAGATCATCACGGTCACCGAACCCATACTTCTGTACTGTTCCTTTCGATCTCATTAGAGAGATTGCTTACCTTTAGAACAGCTTCACGATGCAAGCACGCTGCCCGCCTTTCGACGATTGAGCTTGGGTAGATATCCATCAATCATTGCCCGTTGCACAGCTGCTAACCCAGGTTCTTGATAGATGATACTGCGAGTGAACCTCGCCGTTTCCTCATTCCCGTGGACGCAACCCTCCAAAGTCTCCTGTCAAGAGAAGATACCGATCAGAATGTTCAGATCACTATTGATGATGCTGGCCCTAAGGTTATCTCATTGGGAACGGAATCATCCCATGGTTTCAAGCACTTTGATATCCGTGGAAATTACAGTATGATTCCTCCAGCCGCCTCCAACGGAAGCCCACCCTCCTCAGACATATATTTGATCGTTCCCCTTTCCTCTAAAGAGTAATTGCTGATTGGTGTTCCATCAGTGCTGTCAAACTTGCTTCAGGAACTCACCCTAGCCAAAGAATCCGGCCGGAAACACATCGTCTTAGACGAGGCCCGTTTGAACGAGAACCCCGTTCAACGTCTCTCACGGTTGATTCGATATTCGTTCTGGCCAAGTCTCACTCGGCGTATTGACGCTTCGTCGATTGAGAAAGCGGGACGGGACCCCAAGGATTGGACCGACGACCCAAGGCCGCGAATATACATCCCGGAAAGTTGCCCGGAGCAAATTCAATACTACGAGCAACTTGCTAGAGATCAGCCCCTAATTCGCCTCGATGTTCAGGTTCTCACTCCTCATGACCTCACACCTGAAGGGATCAGAGACCTCAACGACAAACCAGGCCTGCTGGCTCTCGCCATGGAGAAGTGGACATCCTCTCGGACTGCAGCCAAGGAGCTGCGCGGCCTTCCATTTGTCGTGCCAGGCGGACGCTTCAATGAAATGTACGGATGGGATAGCTATATGGAGTCGCTGGGACTTATTGTCAATGAGCGAGCTGATTTGGCCAAGTCCATGGTCCAGAACTTCTGCTTTTGCATCAAACACTACGGCAAGATATTCAATGCCAATCGTACATACTACCTAGGACGTACTCAACCTCCATTCCTCACAGATATGGCGCTCAGAGTATACGACAAAATAAGATATGAACCCGATGCCTTGGACTTCCTCCGCGACGCTATGATAGCTGCCATCAAAGAGTACTACACCGTCTGGATGGCACCCCCAAGATTTGATCCTCTCACTGGCTTGTCCCGATATCGACCAGAAGGAATTGGCGTTCCACCAGAGACGGAAGCTAGCCACTTCACCCACATTCTTGAGCCATATGCCAAGAAGTACCAAATGGAATATTTCGAATTTGTCCAAGCGTACAATAGGGACGATGGGACCATTACAGAGCCTGATCTGGATGAATACTTCTTACATGATAGAGCGGTCAGAGAGTCGGGCCATGATACCTCCTATCGTCTGGAAAATGTGGCAGCAAACCTTGCGACTATCGATTTGAATTCGCTGCTGTACAAATACGAAACCGACATCGCTCGGTGCATCCAGATTTTCTTTGGGGATCACCTTGAGATTCCAGCCGATATGTGCGTGGTCGCCCACGGTATGAAAGCCAATCAAAAGGAGATGTCAGCAGCTTGGGACCGCAGAGCCAAGAGTCGGCGGTACGTACCCTCGGAATCAAATGTATCTTGAACCGATATTTCAATATAGAGTCCTATTCTCGTTATGCAATGCTGACTCTGAAATCTAAATCCAGGAGAGCGATCGACCGTTACCTTTGGAATGAAAGCAAGGGTATGTACTTCGATTATGACACTGTCAAACGGGAGCAAACCGACTATGAGACCGCAACTACATTCGTGAGTCATGTTTTCTGAGCCCATTCTTCCTGTTTCATATTGCATTTGGAGTTGCAAGACATGTCCCAGGATTAAAGATTTCCCCGGACATGTTCCATAATTCGGATTTGATCCCAGAAGAGGTCTGCTGACCCCAAATTCGTATAGTGGGCAATGTGGGCAGGCCTCGCGAGTCCTCACCAAGCTGCTGCTTTGGTGATGAAAGCACTCCCAAAGTTCGAGGCATATGGAGGGTTAGTATCCGGAACAGTGGAGTCTCGCGGAGCTATTAGCATTGACCGCCCAAGTCGCCAGTGGGATTATCCATATGGTAAGCAGATATCGAACAGCTTGAAGTCCGGAGAACGCTGACATTTGACAGGGTGGGCACCTCAAGTACGTGATGTTGGAGTCCAATTGTTCTCTGTTTTTCATGCGGACATGGTTCGCGGTTCGACACCCGGCCTTGAAGGCGCAGCGCTGACTCGGAGCCTTTGTCAACAGCAAATCTTAGCATGGGGAGGATTCCTGAGATATGGATTTCAGGAAGAGGCCCAGCGACTCGCGTACAAGTGGCTCTATATGGTCACCAAATCCTTTGTCGATTTCAATGGGATAGTGGTAGAAAAGTACGATGTCACTCGACCCATCGACCCTCACAAGGTTGATGCGGAGTACGGAAGTAAGTAATACCCAGGAGAGCCCCCATGCTACGAACCCGTCTCTCGGCCCAAGCGAAAGGGGTGCTGACTCTCAAACTTGCACACAGATCAAGGCAGCGACTTCAAAGGCGTGGCTAAAGAGGGTAAGAGAGTATATTTTGCTGGCAAGATCAGAGGCTAATTCTCATGCTTTCTTTAGGTTTTGGATGGGTCAATGCGAGCTACGTGTATGGTTTGACTATTGTTAATACTCATATGAAACGCGCTTTGGGGACCTGCACTCCGTGGGCGATATTCCGCAAGGCCACTGAAGCCAGCGAGGGAGCATAAGGTAGTGTCGGGCTTGCTACCGTCCCTACCTACGAGCATTCTTAATTGTATGATTGAGTAAATGCCCGTCTCGTAGCTGGCGACTTGAGTGTGCTTCTCCAATCAAGTCTCAAGTACTGAATCAATATGGTGACTTGGTGAGAAAATTGTATGTTCATCTGTAGGGGACTAGAGTCAATGTCACACTCCACGGAACAGGCTTAGCATTCTTTCCCACGTGAAGTAGTAGGTACTACCAGTGGAGTGGAGCCGCAAGCACGTGTCAGACATGTGCTTTGTTAGGTCGGTAATCAAATCATACTAGCATCAATAAAATTGGTACATCAGACAGTTCAGCGTAAGGTACTTTAGGTAGAGTACAGCTTCATTAATTTACAGTACCGCCAGGCCGGAGAGTCACGCTAAGGTGAACGATTGTTACCTACCTATTGATTGGCCAGGTAGAATTACAGAGTGTTACTAAAATAGCCCACTTCTGCTTTGGCGGGGGGGGCGAAGCTGACATCCTACACTTCTCCAATTCTCCTGCCAACCACGTTCCGCTCCTCCTGAACGTCGTACAGAAGATCACTCTAAGGCGCTTATATTTTATATACAAGCAAGAATACTCATTATCATGAGCTTTTGACTGCCAAGTTGCGGCGCCCAGCGTCCTTTGGTAACCCTTCTTCTGTAAGCGCCCCCGCGCAGAGGAATCAACATGCAGACACCGGTTCTCTTCTGCCTTCTTTGGCTCTCGCAATACATCGTGCTTGGGTCTGCCTCCAATTTCGCTCTGGTTGAGCGAGCATCGGCATCGGCGGTCCCTACACCCATTTCGGTGGCGCCCTCACAGAATTGGTATCTTTCTGCAATCACGGATGCTGTAAAATAGTTTTCTGACCCGATCTAGGGACGGCGATGATGGCCCGTGGTCTTCTTTCACTATCCAAGTCGGCACACCCGTACAGGACGTTCGGGTCTTCGTTTCCAACGAGATCTCCACGACCTGGGTTGTTGTGACCGAGGGATGTGCTGTTGGCGATAGCACGTGTGAAGACGGTCGTGGACTGCTGTTCAATCCCAATACCTCCTCCACCTGGAGCCAGTACGGGTTCTATGGATTAGGTGCGGAACAAAACCTGGGTTCAACGGATAGCGCAAGATATGGCAACGATACATTGGGCTTGGGGATCCAAGGTAGCGGTGGACCTTCTCTACCGGACCAGGTTATCGGGGCGTTTTCGGCGGATGATTTTTACCTGGGGTTCTTTGGTGTCAATCCGGCTTCGATCAATTTTACACAACAGGAGCAAGGAAAAGCAAGCTACATGACTACACTGAAAAATCAAAACTTGATACCCAGTCTGAGCTTTGGGTATACAGCTGGGAATCAGTACCGCTTGAAGCAGGTGCTTGGAAGCCTGACGCTCGGCGGCGTTGATTCAGGGCGTTTCGCGCCGAACAATCTTTCAATACCATTTGCCTCGCAAGAGAGTCGCAGTTTGGTGGTGGGGATAGAGTCCATCTTATCAATTGATCAGAATGGGACTACAAGCAATCTGTTGCCAGGGGGTGCTATTACGGCCTTTGTCGACTCGACAGAGGCGCAGATCTGGCTCCCTGTGGAAGCATGTCAAGCCTTTGAAACAGCGTTTGGATTGACATACAACCAAACCAACGGGTTCTATCTGGTCGATGACGCGTTGCACACTCGGTTGCTGGCCCAGAACGCCAGTGTCACGTTCACGCTGGGTAACACGACGAGTGCCGGGGAAACAGTCAACATCACGCTGCCGTATGCCAGTTTTGATTTACTGTTGACACCGCCCGCTGCGAATCTAACCAGTAACACCAAATATTTTCCGTTGCGCAGGGCGGATAATGATACTCAGTATACGTTGGGAAGGACATTCCTTCAGGAAGCGTATCTCACCGTGGACTGGGAACGCCAGAATTTCTCCATTTCTGAATGTGTGTTCCCGGAGAATATGCAGCAAAACCTTGTGGCTATCCAATCTCCAAGTGCTACGACGAGCTCTGGGGGCTCTTCGACTGGCAAGACGGTGGGCATCGCAGTAGGTGTTATTGTGGGTGTCCTTGTCATCGCTGCGGCAGTCGGTGCATTCCTCTGGAAGAAGCACCAGGCCAAGCGTGAGTCAGAGAAGGAGAAAGCGGAGAAGGCGAAGATGCTTGAAACCGATTTGGAGGATCAGCACCGACAAGGATTCAAACAGGAACTTGGCGTTGATAACGAGCATGAACGCTTCGAAGTGCAAGGCTCCACTCCTGCGGAAGCGAAGGCCCATGCCGATGCTGCGCAAGCTCAACTGATGGACGAGAAAGCCGGATACCCGGGGGAGAGGTCTGGTATGGCAGAGGTTGCTGGTGGCGACGTGTACAGATCTGAGGTCGCTGCCGGCGATGTGCCAAGACCAGAGCTTCCGGGGGGATCATCGCGGCCATTCCACGAGTTGTATAATCCCCCAATGCCGCTCGTTGAGCTACCAGGGGATTCGGTCGGAGAAATGGAGGGCTCCACTCCTCCACTCTCGAACCAGGCCTCTTTTTCGTCGTCCAGGCGAAGATCATCGAATAAGAACGACGCTGGATCACCGTTGAGTGAATCATCTGGTCGCTTCTCACTGGCGAATCGCGTGTCGAGAGGGAAATATCGGTCTCGTGACTCTAACCCAAGTCTTCACACCACAGCGCCCACGCCACCGCCGAAGTCTGCGACGGGCCCTTCAATACCACCACCATCGATTCCGTCGACTTCGAGGCGTATACCTTCAAGTGACATCTACAGTCCCCTTTCGAACGAGGATGTGATGTCGCCTGGTAATGCCGGGACTGCGGTTCGTGAAGATCTCGATGTATCTAATCCGATCTCGCCTCCCAGTCCTGAGGCTAGTCGCGGGGGTATGTGGACACGTCTGGCCGGGAAGAAATGATCGCTCGTTGCATAAGGATCACTCGAATTGGCGTTTTCGGCTGGGTAATGGACGGATACCATGGGAAGGGGCATTGCGTAAGGCAGGGAACTATGATGATGCACTTGATTTGTCAAATGATCTTTGATTGATTATTATCTCACATTCGACATAAGTTACTCTGAGATTCGGGCGTCGGCAACGCGCGGCTCCCGGCCTCTTGTTCGCATTCTTACTTAATCTTTCACCATATCCAAAATTCACGAGTTTGAGCTGCGTTTTCATGATTGTTAAGCATTGTCTGAAAGCTCTGCCAACCGAGCTGATCTTTAAGCGAAAGTGATGAGATTGCGTCAACCTTGCGGCGCTGTGAAATGATGAGCATACTTTTGCTCTTCATGCAAAGCCCGGATGGAACAGGCTCCGCTGGACACTTACGGATCAAAGTGATGTAGGCAAGCCGGTTTCGAAGGCCCGAATCCTGGACATTGAAAAAAGCAAGGAAAGGACGGCAACCCTCCACTCTGCTGGATCAGGTTTTCTTTACGGTCGGACGATGACGAGCCTGCCTGTAATCGTAGAGCTACTACTGTTCGCTTTGTGTTCACGTTGGCATCATGCAGGCTGTAGGGTAGCTACTCATTATTCAGAATTCGTCGACTCTCACGATTCCGGAATCCCGGAACGTTATTGTGACTTTGGCATGTGAAGACTAATCACAGGAGTAGGCATGTGCCACTCAGAAACGTCGAAATTGCTGAGAGCGTGTTGCTGGACTTGTGGCACGGAAGTCAGCCTCAGCTGATGAAACGACGCCCGTCACTCACGACTGCTTAGTAGCGGAGAGGCAGACAGGCCACAGGTCACATCACACAGTAGACTTTCGGCGAAGATTTGGTGGTAGCGAGGATGGACGGGTGAACCACCTGGGCGGCGGGGGAGGTTTCGAACAAACAAGGCCAAACAAGGTCAAGAGCGATCCGATGCAACGATATGCAGCAGGAAAAAAAGTCGCGCACAGACTTTCTATTCAACAGAGCCAATCAGAAGCAGTCTGAAGACTTGCATTTGGCCGTAGCACTCTTCTTGCTAGCCACCAAGATGGCCGTGGATTCCGAGACGCTATCGTTCCCCCACACGGATGCAGGTACACGAGGAGCAAACTACTGCAACCTCCCATTTGTTGGAAAGTCGAAGTCAGCGTTGCGCGGAACGGTCTCAGGATTCACATGTTCATCACGTCAGAGAGGCAGAATCCTGTCTTCCGCTTAATAGCCCGACAATCCAACATACCTGTCACTGCACGTCTGGCGTGTCTCGTCCTGAGATCTGGCATCTAGTTCAGATCTGTTTTCGTTCTTAACTTATCGCTCCTTACTCTTATTAGTCGTAGGGTTTCGGCCTTCGAGAAGGTTAAGTAGCTTGAGGCACCAGGGGATACTAAAGTCTGGCGAGCATATGAAACGTCGCTGGTCATCATTGATGTGGGCTCAAGCGCACTCTGACCAAGCCAAGCGGTACCTAGCATCGACGTTTCGCCTGGCGTGAAAGACAAATGATAGTCCTTATGCACAGTGTATCAAGCACACGGCAAGTCGAGTCGGGCATCACGCGACCGGTGAGTACAGATCTAGTACTATTGCGTGGGCAAGCAGGCTTGCGGGCTTGCGGCCGGGAGATGTTGGTAAGGTGATAGTGGACTTGGAGATGGTGAAGCTATCCAGAATCAAGACTCGGCCAACAAGGATCATGCGGACGAAGCACGTCCACCGAGATCTGGCCTGTCATCGATCCTTACCCCATCGAGCAAGAGACTTGGCTTATTCCGGATAAGGTACGCGAGATCGTCAGGAACAGAAGTTAACCTTGTATCAGAGGATGCGGAGACGAGGCGCGGAAAGACAAAGCTCCTCTCCTAGTGACTCTCGGCCCATTCGCAAAAAAACCGAAAAGCTACGGAGGGATGCCGTTCGCCTTTCTGGCTGACTGTACTGCATGTCGGCGATGCCTTTTGGCGATGAATCAGGTAGGAGCACAGAGTGCCACATGGCAAGTCAGCACTTTGTTTCGCCCTTCCAAGGAACGGACATGCACAGCAGACGAGATCATTACGATTATGATTGACGTAATATGCCTACGGTGTCTGTGACGAGGATTATCATAATGATGATTATTATTATTATTATTATTATTATTATTATTATTATTATTATTATTATTATTGATATTATTACCATCATTTGATGGGAGACGGCCAACATTATTATTTGACAACCTCGTGGCTTTCGTGGCCGTGCCCTAAAACAATACAAGGATGGGGAAGGTACCAGGGGTCAGTACTTAGCGTTCAGCTGCCAAGGTCAGATCCACAAGTCTAGGTACTGTCTGAGTCTGTCTCTGTGTCCCTCCCACCCAGTCCCACCAGTATTGTTGTGACCTTGTTCAATAGATCAACAATAGCGCTTGTTTCATCCAAGCTTCATCGACGAACATGCTTCCACCGATCAGATTCACATTGTTGGGACCATGAGGGAAGTCCAAGTGGCCATCCCCCGACCACTACACCGAATATGTAGGCATCGCAACAAGGATGGAAGCAAATAAGGACGGGGAAGGATTGACGAGGATGCTCCCAAAAATAGCGTGGGATAGGCACTACGCTAATGCAGCTCATGCGTCTTCTCAAGTCTCAACCTCCTATCCAAGCACAGTCCAGATTATTCTCTGTAAGCCTTGCCCTTCACAGAGTTACATCCTACCAGGCCTACCTTCAAACACAAAGCCAGCAATTGCCAAATTGCTTCATCTTTTCGCATTCCCTACTAATTTCGGCGAGGAGCAAAAAACAAAAAAGCACCTGGCTTTCTCTGGACGAGCAACGCCGTTCCTGCGTCTTGCTCGTCGATCATCCAGTGAAATCCTCCCGTTCCATGCCACCGCACTACGGCGTTATAGTAGTCAGCGACACATAAAATTAAAGGAGCTTGGGCCATGTGACGATGACACGACCCGGAGTTGGAAGATTCAGACTACGACCGTGGATAGCTCCTTCGAGCCGTGGGCTTGAACGCCCGGGGGAGTACCTACCACATGGAAAAAGGTCTCCCACATCCATGACTTGCACAGCCGCGTTTAAAATAGGTATAATGGTCATCTATCCTCGATGCAGGTTGTCAAGCGAGATTACAAATTCTCGAAAGGGCATAGGTGTAAAGGCTTCGAGCCATGTTGATATCTCAACTAGGAAACGTTTCCTTCGGCAGCTTCCTTCATTCACCCCACCCTTGAGCACTGGGTGTCGTAGATCATGTTGATGATAATCCTTTTCACAAACACCCCTTGCCTCAGATATCTACTCGACGCCTCGACTTTCTAAATACTGCTACGTCAGCCTGCCTCACCGGCCTCATACGACATGACCGCCGTGGTAGGCTGAACGTTACATACCAATGTCCGCTCACTACCTCCTCGAACATCAAGCAGCCTTGCTCAGGCTCTCATAATCTCAACAGACCGCATTCAGTCATCCGTCCCGTCGCCCCACACCACAGCAGAGATTATATTAAAAATCTGCAAGATCCAACTGAGGCGAAGACAATTTTAGTAGCATTAAAGGCGCAGAGCTTGCACCATGGCCGACCAACAACTCCACGCACAACTAATACAGGCCGCCCAATCAACGGCAATAGAACCGAACACTCCTTCCACCGGGCTCTCATCAGCCTCCGACGAGAAGACGACATCCTCTAAACCATCACGTCGGCGCAGGTCTTCATCCAAGTCTCCTGCAGATGCTGCCGGGAACTCCAAGGAAAGCCCAAAACAGCGGCAGAAGACAAAGACGATGCCTTACAGAGCGGGCTCCGGGTCGGCTTCAGGGTCATCACGGGGTTCACTCATGACAATGCCGGCGGGAGCGCTGGATCCGATGGGCGGTGAAATCACGTATACTCCGACAACACATCGTATAAGCAAGGCGAAAAAAGGGAAGAAGGTCCATGCTTGCGAGTACCCAGGATGTAACAAGGTGCATTTGGTCCTGGATCTGCCCTCGAGGATGTGCTGACTTGTACATAGATTTTCACTCGGGCAGAGCATCGCAAGTATGGCATTCAAGGGTTGTCGAATGCCGTTTTTTGTACTGACCGACAAATTACAGACGCCATGAAGCAAATCACAATACGCAGCCTGCCTTTCAATGCACTATAGAAGGATGCCGAAAGCCTTTTCAACGCGCGGACCTGCTGGCAAGGCACATGGAAAGACAGTAAGTAGATCAGGCTGGCCCAAAAGATCGGCTCTAACGTTTGGTAGACACAATATGCCAGCAGAGGCATCAGCATTCCGCAGTCCATACTCCCAGCGCTCGACCAGCGAAGCCTCGACTCCATCCGCCAGAGGCAGCTTCAGCGGTCCACACATGGGTCCTCCAGCCTCAGCACCAGCATCATCCATCCCTCAACCCTCCGGTACCATGTCCATCGGCTCCATAATCGAGCCCAACATGCACCGAAGCAGCGAATACGCCTCTCACCCCTCAGGGCCAGGAGGTCTCAATGAGCTCTCGGGTCATGCACCAATAGGTACGACACCACGCAGCTTGGTCCCCGATCTGCTCTACGGGCTCTCTCCGTCCGGAGACTCTCCTTTGTATTCCTCCTCTGATTCTTGTTACTCCCCTCTCTCAGACTACTTGCAGCCTCAACAAGCTCTTCCCCAACCTTACTATCCACAAGAGGGCATTCAGCGCACTGAACGTGGTAGCATCGATTCTTGCTTTCAGCCGATCAGTGTGCATTCGCCGTTGTCTGGAGCGCCGGCGACTCCAGCATGGGGTCAGTACGATCAGACTGCGCTGGGGTTTGCTCCCGAGGCGCCGAGTCTCCCTCCGGTAAGTGACGATGACTCGAATGAACTGAAATGTGAGCACGGACTGACTATGATCGTAGCATCGACAGTACGAGTTTCACTCACCCTCATGGCCAGGTACGCAAGACGTTCCTTCTTACGAGATGGACGTTCCGCCTCCACAACAGCCATGGCAATGGACGAAGGTGAACTACTGAGTTCGCCATTACGATTCACGATTCCCAACTACCGCTACCACGACCACAATGTATCACTCTCGAGGCTATGGTCGGATAAGAAGGCCGCCGACAATAATTATAATCCTGCTCGAGCTGCAATTTGTTTGGATTGATCATATACCAATGTACCACTATGGGCGGACGACTGATTGATGACCTTACGGGATGGAAGATAATATATTTTCGCTGCGTCAGGATTTAGCGGGTTGTTTTGGTTGGAAGGGCAGTGTCTGTACGAATAGGAGGCTGGAGCAGTAATTGTTACCATAGCTGTAATGTTAATACTGAAAAGGAAAAGGAACTGGCAGGTGTAAAAGATACAGAGAGCAAATATAAGTAAACAGGGGGGGATTTTTGCCTCATTCGCCTCAGCGCTACCTTACTCTAGTTGAGGCTTGGCATGCTTGGTATTGCAGGAAAACTCGGGACTGTTTCGCTGCCTTGACGGGGAACGGTATAAATACGTCAACGCGTCCACTGTACATCGATGAGCATATCAAGAGCCAAACTGCACCGCGCTTGTTGTCACCGCTTAGTATTCTACGTGCTCTTGGCCTGTTGGATCCAGAGCCTGACGATACAATGCTGCCAGCGAGATGCGACTTCTGCAGCAATCATATTTCAACAAGGCACTACAGAAACGACATATTAAAGAAGGTTAGGTTGGCGTAGCTGTCGAGCGTTTCCAATCCCCGACCGTGTTGCTTTTTCCGCGTCGGCACTTTGCCTCTCCGTCATGACCTCGCGCCTTCTCACCCCCCCTTCGCTGCCTTCCTCGCCCTCGCCCTCTTCCAGACGGCCGTTATCGCCGCGATCTTCTCCACCACGCTCCTCCCTTTCTCCCTCATCTTTTCTCTCTTCTCGCAGCTGGCTTGCTCGGAGCCGCGGCCATTGTAGTACATTTCGATCTGCTGCCCGACCGTGATGGTCTGGTTCGCCAGCCGGGGGGCGTTGAAGCGGCGCAGCTCGGCGTAGTTGCAGCTGTCGATGATGGCCATGGCGGTCATGCATTCTTTGCTCAGGCCGGTGACGGGGTCGATGTCGTCCCAGTTTGTGGTTGTGGGCAGGCTGGATCGTGTGGTGTTAGCTCGTTGGATTGGGACGAGGCTGCAGAACGAGGGCGGACGTACGGGGCGGTCGCCGTTGTATTGTGTTGTTCTGTGCTTGTTGGAGGTCTGGATCGTTCAATCTTGATCCTGCTGTTGGCAAAAAGGGTGCATACATACGGGGTGTTGGCAGATAGGATTCGTTGTTCGGCGATGGCGACGGCGTTCAAATCTTCGGTTTGAGGGTTTCTTGACCTCTTGATTTCAGTTCATCGTATGGGCCAGAAGCCATGATTTGAGCTTACGTACGGGACGGCAGCCATTGGAATTTCTCATTGAAGGTGAAACGAGATGTTGACGGGCTGTGATCCTTGACCTTATCAGCGTTTATTGTTGATGGTGAGAGACGGGCTGCTTCCAGCTCTTGTTACCAGCAAGAAGGCAGGAAGCTATCAATGGTAAGCAATGTGGTTCTTGAACGTTTTTGTCATTGCTCAGCGGCAAAAGAATCCAGAAAGGCACCCAAAAGCCCGGACGATCACGTTCAATGGGCAACAACAGTCTAAACAAGACAAGATCGATCAAATCATGGGGAGACGATCATATTGAACCCACATGGCTTTTTGGCCGTACTAATTCAAGATGGACTGGGGAAACAAGCCACCGGGCAATTGGAACTGTCGGTGATAGGCGGCGTCCCTACGCATAGATGCCTTCCTTGGGATACTCATCGACATGTTCTAAAGGCACTAAGATTCCTCACTTTCGCCCCCCCCCCCAAAAACCAAAAAGAGCTTTTTATTAAGGTGATTTGCAATAACCTGTTCCATTAAAGCTGTCGAGCAACATTGGAGTCATCGTTCAATCAATACCACACCGCCTACATACACGAAATCTGCTCCTCTTCTTTCGTTCACACAGCACTGACAATAAGTCTTGTGAAGATCGTGCGCGAATGAACCAAGACTCCGTCACCAACAAAAGAGTGGGCCCGGCTCTTGGAAGAGATAACCATGCCGAAAGAGGTTAGTTGGGAAAGACACGGGAGCAAATAAAGAGGCAATGAGTAGCAATTGAGGCCATTGGTAGGTATGGGAGGAATGGTGGGCAGACGGAGGCAGGCTAGGGGAGAGAGGGTAGGGATCCGACTTTTCCTCCTCACATTGTGCTAGGCTGTCGAACAAGGCGAACCCGTCACGCCAGAGTCCCAACGATATAGCTAAGCGACGATCAAGCCGCTCCATCTAAATCTATAGCAACAACTGACACCTCCAGCCAGACCACCTGGGCCCCGACACAGTGAATAACACCCGAGAGAGCGGTTATGGCGTGGAAGCTACCACTCCACCGGGTTCGAAGTCGAAGCTTGGGCTACCCGGGGATATGCATCCGAGACGCATCTAGCCATGGCTAGACATGGGTCTGGTAGCACGGACCAGCCAGAGCAACGGATGATTTGTGATCCACCATCCAGGGACGGCTTGATTGTGTTTCTTGGTAGATTTTAGTCCTTTGATTTGTGACGGACACGTCGTTGATTGCAGATCCTGTGCCAGAAGTCTGGATTTCGCTAATGTACCGATCACCATTTTCCTGCTGAAGGACAGAGTCAACCTTTCGGTTTCCTCTCAAGCAAAATCAAAGCCCCCAATTCCAACGAACGAAATGATAAACCAGTGGCTACCAACAGTCCGGTTGAAATCCTTCGCCGGCCTACTTCTAGCACTCCTGGATCAGCCAGCCAGAATCAAACGAACCTTCCTCGAGCGTGCCCTCCTACCTACCTCGACAACTCTGCCCGCCACCCATCCGCTCCCCCAAACACGAACAATCCAGCGGGAAGCATGCATGCCCGTTTCAATAAGCCGAATCGCACTCGATTGGCCCAGGGCCAAGACCGATCCGGGCGCCACGTAATTATCGATCCGACAACGTGGGCGTTTATCGATTGGCAGTTCAGGTGTGATAATCTTAGATGGCATACGTGCGGGAAGGCCCGGTGCCATGGCACCGGGACCGTCGTTCTGTCGATTCGCGCTGCATTAGCCCGAAAGAATGGGCCGAGCTGGTGGAATGTACCGATGCGGTCGGGCGCGACTGGGGTCCCGGCTGCTGGAGTCGGTGCGAGCTGAATCGATGGTTTTGGTCGTTGACGTATGAGACAATTGTCATCATGGGAAGAAAGTTGGCATGCGTCGCGCGGGCAGCCAATACAAGGGAACGAGCAGGGAAATCGATGGGAGAGAAGGAAAGATCAGATGTGGGACATCTACATTCGTCCGACCCATCCTTGCAAGAAAGGGAGGGCGGTGATGCCTGCTCGCTTTTGGAGGAACGCCGATATATCGCTTCAAAGAGACCCTTTTTAGCCACAACGGGGCACCACCAGCACCAGCGCTTTTCGTAAGAAAACAGATCATAATTCGTCGCGTGGCTGCCTCACTGCCTCACCCACCCCTGGCCCAACCACCCTCTTTCCAGCACTCCACAACCTCTCGGACCCCACCTCTCCATTCCGCAACCGTCGCCCTCTTCTCTGCCTCTTTCGCTAGTGCGCCCTTTAGCGCTTTCTCCACCGCCCTACCCTTCATGATCCGACTCGCCTGATCTCCCCTCCTCGCAAATTCAAACGGCACCCCCTCCTTCGCCATACCGAGCTTTTGGGACGCTATCCGCGCACCCGCATACGGGCTATCGCCAGTAGCCGCAAAGAGCAATGTCACTGCCAGGGCGAACACGTCGGAAGCGAATGTTGCCACGGCGCGGTGGGCGCTGCGAGGCGACAGCGCTTCGAGGAGTTCGGGGGACAGGTACTCTGTTGTGACCGCACTGACTTCTTCCGTCTCCTTCTCCTCGCCCATGCCGGAGATGATATGCGAGGAGGAGAAGTCGCAGTATACAGGTGACAGCTCCCCGCTGCTTTCGGATCGAAGAAGGACGTTCGCAGGCTTGATGTCCCCGTGTACACAGCCTATGCCGTGGAGAAACGCAAGACCGCTGATGAGACCCTCGGCGAGGCCGGCCCATTCCTCTGCGCCGAGGACGGGGTCAAACATGGTCTTGATGGAGAGTGGGGATCTGGCAGCCGCTTTGGCATGGATCTCGAGGCTGAGAGGCACGGCGCCAAGTACAATGGAATGCTGTGCTGTGTCGAAGCCGTGGAAGAGAACGAGATAGGCTGATGCGTCGGCGTGGGAATGAATGTAGGTGAGAATCTTTGCTTCCTTCTCGAGAATCTTGTGCGCTTGGCGGCTGGAGGGTTTCTTGACTGCTAGAACCTTCTTGCTCGACGCAGTTGTTCCTGTGGTTGGTGACGTTGGAGGTGTTGGTGGTAGATTTGTCTGTGGCTTCAAAGGTCCGGCATTCTCAACGGCAAGATATACGGTGCTCCAGGCACCCCGTCCCAGCTCCTCGTGCAGCTGATACCTCGCGGTATATGCCTTCGGTGCCGACTCCGGTCTCAGAATTTCCTGCTGTGAAGCTTGACTCGCGCCGACTTTGGGCATCTCGGATGGCTTTACGCCTGCATTTACTTCAATTGGGAGTATCGCTTCGATCCCATCTGCGCTGGCGGAAGCTCGGGTATTTTCTGGTTTCGGAGGAGTAGATGGAGGAGTGAGGGGCTGATTCGTACGGACAACAGGGATCTCTGTCGGCACAGTCTTCGAGGCGGTAAGCTGAGGCCTCTGACTCATCGGAAGAGCCGGTAGCTCTGCGAGCGCGGGACGCATTGGCAATGCGACAGGAGTGGTTGGTAGACTGGTAAGCGGGAGCCAGCGCTGCTTGGAGCCGGCACCTTGGGGTGTGTTCTCAGACATGTTGAATCGTTGCGAAGGACTCGAGCAGGAGGATGTTGCAGGCCGGAGAGGAGTGAGGTTGCGAATGTGTAGAATGTGGGGGGGCTGCAAGCCACAAATCCTATCCCCTCGCAGGTGTCCAACCTTTCACTCCTATACGTTGGGGGAGTATGTTGTTCTCGACGCGATCCAGGCGCGACGCTGCGACGAGTGGGAGATTTATAGAAGGGAAAGGAAATTGCCCATATTCGGGTGCTCTCTTTGGGACATGCGAAATGACTCTCGAGGCCGGAAGTGGTCATCGGGCGCGGTTTAGGCGTCTGGACCGGCGTTGAGCAATGGGAGGAGGTGACATGTGAAAGATACCAACAGGTTGCGGTCAGACGGAGGAACTTGCGCTTTCACGAGCGTGGTCCCCCGGGGCTTTGCCCGATTTGCGACGTGTTGTGACATTGTTGGAGGCTTTGCTCCAAGTTTGTGGAGGCTCGAGAGAGGGTTTAAGAGATTGCATGGCGGCGAGGCTCTCGGTCATAGGTTGCTGGGCCCCCACGTGCACGGCTTCTAGTTTTAGTGTGGGAGGCTGGGAGCGGGTCTGGCCGAGATACGTTTGCTTGGGCCTGGAATTGATTTGCTACTTCCTCCGCATATCTATCCACTTATCTGTGCAAATTCCCTCGCATTACTGCTTCTCCCATCTGCCCTCCGCTGCCAACGTCTCTCTACCCAAAAGTCACCTCAACCCATGGCCGACCTCGATGTCCCTAAGCCATGCCTCCATTGGCCCGGAGAATCTGACCGCTGATCCATGAACTCGAGCCACTGCTCAACCAGACGATCGCCTCCGCAATCTCCTCAGGCTTCCCAATGCGACCCATCGGACTGAACCCCGCGATCGCCTTCAGCATCTGCTCCGTCTTGCCCTTGTAGAAGAGCTCCGTGCCCGTGGGGCCGGGGGACACGGCGTTGACGGAGATGCCCTTGGGCGCGAGCTCCTTGCACATGACCCGGGTCATCTGCTCGATGGCACCCTTGGTAGAGTTGTAGAGGAGGTATGGTGGCTGAACCGTTGTGGCGGTGCATTGAGTGGTGGAGATAAGTACGATGTGAGAGCCTTCGGGCATATGAGGTGCTGCTTTCTAAAGGGGCGTTAGCTTCTACAGAGGGGGGGCGGGAATCAGGCTGACTGACCTGGCAGAGGAAGTAAGGACCCTTGACGTTGAGATGGTAGCTCTTGTCAAAGTCGGCCTCGGTCGTGGTCTCGAGGGTTTTCAAGAGCATGATACCGGCACATGGAATCACAATGTCGATTTTGCCGAATTTGTTGGCGGTCTCGGATACCATACGCTCAATGTCCTGAATGCTGCCAGCATCGCCTTTGATAAGTAGAGAGTACTTCTCGCCAATCTGCTTGGCGATATCCTCGGCTGCGCTGGAGTCTGAGGAGTAGTTGATGGCAACATTGGCACCAGACTTGGCGAGAAGCAGAGAGGTAGCGGCTCCAATGCCCTTGCTGCCGCCCGTGATTAGAGCGGTCTTGCCAGCGAGGGGTCCAGACATGTCTTCGGTTGGGTGGCAATCTTTGAATTGAAGCTGAAGGTTATGAAGCGTCCGTAACATGGAAGAACCGAACCTAGGCTCAGGTTTGGTGGTTTACTGATTGGAGAAAGAGGAGTGAAGAAAGGATTAGAGAAAAGGGTGATGGGAGATCAGGCCATTCGACCCTCTTTATATGTGTACTTGCTTGCCTCTTATTGCAAGGACATAAGGTTGCCTGTCTACGGATGGTAGCGATTCGTATTCACGGTAAGAGCAAGCCAAAAACCGATATGAGAGCTCCGCTCCAGTAACGCCGTCAATTTAACTCCATACAACGGCACTACTTCGATCAATAGTACCTACCTTAATCTTCCCGAACTGTACCCCGACGCGCCGACAACACTACTACTACGACTAAGTCGAGAGTCAGAGAGCGGCCAAGAAACGGCCCGAATGATCTATCTCCAATCTCCATAGACGTCTGATGAGAAATTTGAAGATTGATTCGGACATGTTCTTCTGGCCATCGAGCATGATGATCTTCTTATGATCTTCTTATGAAGCGGACCGCACCTTTGCTCTCCTGACTCACAGTACGCTGATCGGAGAAATTTCAGTGTCATTTTCACTGAGAGGGTGCGGGTGTTTCAAGCCCTTCTGAAGCTGGGGAGAAAGGAAAGAGAGAGACACATGCGTCGAATACGAGGATGGCTGGTCTAGGCGTTTCTGCCGATTTAGCTACAGTATTCGTCTGTTTGCTACTCGTTGAAGAAAGCGTTCGTATATTGGTAACCGCTGATAGACACGGCGGTTGTGGCTTGCGAGCCTAGTGGCTTGTCTAACCATATCAACCGGAGTTTGGCGATGTTTCCGAGTCCGAGACGTCCGAGACGGCTTGTTCGATATGGTCAAAAAAATTTCCGGGTCGTCGCGACGGTGATGCTGGTGCCGGTGCAATTGGGAAGATGGGAAACGGGTTGGGCATTGATGTGAGCTGTTGCAGCAAAAAGCTGCAGCAACACGAGGGCAAAGGAGAGGTGTATGATATATGAGGTCTGAAGAATAAATGAAAGTCACATACTAGGAAAGACAAACATGCAGGGTCTTATACATAGAAAGCACTCTGTCGCCTTAATGATCATTGGCATGCGGCAGATGCGGCAGGTCTGAAACTTACCTTACCTCAGGCATCTAGTCGAGTGGATCAGTAGAAATGAATGTTTTAAGATCCGTCTGCACTCTGCGGGCTCGCCAAGAATGTTTCAAATCTCCAACCTCAACGAACCACAAGACACTCACAACAATAATATGTCTGGCAACAGGATTGATATGATATTAAACTGCCGTCAAAGGGTTTAGTAAAGTATGACGAACTCTGAACCGTCGTACATTGATTATGAGACCTTCTTGGACCCAGACTTCTCACCTACGTCTTTTGCCAATTCGTTGGTCTTAGCTACGAACAACCCATCAGATACACCTCTGGACCTCTCTACACCCCTTTCAAGAGTGTTGTTCGATGTGCAAGAAGTTGACACACATATTCATACATTGACAACGAAATCCGCACTACCATTGCTCAATTACACAAGAGACCAGGACGATGCTGGCCAGCGGATTGTCAGCGAGATCGAAGCTCAGGTCGCCAACCTCACCGATGGCTATGAACGGCTAGAAAGAGAAGTCATACAGCGATACGAAGCTGCGGATGAGGTCCGCGTTGCCGTAGAAAGGCTATGGCAGACCGTGAAGATTGGCCGTGGGGTGGGAAGATGTCTATTGCTGGGACGACAGCTTGAGGCTCAGATCGGTGAAATTGGCACTGGGAGTGCAGCGAAGAAGGAAGACCATAGGGCCATGATACGGGCAGCGAACACGCTGCTTACTATCCGCCAATTGCTCGACGCTTCTGGACCTGATGAAGAAGGCGAGCATTTGTCGCGCATTAACCTCGTCTCGAGCCTCCAAAGTGGCCTCCTCGCTTCTTCTGACAGCATCCTACAAAATCGTGGGCAGCAGATCATCCGCGAATTCTCTCTGTCTTCGCTTGCTCCGTCGCCGAGCGGACCTGCAACTTATGCACAATCTGAAGAGACGAAGGCCCGCACGATCTCGGCCTTCCTGACTCTCCACCTCCTTTCCCCGCAACTTCTTCTATCATCACTACAATCATACCTTCGCACATCTCTGACATCTTCTCTAGCCTCCATTGCCCGGGCTCTCGCAAATCTCCCAAATCTAGACCGGACCTTACTCGAAGTCTCTGCTCGTTGTCAAAATATCGTTGCCCTTGAAGCTCTGCTTGAGACTGTCAAAGCTCCTTCTCATCCAACCAAAGAGATTGAAAATGGCGATGGCGAGTCATCAAACTTGCTGCGGCCTTTACTTGTAGCATTGGACACTTCGTCTTTGCCATCATATTTTTGGCGAAGCTTGGCCGAGGGACTTGCTGGGAGGGTTTCTGACCTGGTGGCCAGGGGAGGCGTGAATTCAAGGGCTCTGAAGAGTCAGAGAGATAGGGTTAGAGAAAGTATCAGAGATTGTGTGTTCAAGGGAAGTCAAGGACCTGGAGGCGCACGAGGAAAAGAAGGGACATGGGAGAGAGAAGCTGCGGTGATGGTGGGAAGTGTCGTTGGGGCTTTGGGGAGATAGGGAAGAAGATTGGATCAGCCATTTCACACAGTGAGCTGTTTGCTCAGTCATCACCTTGTACTTCTCAGACGACTACCAACAACATTGATCGCTTCTAACCAGGTCTAAAAATGGATTTAGGACTTAACGCTTATGGCGCCGTCGATCATCAGCAGATCTATGGGACAGGCGCTGAAGATCTCCGAGATTGGCTGCCGTTGATACCGCATCATCCTTGAAGCCAACCGGAAGCAAGCTCTTGAAAGCACAAAGGGCTGAACGAGTGGGATGAAGGGGCGTTCGCGATAGTGAATGGCGGGGTTATAATGTCGAGATATACGAGCATGAGCGCGAAGCGAGAGAGATACACAACGTTGCAAGCGAACAAGAGGGGCGGCGATACATTGCTTCGATGTACCTGAAGCCCTTGCAGAATGGACAAGTAAACTTTGGCCATACATACTGGTCTAGCTCACATAGGCTGGCCGTCAGCAAATGGAGCTTGGGTTCAGCCCGGTTGCATGCGTACCACTCGCTCCCCTCTATTCACCCTGCGATCCTTTGCACACCGCCGTCCGCCGCACGCCCGCGACTCATTGCCCTATTGCCGCCGAAATTTGCTCCGGGTCTTATGCAGATGGGTGCATGAGATGATGAGCCTGCCCCTCTCCCAATAATTGTTTTGATGTGGCCATCCCGCGGCTCCCACTTTTTGGCAGAGATTACCATGCACAATACATTATACATCAAGAATGTACTCCGGACGCAAGCACATCCGCCATATGTAGACATTGAAGGTTCGGTAATCCCACGGACGCAATCGTGATCTTTGCTCCCCCTTGCGGCCGCTGCCTCGTTAAGCTGGTGTTGTTCTGCCTGCCTTTCTCGTCTTCTCACATCTGATGCCTCGGGCCAGAGCTGAGAGAAGGAATGGTAAGCAGCCAGCAGCGTAGGGTTTAGGTACCGTAACCGTAGCTCGTCCACCCAGCCAAGGGTTAAAGTTCCCCTCGATTGACCCTGACTTTCCCCTGCCACCGCCTACCTAGGCCACAAGCTCCCTCTAGGCCGGTCTTCCTGCAGCCTCGATGATGGCGACTAGGACCCCGCGACGAGCCTCTCCTGAATCATCTTATTACAATGAGTATTACGGGTGCAAGTTTGACACACTTTACATCACCAACCATCCCGTCGAGCGACCTTGACTCTCCATCCCTCGGATTCTTGGAAGTTGGCGTCGATGCCTGCGTGTTTTAGCGTTCGATCCCACACTTGTTTCTGAAACAGCCTCTTCGCTCCTCTTCTTATCGCCGCGTACCCACTGCTCCCCGCCACAATCTCCATGTTCGACGCAAAGAGGGCGATCTTCATTCTGCATTAACCCATATCGAATTCCGCCCCTCTACCACACATCTGCGACAGTCACTGTAGCCTCAGCTTGCGGACGTCGGCAGCAGATCAACCTCGAGGCTGCACTGGAGACCCCCTCTCCGCTCCCTATTTCCGATCCTCTCAGGCCGACATCTCTATGAACTGACGCAAGAGCTCATCGACTTCTGGTCGCCTTCTGCAACACACAGATTCCCCCACGAGACTCGGCGAGGCTCTTTTCGTTTCACGCGCAAGCGAAGTTGGGACGTTGCCGCAATGACTACCTTTGAACCGGTCAACGTGGGCCTCGGGCTTTCCGACTACTCTACTGAAGCGACTACCCCGACGACTCCTAGAGCTCCCATGCCAAACCCGCCTCGACCCATGCCTCACCCACCTCCCGAGGACTCGACGCGGTCCGCGCCAAACACACCTACAACGCTGAACTTTGGCGGTGTCAACGGGCAACGACCACTGCCCAGTTCGCCCTTTAGCAATTCTTTTTCAATACAACATCAGCCCCTCGGGACGACGAGACCTGGCATTGCCAGTCGGGGAGACTCGAGCCTCTCGATTCAATCGTCGGAGTCCCAGGACATAGACATGGATGACTCAGACGAAGGCGATGGAGGGTCGGACGCTGAGAGTATAGACTTGGAGACGGGCAGGCCATCCAAAAAGAAGAAGGGTCAGAGGTTTTTCTGCACAGAGTTTCCCCCTTGCAAGTTGAGTTTCACCCGGAGCGAACATCTCGCACGGCATATCAGGTATGTAGTCGTTCGATCAATGAGTATGAATTCTGACTGAACATGGCAGGAAACATACTGGAGAGCGGCCTTTCCAGTGTCACTGTTCGCGCAGGTTCTCTCGTCTTGACAACCTGCGTCAGCATGCGCAAACGGTACATGTCAACGAAGAGATACCCGGCGACTCTCTGGCTGCTACTGGTACTCGCTTTCAACGCCAGATTCGAACAGATCGCGTGAGACCACCGAGTGGCCGGGCTCGGGCTGGCACTGCGGGTAGCCAAGGAAGCCACGGTCGAGGTCATAGCCGAAACCTGTCAGCCTCTAGTATTGGGTCCACTGCATCTACAATGGTCAGAGAGGATAGTCGACGAAGGCCACCTCCTTTGATGATGGCGAGTGATTCATCTGCGCGGAACAGGCTGAGCTTGGACACGCTACGGAGTCAAGCTTCATCGCCGCCTGGCCAGTACTCATTCTCAGTGGAACCATCGGAGGGTGCCAGCACCCCAACTTCGACCACCTATTCCAACGGACCGAACAGCCCAGGCTATGGCTCGTCCTTGGGGTCTCCAGTCTCTACAGTATCTCGAAGTGGTAACTTTTGGGACGGCAGGTCTCACACCCGAAGACTATCAGTACCATCTGGACCCGTCCAATTCCAGTCTCCTCAGAGTAATGCCTATCCTTCGCCTTTCCTCAGTCCTCTGGTCTCTTCCAGTGCTTCTACCTTCTCAAACCTCGGCAGTAGTTTTGGGAGTCCAACCAATGCGAGTTATAGCCCCTCACGCCGTGAAGTTGTATCAGCTGCCGAAGCCGAATGGAGAAGACGGACGTGGCATCCAAGTACCTACAGTTTCACAAATTACTCTCGTCCGGCTACGAGTGGATTGAGTTACTACCAGACCCCGGATGCTCCCAGGCCCGCTTTTGCTCCACAAGCTGCCGCGGCTGCAAGCCAGCCACACCGACTGCCTGGTATCGAAACGTTTGACCAGATGCCCTGCCGTCCTGCGACACCTCATGCCAGCGCTTCAAGTCCCATGCAAATCGACCCTGCGATCAGACCGCCAATTTATCCCGGTCCATCAGTGCAGCCCAACTCCGGACCAAACGATAGAAGGGGCCATGCATCGTGGGACATGTCTCTCCATCAAAACCTGACTAAACTTGAAATAGCGAGTGGGACTCCACCTAATGACTCTGCTGGCTGGTCTCAGCAAGCTGTCAACGAACAAACCCCACTCGGCTCACAAACGGAACAGCACGCCCAGGCAGCCCCTGTTCTACATCAAGAGTCCCAAAAGCGTCCCTCTGAGACTCCACACTATCCCATCCCAACCCCTAACAGAGCGAAACGGCAAGGCTGGTATATCGGCCATGTAGGAGGAAGTCAACAGCGAGCTTCGCCTGGAGATTCCAGCAGTAGTGAAGGAGTCCCCACGACGCCGTCGTTCACAGCCGCCGAGCATCATCCTTCCATTGTCCACAGCAACGGTTACATCGAGTCTGCTCAGCCTGGCGCTGTCATGCCCGCATCTCACCACGTAAGTTCTGCTGCTCAGTCGTTGTTGGGAATCGCTAAACCAATTGCGTAGGGTTATAATGCTGGAAGCACACGACCTCCCACCTGGCCGCTGCCAGCCGGGGGCGACAGTTCTCACCACAATGGGCCCAAGGACACCCAGATGAGTGGACTTGAAGTCCTTGTGGCCGTTGCTACTAGCGAAGAAAACGTTACTGCTACTCCTCGTTCCTGAGTTCATATCACCGCGAACTTACCACTTCCCTTCAAAGGTTTGAATTATTATGTTACTTGGCCGATACTGTCGGCTTTATGAGGTACACGACTTGGACGCCTTCTATGTTACAACGATACTGTCATGGAAGCATATGAGATACCCGTCAGAGAGGAGCGAAACATGCATGGAAAGTGTTGAGTCATTTGAGCGTCTTAACTATTTTTGATACCATGTAGGAGGCATCAGCGGCGTGACTCTGTTTTACTATCTGCCGTCGTTTTCAAGCATTTCTGTTATGGGATCGGGCACGCGTTTTACTTCTCGGGATACCAAGGCTGGATTGCAGCGATCTGATAGCGATATACGATTTTGGGGCGCATTATTCTATGAATCGTTGATCTTGACCCTCGGCTTCAGATAGCTGCGTCCTCCACCTGCAATAATTCTTTCTCTCCCCTTCACGAATCCAACTTGCAAGACTGAAGCTCTTCGACACCGGTTCCAAGGGACCTCGGATTTTCCGGCCTACCTATCATACATCTGTATCGTCCGCACGCAATGGAACTTGAAAGTTTTTCGACGCCATGGTGGAGATGTGACCCGCAATAACTCCGATGCAATGCATTGACCGACCATGCCACGCTGCCGTAATCATTGCGTCGACTCCGCCCAGTACCGATGCACTTTTACGTCTCCTGTCGAGCTTGTCGTTGTTCACGAAGGCGATTTCCGCTGGTCTATCGGCAATTCCGTCGCCCCTTCTCTCGCCAGCTGCTCCAGCGTCTGCATCTTTTTATGCTCCATGACCCGTCTCTGTTTGAAATACGTGACCTGTAGACCCCAACGACCAATCAGCCACTCATCCCACTCCAAAACGGCTCCGCTCTCCCCCTCCCATCGCCTCCGCCCCTCCCCTCCCCGATTCCCACCTTCCTCCCCTCCCCTCCTTCCACCCGGTTCCCAAAAGCACGAACGAAACGTACCCAGCTGGCCGCGCACTCCCTCTCGAACCCCTTCCCTTCGACCCCGCAGGCGCCGTCCGCCTTGTCTTTGTCCCGTATGCTGTCCACGATGCCGTTGCGCTCCAAGCAGGCGAAGAATTCGTCCCGGGCGCCCCAGCAGTGCGCGCGCGATTGCCGGTCCGGGGCTTCGAAGGCGCCGTCCGGGGAGGGGGTGGGGGAGGCGTGGGAGGGGGCGGGGGGGGGGGGAGGTGCTGAACAGGCCCATTGGGTAGGCGTTGAGGGGGAAGACGGGTGGTGGACGGGGTGGGGATGTGAGGCGGTGGGGAGCGGCGGGTTGCAGGTGGTGCGGTGAATTGGACGTGTGGTTGCGAATGGAAATTGATGGAGCGTAGAATTCGGAGAGAGCGGCGCTAGTGTGCGGAAATTTTCCGCGTAAAAAAGCGTTTAAGAGGACGAGTCTCCTCTGAGGTCCAATCATCCGCCATATCTTCGACAACGTAGAGCCCCCCAGATCTCCCACTGCTCCCCTTTCTCCTCCGAAACCCCTTCGATCGGTCCGCAGCACGCCCCAAACACCGACAACACAGCGTCCCGGGATGTCCCGGCGTTGTTCGCTCATGCAAGGGAGCAAGGACTGTAGTAATGGGGGAGCCCAATCTCAGATACAGCACAGATGATATAAGGCAGTCCAGAGTCGGGGCAACATTTCCAATATCGGTCTCGTGGGCACGCCGTTTGTATCCATATTGCCACCATTGCTGTCACTAAAGTACGGCGTAGCTGAATGGATGCAATCCGTTTTTGACGCGCTGCCGGTGACCGTGTTCAATGGCTCCTTTCGACATGTCCAGCGCGTTGCACAAGACCTTTCAGTACCTCTTACATCTCCTGCGCTTGTCTCGCTTTCACCTCCTCCGTTTCCTCCGCCACATCGTCTACTGTATACTCAACTGTATACTCCACCCCCGGCCCGCTAAAAGAGGAAGACCCAGCATCATAGCCCAATCCCAACCCAGAGCCCTGCCCACCATCCGACCCCGCCCCCTCATGCCTCCCCCTAGCCTCCGCACCTCCCCAGAACTCCCCCCCGCGACCTCTCCGCAACCTCAATCGGGGACTATCTCTACCGCGGGCCCCATGCCGACCTTCTCACCGACCAAGAGACGGAAGAGGAGAGGCGGGGTCTGATCCCGTTGGTGATGGCGTGTCGTCGGGTCTACGCGGAAGCGATACCCGTCTTGTACGGAGAGAACACCGTCTCGATGCTGCACTTGGAGAGCGTGATGTTCTTGGCGGACACGATACTCCCGCAACGACTCAACATGGTGCGGAGCGTGGAGTTGGGTTGGTACTTTCCCATCCCGATCCCTCTCTATTCGCGCAAATTCCAGGCTATGGTCTATCCGCCCCTCGACATCGCTACTTGGGAGAGAGTCTGGTGGATACTGGCAAACATGGAGGGGTTGCGGAAGTTGCGGATCGATCTCGTGGGGAGGTGGCTGGAGCCAATTGCCGCAGACGAGGAGAGGCGGTTGTTGAGCCCCGCAATGGAGGTGACGAGGCCGGGGGTGTGGGACATGAGAGTTGATTGGGAAGATGCCGGAGTGGACTGGGAGGCTCAAGGTGCGCCTTTCAGGGTTGTGAGAGATGGAATGACTGGGGACGAGGGCAATGCGTTGGAGGCAATTATATGGAATGCGTGATCTGTGGAACGAGCCATGATCACACGCAATCTTCGTCCGCTGACTGACTGACTCTTGACTGTGGGCTACGGACTATGGAGTCGAGTACCGATAGCAATAGTTTTCGCATTATATTGCGTTGATTACCCTGACTTCAAGCTCCAGACGAGCTAGTCATTTATTCCCAACGCCGGGACATCTGGCAGCGTCTCTCGTAACGTTCTTGCCAGTGAGAGAAGCCTCCGGTCCTCTTTCTGGGAAATTTCGTTGATTTTTTTGAACAGACTTGCTGGCTTTTTCGGTGGTATTCCTGAAGGCCTTGTTTACTTCCTCTTCTTCTGCCGTCACTGCTTGCCACTCTTTTCAACGCGTTCTCTTGGCCTCAGAGTTCGCTTCGGCTAGATTCACGACGATAGCGACGGTTCTGTCTGCACTCTTTGTCCATGTCCATGATGTCAGGGATGGAAGCAACCAGAAGTAAACTGTCGTGTAGCTCTTGGGTGGATCCCTCTCAACCGTCTGACCCCTGGATTTTGTTATCCAACCCTCAGATAATAGGCATTGTGAGACCGGGGTCCAAGCCATGCGGGCCTCACGGCTCCTCTGGTTGTTTTAGATTGTTCTCAATCCATCCCATATCTGACCACGGCAACACTTTCGCAATGACTTTCCCCTTGACCAGCGCCAACGGTACCGGCCCATAGAACCTCGAGTCCCTAGATTCCGGAAGATTATCCCCCAGAACCCAGCAATGACCGTCCGGCACCTGCCGCAATGCCTCAATCAGCGCGTTCCCGCCACCTCCGCGCCGTCCGCTTCCAACCTCCCAGACAGAGAACCTCGTACCTGCATCATCATCCCGCCCGTCCCCCCCTCCCCACCCCTCGCCACGAAATCGCCCGGCATGCCCACGACCCTCTTGACCGCCCCGCTCCCCGGGACCATCGGATGGTGGAAGTCGACCACGTCTCCCACTTTGACGCCCCGGCCCCTACGGTATGCGTAATTTGTGTACACCCAGACTCCCCGTACGTTGATGGTCGGTACCATGGATGGTCCATCGGTGAGTGCGCAGCAGCCGACGTGGGTGAGAGCGAAGTGGGCGAGGCAGAAAGATTGGACGGTCGCCAGGACGGCGGGGCGGAGCAGGGATACGAGACGGGGAGGGGAGGTCATTGGTTTGGCGTGACGGAGTTTTTGAAGAGGTGGTGGGAAAGTGGGAGTTGCGAGGCACTCGACGGGAAGTTTGGAGTTGAAGATCGACGGCAGGGTTATTGGATGATTGCTGCGCCAGCTTCAGCCCTAGAAGTCTTGGCGTTCAGGTCTGAGTTTGATATTCATCCACCAAGGCTGCTGATATTCTACTCCTTCTCGGAAAGCGGTTTGCCAAAACCCACTCGTCCCTTCCTCCCCGTCAATCCACCTTTCCCACCTGTAATCAACCATCCACTCAAACAGCATGTCCTAACACGCTCCGCCTGCCTCCGACATGTCTTCCCCCCCCACCCACCACACAGACACGAGCCCGCCCACCAACCCATAACACCCTCGCCACCCCGATGCCCCGCCGGCGTCCCCCGCCCCCGCACGCCCGGACCACCCTCTCCCCCCTGCGCATCCTCACGCAGATCCTGACGCTCCAGCTCCTCTACTACCTCTGCGTGACGGCCCTGCTGCTCTTCACCGCCCTGACGGCCGGGAAACCCTTCTCGCCGGACCTGGTGCTCAGCTGGCGCAGCCTGCGCGGCGACACGGCGGCCGGGTGGACGCTGGGCGTTTGTTGGCTCGGGGGCAGTTTCTGCGGGTGCGTACCGGGCATTACGTGCTCTCTCCCTCCCCCTCCGGTCTCCCTGCACCGGCGCCCTTTGCGCATCTTTGGATCTGGGCTTCATGATCGAAGAACCACTGATCCAGAGATGTCGTTCGCAAACGGGCTGACGTGTTGACATGTGCGTCGTGCCCAACAGCATCATCCTGCTCCTCCTCCTCGTCGCCCGCTCCAAACTCGTCCCGGACTTCGCGCTCACGCTCCACCTCATCCACCTGCTCCTCACGTCCCTCTACTCCCGCTCCCTGCCCGCCAACGGGCTCTGGTGGGCCCTGCAGGCCGTGAGCGCGGGGGCCATGGTCGCGGGCGGGGTTTGGAGCTGTCGGTGGAGGGAACTGAGGCCGATTGCGTTTGGGGGTGGAGGTGGGGAGGGGGCGGGGAAGGAAGGGGGGGCTGGGGGCGGTGGGGAGTATGAGATGGTTTCTGGTGCCGAGGAGGAAGTGGGAGAAGGGGGGGCCTGAGAGGGAGGGGCGAGGAGGAGGAGCGAGGATTCGTGTTGAGATACCCTTTTGTTTAATTACTTCTGGGGAAGATTGTAATGTATATTTGTTAGACGACTGCTGTGTCCAGGGAGATGCGGACGAGTCAGCTCAACGTCGAGAGTTATCAGAGACATGGAGAGCTCGTAGATGGAAGGATTAGATTCCCCATGCATGCGTGAGCAGTAGCCGAACTATCTGTTGTAGAAGCCCATCTCATCATCATGTTAATTAAAACAGGAGCAAAAGCATGTGAAGCACAGGTAATGCTCCTCCGCAAATCCCCTACAGCATACATTCTCCCTTTCCTTTTCCCTTTTCCCTTTCCCCCTTTCCCTTTTCCATTGCCCGTCCTTAACCCGTGAGTGATATCTTCTGCAATGCACGCCGGTCCTTCGTCCAATGATGGCCCCTCTGGAATAATACAACAGGTTGTGGCATGACGCTAACGCCTCGGTGGGAATCGCCGTGCATGCCTCATGAATTCAAACTTTTCCATGCCCTCTCACCGACCGTCACAACGTATTCGCCTCCTTCATGGCGATCTGCGATGTCTCGTCACGTTGTGAACGCCCGGTCTAGAACCTTCAACGCCCTCATGTCTTCACCAAAACCCAATTTGTCACTTGGAATGTCTTGCGGTCCACCCTCCTTCTTCACTGACCCACCGGGAGTTTTATCGCCAGATCTGTCACTCTTCGCGTCTGCGTTTGGGCTGTTGTGGTTCTCGGCAGAAGCGCCGTTCATGATAGCGCCAATGCTCGGAATCGTGCTTGCACCATTCGTGCCGTTGGCGTGGGTTGGTGCGGCCTCGGCAGCTTCCTGGAGCTGGGCAAGAGCTCCAGGAGTTGACGTTCGAGAATGATGGTTTGGTTGCGACTGTTGCTGTATCATCGGCGAAGGAACCATCAACCGCGGGTCAATCGGAGTGGAAGACGAGTGAAGCTGTTGGGCCTGCTGCTGATGACCGTTTGGCGCAGGTTGCGGCATATGTGGGGAAGGATGACGATTTTGTAATTGCGACTGCTGCATACCGTTTGCGGAGCTCCCATTGCGACTGTGAGGTTGTTGTGGGAGCGCAAGGCTGCTATCTGAGGGTGTGGGAGGATTGCGGTTCTGATTTGGGGCGTACCTTGGGTCGTAGCCATTGTAGGGATCTGGAGGCGGCGCATA
The DNA here is from genome assembly GCA_963556305.1 of Platismatia glauca. Lineage (NCBI taxonomy): Eukaryota > Fungi > Ascomycota > Lecanoromycetes > Lecanorales > Parmeliaceae > Platismatia > Platismatia glauca. The sequence continues at coordinate 911,967 of OY745764.1, read as the reverse complement.
TTTATCCATGGGTCGCTGTTGTGGTGTTGAAGGAGGACCTTGCCGATGGTCGTAGGCAGACATATCAGGGTGCATAGGAGATGACATCGAGGGGTACCTTCTTTGGTCGTACGCTTGGTATTGAGGGTCATATGACTGCGTTGTAGGTGGAGGCTGTTGGGCTGATTGAGAATTCTGAAGAGGTGAGTGACCGTTGATCGGCGGTGGGGGTGCGTATCCGACGCCGCCCCCGTTATACTGCTGGTAGCCAAAGTGTGGGCCCGCCTGCTGCATCGTAGGTGGAGGTGCCCAATTATAGCCATTGTAGTGTGGGGGCCATTGAGGAGGTCCTTGCCTAGCATACCCTGCCATCTGAGGGACCGTTGAGTATGGGGCGCTGGCCATTGGCGACCTGGTAACGGCGGGGATATTTTGATGCTCATGAACGGTCGATTCCGGGTACATTCCTTTTTGTGGACGAATGTGTCGTAACGCTGGATCGCTTGTAGGACTCGTGAGGCCTGAGGCAGATGGATGGGAGCGCGAGTAGTAGCTGATGAGATGCAGGTGGTTGCCCGAGGAAGTTGTTATGCTGAAGGATTGCTTCATCAGTCCGTCTGGCTTGTACCGATACCCATCCGGCCCATCTTCTCCACCCATATCTAGGTCCGAGTCGCTACCGCGAGTGCTATCAGGAGTCTTTCCTGCTCTAGAAACGGCAGCCAAAGGCGGCCCAAAGCTATTGCCACCACGTTTGCCTTCCATTTCCCGGTATGTGAGAAAGCTCCCCGACACCCTACTGGCACTCCAAGATTTCCCGTCCGTCCATCTTCGCATGCCCGCTTCCCGTTCATCCCAGACGAAGACAGAGCCCGACTTGATGGACTGGCGCTCTTTTTCTGACAGCCTCCGCTGGACTCTTGGTAAAAGACCCAAGCGACAGGCTTCGAACAGTATGATGGCATCTGCGGGAGTCCGCACATGTCCATTGTATGTCTCCATGTCTAAGAAGGTAGAAATGGTGGGGATTTTGGGGACTGCCAGTCTTGAATTGAGTGGGTCCTCCCAGGAGCGCTTTCGCTTCAGAGGTACTATCTCCCGCAGGTCAGGACTTGTTCGCAGGACTGGGAGGTGCGGTTTTGCATCGAGGTAAGCAAGCGGCCGGTGAAAGCTGGCGGGGTTCATCAGTACCGATTCTATGTTGAGTGTGATAGGTCGACGGCGGACATGAAAGTCGCCGATGGGTAGCGTCGCAAGAGAAAAAGCAAAGTGAATGATGGGAGTATGTTGCGCAGCATCAAATTGTGTCCGAGCTTTGTCGAGGGCGCTTCCGGTGCTTTAGATGTAACAACGAGCGGACACGATGAGGGCGGGCAAGGGAGAAGAGGATGTAAGGCGCAGGGATGCAGTCGCAAAGCTTACCTCAAGAGTCAACGGTGGTCAGAATAATCTTAAAGATTATCCGGCATACAGTAATCTACCTCGGGCTGACCGTTGAATTCTGATTTGAGCAGGGACCGGAGAGAATAAGCTTCGATGAAACGCCAATTTGGAGATACGGTCTGGTGGAGACGTTTGTGGGATGGTCAGTGTTGCGAGGGATCTTCGGGAGGCGTGGAGGAGGACGTATGCAAGAGCAGGCAGGAAGCCTGAGCGGCGGGTAGAGCAGTCAGAAGGATCGGGGCTGACGCTGATGAGGATGAATGTGTTGGTGTTACGGACGAGCGTGCAGGTGCAGCAGGTGCAGCAGTGTGATGTGGTGGATTGTGCGGATGTTGATGATGATTGAATTTGCATCCGTTGGTCGCAATATGATGGAAGCTTTTTAGAGTCCCGAGTAAGGTAGTTTTGTTAGTGATGAGTGACGAAGGTTAGAATTAAGGATTTCCGAGCATGCCGCCTTAAAAACTCTAGTACCCCAGTCCTCTGTTGCCAGTGCTGCCGAGTCCAATCAGAGCCCCTTGGACGCGTCCGTTGAGCACTTCCGAGCAAGGAGGATTGTGAAACCGTCGATGATGATTAAAGTCATCGGTAAGGTTCGCAACACGTCGAGTAGACTACTGGACTAGTATCAGCTAGTACTGCGTAGTCACGACGTAAATAATCCAGCACCTCGCAAGTCGCAACAATTGTCATGCGATGAGTGCGAGGAGAGAAGCTTAGAGTGCGAAGGCCATAGGGGGTGAAAAGTGAAAGAGAAAAGTCAAGGGTCGTGCAATCTCTGCATCTAATTCCAACCTCCTTCACCAGTCACCACCCCCTTTTCTCTTCTACTAATAATACTCCAACATCAGATACCTATCAACCCCGAGCAGTCAAGTGCCGATTTCGATGCTGCACATCTGGCCCCTGGTCCCTCATACACACCCACACCCACGCCCACCCACCCACCCACCCACCCACCCACATACATGATACATGATACATGATACGTTATTCCTTTTTGCATTGTGGTGCAGACACGGCTTGACTATTCCAAATCTCTTTCCAGGTGTCTTCGCCTCGCTTCCCATTACACCGTTCCTGAGTCAATGGAGGAACGGAGGAGATGCGAGACACGGTTACCAACTTCGACTGTCATATAGACTACTGGTATGGTTCGCCATGTGTGAGCCCCGCAAGTAGTCGTTCTTTTGCTTTTTAAACGTGAACCGCCTTGGCCCTTTGGTCAACTTGTGGAGTAAGGTTAATCGACACGCCACGGAACCTTATATCTTACCGAAGCTATCCCCTGTCAAGAGCTGCTTCTGCCGAGTGCATACCTAATCATCTCCGCCACTCAATAATATTAGTGCCTCATCAACTTCTTCATGCCACCATGCCAAGCTTCTTCCGCATACATGCTGCCGACTTGGCGAGTCAGATCTTGGCCAAGCTGCCCTTTTGGTCATGCGCCGAGCGTTTGGGGGTTGAGGATGTCATCAATTAGGTACAAGAGAGATGCAGCAAAAAGGCAAAGTATATTTATATGCATGTTTCAACGGCAAACGGCGGACAAGTTCGCAACAGTAATAAGTAGTAATAGGTAATCATAACAATAATCACAATGGTAATAATGTTGGGGATGGATCTGGATTTTCGCTTCAGGCCACGTCAGCTTTTCATCCGTAACGCTGTAGGAACGACATCCGTGTCTCGGCCGTACCTCACCGATGATAGTAAGATTAAAGACAACCAAGAAAGGAATACGCAACGATTCAACCTGTTGTACCAGCGCCAGCATATCATCATGCGTCGACCCAATAATACAGTATCTGGCAATCTCGAACACGGCAGGAGCAACCGTGCAAATCAATAACGCGGCAACTCATTACTACTATCAATGTCGGGAATATGGATTATGGAAGGTAAATTTTAAAGTACCGCCAAGCTTTCCGGCCGCCTCATCCACAGGATATGCATATCTGCTCTACCCTCAGTGGCCACTGGTCCCTTTCCTCAACTCTCCTCCTTCATTCCCATTTCCCACACTCAAGCGGACCCGCGGCACAATGTTGCCATTGACCGAGATAAACCAGGTATACTAGGTAGTGGCCTGCATCAGGTTCAGTTACTCGGTTACCTAATACGTTAATTGGCCATCCTCGTGTTGGTGGAAGTTGCCGAGCACGAGGCGCTTCTCCTCCGTAGGCGGATTCGTTGCCACAACACGATTCCCGTTCCGCCTAGACATTAGGCGCTCTAGGCTCTAGAGGCTCAATGAAGATCGAGAGTTCAGCCCTGCGAGAGTCTAGAGATGCATCCCTAGCAGAGCCCTTACGAGGTGCAATTCGTGTTATCATGCAGATGGAGAAGCTTCCGTAATCGATTTCCTTCCCCATTCCCGAGCAGTAGCGCGGCGCCGGTGAAGTTGGACATGATAGCAACATTGCGGTACTGAGCAAGAGAGGTGAAACTTTTAAATGGGTAGATGGTAGACAACTACCTGTGTGCAAAGTTTCAGCAATCGCACCGACCACGATAGCGAGGCCAGGGAACGACGTCTTTGATGTTGCTGGTTCCAGAAAGGTAAGCCAACAGTCTATCGAAACCGAGTCCAAATCCGCCATGAGGAACGCTCCCGTATCGACGCAGATCGGCATACCAGTCAAGATTGCCCCACTCACTCGAAGGCGGTACTTCAGAGTCCATTACACTTTGACCAATTACGCCTGCATCTGGAACGTTCAAACCATGTCTATGCATTGACTGATAGAGTTGTTGTAGGCGATGTTCGCGCATTGACCCCCCAACTACTTCACATAGCTCAGGCAGTAAGAGGTCAAAACAGGCGACGGTGTTGTTCTGCTTTGTTTCAACACCATCCTCCAGTGTCGAAGGGAGCATGTAAAAAGGCTTGATCTCTTGAGGATAGTCAGTCACAAACACCGGGCTACCTTGGCCGAATGTTGTAGCAATAAATTTCTCATGCTCTAGCTGCAAGCCAGTGGTCCAGGATGGCTCGTATAAGAACTCTGCGTTCCCTGAGTTGGAGGCATTGTGAAGGCGCTTGATGGCGGTTTCATAGGTGATTCGAGGCCACGGCTGTTGCATAAGCCCTTGCCAGCGTTTGCGAAGCAATTCCGAGAACTGCGTACCCTGAGTGTCGACAGACTTCGCTCCTCGATTAGCATACAGAATTTCGTCCAGGACCCCCGCTTCTTGAAGTTTGCCAACTAGATTTCGGATCATGTCTTCAACCAGACCCATGACATCTTCCAGGCTCTCAGTCCGTATTTCCGCTTCCAGCATCCAAAATTCAGCCACATGTCGCGGAGTGTCGCTTTCTTCTGCCCGGAATGTTGGAGACAACGTCCAGACCTTCTGATGCTCGTGTATGAAAGCTTCCAAATGTAGTTGAGAAGAAACAGTCAAGAACTTCGAATCCTTAAACAATCCATTTTTCTCCCTGTCTGCAGCCTCAGTCTCGTCTTTCGCTCGAGTACTAGATGACTTTGAAGACACCATGAAGACCTCGCCAGCCCCCTCACAGTCGGACGACGTTATTATGGGTGACTGCACGCGAACAAAGTGCCGGTTTCGGAAATAGCTAGCCAGATGGTAGTCACACTCAGACCTCAATCGCGCGAGCAGTGCGTTGATCGGAGTCCGCAGCCTGAGATGTGGGATGGTTCGGAGATATGCAGCGCTGTGGTATTTCTTTTGAATGGGGTATTTCTGCGAGATTGAATCCGTCAGCACCTCTATCTTGACGTGAACTCAGAAAGCCACAACAAAGGTACTGCAGATTAAGGCAGTGTGTGTTGCCTACCTCTGCGTCCGCTGTGCCAACGACCTTCACCGCGTTGGCCAACAGTTCATACGTTTGTTCCTTCTGCGGTGGAGCAGCCTGCCATGTACCAGTGATGGCCACTGACGTCCCTGTTCCCAAGCTGTTCGATTCGAGCACCGTTATTTTCTTGCTGTAGGGAAGGGGACAAGGTCATTGAGCGTACCCTTCGGCCAATTGAGGATCTAGCACAGCTTGTAAGGAATATGCCGTAGATCCATCGCCCAATTCGACGAATGAGCGTTGCTTCTGGTTTCGAATAGTTCTGATCGAGCCTTCCACTGTGATTGCATGGCCGCCAGATTGTGGTGGAGTTGCCAAAATGGCGGCTATGTTTCCACTGGCTGTGGGAAAAGCAGACAGACGCCGTATGTGCACATGAGTCGGAGGGAGTGTGATTGCAGGTCTTGAAGACGGCGGCGATAGGCGAATGCAACGCCATATCGTGACCATCTGCTAAAACGAGCTGTTCGTGTTGTTGAAGGATGCTGCAGAATGGCGTAGGAGTTCGGCAGTTGAGTCGTTGACAAATCTTCATGGGGGTGAAAGAGATTCGAGAACAAGTCAGGATGAAGTGTGATAAAGCTAGTCCAAATCTCGTGCAATCTTTATGCAGCCTTACGGATCCGGTGGGATCAGGCGGCTGACGAACCTCGCTCGAACCGTCACCGTTATGCCAAAAAGATGCCAATTTTCCAAGTATTGGAGGCACTTTGACCACGTTAGGAGCGCGCACGAACAACGATCTTGTATTTCAGCTCGATGTGCTGGAGCTGACATGCATAAAGCAAGAATTCGACGACTACTTTATCCTTTAAAGAACTGCCGAAGGTTCTACAGCAGCATTTTATTAGGTACCAAAGCCTTGGCCCTTTTTCATGCTTCCATTTTGGTCCGAGCAGGCAGGTTGATATCCATGTCCAGCCGTATCATCTATCTCCTTACTGCTGACCTTGCTCGAAAAGGATCACGTCTATGAAGAGGAAGTGGACGTTAATCTTTGATAATGGCGCTTGGCACTTCTTCTCATCGCCTTTGGGGACTGATCATTGGGGAGAGTCTATTTAGCGGCTGTCGGTACCCCAACGCCGCCGGAAGGGCCCAGACCTCCAAGCCTTGAACCCCTTTTTCTCACAACCTCGGGACGTGGATGGATCCCTCGAATAGGTAAGGCGACCCAGAAAGGAGGGTGCAAATAATACCTACCTACCCAGGCATCAATCGCACTGACTGGAAAGAACTTGGGGAGTGATAGCGCGTTCCGGAAAAGCTTCAAAGGGTGCAGGGAGCAAGTTGCGTGGTCCGATCTGGAGGGACGCTGTTGGCTGGTTTCACATTGCTACATCGGACTGCAGGATCGTGGAACGGGGAAGACACCCTTCCGTCAAGCTACCCAGATCTATCGGGACCCTAAAGCACTCCATCTTCCATCCTCCCACCGCGATTGGGCAGCGGCAATGGAAGGATCGGTTTGATATGATCTCATGATGGAAATAGATAATCGAATTGTCTGAGCTCTCGCGTATCGTGGCTTGAAAGTTTTAGTCATGGCCAGGTCAGATTCAGATCTAAGCATCCAGCCGTATCCTTGCGATTGGCCCTCTACTCCTTTTCTATGGTAGTTCAAGGCATTCATCATTCCACGTCGGCCGAAGCCATCCTCACACGGCAACAGCCATAGAAGCGAATGACCACTATGGCACTTTTGCTTTTATCCGCTACAGCTTCCACTTGTGCCATCATCTCATCCACTCATCTGTTGCCCATTTTGCCATCCTATCCTCTTGTCTTTAACTCAAGTCCGGCTGGAAGTTTCTTCCTTCCGCACCACTTTCCCTCTTGTCGTCCCTCTTCCCTCGTACCTTCTTAGCGGATGTCAATCCCACTCCTACGCTCGATATAAGCAGTGTTCCTTCTCCCAGGAAAATGCCCCAAGCGAAGCCAAAACCCTCAGAGATTGCTTCGGAGGCCAAGAAAACATACACTCCTTACGTGCAATCTCAGTTGCCCCAGTTCCCTCCTATATCCATTTCATACCCGGACTCGTCCCAGTTCCATCTCGATCCACGAGCCGGCTGTGGGTACAAGCTTCGTGTAGCAGTCATTAGTGGCGACCCGGTTGATGCAGCCTTGGACTGGGACGAATCGAATTTCAAGGCAGTCGGATCTTCCAAGCAGCTGGGAGCAATCCCCGTGGTCAATATGGCCAACGAGAAGCGGGCCGGAGGCGACTGGGAGTCTGGTCTCATAGCTCCAGAGGAATGCCTTTGTCGACGTTCAAACCTCGCCAAGGTCCTGACGACGCCTAGTCATGCATCTGGCCAGATTCCTCACTACCCCATTCGAACAACCGGCGGAATTTATTCCCCTCACGTCGGTAAGCTGTTCTCCCTTGCATGTCACCCCGTTTGTGTTTTGCTGATATATGTGTACAGTAGTCTTCCGCTCTGGGTCTGACAAAAATTACGCTATGTGGAAGGATTGGAAGGTCCTACCCATCATCTCCGTGGCACCGATCCGGCGCCCAAAAGTGGACGAGTCTGGTGCAGATTACTCTTTCAGCCAAGAACGGGAGCTCATGAAAGAAAAAATGAGGACAGTACTTAGGATTGCTGCCCTGCGGCAACACCCAGATCTATGCATTGGGTCTTTTGGTGTGGGCTTTGGATTCCGTAATCCAGCGGTCCAGGTAGCGAGCATGTGGAGAGAACTTCTCTTCTGCGAACAAGAATTTCAAGGAGCTTTCTCCAACATCGTTTTTGTTTTGGAGAGTGCTTCGAACGGTTCTTCGAAAGGCGGCCTGAGTGATCTTGAGGTCTTCAAAAGGGAATTTGATCCCTCGAATGTCATCAAGACTAGCTACAGGTGAATTCTCGACACTTGCGAGGTGGTGGACACGTGTCTCTGGCCTACAGCTGTTTCATGAGCTGGCCCGATTCCACAATTCCATCCACCAGAGAAAGTGGGGAGCGAATTTTGCGGACCTAATACCCAAGGTGCACTCGGGACAGACGGCGTTATCCAAGACACCGCCGAACATGCCCGCAAAATTCGACAACGCCAAAAGGACACGCCACTTGTATATTCCGCCAACGTTGCATTTGTGTGTGTGTGTGGCCCCTATGGCCGAGACTGTTTATCTCGTCGGCTGCTGGAGAAGGCTGTGATTCGAGATTGTACGCCATGACCAGAACATAAAACCTTCTTGAACGCACAGGCCATTTACCAAAGTGGCCTATCATGTGGGAATTATTGAGATATGATGATCGAGCTTTTCTCATGTACAGAAGCGCTGATGTCTGATCTGAGTTGTACCAGGAATCTGGTCGTCCTCGGCTGGCTGCATACTTGGGAAACACCGAACCGGACCCAGACCCAAGGTTTGAGGAGGACCTCGGAGCCAGCGATTGGCAAGTGTTGTGTGGCAAAAGATCCTGTGTGCAGATCGATTGGCTCTAGCAAGCGAGACCACACATGCTATCGTCCACCATCGAGATTGGGCTAGCCACTGCATCATAGTGCAGCGATCAGACTAATTTAGGGAAAATGCACATAGTAATATGTCATTTACCGCAAGACTCACAGGCTTTTGTAACGCTGGGACCGGTTCAAGGTACATGTATGGAGAGAGGCAGCCATTCTGACTGCTGTCTGCGACAATACCGCAAGACAAGTGTTGACTGTTGAGTGGGTTGTTCAACGAATAGCTATTGATAAACGAATTACAAATACCTTGCTGTAGCCCAGGCGCTAATGTACAACGCTCGATCTGGAATCTTGAAGCGCTATTGGGTGGATGGCAGGAGCCACCACACACAGACGATAATCAGATCGTCCTTGCGCCAACCAGATACGATGATCATGACAATCGAACTTTTGCGTACCACCTGTCAGCGCTCCTCCCCTATTATTTGAACCTTAATACTTATCGACTACCTACCTATCTTCCCACTCTGCTACAATCCATCTTTCGAGGACCCGGTCCCCAAGGCATGGCAGTAAATACAGCAGATCAGTCCACCGACAGTCTCCGATTCAACGTCGGCAGCCCCGTACTTTTCCTTGTTTCCCGGCACAAGTTCATGGACACGACTAGACCTTGCAAGCCAAACTATCCTTTCTTGGCTATCATCGACGACAAAATCATTATTTCCAGCGATGATTCATTGACTGCGTATGCCGCATTTGTGAGAAAGCAAGGGGCATAATCTAGCCTACGTTTCCACATGGACTGCAGTGTGTGGGATGTAATACACAAAGAAGTGATGGATTGTTGCGACTCGAGCTCGACGTCTATGAACCTGCCTGGGAATAAGACGTGTGAGAGTGTTCTCCAGCCTTGTGCGGTTGCAGTCACCAAATCAACGCTGACTCTAGTGAGCAGCATTCAGCCTAAGTGTTCCTTTGGACCCTCAGGAACCGACTGGACTGGCGAACGACGATGACCTTCTGCGAAAGTGCATTCTTGCGCAGATGATCTCGGTGCAGCTGCTTGCGAGTTGCTTCACACCACCACAGAACAAAAACACACCGACGTTGCCTTCCAGCTGGTATCACAGAAAGGATCAGACTGATGAAGATTGGCTCAGTACAAGACTTGTGAGCAGTTTGAGACAGCACACGCAATGGAAGCATTCACCAGCATTTGGCCATCAGGCTCGCAACAATTCGGCTGTGTCATTGTGGCCTGAGAGAGATGGTGTCCTGTCGCGAGAAACGCTTCTAGCAGAACAAATCTCCCTTAATCGACGTTTGAGACAACAAGAAGACGGAGCCGCCAAGGAGAGCACCGAGAGAAAACGGGGCTGCCAAAGCGAGCTTTCTAGAGAGGAACCTAAACGCCGTCCCTCTTTCCCTTCACGCCGCCGACGCCACTTGGGAAAGCCTGAGGAGACAGCTTCTTCACATCAAGTTCTACAGAATATTTTGGGTCTGCGACCACAGGCGCTAAGCCCACGTAACAAGATTGAGCGGAAAAGCATTCTCAAAGTGATGCGCGGGCTACGAGTACGAAATGTAAGTGATGGTGGTCACCGTTGGTCATTAGAGCCAGTCTTGAGATCGGAAAATCACCACGTATTTATTCAACCTGTAAAGGATCATGTCATGAGACGATGGAGAACCTTCCGTTCGAGAAGTTGCAACTAGCTGTCAATCTCTACTTACAGCGAAGTTACTGGGAAACGCCCGGAGTATCAACGTGCTGCTTCTACCAACTCCAGGGACTCGACGTACCAAGATCATGACTATTATGCAAGGTAGTAAGACTTCCCTGGGAGAACCGGCTCCTGATGCTGAAGCTCCATCGAGAGCACCAGCGGGCAAAGACCGAATCCGGACGAGTGCTGAGGCTTCACAGAGCTCCACCAATCATGCTCAGACAAGAACTAAACCAAAGACGCCGATTGCAACTGAACTCTCTGACGAGGACCTGCCTATTGAGGGCACTGGCTACTTCTTTCTACAGGGTGGATCGCTCGCCATTGTCTCCAATCGATAGATTCAGGTCAGATTAGAAATACGACGTCAACCTCGAGGACATCCGTCTACAATCCGCCGTTGGTTGTAGAGGCATCTCCCAGATCAAAGAAGCTCAAGAGCGATGGGAGCACTTCTTCTAGCACATCAAGTGATGGGAGGGATCCAAACCTCCTTTAGAAGGGAGAGATAGTCAATGCGTTAGAATAGCTCCGCCAACCTACCACCCCTAATACTACAACTCTATAGACCATTCCGACAATATTTACTGCTCCCTTTAAGCTCTATCTCATCCAAATCAAGTCCTTAATGTAATTAATTCTAGACTTGATGGACTCTCTGGCACATTCGGCACCGTAGTAGGAGAGACTAAGAAATACTCGGTCGATAACAGGGGCATACTCCGCTTGTACCGCCGTCATTGGTGACGGGGATATTGTGACCCTCGTCTATGATAGGGGAATTAAAACGCAATAATGCTCGCTCAACGGATTCTGACCCAATGATGCCAACATTGTAACGGACGACAGTTCTTCATAATCGAAAGCCTTAGACCTCAATTTGTATGATCGTAGAAGAAGTAAGAGAACGTGGCATAAGTCATGCTTGGAAGCACTCTTTCAGATTCTAGATTTCATAGGACAACCAACTCCCCTTCACCCAAGGTGACCATTGTTTGTGATTTATTCCTCAACCTTCCTAACCGTATAATATCTCCCATCCAGTCGTTCGCTTGCACAATCCTCCTACCACGGTAGCTGTAGTATACTTAGCCGTTGTTGATCAGCACTAGCGCGGTTGCTTTGATAAACAGCTTCGAACTTTCAACACCATCATCACCTCCCACTTTCTTTTTCGACAACATCAGCCCACACTCGTTTGCATCAAAATTGAGACTGAATCCATTCGTTGTATCAGCAGATTTCGACCATTTTTCCTAGCTTACATACCTCTTGCCTCCTTACCAAAATGCATTCTCTGAAGCCACTCCTCCTCGTTGGCATCGGCGTTGCTGCGACCACCGCAATGTAAGTATCCTCTGCACGACATGAATGCCCAGGCACCACTCCGTAGTTCAGTCATGTTATTTAGATTCAGAGTTTACCGAGCACGCTTTGAATTAACTGCGAGGAATTGATACTGACCGAGGTCCAAGGAACGAATTTGCATGCAGCCCCATGTCAACAATCTTTGTCACCGTACCTCCCTCGCCACTTACCGAGACAATCTACGCTCTTGGCCGCGGATCAAACGCCCCTGCGGACATCGAAGCCTTGGTCAACGGAGAAGCGCGACTGACTTCGACTGCTGTCACAACGACCGTCACCACGCCTGTGACCTCCACTCAGGTCATCCGTGTAATCCAAGCTTCTTCGCCAGCCGAAGGTCAAGCAGCTTACTCGTTCACCGAGGAAAATGGCACCACGACCTGGCTTGGTGCAACACCACCTTCTTCGGCCTCCCTGATCACTAGTACTCAGGTCGTCACTCTGCAGCCGGTCCCCCCTGGCTATCTTGGTTCGCAGGAAGGCGTCACACCGCTGATGAGCTATTTGACTCATTCTTCCACCGAGACCATCATTGAAACTCGTACCGAGACGCAGAGGCTGGACCTTCCCACTGCATCTGCCTTGGCAGGAGCATATACAGGATTTGCGTCTAACGGTTGAAATTCGAGCATACTGACATTCATCACGGTCAAATCACTTCCTAGCGGATCAGTCCCAATCGCTGAAAAACTGGCGTACCATCCTGGCACCGCGTCTTCAATGGCATCTTCCGGTATTGCTCGTTTCCTCTCTGAAAAGGCAACGCGTCACATCAAGGCTAGAAGTGTTGGAAAAATTGTCGTTGCAACCATCGATGGTGCGGCTGTCTCCTGGACCAACAATTATAATGGGACTTCTCCGTCAACTTCAGATAAATCGCCAACTGTTGTCCCAGTCACAGCGACACCACCACAACCTGAACCAGTAGCCTCTCGTGAGTTCCCAAGGCTGTGGACTGGGCATCAACTGACACATCTTCAAGCAATCTCCGGCACCTTTTCGAGCCCAGTGCAAACAGAATCAAGTTCACCCACGGGTCCAACCACCACGGTCAGCGTCTACACATGGGATGTGCTCCTAGGTCCTTCCTTGATAAGCGCGTTGTCGTCGTCTGCAGGTCAGCCGGCAACGGGTCATGCCGTTCCATCGCCTTCAAGTTCGAACACATCAACAGCCTCGAGTACAACGGCCACTGCCACTGCCTCTTCATGTGGTGATACGACTGCCAAGTTCGTCATCGATTTTGACGATTTACCGACCTTTTCGGCAGGTCCTGGGGTATGTACATAGAGCCCATATCTTCCTCTATCGAAGCACCTTTCTTTTCAGGTTGCAATCCAAGGGTGGGAGCAAAGAGACTCGTAACACCATTGGAACTCTCTCCTTGCTTAGACTTCACCTTGAAGGGAAGCTGACTCCAGAATTATACAGGACACAGATATTCCTCCCATCTTCAATCCCTACCATAAGCTATTTTTCCAAGAGTACTTCGGCTACGTTCCTCCTCCATCTGATCCATTTCCACCTATCTCGCCTCCGCAGCTGGCAGTCTATCGTGCGGACGGTTCAGGGGCGACCGGTTCAACCAACGCAGGGGTACGTACACTTCCAGAGCCATTTTTTCGACCTAGTTGCTGGACCTCTCTACCTGTCACGAGACACGTTCATGGAGCAAGAGGCTCGCAGGTACCCATCGGGCTGTCTCATTGCTCAAAACCTTGGCCTGGAGAAAGGAATGCTAACTCCCGAGTCTTTGTAGCTCGAATTGGCGGGTGAAATTGGTAGTGGGCCGAGGGTATCGGATAGTGCCTACTGGATCGATGCCTACTCAGCTTATCTCGGCTGCACCAATCCTGGCCCCAGCAACTGCAACATCATGGTCAAAGGCTACCAGAACTGGTCTACCTCTAGTGTCATTACTCAGGGATTTACCCAGCCCCCGTGTCCAGGAATGAAAAACTGCTCGTTGGCTTTGGTGGAGTTTGCTGACGGCTTCCGGGGTTTGACAGGGCTTCAAATCATCGCGACGGTTGGAACCACTTCCGTTGACTGGTACATGGACAACCTGAGTCTAGGGTGGTCCAATAAAACGTGTGCAGCACAGCTGGAGCGTTCCTCGCAAGATTAGAAATGGTGTGGATTGATCTTCTTTGCTCTGGAAGGGATGATTTACCTACTGTGCATGCGGTGACGGATGTTTCCTTTCCAAAACCCCTTTTATTGCGCGCGTTGGCTAGGCGCAAGCCTTTTAGCTCCACAGCAGAGCCTTGCATGCTCAAACTAGACTTGTGACATACTGTTGATGCAGGAACGTCTCGACAGAATTATCGGAAGCGTTTCGCCCCCAATTAGCTCCACTTTTGTCGCTTCTGAGCCACAGCAGCCACAGTCGGCGTCGGCGTCGCTTCAACCGTGCACCTATGCATTGACTTCCCTTTGTCCGCGTTTCCTCAGACAACTGCGAAACCAGTGTTTCGTCCACTGTCCCGTAAGACTTGCGTTGTTGACTTATGCGCTCCAAGCGTAATGACCATTATACATACAAAAGCAAGCTTCTGGCCACTGCCGAAAGTGTCAGGTACGGAGCGTAGCCTTTACCTTTCGAATGATTCGTGATACGTGCGCAAGAAAACAACGTTACTCTTTCAGATGAAAGGACCATGGTCGGACCGTCGGAGGCTTTAACAGTGCAAATTTTCCTATCTGGATGTCTCTGAAACTTGTCAAGCCGATTTCAAAATTTGTTGTCGTTATCGATTACAGTCTTTTCTGTTCTGTGCGTGAGTACATTTTTCTGTGCTTTCCCAATCTCTTCATGGATAGCCATGATGCCTGTCTTTACCAAGTTGCTGCTTTTATCAACCTGTCTCTTTATGCTGGCCGATGGCGCGCCGAACAAGAAAGACGACGAAAAATTCCAATCTCTTAGCCATCTACGACCTCAGGGTATCTTCCCAAACCCTACTAAGACAACTCGTTACCTTAGCTTGACAGCCTCCAGCAGCTCGAGAGCGCCACTGGGCAATAGCTTCACGATGGGTTCAGGATCGTTCCTTGTGCCCTCGGGCACTGCCAACATCAAGAGCAGCTCCGGAAGTACAGGCGCTGTACCATATCCAACCGAAGGCGCCCCATATCAGAACTCTACATCGATATATACAAAGCAGGTTAATAGAGAGGGCATGAATGGTGAGAGCGTATCAGGGAATCAGTGTCCGCTTGAGCAGACGGTTACACTACCTCCGCAGACGATTACTCTGCCAGCACAAACCGTCACTATGACACCAGCTCCGGAGACGATTACGATTACTCTTCAGGCGCAGACAGAAACAGTGACGGTGGATATGACTCCGCAAACGCAGATAACGACGGTGACAGTATGGATTTCAGTGACAGCGGACCAGGCTCCTAACTGTCCGAGTCCCAGTAACGCAGCGAGTCCTCAAACCCCCCTCGTGCCTGCTCCGAATCCGCAGCCTTCTAACCCGCCAGTTGCGTCACTCTTGAACAATGCTCCTACGCCTGTCATTGTACCTCCAGCTGTGACTACAACAAACGTGGTGGTTCGCCTATCTACAGGCGATGTGGTCCCAATCGCGAGCGGCACATTGCCTGTCATTCCTAATTTGGGCCCCACTACTGCGACTGGACCAACAACCTCCCCTGCAAACGGTCAGACCAGCCAACTCTTTCAGCAGACTTCTTCTTTCCTCGTCTCACCGAGAATCACCAGCACTCCAATCATAGCTCCATACCCCTTCCGCAACGCCACTAACCACACGCTTCCATTCGGCTCAGGCTCCTCCCGTGGATTCAGACCTACAGGATTCGGTTCTGCAAAATCGGCCCACAGGGACGTTTCAAGCTACTTCGTCTACAAGTTCGTCACGGACGCACCAATAAGCACAACCGCAATCGGACCTTCTCCAACAAGAGAGTATCTTTTAGGAAATGGATCGTCATCATTGACATCACCGTCGCGGGCAAACACCACCGTCTTACAATCAGCGCCTGGACCCACGGCTCCGCCTTGTTCGACGAGGGAATACTTCCCAGACAATGGATCCTCGTTGCTGACGCCGCCGACTCTGGCGAATGCAACGGCTTCGCCCATAGAGGAGTATTTCCCAGATGACGGATCCTCGTTGCTGACGCCGCCGACTCTGGCGAGTGCAACGGCTTCGCCCATAGAGGAATATTTCCCAGATGACGGATCCTCGTTGCTGACGCCGCCGACTCTGGCGAGTGCAACGGCTTCGCCCATAGAGGAGTATTTCCCAGATGACGGATCCTCGTTGCTGACGCCGCCGACTCTGGCGAGTGCAACGGCTTCGCCCATACAGGAATATTTCCCAGATGACGGATCGAGCCTCTTGACACCCCAGGCTCAGGCTGATGCTACGAGCGTTTCACAAATGGGTAGACCTACGGCTCCGATCATCACGTCAGCTGTCGTTGGTTCGTCTCAGACTGCGGTTGTGGTGGTGGGTTCTTTTACTCCTCCGGTGACACAACTGGATAATGCGACTTCGATACTTCCAGTTTCTGCACCCATACCACCACCTTCTCCGCCAATAATACAACCAAACACCTCAGTCCCACAACCAGCATCTACATCAATCTCTCAAATAAACCAATCACCCACCACTAACACTCCGTCGTTCTGCACCAATGGCACAACCGCCCAAAATATAACCACAAACGTACGTCCCTTCCCTCCTCCTGCGCAATCCCACTAACGCCGCAACCACCAGTTCTCTGAAATCCCACCCATACCCTCCGTACCCCTCATCCTCCAAGGCCTGAACTACACAACCTTCACCCCCTTCACCCCGCCCTCCAACTCCGCATCCCCCCTCCCACCACCAATCCGCCTCTTCGCACCCTCCGCTTCCGAACCAAAACAAATAACCCTCGCCCCCAACTGCCTCTCCTTCTCCCTAATATCCCTCTCCCTCTCCTGCGGCGAGACGCCATCTGAAGTGACGGCGGGTTGCACGGTTCAGATGTTCGGCGTCGGGGCCGCGTCCGCGGGCTCGGGGACGGCTTCGGGGACGGAGAGGTCCGTGGTGATCGCGCCGGGGATGCAAACTTTGGCGATGGGCGGGTCCTGGGAGAGGTTGAGTAAGATGAGTTTTACGGCGACGATGGGGGGTAAGGAGATGGGGGTGGGGTTGGGGGAGGTCGTGTATGAGTTGGTTCAGGCCTGCTGATGGCTGGGACATTGGCGGTGTATATAGTGTATATAATGTTCATGTTGTAACGTAGAAAAGTTGCCAACGGATCGTCTTGGAAGTTTGTTAATGTTGGTTTGATGGATGAGTTGTTGTGCTGAACGTGCTGGTACGAGGAGACCCTGGCTTCAGCACGAGAAGCATGTAATGTAGTGTCGCTCTTTCCGGTTCCCCCCGTCAATCCCTGCTTCCTCTCTTCTGGTCACTAGGTCAGAGGACGACTCCAAGGGTCATGTCCACCGCACAGCAGACCCATCAAGCATGTTTCCCATTGACCCAAACAAGCGAAATGCCCTTCGTGGTCTCATGCAGAACGAGGCCCATGATTGGGCTATTCAGCCTCAACAGAATCGCTCCAAAAAGGGCCCACGACACAAAGCGCACCAGAGCCGAGTGCGCGGGCAAGATGGAGGAGAAGGAAATGGTGAAAAGCTTCTGCGAGATGTAGATGTGTGTATGGATGCTAATGATAGAGGTATTTCTAGATGCCAAGATGTGTCAACAAAACGGAAGTAGGACGTGCATGCGAATTAGGGAGGGGGAGGTAGGTTGGAGGACGACAGGAAGCGAAGAGGAGGGGAGAGAAGACAGGGGAGGGCGTAAGCAAAGGAGCGGAATGGAATGCAGAGATGAAGCGAAATGGGGGTAAGTGGTGTGAAGGCAAGATAAAGGACTTGGTCATACGAAACACAATAGATCCATGTAAGTGTGCAGGTGGAGCAAGAGGGTTTGAGTACGATACGAGAGCTCTGTTGAAGTTGCACTGCGGGTAGGCTGTTGCAGATCCTGCATGTTATGGCCTGATGGTCGTATGGTCATTGCTAACCGGAGCCTTCGCGGAAGTTGCATAGTTGGTCTGTCTAATATACACGTAATCGATCGACCATCTCCGCTTCACCATTCCATGTCAGTGTCCGTATCTTTGCTGGACTGGTATCGGTCGATTGATGTAAACATCAGCCCTGTCCAAAGCTCCGCTCGCTCTTATCATTCTTTCAGCCTCTTGCTGCTCGTACTGCCGGGACATGTATTGGAGGTCTTCTATCTGGCTCTGGGTACACGTCAGCATGCTCACCGCTGATCCTGCAGGAAGGATGCTGACCTTGGTCAAGGCACTACCCGGGTTACTGATCAGGTACCCCTCCCTCTGTTGATAGGTGAATGGTCGTACGGAGACATAAGGACCTAGATGGTATTTGATATGCTATCGCACGTTTCGGTTAGCATTTCTACACCAGAACGCAATCTAAGTTAGAAGAAGACGGAGATTGGCAATGGTGTCGGAGGCAGAACAAAGGTACCACTCCCGGAACATGTCTTGCAACTCAGGAAGGGAGATATTTAGAGCAAGACAGGATGGAGATGAGCCATACTGTGAACATTATATGCCGGGATATGCCATAGCCGGGGACGAAGTAGGTGGTGTAGGCAGTGCTGGAAGTTGAGTATGCTGAAGGCATCGTTGGAGCTGGCTTGACGAAGAATGTAGATCAAAGGCAAAGCAAGAGGAGAGCGCATCCCCTTTTGTGCAAAGGGGTGGTCTACCGCCTCGGAGAATTTTACTGAGTTCAAAGGCCACTCCGTACCGCCTGGTCAATTCAGACATCCAAACCCAGACCTTTGTGCCCAGGGCGGCGACAACTAAGTCATGAGCCTAGGAAGATATCCTCCGATTTCGGATTCCAGGCGAACATCGCGTTCCAGCCAATGATCCAAGCTCCCAGGAATTCGCATTTCGGATCCGAGTCAGCGTGCTGCTTCAGGCCGCCACATGTCCCTTGCCACGTATAACAAACAAGGCGAGAAGTTATATTCAAGCAGCAGGGAACGTTCCAAAGCGGAGCACGTTTGAATCGCACGAAAATAGGAGATGTGGTCGTAGTCCCCGCTGTAAGATTGCCAATCCTGCCCCGTCATTGGCCGCCTCGCACGAGCGCAAGGCTGACCCCAAATTTCGAACAAATGGACGGAGTAGCGAGAGCTTGATCATATTCAGCAAGCGACAGAATTCAATCTGATATGGATTGACCATTTCGTCATAAACATTACCATCACGGCTCACAGTAAAAGGCGAGTGAGCGACGCCTTGTTTTACAGTGTCCCTGCAGCCGAGATCAAGAGCCTCATCCGGTTCGGGACGCATTTTGTTGCCTTGTGCCTTGAAATCGCAAGGCATTGTTAAGACAGTGGACATGGCTTTCGATAGACCCGAGTGTTTATAGTGGCGGTAGGTACGTGATGATTTAGGAAAGACCGACCAAGCCTCGCTTACTCCGAATCCAAACGTTGAAGATGCAGGCATGGAAAAGGGCCGGCAGATCGCAAGAGAGCCTCACAGTAAAGATCAAGCCCTTATTGAAGCTCACCTCATGTTGATCACAGTGGCTATCGGTAACAAGGAGGTTAGGAACAGGGAATTCGGCACGTATATATCCTCCTGAATAGAATAAATGACATTTCCAAAGTAGGACCGGCATCCAAAAATTCATCCTCACGTCCTGCGATAATCCTAAAACATCGGTTGCTGATTGCGGTCGAATGATCGTCTCAGCTTCCTCGATATGTAGTATAGCTCCACGGCCCCAGCAACAACGGTACATGATAATGTCCCTTATCCGGCAATACAAAGAATTTGACCTCCACCTCTGGAAAGAACGTATTACCCACCCCATAATATTTTCCCGTCTCAAACTTCAACGACCAAACCATCGCGCCGTCCGGATGCTTATGTAGATTCTCAAAAATTTCCGCCAAGGATGGACCGTCTGGGGCTTCCCAGCTCGATATTCGACCGTCTGCGTTCGTGTGGGCCTTGAAGGCGGCCGAGGGACCGAATGGCTTGAGGAGAGTGAGGGAGACTGAGAGGCCCGGGGCGGGGACACCACTGACGAGGTCGAGGACGTGGCAGGTTATGGGATCTTTCGGTCTGCTGGTAGTGGATGCGGGGAGGAGTGAGGATTCCCCTAGTTGGGGTTCAGCTTGGCTATGGGATTCCATGTTGCGGTTGCCAGCGGACTGATAAGGAGCGATGTATATAAAGATTGAGAGATGTAGCGGTTTGCAAGACCTCTCGTGGCTTAAGGAGACCTTGAGATCATTTTATAGAAGGGGCGCTGGCGTGAGAAGGCTGCTGCCGCTCTTGTTGGTGTGGGAGATTCCAAAGGGTCCAGCTGATAGTCGAGCCTGGCCAGCGATGATCCCACGCTCCAGGCTTCGAGTATCACAATCCACGAGCTACGTCAGAGAATAATCCAACCCAGTGCCAATACTCGTGACGCACTCCATGTCATTATTGACAAATACAGTCCTCATTATCATCACCACCACAATTCCTACCACCATCACCACATCGGACCCCACCACCCCCCACCAACATGTCCGCGACAGTCGACGCCGAGTCCGATGACCTCGCTCCAACTCTCGAATCCATAATACACCAAAAGTCCCTCCGCTGGATCTTTGTCGGCGGCAAGGGAGGTGTTGGCAAGACTACCACTTCCTGCTCCCTCGCCATCCAGCTCGCCCGTGTCCGCAAATCCGTTCTCCTCATCTCCACAGACCCCGCGCACAACCTCAGCGATGCTTTCAGCCAGAAGTTCGGTAAAGAGGCGAGACTGATTGATGGCTTCACCAATCTGAGCGCTATGGAGATCGATCCGAATGGGAGTATACAAGATCTACTGAAGGAAGGTGGGGAAGGTGCCGAGGAGATTATGGCGCAGACCGGCGGAATGGGAGGGATGATGCAGGATTTGGCATTCAGCGTAAGTCGTCGGGATATGAATCAGATCATAAGCCAGTCATGGAGTTGATTGGTCTTGCAGATACCTGGTGTGGACGAAGCTATGTCCTTCGCAGAAGTACTGAAGCAGGTCAAATCACTCTCTTACGAGACCATCATCTTCGATACCGCACCTACAGGCCATACTCTACGATTTCTTCAATTCCCAACAGTGATGGAGAAGGCGCTTGCAAAGATTTCTCAGCTATCTACGCAGTTTGGACCTATGCTTAATTCAGTCATTGGCGCGAGAGGTGGACTGCCTGGCGGACAGAACCTGGACGAGGTTATCGCGAAGATGGAGACGCTGAGGGAGACCATTGGAGAGGTCAACACGCAGTTCAAGAATCCAGACATGACCACCTTCGTATGCGTCTGTATTCCAGAGTTCTTGTCGTTATACGAGACGGAGCGCATGATCCAGGAGCTTTCGTCTTACGAAATCGATACCCACGCCATAGTGGTAAATCAGCTGCTGTTCCCGAAAAAGAACAATCCCTGCGAACAATGCAATTCAAGGAGAAAAATGCAGAAGAAATATCTGGAGCAGATCGAGGAGCTTTATGATGAATTCAATGTCGTCAAAATGCCATTGCTGGTAGAGGAGGTTAGGGGAAAGGAGAAGTTGGAGAGGTGAGGACCTTTGGCATCCAGACATGTTGTGACACAACTAACAAATCGTTGCACCGCAGTTTCAGCGAGATGCTCGTCAAGCCATATGAGCCGCCAGAGTAAGCTGTGCAGTATGGTCAACACAGGAATGCTGAAGCGGGCGTCAAGTTCCGCACTTCCATTGGGCTTCCAGCAAGTATGAGTGTTTTCAGTCAAAGCGCCGACCTCGTTGATAGAGAAAATTCACCAAAGAGTGTGACCTTCAGATTGACACTTTTTACCGTCGTCGGTTTCCGGCTTCTCCATGGGTTGCCAGTTCTAGAAGCTATAGCCTTTGCAGGCAAGCTGATAGCAGTCATCTTTTTTTTCCAATACTTCTATTCATGTCCTACCTTAGCTTGCATCGTGAAAGAGCGCTACGCTGTACGAGTACCGTCTTACTAATCACCGAATTTAGGTCTCGGTTGATGACTGCTGAAATGCGTGGCTGAGAAGGGACCTATGCACCACTATGAAGCAGCAGTAAGCTTTGCCGGTCATATTATAACCTCACATGGCCTCGTCTCCGTGGTTCTATCTATATCGATATTCTATAATTTGGCGTCTTACCTCATTATAATTGACCACATTCTTGCTTTTCTTTGTTCACCAAACCACTCTTCTACACGGCTCGATCCTTTTATCATTTGGCGTCTTACAGACTGTGTGTGTACATTATTGACCACATTCTTGCTTTTCTCTATTATTCCCGAATCACTCTTCTACAAGGCTCGGCTCTTCCAAGGCGCTTCGAGACCCATCAGACCAGACTCTCTACATCTAAAACCAAATCCAATTGCAATGGCAGGACTCCTAGGCGGGCTCATCGCGCCCATCATGGGCCCCGTCGTCTCCGGCCTCTTCGGTAGCATCGCAGGCCCACAACTCGCACCAGCACCAGCTCCAGCAGCAGCACCCGCCCCGGCTCCCGCTCCAGCGCCCGCTACTGCTCCCACTCCCGATCCAGCACCCCAGGAAGACCCAAACGGCCAGGGGCAAGATCAAGGAGGGTTTGATCTCGGAGGGCAAAGCTTGGTAAAAATTGCCTTCGGCAAGTGGTTTGGGAAACGCGTATTGCTAACAAATGGGGATTAGAACTTGAATATCGGCGGTAAGAAGCCAAAGGCACCTTTCCAGTGGGGAGGGAAACGGTAAAGAAAAGTTGGTGGTTTGGGTAAAATGGGCAATGGGGCATGGTTGAAGGGTTCATGATACTTTATTGGATCGATTTTTTGCATTTATCCGCTATATCTATATGTTGCTGGTGTCGGAATGACTTCTTCTCCATCTCTGCAAGTTCCACAAGAGCTTCCCACACGACGATGAATGCCTCGCCGCACGCCCTCCCTAATCATCGTTCTCGACGGCGTGCGCAGAACGTGGAGAGGGCGATAAGCTTCCCCGCCAAACGGACACACGTGCATAAGCGAGCACTAGCGCTTACTGAGCCCTAACAAGCGAGGGCTGTTGGTTCTTTTGCTTATTAAGGGCCCCACCAGCCACCAACGTCGCTTCGTGCTTCGACTTTCCTTTTGGAGCATGTGCTGCGTATGGCGGAGGTTTGCTTGGGCCGGGGGTCTGGGACGATGGGCGGTTCTGGAAGGGCGCCCCGTGCCTGGGGTCTTTTACGATGCGGGCCGATTTGGTACGCGGTCGAGTCGTCGAGGGGGTGTGGGTGAGAGGTGGAAGATTGGTGATGCCGGCTGCGGAGTGTGGGCTGCGAGGCTTGAGCGTGGGTTTAGGGGGGGAGATGCCTGCGTATCAAGGCAGGTCAAGGAGGATAAGAAGCACGATACCATTCCATTGCCAACGCTATCTATCTACACGCGCACTTTTTCCCTCCCCGCGCATCCCAGACCCGCGCAAATACATCGCGACGACCACCCCCAGCAGCAACAAATGCGCCGCAAACAGCAGCGTCAGCAGCAGCACCGTCGCCACGCTCATGCACACGACCGCCACCCCCCACCCCAGCACGACTTGTCGGGCGGTCCATCCGTCGAAGGAGAGCAGGATGCCCAGGCGCAGGCGGAGCAGGCGGGGTAGGCCGAGGACTCGGGGGAGTCACTCCTCGCCGTCGGGGTGGGGTGCGTCGGGGGCCAGGCCGTGCTGGTTGGAGAGGGCGCCGAGGGCGTAGGTGCCGAGGTGGATGAAGGACTCCATGTGCTCGGGGGTGAATCCGGCGGCGGCTGTTATCCGGTGTCAGTGGCTGCGTTTGACGAACGGTTGTTGGGGGAAGTACTCACCAACTTTGCCCTGGTGGTACATGGCGTTGTGGTGGTTTTTGTCGTATTTCCTGCCAGTCTTGCTGATGGGCTTGTGGGCCATTTCCTTTCCGTCCTTGCCCTCTTCCTCCTCCTTTTTCTTGAGCTCTCCGGGTTTGCCGGCTTCATGTTTGCCGGCTTCATGTTTGCCGGCTTCAGGTTTGCCGGCTTCAGGTTTGCCGGCTTCAGGTTTGCCGGCTTCAGGCCCGCGCTTGGTCATGGCGCCTTGTTGGCCGGGCTGGCCGGGGCGTTTGTTGGGAGGTTGGCGGGTTTGCTGACCTTGCTGGCCGAAACCCTGCTGGCCTTGCTGGCCGAAACCTTGCTGGCCCTGCTGGCTTGGGTCTTGCGGGTCTTGCTGGTCTTGCTGGTCCTGTCCATAGCCGTTCTGGTCTTGTTGACCGTATGGATCTTCGCCTTGCTGTTGCTGCTCATAGCCTTGGTCGTCTTGCTGGGGGTAGCCCTGGCCTTGAACCTGCTGGCTGTAATCATCTTGGCCGCCCTGTTGACCGTACTGCTGCTGCTGACCGTATTGAGACATTCTTTTGGAAAGTTGAGATTGGATGATCAAGTGACGAGCTAAAGAATTCCTTGAGGTAGATCTTCTGTGAGAATTTGTTCGTGGAAGTGGTGGTGAGAGAAGGGCTGGAGAATCCGTGGTGAGTGAGACTGAGAGTCAGTGAAGATGTGAGATGGGAAGTTCCCAGAGGCGGTCCAGATGGTCGTCTTTAAATGATTCTGGAAATACCAATCCCATCAAGATTTAGATCATGCTATCCCAAGATAGCGCACCTCGGTCTGAGGCTGACTACGCGCTCTAGACAGACGCGCCTCCATGGTCTATGACTGCATATGCACTTGACTAGGAGACCGCCGATGAGGCTCTTCGAGCCGATGTCAGCACTATGGACGCAGCAGCTAAAATCAGCTTGTATTTTGGGGAATGGCTTAGTCACGACGATATACATTCAGGTAGCAGAACACGGGAACTCAGATGGCAAGAAGATCATCTCAGATGCTGAAATAGCTGAAGAGGCCGGCTTGCCGCTCGCATATGCGACTAGCGGTAAGCGAGAAAGAGAGTTTTGGGGTATGTAAGCTGACTCTGCACGACCTAGGAGTTGGTACATTAATCTTTCTTGTCACCGCCACACACCAACGTGTAGTTCGTAGGTTCTAAAATAAATCAGCAAAGCCTTGTTATAGACTAGCCATTACACAGTAGTAGTAAGCCGTGACCTCTATGCGACAACTTCTATCCAGGTCGAGATCCAGACTTACACACAATCTTCCTGGATTTCGATGGATATTCAAGCACGTCAGAAGTTCATAGGAAGCGTACACCAAGACGCGGACTTCCATGGATCATTCAACTCCAGTCGAACCCCGGACTAAGGAGCCTTTCGAGATGGATGACCAGAGCTTCGTCGGTAGTGACACTTATCCAGCCGACTTCGACGCTGGATCACAATTCGAATCTCCTGAAATGTCAGCGTCTGGGCAAGGGCACTCGACCAAAAGCTCAAACACAATGGAACTAGAACGTCACCTGTCTGCAAGCTCAATTTCGAGGGATGTCCGCGCAAGTAGCGTTTCAAACAAGCGTTATGACGAAGATGGCAGGCTAGATTTGACAAGTTCGACGTGGACGCAGCCCGGGGGTCATTCCTTTGAGACTGATCACACTGTGTTGACTTCAGATCGTGTCCACGACTCTCGTGAGCAAATGGAATCCACACCTTTAATACCCGGTCATTCCCCGGGTCAATCCTTCGGCGACGATGGCAATTTCAGCAATTTAGAGGAATCACAGCCCCGAAACATGATTCGGACACCCTCCTTAGGCCCGAGCTTGATGGACCCACAAACGACTCGTGGTTCAGACCGTCGTAGTGGAAACAGCGAGCCACAGGAACCGGAAAACCTCATGCCAGCCGCAAATCTCAACCAGAAATATGACGATCTTCGCCCGAGCAGCACCTTAGACCAGCGTCGTGGTTCTAGCGAGCGACCAGACCCAGCTCATCTAATGTCAATGTCCGGACTCGAGCGTCGTGGAAGGAGTCCAAGCCCGAGACCTAAGATCAGCGCCGAAACAAAAGCTCGATGGGCGATGTTGAAACAATTGGCAGGCGTTTCTCAGCCGCATGATGTGGAAGAGGAAGACCGTAACGCACGTCTAGACGAAGAGACGCACACCACGGAAATCGAGAGTCGGATCAGAGAAGAACCTAGCGTACGTGAATCATCGCAGACCAACGACCATACCGATGATGCAAGCATCGAACGGTATCTGCAAAAGCTGCAGAGAGATCCTCATATTGACAGTAGAGGTCTTCGAGAGGGTCTCTCTCGAATGCATTCACACAAGAGTTCGAACGGTCAACAGGATCAAAATCTGCCTCATGACAATCGCTTTGAGAACAATGCGCACTCAAACCATCGAAGACTAAGTGAGGACACTCGTATGAATGGAGTAGGAAACGAAATGCGTAGAGGGGTCCAGGATGCGGGGAACACACTCTACAGGGGTGAAGGTGGTGCTGAGCAGGCTTTGAGGGGCCGCGAAGCAGGTCTGAAAAGAGATGAACATGCTTTTGGAGCGAGCATTGAGAGAGTCGGTCGCAATGCGGAAGGCGAACTTCGGTCAGCTAGCCGTGATGCCCGAGCCCACCTCCAGAAAGATAAGCAAGGGTTTGAGCAAGATGTTCGAAGAGACACTGGCATAGCAGATGCGAATATGCACAAGTTAGGCAGCCGGGAAGGAAAAGAGCTTCGAAGAGGAGAACATGGTCTCGAAGCTGGCCTTCAAGGAGCGGCTCATGCTGCGCAAAGTTTATTGCCCCAGACGGATATCAGACAGGACCTTCGAAGAAGCGAGCACAATCTGATGGGAGATATCCTCAGGGCCGAGAACTCAGTCTCACGTACTGGGCTGGGCCAGGAGATTCGAAGAGGCGAGCATGATCTGATGGGAGAGGTTCATAAGCTCGAGCACGAGTTCCCTCATACTGGGTTGAGGCAAGAGATCCGGAGAGGCGAGGCTAACCTGGTAGGGGATATTCACAAAGTCGAGAACGAAATGGCCAATACTGGGCTTGGCCAAGAGGTTCGAAAAGGCGAGCATGACCTGATGGGAGAGCTTCATAAGCTCGAGCACGAGTTCCCCCATACTGGGTTGAGGCAAGAGATCCGGAAAGGCGAGGCTGACCTGGTAGGGGATATTCACAAAGTCGAGAACGAAATGGCCAATACTGGACTTGGCCAAGAGGCCCGAAAAGGCGAACACCATCTACTCGACGGGTTCCAGAAGCTCGAACATCGGTTGCCTCACCTTGGGTTGGGTCAAGACCTCCGCAAGGGAGAGCATGACCTGAAACAGGGTCTGCAGGAAGCAGCTAATAATCTGCACAGAGACGAACAAGCCTTGGGCAGAAAAGCTGAAGCAGCAGGCCGATCTGTCACTCATGGGGCGGAACACATAGGGAGATTCGCCGTCGATGGTGCTGCAATAGCCGGAGGACTTGGAATGATGGCACTTGACCATGCAGGATCCAACGGCCAACGAATGTCAAGCAATACTCATCAACAGGGTGCAGGAGGACCTCACCTACCAGACGCGCCAGGTTCGCATCCAGCTCCAAATGTTCGGAGACTCAACCAACCTCGTGCGGACAATCAGAGTCGGCCCTCAATAATCGAGCCTCCGCATTATCCTCCAACACCCCAGATGTCTCAGCCTGGTCATGATCGCGCGCCATCTGGCAGTCAGCAGCCCCACCTGTCTCCCCACCCGTCTCCTGTAAGGGCTCCCTCTCCTGGCCCTGCAATGAATAAGAGTCCTCCAGGGAGAATGCCAAGTCTGAGTCCGGGGAACAATCAGAGCAGCCAAACGCCAGTTCGAAAGCCTGTGTTGCCTCCACGAGCACCAGGGTCTTCACAGCAGAGGTCTCCAATTGCAGTACCGCCGCAATCTCAACCTCAACGCCCTCAAGGAGCTCCACAGCACCTTCCTCAACCTCAACATTCTCAAGGAGCCCCACAGCACCCTCCTCAGCCTCAGCATCCTCAAGGCGCTCAGTCACATCCCCAGACCACAATGCCTCAGCAACCTCGCTCTCAACACCCACAAGGAGCCCCACAGCATCCGCAAACTGCAATCCTTCAACCTCAGCATTCCCTTGGCGCTCCGCAACACCCTCCGCACGCAATGCCTCAACATCCCCAAGTTCCACACCCGCAGGGAGGCCCACAGCAAAGGCAGCCCCCAAATGCCATGCCTCAACATCCTCTGCCTCCACAACCACAAGTAGCACCGAGTCAGAGATCTCAAAGCCCTATACCCCCCAACGTACAACCTCCTCGGGGACCCCCTGAGAAAAGGCCTCAAAGCCCCATGCCTACACACACACAATCCCCTCCCCCACAAGGAGCTTTACATCAAAGGCAAGTTGTAGGTGCCATGCTTCAACGTGCTCCGCCTCCACAACCACAAGGAGCGCCGAATCAGAGATCTCAAAGCCCCATGCCTCCACACACGCAACCTTCACACACTCAGGGACCTCCTCAGCAGAGACCTCAAAGCCCCATGCCCCCACATACGCAACCTCCACACACGCAACCTCCACACACTCAGGGACCTCCTCAGCAGAGATCTCAAGGCCCCATGCCTCCACACACTCAGGGACCTCCTCAGCAGAGATCTCAAAGCCCCATGCCCCCACATACGCAACCACACACCCAACCTCCACACACTCAGGGACCTCCTCAGCAGAGACCTCAAAGCCCCATGCCTCCACACACGCAACCTTCACACACTCAGGGACCTCCTCAGCAGAGATCTCAAAGCCCCATGCTCCCACATACGCAACCACACACGCAACCTCCACACACTCAGGGACCTCCTCAGCAGAGACCTCAAGGCCCCATGCCTCTCCACCCACAAATTTCGCATCCACAAGGAGTTCCACAGCTGGAACATGCCAATACCATCCCGCAG
The DNA here is from genome assembly GCA_963556305.1 of Platismatia glauca. NCBI lineage: Eukaryota > Fungi > Ascomycota > Lecanoromycetes > Lecanorales > Parmeliaceae > Platismatia > Platismatia glauca. The sequence goes on along the minus strand of OY745764.1, from coordinate 883,266 downwards.
CCTCAACCTCAACGATCGCAAGGGACCCTACAGCAGAGACTTTCCAACAACCAAATGAAAGGGGAAGCGCAGGGACCAGAGGCAATACCCAACATGAAGGTGCAACAAGCCAGGCAAGCGATGCCAGATGCTGCCGCAGAACCTCACCCAATACAGGCTCAGCCAATATCTACTCAAAGACCCAAATCCGAGGGCAAGATGGACGAGGAAGAACCGAGAGCATCAATAATGCAAGAAAGGCGAAGAAGAGCAGCAGAGGCTCGGCGCCGCTTCGCAGAACGTCAAGAGCAGCAGATAGGGAATAAGTGTAAACACGAAGATCACGAAGCAGAATCCTGTCCTCATCAGACCGAACGTCATTCAACGACAGAGCACCCAGGAGAGCCCCATGCTATCAGTGGTCCACAAAGCATGCTGAACATGTTCAAAGCTCGCGCTGACGCAGCTATCGAAGCGTCGGGTGACCGCCCAAGCTTCACTGACCGTAAGTCCCATCCCGTACTGAGGGGTTCATTTTCAGCGAGTTGACTGGCTGACTTCTAGGTCTTCTGATAGAAATGGTACAACTGCTATGCAATATGGCCCAAGATGCGATGCCAGAGATTGAGCGAAGATTGGCCCAGAATCAGAGGCATGATGGCTCCTGAACTGGTGTGTGAGAGGTTTTTGGAGAGAACTGAGACTCGGATCAAAAGGAAATGATTGAACTGGTTGATTGTTTCATACGAATAGCTGCAAAGATTTTCTATGGGAGCAAGATTGAGCGCTTGCCCCAAAAAACGGGGGAGAATGTGGAATGCTCCATGTACGAAACACCAGAAGATTTGAGGCCTCGATTCATCAAGATGTTGGCCAGGCGATGTGATTTAAATGATCACATATGCCGCATGATGATGTTAATCAATGAGCACCTCTAAGAAAGTTAGATGTCAAGCGTGAAGCAGGTGGGCGAGGGGTAGAGGGCAGGCACTCCATACTCGTAGGAGACTGTTGTATGACGTTGGCCGACCGAATGAGCCTGGCTTTAGCTTGCAAAGACTTCAACGCCGGGAAGCACGTACATCCTTCAAGTTGACCGGATCCCCCAACAACTCAAGTGCTCGGTGACGAAGACATGTATTAAACTTCTTCATCTCTCACTTTTGAATGAATCACCGATCAAGCCAATTATTTAGCTGATCTGACCAATTAGATCCTGATTCCGAGTGGAATCGCATGCAAAAATCCTTCTTTTTACTGTTAGGTGTAAAGACACAACTCCCTGCAAAAGCAAAGAGTTCAAGGTGTGAATACTGAAGCTTTCTTGACCTCATGAAAGCCGGGTTGGCTGTGCCACCCTGCAGTGTTCTTTCTAAGGTACCTTCAGATGATGCGGTCAACAATGCGTTAATTGTAGATCTCCAGCTTATTTAGCTGTTCATCAAATGCGGACACACATCTTTGAGACTCTTCCATTGCACTTCTGTGGTTACAATCTGCGGTGTCTATCAGGCTCGGGAGTCTTTCTTTCCAGACAAGTTCTCCACGGCATCATTCTATCAGAGGTGACAGAATACGTCTTTGGTGAACGTGGTACTCCCAGCTCTTGAGGTATCAACGTTCCAAATTTTGGTCGCGATGATAAGTCTACGCGATGATAAGTCTCAATCACTCGCCCCTGGCGAAATTGATTGCCGATTTTTGGGTGGTGATAGGGTTGAAATCGGCAATCAATTTCGCCAGGGGCAGTGATTGACGGAACATGCGACGCACCGTGTTGAAGCTTGAGAGGGAAAGCTTGAATTTTTGCGTTGTGAGGCTGACTTTCATGAGATTGAAAGTATTCACGACAAGCGCATCCCACTGCGAACAAGCGACAGAAGAGAAAAGGCGACAGCATAAAAAACCCTTATTCATCCGTCATTATTGGTTCTTTCCATCATCATTCATGGCCACCATCAGAGCACCCAAGATGTCCACATGGAACCGATGTCTATACAGTCGAACCTGTCCATAGCTGAATTCGACATAACGGAATCCTTGACATTACGGAACGATGGTTCGGATTTTATTTAAAACCCATACAAATTACGGAATACCTTGCCATAAGCTTATACGGAATTATTTTCAGAGCCATAACGGAAAATACATACATAAAATGTGTATAATCTACGCATAAGGAGTACATAAAGTGGGCATAATGTATAATCTATGTATTTTATACCTTTGTCAGCCCAAACAAACGGAAATTTTCCCCTGCTCGAGCCTAGCTTCAGCTAGCGTCGTTTCGATACAACGGAATCCTCGTTATAACGGAATGGACTTGCTGATTTTCCCGTTCCGCTATGGGCAAGTTCGACTGTACACAATTCTTCTACTAGTTTCGCAGGCATTGTCATACGCCTTACCTCCACCAACCTCCTTATTCGAAACGCATAATTTTTCATTCCCTCTAAACCAAGAGCTGACAAACATCTCTTACGGCAATTACCAGAACCTTTCTCATACCAAACAGACGGCATGAACATCACCCTGTACGGCTTCGAACCAATTGCGCGTGGGAATTTTTGGGGCGGCATCTATGCCCTCACAGCTGCGAAGGCCGACGCGCAAGATATGATGTCGCCGAAAGGAAGGACCATGGGTTCAGAGGCACGCTCGTGGCTGGAAGGGGATACTTACTTCCTGCTCATTCCTACCGAAGCACTTCTTCCAATCCTTTGGTTGCATGCATTGCAAAAGCTCGTGGACGGGTGGTTTGATATACTGCGTATGGTTTGGGCTTTCTCGTTTAGCATTGTGGATGAGGTTTCTGGGAGGGAGATTGGGTCTGGGAAGATGAAGGTTATTTCGCAAATCCCTATTCCTACGGTGGCAAGACGACGTCTCGTGTGAGAATTGCACAACCTGCTGTAGCGAAATCGTAGCGCTTCAAGGCACCATTCTGATCTTTGAGGGTCTTTGGTTCGTAGGTGGTGCTGTCCCTCTTGCTGTCCTCGGTCCGGGGTGCTCCCTGCTTGTAGCCTTTGGCGATAGCTTCCTCCCATAGATCTTCCGGCTGCACTTCGTATCGGCCCATATCCGTAAGCAGCCAGACAGAAGGGGTGAGCGTGGTAGATAAAGGTACAAGTCGCAATCTTCGTATGAAAAGAACAAAAAGTGAAGACGGAAGATGGGGGGGTCCCCTTTATGCTCCTCCCGGCGGCCATTTCTGAAGGCCATTCAAATCGGGCTGTGCAAGAGAGCGAGCAGCTCTGTGTTCGGGGTGGGGTTTACGAGAGCACAGGGTGATGAGGAGAGTAAGCTGGGTGATGCATCACCAGGATCGCGTGCGCATCACCCCTGCTATGGCGGACCCTGCTCACCCAGCGCGCTTGCTAAAGCGGCAGCGTCTGGGCGAGCGTCGAGTGAGCGAGGGGCAGATTTTTGTCGCCTTCACCTGCCAAGTCCGCTTGGTCGACCCCATTTCCGTCGACTTTGCAACTCGCTGCCACTGTCACGAATAGCCCAAAGCTAGCGCTCTTGAGCCATGGGCGAACACAATCTTGATAGTGGCCCTCCACCATGGATGTCGATTACCGGTCAGCCGCTTGACCTAAAATTCGAGGACTCTGGCTTTAAAGGTAAAGTACGAAGCTGCAAATGCCCTGATGAGCTTGTCTGACCCACGGGCAGGGCAATGCATCTCCATCAGCTCATATGAAAAGCTCAATCAGCTCGGCGAAGGCAGTAAGAAAGGCAAACTATGTACCATTTCCACAGCAGCTCTGACCAGATCTAGCTTACGGTGTCGTCTACCGGGCTCAAGACCGCCAAACTTCTCGAGTGGTTGCCTTAAAACAAGTACGAATACCAGCAGAAGAGCGGCAGAACGGCGTCCCAATCACCGCGCTCCGCGAAATCTCAATTCTACGGTCCTTGAAGCACAACAATATCATCAACGTGGTCGATGTGGCAGTCGGGGCGCATACAATGGATGAGGTCTACATGGTCATGGAGTATGCAGAACAGGTTGGTAATCCGGTGCCGAGGTGAAGATCTAAGGCATTCCAAGAGCATTGGCGCACCTAGCTGGCTTATTTTCCTTCGTCTGGAAAGGCGGAGGAATCGCCAGTTCCTGAGAGGCTAGGATCTTGCAAACATGCTTGATGAGCTGAACGTCAAGTTCACCATGAGTCAAGGTATTTGATTTGAGAAAGACTATCGGTTGGTTACCGCGCTGATGGATTCACATAGTCAAGTGCCTCTTCCGGCAGCTTCTTGAGGGCATCGATTATCTGCATAGAAACGACATCATTCACCGGTATACTTGGAAAATGCGAATCTGAAGCTTCTTCTTCTAACTTTGTATAGGGATGTGAAGATGCAGAATATACTATTAACAGCAAAAGGTGTACTCAAGCTTGGTACGTCCGGGGATCAAGTCATCGATCGAAAAGCGTACTGACTCTTAGCAAAAAGCTGATTTCGGCATGGCTCGTGCGTATTCCCCACGACCTTTGACACCCGGTGTGAGTTATCTGGTCCGAGCCACGTCTTCCTGATCCATACTGCATTTTGAGTCACGAGACCTGTCGCCGAAGTTCAAGGCCTATGGACCTGTTTTGTGACTCCAATGTAATCCCAAAAGAGACATTCTAACTTTAAATCTTTTAGGTGGTCACCATCTGGTACCGTTCACCGGAGATCTTACTCGGTACGAAATACTACAATCCATCCCTTGACCTATGGTCTGCTGGGCTTGTGCTCGCGGAGTTGCTTCAAAGCGCACCATGTCTTACAGGAGAGACGCCGCTAGAGCAATTATCCTTGATCATCAAACTTCTTGGCTCACCAACTTCGGATGATCTAGTAGCACTGTCTGCTATGGGATGTCCTGAGCTCATCCGTTGGCGCAGAGAAGGACTGTCTTCTGGCAGAGCAGACAATCTGGATCGGAGGTTCCTGGCAAACACCTCGCCTGAAACCGTCACCTTCCTGAGAGGTCTTCTGAAATGGAACCCTCATACTCGGTGGACAGCTGGCGAGGCCTTGGGAACAGGAAAAAGCCGTTTTGCTGCAACGGCAGAGCAGTGGTGGAAAGAGAGCCCACGCGCCATCGACAAGGATCTACTCCCTACATTCCCCGAAGTCCGCAATGCGGAGAAAGTCCAGACTATGGCGAACCGTGGTAGAGCGGGTGTGGGAATTGCAGGGCGGGCAGGGGAACGTACTAATCCAGGCGGCGGAGAATATATTTTTGACTTTGGCGAGGAAAGCGGGTTGCGGAGACCTGCAAAAAGACCTCGGGCAGGATGATGTCAGATGACTACCTTACCTTTTAGAATCCTGCTCTTCACCGCTCTGCATCTGCCACCCCGTGACCGGACATGATCGATGATGGCAATCATTTGTAGATAAGCATGACACTTCGCCACATATCATCTGATACACTACCTGATTATCCTGATATGCATCCTTATCGAAACCTCCCTGGCGCCCGCAGGCCGGCAACTCTAGAAGCGAATCCAATAAGCTAATGAGCCAATCAGGCCCTTCGAGTAGCACGGCGTCACCTGCCACTGCCACTGGGCTACCTTAGGTACCTTAGTGGTCGCAGCTGGTAAAGTGAATCAGCGCAATCCTTTTCCCACCAATCACACTGCTGCCTTGATCCACAGACCAGACATTCCCACTGTCTGTCAATGAAATTCCCCGGGGACCGTTTGCGCATTGGCCCTCTTTTGCATAGCCGGCGGTCACTGAACCCCTCCAAATTCGATGATCATTGGCCTTGGCAAGCGGCACAACCTCCGTCACATCTGCCTCAGCGGTCATCCTCCACCTCCAACGTCCGCATCCCACTTTGTGGGATTCTGCTGAGGGACACGACGGGGGAGGAGTCCTTAGGCATCTAGAGTAATTCTTACATTTCTTCAAATAACATCACCACACCATCAATCGAGAACATCCACTTGGCGTGGTAGTCTAAGGGAGTTTTCGAAGGGCGGCGTTTGCGTTTCGGTGTACAAGCCTCGATACCTCAGACAACATGACGAGACGCCTGGTCTATGGTGGTGCCTTGATAGCCTTCCTTGCTGGTAAAGATCTATGATACCATCATGCGAGGCGAGACTCACATACTGAATTCTTGACAGCCGTCGCATTAACCCTAACCAGCATAATAATACCAAGATGGATAAGTTGGGATAGCGAAACGGTACGCCGTCTGCCATCTTCCTCCTTTCAAAGCCCTCTCACTGATGTCTTCCCTCAGCCCAGCGGCGAAAGGATTCACTACACCTACGGTCTCCACCGCCGGTGTTCCTCTCTCACAAATACCTGTGAATACTTCCCCCACCAAGAGGACTGCCATGGCGACCGATATTTCTGTTCCATGTGGCGCTCTGTTGGCTTTCTTGTATCATTCGCAGTCGTCCTAGAGGGGATGACGCTGATCACGTATATTGTCATTCTTGTTGGAGGCAAGCAAAAAAGAGAATCGGGGTGGAAGATATTGGCTGGACTGCATTTTCTCTGCGGGGCGGTGGAGTGTGCTGGGATGGCAATAATAGTGAGTTTCTCGCTCAAGGCTTCGAGCTAGTGGGTCTCTAGGGACACTGAACCGATCTGCTAACATGGGGCGACAGGCCTACCTTTACGACAACGATGACCGCTTCTTCCCTGGGTGGAAGCTCGACTTATCGTGGATCTTCTGCACAATCAGCTGGAGTGTCATGATGCTCCTAGCAGCTGGCATAACCGCAACGGCGCTGTTACTACCATCAGAAGGAGGCTACGAGCTAATACCGGGAGAGGACTGGGGCCGAGTCGGGGAACAAGATGACTGAAACAAATTCACAGAAGATGAGATCCACAGCAGGACAAGGAGAGGATGAACATGCGCGCAAATATTGAATGGTAGAGAGCTGAGGAGTGGGATAGTTGTCACTTTCGTGCTGGTCTAGCTATTTAGCGGATGAGCTTTGAGCATTTACAAGCTACGGCTTAGAGAAGTGGATGGCGTTTGAGCTCAAAGCTCGGGGCTCACCTCTTTCAGCGGTCCCTCGTTACAAGCAAGCTGCCCGGAAAGGTGGTAACCTCGGGCGTCGTCCTGCCGACATCTGCACGGAGTCACGGGGGTAAACCGTCAGTTCTAGCGGAGCGATTTGTCTACACCAGAGGCTTTCTGTTATGCTGTTGTTGCCAACCATTGGCGAATATGTACCACTATAATTACCACTTCTTATTGGAAGCAAACCTAGCTACGTCTTGAATTCGCAGGCGCAACACAGGCGAGGGGTCCTCGAGCAGGCTTCATACCATTCAATGTAGAGAGCAGCCGAGTAGACAGGGTAGGTAAGTAGTCGTGCCATTTCGTGGGATCGAGTAGACTCGGTGGACGCCATAGAATATTATCTAAAATAGGAACATTTCTATTCCGAGCCGGCGAGTTTGGCCGAGTGGTCTAAGGCGGTAGATTTAAGCTCTACTATCGAAAGATGCGTGAGTTCGAACGTCAGTATATCACACGTATGGAATAAATAGAGTGAGCATTTCAGCTGACGTCCAGTAGCTCACAGCTCGCATTGGATCCTTTTTTTTTCCCGCGCTTGGGAGCCCCAGATTAGGGGGTTGTAGTAGCGGATCCTGGATATATGGGGATTAAGGTGTGGGACTGACCATAGATGCGGGCAATGTGTCAATACGAGGAATGTTGTCAAGTTTACCTCATGACGCTCATTACTCATATAGCCTCGTAAGCCCCTTTTCGGGAGGCTGCAGCCAATTCCTACCGTCGTAGTCGTTCTCGCCTTCGATGACGTGGAACGTGTAAATAAATCTACTCTTGCCACTCAGATTCCTCTCGCTCTTATGTAGTAGGTTCCCATGTATGAGTACCAGTGTCCCTGCCTTGACCTCGCCCAGCTCATATCCCTCCTCCTCCTCCTTCCCCAACTCCCGGATCTCCACATTCTCCGGGAACTTCGCCCCCGCCACGTCCTCAAATCCCGTCCCCCCTTCCTCCTTCCTCACGAATCTGCTCTTCACAGGCGCCCTCCTGTGCGAGCCTTTGGCAAAGCTCAGACACCCATTGTCGATCGTGGCATCCTCAAGTGCAATCCAGAATCCCACCGCGCTGGGTGGGTTTGTGTATAGAAACGTGCTATCCTGATGCGGCGGTACCCGTCCTCCAATCTCAGGTTGTTTGCAAATGATCATACTTTGGAGCACTCTTGGGTCTCTAAACCCCATTGCTTTGGCTATCTCCCTATGCAGGGGTGTGAACGTGGCTTTTCGAAATGGCGGCGACAATTCGTGGAGGTAGTGTCCTATCTTGTTTATAGCGCGGTGTTTTGGCTTCGTCAATTCTCCGGTGGGGGAGAATGCGTCTTCTTCGAAGAAGAAGCGTACTTTGTTGCCGCTGGTGAGGAAGTAGTCGTCGCCGACATGCGAGTCCTTTTCTCCGGTTGAGAATTTAGTCATGGGATGGTCGGTAAGGGAGAAAGAGGAGAGCATATGGTTTGTTTCGGAAAGAAGGGAAGAGACGGTGGCGGGTGAAAGGGCGTTGGGGATGAGTAGATAACCATTGGTTGTGTAAGAAGCGAGCTGCTCGGCGGTGAGCTTTGTCGTTATGGTTGGGCTTTCCAACGGAGGGGACACGCGTGATGGAGCCATTTGGAGACTTAGTGATGTTATCGTCGACGGAGTTGCAGGATCGAAGCCTAAGGTACTTTATGTTCGCCAGATGATGCCACCACCTGAGTGACCTGACAGCGGGAAGGCTCCGCTCTGCATCGGCCTCGGCTTCGAAGCGGGCGGGGAAGCAATATTTACTGTTGGTCGTCACCTTTTTTTTTGGAGAGATTGTTACCAGCATCATGGTCACATCCACCCCTACCTTCCCTACAGGTGCACGCCTAAGAGACAAAGTATGCATCGTCACGGGCTCGTCTTCTGGCCTTGGTTGCGCAGTCGCCCTAGCTTTTGCAGCCCAGGGCTCCCACCTCGTCGTTTGCGCAGACTTGAAGTCTACACCAAAGTCAGACTTCATGGCCGAAGAAGCTGGGACGCCTACAGAAGAAGTGATATGTCGCCGGCATGGAGGTGACAAAGGGATTTTCGTGAAGACGGACGTCACAGTTGGTACAGAGGTGTAGGCCTTGGTTCAGGCGGCCGGGAAAGCGGGAGGAAGATTAGATGTGTTAGTATACTTTCGCACGTTCGAAAGCTCTGTGTCAATTATCTGAGATTCTAAAATGGCTCATCAGAGTCTTCTAAGGATATAGCATGGTCAACAACGCCGGTATAGGAGGCACCGAGAATCACGGCATAGTGCACGAGATGACAGAAGAGACGTGGGACAACGTCATGAGTATCAACAGCCGCAGCGTCTTTCTTGGATGCAAATATGCTTGCGCCCAATTTATGAAGCAGGAGCCCCATTTGAGCGGCCACAGAGGCTGGATCATTAACACCTCGAGCATCATGGGGCTAGTAGGACAAGCGGTTTATGGAGGTATACTTGAACCTGATGTTGCTCAAACCTCTACTAAACGTTCTTCTTGTAGCCGCCTACTGCGCGTCAAAAGGAGCGGTAACCCTTCTGACGAAGCAGATCGCTGTGGAGTACGCAAAGCACAAGATTCATTGCAATTGCATATGTCCAGGACGTGAGTTCTCTTTCTATCGCTCCCGTACTTTCGTTGCCCCTGGCAATTACGCCATCATCACACCAGGCCTCATTCAAATTACTGACAAGTCATCATGTTCCCCATCCACAGATCTTCGCACACCAATGACCCAAGATCAATACCAAGATCGAGAAATGAGAACGGCCATCTCGAGCCTCACGCCGTGGGGCGACGAGTGGGGCGCCGCAGAGGACGTTGCGAAAGGTTACGTGTATCTCGCCAGTGACGATGCTGCCTATGTAACTGGAGTGGCACTGCCGATCGATGGTGGGTATTGTGCACAATGATACCTAGGAAGAATGAGAGCTTCAAGTCGCAAGTCCGGTGGGAGTACTCATGGTCGTGTACCTATTGCATGGGAAACGGATCCCCGTACTCACCGTCGCCAGAAAGCGGAACGGATCCCCACCCGAAGCCGTCTGCGCTAATGAAGCCTTGGAAAAGGGTTCAAAAGGCAGAGAATGGACACCTCGAGAACGGTTACGAAGGAGGATATCCTGCCGCTGCAGAGCCCCAAGTATCAAAGCTGATACGGAATATTGTCCCTCAGCTATTTTAGAGGAATCTCTGCAGTCAAGCCGTATTTGCGATTGCAAGGTACGGCTTCCCTAAAGACACTACTTATTCGAGGACACTAGGCAAAGTTGAGAGGCCAAAAACTCGGTACCGAAGTGAACGAGCGGTGGGAGTTTGCCACTTCCGAGGCTTGGTCGTTTTATATAACGAGCACTAGACTGCCCAAGGTCACCTCTCCTAAGATACCGTCTGCCACACCTGAGGTTCTTTATAAACTTTGGATGGCTCAGAGAGATCACATTCTGCAAGCTGTTATTCGATCAACTCCAAGAATTGCGCCGGAATCTGTGCAACGTGAGCGGCTTAAGATCATCCTTCCATAACGAAGATGATGATCGTGGAGGAGGAATCGTTGCAACGACAGTCATGGTCTAATTCCTGGCATATTGGTCATATGTGACTGTAGCTCTGCTACGGGCGACTCTGATATGGGTTTCCGTAAAGTCGGCTGGGACGATTATAGTGTTCTATTCGCAGCATTTGGTATACTCAGTAATCGGCTCTAGTCTGTCCTCGTAAAGGTTTACTGCCTTACGCTTTTGGACGACACAGGTCTAGCTTCACATATTGGCAATATCTTAAGTTCGTGAGTGGTCAGACCTTGATGTTCACTGCTTTCCCCGATCTATGCAAGGGGCCAGGATTGCCCTTACTGTCAGTAGCTCAGATTTGAATCCGAATATAACTCAACGACGCGAAGACATGCACTTGAACACTAAGTCCATGATTTGTAGTCTTGTCCATGGAGAACAGCTTTTGTTTTGGAGAAAACGTAATAAAGGTGGCGATTGTCGCGTTCTCTGCAATTTATGTATCAGACGGACTTTGGAGCGGACTCCAGCGCCAAGAGACTGACATCCATCCTCGGTTATACGCTAAAACACTCTAAGTAAAAGCGGCAGCCTTAATCGCCTCGCTCCAAGGCGATCTTTAGTGATGCGGTCAATAATCCTCACAAGACCTGGGCTTCTTCTCGTCGGTCTTTGCTCTTTCTCCACCATCATACCATTCGCTCCCGTGAAAATTGTAGCCATGGCGACCTCCAAGGACGTTCCGAGGCTACGTCGAGTTCTTCCCGAGTACGAGGTGTTCCCTGACACGATTTCCTAAGCATGACCGAGGACCTTAAGAGCAGCGGTGACGCTGCGGTCATCAGCCATAAGGCAGACGGCGGAGATGTCCAAGTGACTGGCAATGATCTGTCATTCCGGGCTGTTGACCCTGTGGACGTACACGTCAAGGATCTCAACGTCGACATTGATGTATCCCCAAGTGGGCTCTCTGCCTTGATTGCTTCGTTTGGACGAAAGAAGAGCACTCGAGAACCGGAGATCAAAGCGATCCTCAAGGGTGTCAATGCTTACATGCCAAGTGGTAGTCTTACAGCCATCATAGGTTCTTCTGGCAGCGGAAAGACGTCAGTACTGAACACGTTGTCAAAACGAATTGCAGCGGCAAGATTTAGGACTACTGGTGATATTACTTACAGTGGCAGCTCTCAGCTCTCGAGTATCCGTAGCGCCTATGTCATGCAACAGGATGTACTTATACCCACCCTGACTGTGAGAGAGACGCTTTGTTACGCTGCCGAATTGCGGCTCCCACCCCCTACAACCACAGAGGAAAGAGAAAGAATTGTGCAGAACGTCATCCTGGAGCTCGGCCTGAAGGAATGGTGCGTACAGTTTCGGATCAGATATTTCTAATGTGGGCCCATCTACGAGTCGCGAGACACGTTGTGGGGGCAATAGCTTTTCCGAAACCTCTTTAAATGGCCTCACTGCCTTGATTATTGCCTTGGAGAGGAGTGCTGACTTGGAAATCTTTACAGTGCGGAAACAAGGATCGGAAACAACGTCCATAAAGGTTGCTCAGGAGGCGAAAAGAGGAGGACTTCACTGGCTGTACAAATGCTATCGAATCCCTCAGTCTTATTCTGCGACGAAGTCACGACTGGTCTAGACGCTGCTACGGCGTTCCAGATTGTGGCCACACTCAAAGCCTTGGCGTCCAAAGGACGAACGATCATATGTTCGATTCACCAGTGAGTCTACTTTTCGGAGTTTTTCCTCCAAACCCCTAGTGTAATTCGAGTCGTGAGACACGGATTGAAAATCTTTGTACTTCTCGGACATATCAAGCTAGACTAAGCATGCTGACTCAGAAATCTTGAAGGCCCAGATCCGAAATATGGCGGCTCTTCGACCATGTTCTGTTGCTAGCGAAGGGTTCACCGCTTTACAGTGGACGATCAGCGGAGTGTCTGCCATATTTCGAGCATCTTGGCTATACTCTGCCACCTTTCGTCAATCCAGCAGAGTTCCTGATCGATTTGGCTGCAATTGACACGCGTTCTTCTGAGGCCGAGGAGTCATCTGCCGCACGTGTTCAGGGCCTAATCCAAGCTTTTGAGACATCGCCGGAGAATGAGGGGCTTCAATCTGTAGAAGGGAAGATATCAACAGGTCCAACCGAGTCGGCAGAGGGAAAGTCCGAGCATCATCGTGCTGTACTAGGACATCAGATCCGGGTTCTAACCGGACGAACGTTTAAAACAACCTACCGCGACCCTATGGGCATCGCAGGAAGTACGCTAGAAGCTATTAGTAGTAAGACAATTTTCCGGTTTATGTCTTCCTGCTCAAGACTGCTTTTTGAGTCGCCAGACACGTTGCTGGAGCAACTTACCCATTTTACTCCCCAGACAGGTCTTATTACTCAAAACTTCATCTACAGATAGCAATGCTGACTTCGAAATGTGCTAGTGGCGGTGATCACTGGTTGGATCTTCCTGCAATTGGATGGCAGCTTGTCAGGTATCCGTAGTAGAGAAGGTGCACTGTATACAGCCGCCTCCTTGCAAGGTTCGTGCATTTCAGAGTGATCCTTTCCTTTTTGGAACCAGGACTTGAGTCACAAAACATGTTCCAGGAGCAAAAGCTCACTATGCTTCTGAGACCTGTTCTATTCCTCTGATTCTTGGCTGAAGGAAGCAGTGCTGACTCCGAATTGTGCGTGAAGGCTATCTCATTCTCTTGTTCGAGTGTTATCGCCTGACCATTGACATTCAGCTATTCGATCGTGAGTATGGAGAGGGTATTGTTAGTGTTCCATCCTTTCTGATCAGCCGACGTTTGGCTCGAGTTTTCGTTGAGGATGTGCCGGTCCCCCTAATTTTCTCTGTCATATTCTACTTTATGGCTGGCTTCCGACCACTCGCAAGTCAATTCTTTGTCTTCTTCGGTGTGACGCTGCTCAGTCAATACATTGCTGTCAACTATGCCACTCTATGCGTCGCCGTCTCAAGAAATTTCGCCGGTGCTTCTTTCATTGCCAATATGGGCTTCACGCTACAGTCGCTGGGCTGCGGTTATTTTGTACAGGCGAACCAGATTCCCGTATGGGTCAGATGGCTCAAAGTATAGCACAAGACTCACAATGTGGTTTTACTTTGCTGACCACGCTCTTAGTGGGTCGCATACGTCTTTTACTCTAACAGTGCTTTGGCAGCCAATGAGTTCGTTGCTCATACCTCAGACCCTGCTGGTCAGCTCTATGACTGTCCTTTCCTGGGTGGCACTGCAAATCCTGCTTGCAAAGAGTACACAGGACTATACATAATGCAATCTCTAGGATTTCCTTCCAACTGGATTGTGAGACCCGTGATAGTTCTTCTTGCCTTCGCAATTGCCTTGTATCTTGGCGCTGGCCTGATCTTGCAGTATTGGAAAGTTGGGATTGGAATCTCAAAGGCTCAAAGGAACGACACTGACTACTCTTCTGGCAAGGAAAAGATGACATGCCGTTCACTGGATGAAGTCAGAACCATCACCATCAGACTTGACAATTACACCCTGGACATCCAAAAGCGTAACGTGCGGTTAAGCAATATTACCAAGCTTTCAATTCTAAAGCCTCTGAATACCGTGTTTGAGCCTGGCGTGCTCAATGTAATCATGGGGCCTTCGGGGTCGGGCAAGACGTACGTATTTTCGGAGTTCATGTTTCCTCTTTTGAACCCGATATTGAGTCTAGAGACATGTCTCGGGAGCATTTACTCTTTAGACGTGTTCTCAAGCTCGCTACACCCCCTCAAACAAGCAAGACTGACTCCGAAATGATAATCAGCTCTTTGCTCAATCTTATGGCCCGACGCCTGCACAGTTCGATAGCGACAAGATATGAGACCCACGGTGAGATATTCTTCAATGGCGCCATCCCGTCCAAAAAGGTGATTCGTTCAATTTGCTCGTACGTCTGCCAAGATGACGACGCGCTTCTGCCCTACCTGTACGTATTTTCTGAGTCCATGTATTCTCTTTTGATACGGAAATTGAGTCCAGAGACGTGTCTTGGGAGTGCTTACTCTCTAGATGTGTTCCAAAATTCGCTGTACTCCCTCAAACAAGCAAGACTGACTCCAAAAATCATAATTTAGGACGGTCCGGGAGAATCTGCACTTTGCCGCGGGCCTGCGTCTGCCACCCTATCTTTCCAAGGACGAGAAGCAGCAACGAGCAGAATCTGTACTTCTAAAGATGGGTCTCCGCGACTGTGCAGACAATCTCGTCGGCAGTGATATGGTGAAAGGCATCAGTGGAGGGGAGAAACGCCGGGTCACTATCGCGATTCAAATCCTGACAGATCCTCGTATCCTGTACTTGGACGAACCAACGAGCGGGTTAGATGCTTTCACTGCGTCTTCCATCATCGAGGTCTTGCGAGGCCTGGCCGAGGAAGGAAGGACACTGGTTCTCACCGTTCATCAATCTCGAAGTGACTTGTTCCAGTACTTCCATAACGTTCTCCTCCTAGCCCGCGGAGGGCATTCTGTGTACGCTGGCAAGGGGTCGACCATGCTCTCTCACTTCGCCTCTTTGGGCTTCGACTGTCCTACAACCACCAACCCAGCTGATTTCGCACTAGATTTAATAACAATCAATCTGCAAAGCGCAACAAAAGAAGCTACAAGTCGGGAGAAAGTCAAGTCACTGATCCTCGAATGGGATAGCTCGAAACCACCTTTGACTCAAACAATTTCGCACATCACAACACCTGCAGAACTCGGATCTCTAGCCCGCAGTATAACACGTGAGTTATCTTTTCCGGGCCATGTCTTCCTGATTCGTACTGCGTTCTGAGTTGCAAGACCGAACGCAGGGGTTGAAAACTCCAACTCCAGTCTAATCCCAAAAGAGACATTCTGACTCCGACATCATTCAGCTTTCCGCATCGCCTTCCCGATCCTCCTTCATCGTAGCTTCATAAATTTCCGCCGCAACCCACCTTCGATCGTCGCCCGGACTACGCAAGTGCTGGGCTACGCAATCTGCCTGACTCTTTTCTTCGCCCCACTACGGAGCGATTACTATAGCGTCCAATCCCGCCTCGGCTTTATCCAAGAATTCGCGCCTCTCTACTTTGTAGGGTGAGTTATCTTTTCCGAGCTATCTCTATCTTATTCGCGCAGCCTTTCGTGCCGCAACATTTGTCACAATAGTGGAACCTTCCTGAGACTTGTCTCACGACTCACATATTACCCCAAAAAAGACATGCTGACTCCGAAATCATTAAGCATGCTTCAAAACGTCGCTGTCTATCCGGACGAGAAGGCCATCTTTTATCGCGAACATGACGATAACGCCTATTCCGTCGAAGCTTTCTTCCTGCAATACCTCTTGGCCGAGATTCCTTTTGAAATCTTCACGTCCCTTCTCTTTGCTGTACTCACAGTATTGGCCGCTGGGCTCCATCGCACCGCGTCTCTGTTCTTCATCGTCGCCTTCAATGCCTTTGCAATCGTCAGCTGTGGGGAGAGTGTGGGCATCATCTTCAATACCCTCTTCGATCATACGGGCTTTGCGGTGAATGTCACCTCCGTTGTGCTCTCCATCGCCCAGATCATGGGGGGAGTGATGAGTTTACACATACCCACTTTCTTACAAGCCTTCAATCATCTCAGTCCTATCAAATGGGCAATAGGGAACCTAGCGCCTTACACTCTTGCCGGTGTGAATTTCTCATGCCTGGAAGAGCAGCAGTTACCCAATGGGCGGTGTCCGATAACGGATGGGAAGGACGTGCTGAATCTGTACAATCTGAAGGGTAACGCGGGGCTGAATCTTTTGGCGGTTGGAATTTGCGTGGTGGTGTACCGAATCTTGGCTTTTCTGACCTTGAAAGCAAAGAGGACGAGATGGGCTTGGCGGGAGAGTCTAGGGAGGAGACGGCGCCACGATCAAAAAGAAAATGTCGGAAGCGTGGCTGAGAATAATTGAGATAGCGGCATGACAGTCGTTTGACAAGCATAGCGTCAGCGTCTCGAGTCTACAATACTACCCACCAATAAGTGATGGCGAGATAGGGGAAGCGAGGGAAGCAAATCAGTTGGCCAGTCCAACTGCTTTATGAAACATAATTTTTGGTGCATAAGTATGTTGTAGAGTTATAGGTACCTAGGTAGAGTAAGGTAATTTTAACCTACCTTACTAGGTATTTGCCTAGCTTAATTCGCGTTAGCGCGATTTTCATTGAGGAAATCTCGAATTACCTCACGCGGTATGTACATCGATGCTACGATTCCTTTCGATTTCTTGTAGCAATAATCAACCACAGCAAGATACATCGCATCAAACATGGTTGACCACATTTCTGCAATCAATTGGCTCGCATGGCATTCACCATGCTTCACGAATCTGCTCGGTAAGACGCACGGAGCTCGTGCGGCTGCGCCGTCGACTGAGGCTATGCCTCAGCTTCGCTCCGTTGTCCGTCCTTCTTAACTTTACGACAGACTTGCATCACCTCCAGAGCACCGCCCACCTGTACATACGTTTCATGTCGAATCCTGCCGCTGGTACCCATGACACAAACTCCACTGCCTGTTTCGAACACATCTTGAGGCCCCAAAATCACGTAGTCGGGGCCAGTCAAAGCTACGCATCCGCTCCTGGAAAGATACCTCGGTACCAACGCTCTGCCAAGATCCAGTATTACCAGATGGAAAGCAAAGAGGTTGGTCTGAGACGGCGTCTATTGTGCTCCTAGCGGTGGACTTGTTGTCTACCGTGTTTCACGCGAAGGATCTGCCCAGACGGCCTATGATCCTTTCGATTACCACACGCAGCGCTGCGGATGCAACTGGCTCTGAAGCATCTTTTCATCTGCAAACATCTTTACGCCGCACAACCGCATACCGGTGCAACGGTAGAAGTGACTCGCGATCGTACTCCGCAATGAAACATGATGTGGGCCTTTTTACCTCTTGATTTAACCTGCGGCCCCTATCGAGCTATACCGTTCTTGGAAGCATTTGATCGAGCTCAAAGACATACCTAAAGCTGACCTTACAAACCGTAGAAACCCGAGAGGCACAGTCTTGTGAAGTTTCGCATCTCTTCTTAGTGCAGAATATGCTTTTAATGTTCTTACATCTTACTTCGAGCCCTCATACTATGGAAAGCGCGCGCGTTTCCTTGCTTATATCTAAGGTCCTTCGCCCCCTCAACAGAAGATGTTGGTCTACTGCTCAGCAAAAGTCTCATGCTTATTGCATTATCAAATCCGGCTACGGTCAGGTCCGTCGACTAGATATTCACGATAATTATGGGGAGCATCTCACTTGGTTTCACTGTGTGCATTCTCTCATTGCTATGTACATTCGTCAGTCCTACACCTCTCGAAAATGGACCGGCTGGACACCTACCTCAAGCGCCTCAAAATGAACCACGCGATGATGTTGTAGTTACGAAATATGAGATTCAAACCGCCGTGCACGTCAATCCTCCTTATTATAATACAGAATGTAAAGTTGGAGGCTGCACTTTTTCCTACGAGGTAAGTGGTATGATACTCATTACTTTCGCGGCATATCTGACGTGTGTAGTCGGTGTCTCTTTTCTACTTCCCAACTGTGCCACCGTATACGGCTTGCCTTTCCACACTTCCCAGCCCTCCCATCGAGACTCCTCCTCCCGGATTACTGATGTATGTTGCCCCTATTTCTAACGATCATGAATATCAATTAAACCCATCACCGCAGGGAAACCCAAAGCGTCTACGTGCTCTTTACCTCATTTTACCTCTACGACGGCTGCGGGACCAAACTCCTCGAGGCCAGTGCCGATATAACCACCTCCTTTGCACCCAATGAACTATCGACAGTAGCGACAGCACGCGACGGTAGCCTCACCACCGAAGCTTTCGACTTCGATGATCTCCCCTGTCCTCCATCTGGAGTTCAGGTCCCAGCCGGACAACCGTATCGTCCCTTGCTGGCCCCCCCAGCTTTCATCACCGGTATCCCAGGATGGGATCCGAAATTCGACAACTGTGACCCTGGTGATGGAATCGACCCCCCTACCGCGCTCACCTCCGCTCTCGGTGGTATCGCCGGGCCGGGCTTTCCGGGCGGGGGGATTCCACGGCGGGAAGTCGGGGCGTATGCGCATCCCCATGTGATGCCTCGCGCTCCGACCAAAACCGCCACGCCAGCACACGGGATGTAGGAAGCAGCATGCAACCTACAATTTGCCTGGGGGAGGGGCTGGGGTCGGGTTCATCAGCTTTATTGTCTATATCCCTATAGTCTAACGGTGTGAAAGAAGCGCCGGTAAATAACTACAAATACCTGCCAGTCCAATGCGGCCGATGTAACGTCGCGAGGAACGTAGGATTCTGGCCCCATGAAAACCCCTCCACCGCCGTCCGCCATTGCTACCAGCTTGGTCACAACAATAATGATGTTCTTACGAAGGTGGGCACTGCTGAGAACCCACCCGTTCGCCTAACCCCTATCCTGGCCATCCTTGCGTAGAATGTCTTGGCAGAACAACCAAAATCCACACCGCGGCAACGTTCGAGTACGGATGACAATCTTCCCAATGCGAAATTTCGACTGTGAACCGTTCAATCTAGACCTACCTGAATGTGAAGAGAAATCAGGTTGGGTAGCTTTATGGTGTGAGTGCCTTCGTTGTTGAGCTGCGGTGGGTTGTTGAGAGACTTGTGTTCACTTCCCGAGGGTCAACGCCAAGGCGCCCGATGGTCCGCCCCCATTTCCTGGACTGGCAGTCCGGACCAGTCCGGGGTCACCGAGAGAGATTTCCGGCAGCATCATGACGCTCGGGTCTCGTCACCTGACTCGTTCCTTGTCCGCTCGTTGAGATGTCTAATACGAGATGGAGACTGACGTGCCTGCCATGGAGTTGCTATTGGACGGCGGACTGTGCACGATGTAGGGATTGCTGGTGTTGTGTGCTTCGTCCGGACGTGCGTCGGACGACGGCATTTTTGCGAAGAAAGAAAGAGGCTTTGGGGTCGGCGGGCGTCGACGCGGTGGGGGGTGTCGTGGCTGTGGTTGTCGTGCTCTTTTGAGGCTTTGACGCGGGCGGGGATGGGATTGTGGTTTCTGCTCTTGGCCGCATGGCTTGAACATTTCCGTCGTCCGAGGATACGGCTCTCCTTTTTGCATGAGCTGAGTATTTATTATTTTCTCCGATTGGCTTTTAAATGTTGCTCGATCCGTCATCCTGATCCGTGGTCGTACCAGTAGGCATCAGTTGGCCTCCAGCACAAGAGTGACGGGTGCGGCGGCACAGCGGTGCTGTACGCCACCCTCAAATTGGAATATTTCGTAGTGGTAAGAGAGGGATCGAAATCGAGCAAGCTGAGACCATGAGTAGAAATGGGAGCGGACGAATCAGTCGCATCGTAGCAAAGGTTATGTCGGCGCTATAGAGTACGTTTAGATGGTTCTTCGGGGACGTGGATCTCATTCGCCAGCGGGGCGATTCGTACTTTAGGTCTTGGTCAGCAGCGAATACCTACGGCGTAGATGAGCACTGAAATGGTGCCGTCGGGTAGGCCGAATTGGCTGTTGGTTCTGCCGGCGGACACAGGGTTTGTCTACTCGGTGAGAGGTGTTGCCACGTCGATGAAACTCTCGTTCAGCGACTTGGAAGGGCATTGTCAGTACGGCCTCGATCTGTCGCCGGTTGGTAGCCTCTTTGGTAACATTCAAACCTCACGGAAGTAGTTGCCTCGGAAAGATTGGCGAAGAGCGAGACCATGCTCGGCGTAATGAAAAGGATAGTAGTGACGCTGTTCGGACTATGGAAATAGCGAATAGTGTCAGGCAAGAAGCATGAGAGCCGGGGAGAGGAGACGAAGTCTTGTGTATTTGACGCTCTCCTGGTGCAGGTAGATTGTGACCTCACTAGGTTTGGGGCGAGGCACAGGGTCATCATAAAACATAGGGTCATCAGTGATGACCGTGTCACGGGAAACTGGGGAGGATTCTCTCGGTATGAGGAAAGTGGTTCGCAACAGTGACGTTGATGGAAGCTTCTGTGTCTCGAGGCTTCGCGGATAGGCTCCACTGGCTATGGTTGATTTCATAGCACCCTCGTACTTGAACGAACTTTCGGTTTTGGGTTCAGCTGACATGTCTCCGAAGACCTTGTCCTAATCTCTTCGCAGGAGGCCGACATTCCTCAGCTACGTTGAGCGTAAGGCCTTGTGACAGCCTCGACACTTGTTTCTAACGCGAGCAGCAGGCGAAGGGCTAGTCTCACATGTCTAGTCTCTTCCATTTTCCTCGAGTCCATAGCATCTCCTGCGAAACCAATGTCTGAACGGTTCTCTGGGAATGGTCGATATGGTGTTGGATAAAGACACTAGTGCGAAACCTTATGAAGCGGCAGAAAGACAATCACATGCCTATCAATGATCGGACCGAGAGGAGGCAACTGAGAGGTGTTTGCCCCACGCGCAAAGCTCAGGCCACAGTGTTGCGTATGCAAGCTGCGGGAGGGTTGAGAAATGTTGATAAACTTGCAGGGACCTGAGCCCGAGGAGCAAAACAACCACCAACGCTAGGGAATGCCATTCTTGATTCTCATGTATGAAGACGCTTCTAGAAGGAGCAAAAATGGCCAGCATGCGAAAAAAATCGCTCACGTGGGGAACACAAGAATTTGCAACCACATGACATTTTGAGGATGACCTTCTTGCAAACAACTTGGCGCCGCTTAAACTTGATGCATTAATCTCGAATTGTGAGACGGAAGAAGAGACACCAAGCTACCTACTGGACGATGTTTGTTTCGAGAGAATTGACGCTGATTCCGTCTGAGACCTTGGAAGAGTGATTTTGCTATCAACGATGTGCCATTCGCCACACGCTAAAAGCTTTCGATTCTATCTCCAACTAGGTAGATGCGAGATATACCGTAGGTAGCTTGCGATCTCGAGGTGGGATCTCGAGCACCGGTGGATCTGGATCTGACGGACCTTGTGTCGGCGCAACGGCATTCGACCAGACTTCGTTAAAAATTGAGGGTATTTGATGCGGTGAAGGCCATCGCATGCGGGCTTCTTCGGCTGAAAGACCCCAGCCTGCACCCCATTTCCCCGACCCGCCTGCAGGATGCGCGTCGAAATGCCCCGCGCGACCCGCACATGCAGGTTAATGCAGCTATAGAAAAGACATGCGTCTGCAATGCACACCGCACGCAGTGCATTGATAAGCTTGAAAGCCAGAAAAAAGCAGTCACAGCCAACCATTTCTTGCCGGGAGCGAAGTTCGAGCGCTGCGAACATCGCCGTATATCTGCATGCTGATTTCGACGGGCATGAGATGACCACCTATACTCCTGCCGAATAGCATTTGGTCGCATGAATCCAGGATTATCGCGATTTCGCCGAGGACACAGCACCTGACTCAAGCTCTGGTCGTCGAAAAGAGGACTACATTGCATGACATATAGTGTGGGGTGATTGAAATTTGCTCTTCCGCTTCCGTGATAGGATGACAACGGAGCTCCAGAGTGCTCTTCCGACGCTCATACTCTGAACTCTGAAGAGGCATGCCTGTCTGCCTGCCTGCCTGCCTAGTGCCTACCGCTACTGTCGCTTTACTATTCAGGCCCACATCGAGACTTTACGAAGGACGGGGAGTCGGGGAGTCCCGCCGTTTGAAGCCCTGCATGGCAGGATCGCCCATATGCGAAGCCATCATGTTCCACTATAAAGCTTAATGCTGATTGTTATGTTGTACTAGGTACCTACCTACCAACCTGGTACGGCAAATGGTGAAGTCTTAGTCTATTTGGAACACTGAGATACATGAGGTACAAATTGGGTAAAGGTGATTCTAAACAGAAATCACCTTTCCGAATCGGGAAGAGACTTGCCTCGAATCGCGCGGCAATAGAGGCTCCGGTCACTACGACCAACGAATCGTGACGTGCCCGGTCCCGATATAGAGTACTCCTTCAGATCAATACTGTACTGGGCAATGTGGATACTGGGAGAGGACATTTGAAGGGGCATAGTGCCGGCAGATCAATGGTTTGACACTTGGGTGCCCTGACGATCGTACGTCAAACAAAGATACTTGTGCCGACAATGCTTCGACGCTAGGTATTCACTTGGAAATATCTGGTCTGACTGTTTGTTCTGGTTCTCACTGCCAAGTCGCACAGGCCCAAGGGTGACTTTGTTGCCAAAGATACTTACAATCGGTCATTCTGAGTGGATATCAAGGGCGATCGCTGTATGGAGCCACGTTCCTGTAGGCTGCAGTCGCATGGTTCGGATTCCGACTCCCGAGAGAGCCCAAGAGAGAGGAAGCGAGGAAGCGAGGAAGCGAGGAAGCAAGAAATGTAATTCTGCCGACGCTATCGATTGTTGCAGATGCAGGGTTGAACAGGGATGTTTGCATGGAATTTACCCGGTACTTGAATACTACTACTTTGCCTTAACCATCATTCTCTGATTTTTATTGCTGAAATGCTGAGGCAATTTTATGAGCTAGGGCAGCGGGATGCAACCTGGTCACCTAGTGGCCTATATATAGACGGTCGCCAATGACATGAATGGTGTTCCTGGCTTGCCTTAGCGTACCGACTATGAATATTACATTAGCGTCCCCTACTACCTACCCTACCCTTATACCCTACCGTTTTTGGTGGACGGAAAACGGGTTTTCCCAACACTCCATCCGCCAAGGCCTTATCCTTTCCCTTCCCGCCCTTTCTTTTTCCTAAGTACCTACCTAGGTGCTCGCTTCCGCATACTTGCATGAATTGCTGGATGGCAGCGATCAAATACTGCGAGAATCTGAACCTGGATTCTCCGTCGACATCCAACATTACATGGCGTTTGACATGGGAAAGTAAGATGAATTAATCCAGGGGAAATGATGTAGAATTTAATTTGATGGTACCGTTTTGAAAGCGTTACAGCAACGCGGAAAACGGCTGTGGGCGAAAAGAGTAAGCGTAGCGCCAAGCGACGCCACTGCCTGCCCATTATGGGTCTGCCAGTTTGACGCTAGTACTCCCAACGACGTTCCTATCCCTATTCCCATCCCTATCCCTATCCCTCTCCCGATTCCCTTGGGATTGGGGTACGTCCGACTATCTGTCCTATCGTCAAGCTTCTCCCGTGGTACTAGTACTACCATGCAACTCATACTTGCTGGCAAGTCTCTCCGGCTGCCCTATTTAAAGTGGGTCGACCGGGCATTGAACGGCCTAGCCAAAGAGGTGCATATTGCATCAGGTAGTCAACTTGTCAACCGACTCAACCCAGCTAGGAACGATATCCAGCTTTGCCAACGCCCAGATCCTGCGGGCCCCAGTCTTGCCCCGAGATAAGCCACCCGCAAACACCCTTTCCTGGTGTGAGCGTGGGCGGTTTTGTTTCGGGCAAGATAATCTCTGTAACCGACGCTCGCCCGAGGGTGCCACGGCAGACTTGACAATTAATTCCCATGCTCATTTCGATTTCTGTGTGCCAGAAAGCCCCGACGGCTCTGGCAAAGCTGACCCATCCAGAAATGGAAAGCTCGCTATTGCTAGGACCCCTCGGACCGTGGTTATCGTCATGCTCTGCGGGCAGCTTGGACTGCTCGTATTCATGCAGCCAAGATCATTCTGGATGAATCGATTCTGCATCTCATCGGGCTCGGAGCTATTGGCGGATCGTCTAGGCGCGTCTTGATTGAATACACGTGTGCCGGAAACATGCCCTCACTAGTCCCTGCAGTCATTGAGGATCTTCTGTACACAAGAGCCGCTTTAGGTTTTGGCGTGAAACCATTCCTGTCCTTTTGTGTCCAAATTGGGAAGGGGCGTCAATTGTGCTGGAGGTCTGGGCACGAGCACCACCCCCGGCGAGACCGGGTTCTTCTATGTCACGAAAAGCACTCGTCTTATCTGTGGTTTTCCTTTGCTTGCTCTCCATTCATAAACCTGCCCTGTCCCCTCCTTCCCGGGTTTTTCTTCTCGAGGATTTTCAACTTTTCAAGACTTGCTCCCACTCGTTTGAGCAGGCCTTGATACATTTCCCCCCTTCCCCCCTTCCCCCCCCCCACTCTCGCTCTGCCTTACTTCTACGACTCAAGTCGTCCCTAAGCAACAATTTAATTTACAGACCACTCCTCGCCGCCGACATCATGTTCAAGTCCGTCAAGAACTACATCAAGCCTGGAAAGGATGCTCCTTCCAAAGGCAACGATGTCTTGCCAACAGCCAATTCTACGCCAATGCCCAGATCCTATGCGCCCAGTCCTCACACCAGCCGTCCGCCCACCGGCGGTTACGGTCGAGCAAGCGGTGCTACGAGCTTTAGCGATATGGGTCTGATGAGCGCCACAGTCAACTTGATGCGTATGACACAGATCCAGCAGAGATACATGTGGTGCTTGCCTCAGCCTCCACCTGGAGAGGGAGCAGTGTACAAAGTCAAGCCTGGAGAATTCATAACCCATCCAGAGTCGCTGAAAAACAACAATGACCCGTTCTACGAAGCCGCGATGGAGCTCAATTCGAGGGTCAGTTCAAGCCCAAATCCGGACTACAAGCCCTTCGAAAATCGCTGACACTTGATTTAGGTGATGATCAGTATCAAAGACCGTGTCGTTACCGTTCTGCTGAGCCAGCCAGACCTTCTCTACATCCCTATCCAGGACAATCTACGGCTACAAATAGTACCAGATGTTGAGTATATCCCCAGGTGCCAGCGAAGTCAAGGTGCTGCTTTCTGCAAGAACCAGGACATGTTGGTCGTGTGGGGCGACAGCGTCGATGCCACGGAACAACGCGCGGACAAGTATCTGAAACAGATGGTTGAAGTCTTTTCCCAAGGCTTCGGCACCTACAGTGAGAAAGAGAAGGATGCGGTCATGGTCAAGGAAATGCCCATGGACGGCTCCGAGGACGCTTATTCCGGCGACATGGACCCTGAAGACAACTATCAAGAGCCTCGTCGCCCGATTGTTCTGATACAAGCCACTTTGACTGGCCTGACTCTGCTTTTGCTCGTTGCTGCCATCGGTTCTGGATTTCGCCAGATTGCAATCGAGATTGGTATCGATCACAGTTACATACGCCTTGCCTTCGTTATCGCAGTTCCGTTCCAGATGTGGCTCGCCTTGGTAAGCCGGGCTCTCAAATTACCCCTCATCTTAATCTTTACTGACCAATGTCGAACAGTTTTTCATGCAATCCATAGCAGGTATGGTTGCTCAGATGATCGGTCCCACACAACAGATGAGGCAAAACTCGAAGTTCTACTCCGGCATTAAACCAAGACCAATCTCGCGCAACATTCTTCCTCACATGACTGTTCAATGCCCTGTGTACAAAGAAAGTCTCGAAGAGACCATCATTCCAACCATGGAGTCTGTTATGGCTGCCATCCGAACATATGAGATGCAAGGAGGAACTGCCAACATCTTTGTCAACGAAGACGGAATGCAGGTGATCTCCCCAGATGAGGCAGAACAGCGCAGGATCTACTACGATGAGCAAAGAATCGGCTGGTGCTCGCGCCCGAAACAAAGGACACCTCCCAAGGCGACAAGCAAGCTATTTGGCAAATCCGAGAAGGCCCCTGAGTTGGAGCCCGGCCAACAGTACTACATTCGCGCCGGAAAGTTTAAGAAGGCTTCCAACATGAACTATTCGATGGGCGTCAGTGTTCGCATTGAAGACAAGCTTGCCCTCGTCAACCGACATGCAGAGTGGACTCAGGAAGATGAGAACAGAGAGTATCAACGATGCCTGGACGAAGTCATCTACGAAGACGAAGGAAGGACCCAAGCTGGAGGCAATCTCCGCATTGGAGAGTACATTTTGATCATTGACTCTGACACTCGAGTTCCTAATGACTGCTTCCTCGATGCCGTAAGCGAAATGGAACAAGCACCTGAAGTTGCTATCATCCAATTCTCCTCCGGTGTCACCAACGTTTCAGACAGCTTTTTTGAAAACGGTATCACCTTCTTCACTAACCTCATCTACACCGCTATCAAATATGCCGTTGCCAACGGTGACGTGGCACCTTTCGTCGGGCACAACGCCGTTTTGCGCTGGGCAGCCCTCCAGGAGATCTCGTATGAGCACGAGGGTCGTGAGAAATACTGGTCAGAGAACACTGTCTCGGAAGACTTCGACATGGCCCTTCGGTTACAAATCGCAGGATACATAGTTCGTTTCGCTTCTTACACCATGGATGGCTTCAAAGAGGGTGTTTCACTGACCGTCTACGACGAATTGGCTCGATGGGAGAAGTACGCCTACGGCTGTAGCGAGTTGATCTTCCACCCCTTCAAGCAATGGTTCACCAAAGGTCCGTTCACGCCTCTTTTCAAGAATTTCATGCGGTCGCCAATGGCACTGCCCTCCAAGCTCACCATCATGGCCTATATCGGTACTTACTACGCCATCGGATCGGCCTGGATCTTGACGCTGGCTAATTACGTTCTCATTGGATGGTACAATGGCCACCTGGACCATTACTACATCGATTCCTTCAAGATTTACGTCTCCATCATTGTTGTCTTCAACGGTGTCGGCAATCTCGCTTTAGCAGTTCTGCGAGTCCGAAACAACGAGCAAGATCTTTTGCCCGCTTTGATCAACAACTTCAAATGGGTCTTCCTTCTCACAATCTTCCTCGGTGGTATTTCTCTTCATGTCAGTCAAGCCATTCTTTGCCATCTGTTTGGAATCAACATTGAGTGGGGCGCTACCGCCAAAGAAATCGAAGACATTCCTTTCGGTGAGGAAATCAAGAAAGTGTTCAGGAGGTTCTGGAAGATGTGGCTGTTCTGCATCATTGTCGCCGGTGGCATGGCTTACCTCTCGCTTGGGGCCCCACCTCTTTGGCGGATCAAGATCTTCACCCCAATCTGGCCGCTCTCGACTGTCATCTTTGCCCATTTCGTGCTGCCGATCGTCCTCAACCCCGGTCTGATGCGCTTCAAATGGTAAAATGGGCAAAGAAGTCAAGAGGTCTGGCGTTCTGGGGTACCTGCATATTCTCCGCATTGTCTGGCAACCAGCCCGGTGCTTTTTTGTTTTCGGACACATTCGCTCATATCAGATATCCCGTTGCGGTCGGCGTTATGGGTTGGCTTGTTGGTGATGAAAGCAACAAGCCAGCTGTCAATGCACATAGAATTATAGAGATCAATCGTTCGTAATAGTTAATCAGAAGAAGTATGAGACTTCATCTTCATCTACACAAATGTCTGCCTTGAAACCTATCCTCGCTGCCAGGACACTGACCGGTGTGCTTTCAGCTCTGCATGGAAGACGAGCTGTTACAAGAGCTAATCGTCTACTATTGAGGCTTGACAACGAGTTCTGGGTATCAAGCCAAGGTTTCCGCTGTCGTGACATGTATAGGTCCGACAGTGCCTTGAGCTACAGGAAATGTACCCCTGTCAACACTGTCATCATCCGTAAGAAGACTCAATGTGTAGTAGACTCGCACCGCAAAGTGCCTCGAGTGCGAGAATTTCGAGCACCACACCGGGAGATCTTCGGTCAAAATTTTAGCGACTATTTACAAACACGTTCTTTCGACATTTGCGCGCCGAACACTCCAGAGAGTTTGATTCCAGAGAATGCGCGTATGGGTGATGAGAAAGCCCAGCGCCTTGATGACGCGCTGTCATCTCTCGTAGACATATTGATTCCTGCCCTACCAGAGGAAGATGAAGCCGCGGCAGACGAAAGGCACGACGATGCTCTGGAGCTGGCTAGGAGTATTATCGACAAGTGTGTTGACCACGAGCGAGCACACGAACATTGGCTGACTTCTCTCGATTTAGCCACGGCAGTCCTGCCGTAGTCTCAGATGTCAATCATGCCGCCGAGTTGATCAGAAAGAAATGTGAGCTCTTCCACTCCAATGCCCCGCCTTGACACAAGCAAGCTGACCTTTTCAAGTACGCCGTGAAAACGACGCTCCGGACAAAGAAGTCCAGTTTTCGAACCTCTATGCTCGACTCCTCACGCAGCCGGTGTTGTCGCAGAAATGGTCAATACTTTACCTTTTGCATCAGTTGGCAGATTCGGATCCAGAAGGTGGAGGGCCCGCATCAGAAGACCCACGTCCCGGAAGTCAGGATACGGGACGGGAAAGGTTTGGCGATGGTAATGATGAGCAGGTGCTCAATGATGCGTTTGCGACTGCTGGACTTCCGAGATTACCACTACCACTGCATGAGACCGGGCCGCACAGTAGGTCCAACGATAGAGGAGCCGCTGAGCGGAGGGGCTACCAAAGGCCGAGCAGGAGGATTGAGAAGGTTGAAGACAGCAGGCTAGAGACAGCAAAGAGCCATTCGACAGGACCATCCGAATCTGCTCTTCTACGCGACCTTCCTTTCACCCTTCAAGGCTTATCGTCTACCAATCTGCCTTTTACATCTCTGGCCACTCTCGATCTCCCAACAAATCTACCGATACCGATCATATCCCTTCTACATACACTAGCCGAACCGTCATTACTATACCGAAGCCTCTCGGACTTCGTAGAGTCTCGAGACGAAGGGCTGATAGGCCAGAGCTTGCGATCTGCAATTGGCGGCGAACTACGGTCATACCTTGGCTTGATCTCAACATTGGAAGGTGAGATACGGCGGGCGATTACGCCCTTGAACGACAATGAGCAACAAGGTCGAGTCGGGAAAGCCGGCGTTACGCTGAAGCGATGTGTTGTTTGGACGAGAGAGGCTACGATGGGTTTACGATTGATGAGTTTGATGGTTGAAGAGGCCAAGAGCAGGAAAGGAGGTCAGCTGATCTCGATGATCCATTCTTTCTCTACGCATCACGGTGATCCTTTTGTTGGCGCTTTTGCAGAGCGGATACTTTCTCATGTGACACGACCTTTCTACGACATGCTACGGCAATGGATATACGACGGAGAACTCTCTGATCCCTATCACGAGTTCTTTGTCACCGAGCAGGATGCTCATGATCCGGGCGAGGACCCTCGAACAGCTCCTGCGACTAGCGTCTGGGAAGAGAAGTACAAGCTGGATGAGACGATGATACCCAGTATCGTAACCGAGGATTTTGCAAGGAAGGTCTTCCTCATCGGAAAGAGCTTGAACTTCATCCGCTACGGCTGCGGCGACTCTGCTTGGGTAGAAGCGTACTGCAAAGAAGCGTCAAGAGAGCTGCGGTACGGCGATACCGCGACATTGGAAACGTCGATCGATAAAGCATACAAAGCCACTATGGCCCGGCTGATATATCTTATGGATGATAGGTTTCAACTCTTCGAACATCTGAACGCCCTAAAACGGTACCTCCTTCTCGGCCAAGGCGACTTCATCGCTCTCCTTATGGAGTCGCTCTCCACCAATCTTGACAGACCAGCTGGCTCTCAATACCGTCACACCCTCACAGCACAACTAGAGCACGCCATCCGGGGCTCAAACGCCCAGTTCGACTCCCCGGACATTCTCCGCCGCCTCGATGCCCGTCTTACAGAAATGGAAAAGGGAGACACGGGCTGGGACGTCTTTACTCTCGAGTACAAAGTCGACGCCCCAGTAGACGTCATCATAACTCCCTGGGCAAACCGGCAGTATCTCAAAATTTTCAACCTCCTCTGGCGAGTGAAACGAGTCGAATTTGCACTTGGCAGTACATGGCGGCGCTGTATGACCGGCGCTCGTGGCGTTCTGGCAGTCGTGGATGCGAAGATGAGCAGAGATTGGAAGACTGCGAGATGTTGTGTAGCAGAGATGATACACTTCGTTAACCAGCTTCAGTACTACATCCTCTTCGAAGTCATCGAAGCATCCTGGGACCAATTGCACTCAGCAATCCACAAACCAGACTGCACCCTCGACGATCTCATCGAAGCACATACTAAATACCTCAAAGCCATTACACATAAAGGCCTCCTCGGCTCTGTCCGTCACAACAGCGTCACGGGCCACCGCGAAGACGTCTTCACGGCCCAACTGCACGAACTGCTGAAAACCATGCTGGCCTACAAAGACGCCGTAGATGGCCTCTACTCCTTCTCCGTCGCCGAATTCACCCGCCGGCAGGAACTGGCCGCGAAGATCGAAACGCGGACCGCGCAGGGGAAATGGGGCCTGTCCGACAAAGACGACGACGAGCTCAACTCCCCCATCACGGCCACGAAAGCCGCACAGCAAGCGAACCGCGCCGACTCCCCTTTCCCCCTCGCCACCCTCGGCCTCGCGGGAAGCAGCGGAGACGACGCCATGCTGCCTGCTCTCCGCAAGCGCTTGCAGGAACTGAGTGCGGATTTCAAGACGAGGGTCAACAACCTGCTGGGGGACCTGCTCGTGCAGCCGGACGTGGATATGAAGTTCCTGGCCGTCGTGATGAACTTCAACGACGTTTACGCGCCGCGGAAGAGGCGGAGGGAGGGGCACCGGGAGAAGAAGACGCCGGGGCAGGGGGAGGCGAATGGGAAGAAGGAGGGCGCGGATGGGAGGCTGGGTTCTCGGGCGGAGGAGAAGGGGAAGGGGAGAGATGGTGGGGGGTCTGGGGACGCGGCGGCGAAGGGGACGAGGGCGCCGGCGAGGGAGTCGAGGTAGGGAGCACTGTGCCCAGAGGCGATCGTTGGCGTCTGCAGGGGATCGGGAAGGTTGGGGGGATGGATTCGGCGGGTGCCATTGTCATGTTTCACGCAGGGGTCGTATCTCCGGGATGGGGGACCCGTGAGGTCTGTTCTCTGATTGTATTCACGGAGCAGAGTGGCTCTCATTCTTCCACCGCGCGCGACGTCCATCGTTCCGCGCCGAACCCGAGTACGAGCACCTACCGCCTCAGCTCGCGTCGGAGCCCGCATCCGAACCCGAGGGCCCGTCGTCGCTGGACTCCTCCGCGCCTCCCTTCCCACTCGCTTCCTGCGCCTGTCGCCGTCGCTGTCCCTCCGCGCTCTAAGCACCGCTACCGCTGCTGCTCTCGCTGCTGCTTTCGTCGTCGTCGTCCGGCGCTCCCGTCCTCCTCTTGCGCTTCCGTTTCTTTTTCGGCTTCACGCCATTGGAGCCGTTGCCCGCATCGGGCACGGTGACCCCCATGACTTGGCCAACTCCATTCGCACCGCCGGACCCGATCGCCCTGTCCGAGCCGCCGGCCTGCGGGGCCCCGTCGTCGCCGAACACCACTTTCTTGCCCCGACTCCCCTTTGCGATACCACCCACATCAATCACCTCGACCCCTCCCATGCCCACGCCCACTCCTCGTCCGAGTTTTGGCGCAGGTCCAGGGTCCCGAGCGGCCCGCATCGGTTGCGCGATTCCAGGGTTCGTTTGACGTCCGGCGTCACCTCGAGAAGTGTTCTCCTCCTCCGTTAATGCAACACCATCACCCTCCGCGGCTTCTTCCTCCTCTCCGACACTCCACAGCACGATCTCCGCCCGTCTCCTCTTGCGGACCCGCTCCTCCCATTCTTCTCTTTCGCCCGCTAGTTCCCACTCGCGCTCTTCGCGCTCATCTTCGTTTTCTCGTAGCATCTGTTTAATTCTGGCAACCGTGGCGTCATAATCATGGCGACGGCGCGCGTTGCATTGCGCAAGCGTCTCATCTGCCGTCTTTTCGGTTTCTGAAGGTTCGGATGCCAGCCACTTCTCGTCTTCCACACGTACTGTGAGCGCTTCTTTTCGAACTCGTGAACGCGCTGAGGTACCTTTGAGGCCGCGGAGGTAGGAGAGGAGGGCGATGTCGTAGGATGAAGGGATGTGGCTGAAGGAGAAGAGGTGTTTGAGGATTTGGTTTTGGTGGGGTTTGGAAAATTTCCAGGTTTGAGGGGATGTGTGGTGAGCGGTGAGGTAGGTGAGGACGGGGTCAAAGCGTGAGGGGCCAACGCCTGATGAGACTTTGGGAAGTCTGGATTTGGGCTTCTTTGGAACTTTCTTGTTGGTTTTGGTGGTTGGTTCTGAGGTTGAGGTTGAAGTGGATATGGCAGGCGAAGGCGACTCTGGTGAAGCGACAATTGAAGGTACAACAGACCTGAGCGCTGGACTGACGGTCGAAGGGTTGAATGAAGGATCAATTGCTATTTGCTTTTCAATCCATGTTTTGTAGAGGCTTTTGACACTGTCGCCGTCTTTGGTCTTTGTATCCGGGGTGAATGAGACGGATTTTCCTTTTGGGGCTGGAGTAGTCTTCAATACAGGAGGAGGCGAGGATTTCGGCTCCTGACTGCCACCAACTTTGCCATTGATGGGTATCGTAGATATGTCCGTTTTCACTTCCGACTTTTTCGTTCTCTTAAACGGTCTTTCCGAGTTTGTGGGCTCGTTCGATGCATTTTTGTTGCCATTGACGGCGTCCGCAGACTCCTCAGTGTCAGTTTTCAGCTTCTTGTTCCTCTTCTTAGGCTTGTCTTCATCTCGAGGCTTGCGAGACGTCCCGTTGCCAATGACGCCGTCTCCAGCCTCTGCTGTACTCGATTTTGACTTCTTGACTTTCTTCGCAGATCTTACCACTGGGACATTTCCTGCAATAGCTTCTTCTTCTCCTTCTTCGTCTCTCGCAGGCGCCTTGCGCTTTTTGTGACCGTCAGTGCTGTTTTGGCTCTGTTGGATATCTTCAGGCTCTTCCTTGGCAAACTTGAGCTTCAGGCCGAGCTTTTTCCACGCAGGCACGTGCCTCTGAATTGGCTCAGGAATGGGAGACATGGTGGGCATTGGTAGAAGTCCTCGGCCACGATGGAATGGGACCTGAGCTTCGGAGATGCAGTCTCTATCTACTGCGTGGCTCCCGCGATACTGCTTGCTGTGAGCAGCTGTCTCGGCTGTCAAAAAAAAAATTAGCTTTTGGAGCTTGCTCCTCGTAGCGGAAGGATTCCGAGTCCGCCTGGCAAATGCTTGAGATGCCAAGGGAATTGAGCCTCCTCGGCCTCTAAGGTGACATCCAGGAAACGAAGGCTTCATGTAAGACGTGGCAGGCATCCTATATCTACAAACGAGCAAAGTAAAATAAATACCTGCCGAGCAATCATTACCCCACGCCCGACCCTCGTCCACGTCTATCACCGCACCCTCGTCTATGCATATGCCGCTCAAACGCCCGTCATAGGTATCGCTAACGCACTGCTATCATACTAGCATCGTAGACATTTCTACTTGCCAATGACCCTTTCGTAATTCTCGTGCCTAACTGCCCCTCCGCTCATCGATGTTCGCACATTCCTCTTAAAGCCTTCCCGATTCGACCGTAGGTCCTCCGCTGCCTCTTTGTTCAAGGGATCCGAAGCGTTGGGTTCGAGAAAGAGGAACTGTGAATCCCAGTTGTTAGCCACAGTACGTTAGATGCGGTATCATACCCTTGCAGTGCCTTGTGCTTGTCCATCCGCTCGAGACCCATCCGAACGGAGATGTAGACGTACCTGCAACCCAACAATAACAGCATTCAAATTCAACACTGGCTTCCAGTCCTCCCTCAGGATATTCAAGCACACATTCCCCTCTAGATCTATATTCGGATGATAGATCTTTTGCGTGCATTTCACCTTCGGCGGGTCGTGTGGGAAGTTCTGGTTGATGACGAAACTGAAATGGAAGCTACCGCCTTTATACATTCCTTCGTCGGGTTCAATGGTGAGGGTGAAGTTAAGGATGTCATCGGGGTTAGGGAAGGAGGTTTTCATGGTGCGCCCTAGGGTGCCTTCGAGTTCGGCGAGGTCTGAGAGTGGGGACAGAATCAGCCTGAGTGTTCCACAGAGCGAGCTGAACAGGCAAATCATAGCCGTACCTTTCTGTACTCGTAGTTGTGCGGCCGTCACCTTTTTCTTCTTGGGCCCCGCTCCCTCAGCGTTCGCATCCTTCTGCTGCTGCTGTTTCTGCGGTGGTTTGTCAGGCATGTGCTGCTGAGAATGTCCTGACAAAGGCTGAGGCGTAAAGCGTGTACGTGTAGCGACTTACCATAGACCATATCTTTAGCATCCTTGCAACCTTATTGGAGGTGTGTAGAGTCTAGTTAACGTCGTGGTCTAAAAGGACTGGCTCGAAAGGCCTGAAGGCCAGTGTTAGTTTTAACGAGGCGTTCGGGGTGTCGATGCTATCGGAGGTTTGGTTGCTGGGGCGCTGTGACGTTTTGTTGGAATTGAAAGGATGGTAGGACGGTTCTTATACCACTGGGTTGTAGACTGAAGGCTATGATCTGGATGTAACTGTAATCGAAGGTTGTGTTGTCTGAGCCACTACTCTACAAAAAGCAATCCGCCACGCGATCTGACTACTAGCTTCCAAGGTGCCTGGGCATAGGATATTTCCTATCAATTTGCCTCCCACAAGAAATGAGGTATAAACACACGGCTGTTGGCATAATCGTCATATGGCTTTTGTGAGTATCAACGTTTTGGGTTTCATTATATGCAAGCTCACTCTACAGATGCTGTACTCCTGAGACAACGGCACCGCTGAAATCCAAATGTGCACGCGTCCCAATGCTTCGATAGTCGTCAAAGACGTTCCTTCTACCTCCGGTTGAAACAACATAGCAAGCCTGACTTGCCCAGGAACCAGCAGCATCCGATGAAGCGGATCACAGACAGAGCAGCTGTAGACCAGAGCAGGGCTCGGAAGAAATTCGACGTCCTATATGTCGAGCTATTCTATAAGCCATCGTCAGCGACAATTCCAAGTACTCAAAAAGGACAAGGCATCGTACCGAGAGCCCTAACGATGTTAAATCGCTGCTGGTAATACCAACAGCAAGCAAAGCGTTCGAGAAGATCCATGCCGTGACCAGTTTTGTTCTGAAGCTCTTGTACGAATCCTCCAAGGTTTTCTTCTCTGTAGTTACTGGTGGATGATACTCAGCCAATGCACGCTTGACCGTGATTTCGAATTGGCTATCAATATCCGCTTGAGGTTTGTCGGGCTCTTCAATAATGGCGGCTTTGCCGTCTCCACTTTTGGTGGTTTGAGCTGACGGTAGAACGTCGGCTTTGTCAGACCCTTTGGTTCCCCACGACACATCGTGCCAATTGCTGAAGGCGTAGACGTTGAGAATGTTGACGTAAGACGACATGAGGCAAAGATACTGAGGGAACGAAGTGAACATGTGCCACGGATCCAGGTACATGAATGAAGCCACGAAGTACAAACCAAAGGTGGCTGCCAAAGCGATTAGAATAATGCCCGAGCTCGACGAGGAGAAGAAACTTTTGAAAAAGTCATCAAGACCACTGTGTGTCTCGATCTCTGTTTCGTTGTGACCAGTGAGAGCTCGGACCACCAAGTACATTGACAATACCACAATATAGACCTGGATGATACCGAAGAGCAGAAATGACATAATATATGTCCATCTCGATCTATACCTATTGTCAATGAAGCGTTTCAAGAGGAATCGGAATTCACCCACCCTTTGGGCCGATTTCCCAGTGCTAGAATGAATTGCAGGAGGACGCAGCCGAGATAGAGGTATTGTAGCACTGTATTAACGACCGGCGTCACATGGTTGCCAAAAGGGAAAGCATGGTTTTGGTTCGCTTGGCCTGGAGTTCCAACGAGATCCATGATCACACTGGTCGTGAGCCAGAACGAAGCTGGAACACCTGTTAGATCTCTACATCGTGGCTAATCGATTGAGATTACTGACCAAGCGAGAACCACGAGAGAATAACGGAAAAAACATTGTAGAGCATTTGAACATGGAAAAAGAACATGCGGATAATGTTGTGACTGCTTTTATACATCCTTCCGAAATGCATCAGTGAGTAGATACTGGCTGCAAAAGAGCCGTTGAGCCATCTTCGTCGTTGCCCGATGAATTCTGGAGCGCCTTCAGGAACATCAGTCTCGCCCTTCGAGGCCTTTACGTAGGTCAAGTGCCACTTCGATCCGGCTCTAGCGACAAGTTCAAAGCATAAGATCCGATCCTCAGCCAAGAACATGTTCTTTTTGAAGATGTTCATGTTCTCAATGCCTTTACCCGCATTTATCTTTGCTGCGGTGTGATCACCGTGGAAATACTGGTCGAGAGGGCGTCCCACGATAGCACGGAATCGATACGCAGAGAACGCTCCCGGAAGAACGCTGACGTACCCAAAGGAGCTTTCCAGTGGTTTGTCCAGGATATTGCTGATCTTGTACTCAAAGTTCTGGGCTGCCACTAGCGGATTCAGAAGGTTTTTCCATCCTTTGCCCAACATAGCGTGGATCTCTCCACAAGCTCCACCAAGATCTTTGTCATTATAGAAAGCTTCCCACAGCGCAAGGAGAGATTTTGGCCCTGGCTTTGTCCCGGCGTCCAAGAGAATGCAGACCTCCGGGTTCAATATTCTACCAAAAGCGTTGAATAACCATCGGTGAGAGTTTATTTTCTTGCTATTCTTCTGTTTGAGGCAGAAGATCATTTGCACTGGAGGAAGTGTACTAGAACTATCGTCCTGGGGTTGTATAAGTTTCTGATTGGGTGTGACCGAAAGTTGCGTAGTGTATTCGAAAATATGGGCTGCGGTCTCTTTTCCGTCGACGTCTTTCTTCATCACACCATCTTGGTAAATGCCAATTGTTGCCAGGACGTCCAGCGTTTCCTTGTCGCAGGGATCGATCCCGTCGAAGACCAGACACACGACGATCTTCTGCCAAGCAGGGCCTCCTTTGTTCCAGAACTCTGACCTCTTGATATTGACAATGTCGCGGACATTTTGCATGACACCATGAAGAGTACGCGCTGTCAGCACCTTGTCTTCATTATAGTATGTGATGGCGATGAGGAGCTCAGTGTGGCGGTTGTACATGGCGGGCCGAAGATTGTAGCCATTCTTGAGGGTGAATTCGTTAGGGTCGCAAGTTGCAGCAGTGTCTTCAGATCATTAGTAACGGCAGATCTCTAGGCTAAATTCACGTACATCTCAGATGTGTGAACTCCTCACTACCTCCCTCTAAATCGCTCCTGTACTTCGCCTGTACAGCGTTCTGGATAGCGCTGGGAACCGGATAGTCAACACTCAGCACTGAGCCCTGGACAAGTTTTACTTTGCGAGTGGCGTATCGTCTTAAGCCATTTGCTCCAGGTATTTGCCTCTGCTTCCATGCTTCCGTTGAGCTAGTATCACTTCTCTCATATGGAGACGGCGCTCGCCCAGGCACGCCAAATGCCGCTGTGGGGTCATCAAGAGTCGAGCTGTAGCCATCTCCGTGATACCCGTTGTAAGGAGGTGCTTGTCCCCCAACATATGATTCTGTCAGGGTGTAGTTCGAAGCAGGTCTGATAGGGGGAGTTGCAGTCCCGGAATGAGGCTCATCAAATGGCCCATTGAAGGGCCCCTGGCCGTGGGGCAAGAGGGCTCTTTCATCTTCCTCATCGGATCCTTCGTGTGGGGGTAGATGATATTGCTGCATGGAGTGTTAGCGAAGAGCTGCAGAACCTGGAGGCGCAATACTGACACTGCCGGAAGGCAGGTCGTGCAACCGGTGGTCCTCTTCATAACCCCCAGCTCCCGGAGACCCTTGGTATGCCATTTAGGCTTGAGTTGATAGAGACCAAGATTCGATTGGACGGGCCGCTATTGTAAGATAATGACAGAATCGCTAGGGAGCGAATATTGCAGTGTGTAGCGTTTACAGAAGGGGTGAAGTAGGATTGTCCGGCGTTGTTTACGGCCGCCAGGGCTGGAGGAGGCAATCGTTAGCTAAAAGCGTGTATTGCTGTCTTCGTATCTTCTCTGACTTCTCAAGAGGTCCTTCGCTGTCGCTTGTCGAAAAGGAGTTGGTGAAGAAAGTGTGAAAGGTGAGATCAGGGGGTATATTTCAGGCTTTGTTTTCCTAACCGGAGTTAAATCGGGTTCTCCAGTTGTGGCTTTACCAATCACCATTCAACGTCCGCCGCAGCACTCAAGGGCAAGAAACACGTACAGTGCTTCCGACAGATTGAAGAAGTGAATCAAGTTGAAGGTCCGTTCCAATTTGATTTTGACCGTGATTGCAGTCTTACAAATGATGGCCGAATCCGGCGATATCTGAATAAGTGTGTTCTTTGTTTGCTTCGCAGCCGTCCTGTCAGGACTGTGCTTGTGGCGCCGTCCTTCCAAAAATAGCAACACAAATTCTCTTCCCTAGGTAGGTAGGTACGATCCTTTTTCGCGTCCGCCAACGGGCTGTGTTCTTGTTCTTTGCCTTCCACGCGTTCATGACTCTTCTAAGTCGTCATAAGTGGACGCAATTCTTCCTGAGTCTCAAGCAAAATTGATGCCAACTGAAGCCCACCTCTGTGTTGACATGGCCGTGCAGATCTTCGATGATGACAAGGCTCATTGGTCTACTGAAAAGGTTGCAGTCGTTTGACATAATTGAGAGCATTACCATTGTGTAATTTGATTCTGCTCCTTTTGCTGTCCACGCTCTCAGTGTCATTTTATATACTGTACACTAGGCTAAAGTAGGCTTTGTTCCCCATGTTTCCAGATACACGATAACGTATCGAGATCTTCAGATTTGCTGTTCATGAGAGCCTACTGTCTATCTACGCTTCAAGCAACTTGTACCCCACAGCTGGCTGTTCGTCTGGTGAAGTACTGAGAGCCTAAAGTCCTACGGACATACATAGGTAGAAGGGTGAGAATCAAAGCGATTGGACGGCTAGAATGACGTCTATAAGTATGCTGTCTTTCATGCAGGGGGTAGCATTGCAGTACTCGAGCCTCCTGACCCCTGAGGGAAATCAACCCTGCATACAGGGTACTACTGCTTGCAGATGCAGCGTAAGCCAGGTTATGATCAGACCCACGTGTCATTCGGGAGCGCATAAAATGATAGCACTGGGGCTGCGACCGTCTACCTACCCGTATGCTTCACGCTCTGAGATGCAACGAATAGACTTGGACCCTCCTTGCCGGATGAGGTATGTACAAAAATATGGGGACACTGAAGGGTGATTTTGTACATACTTAGCTTCTGGATTGGGATTCTTGCGTCTTGACTTTTGAGTAGGAACCTTCGGTAGGTAATCACGGAGCCAGGAGCGGAGAAAGTGATGGCTGCCGTTAGTGGGGCGGTTATATGCGTGACGGTTGCGCTTGCAGAGACTGGAGAGCGGAGAATGAGCAGCGAATCACGGACAATTGGAAACCAAATCCAAGTCCCAAGATCTGTGCGGGATGATCTTTTGATTTCTTTTGGCTTCTTTTCAGGCCCAAAGAACAAGAATGGAAGGGAAGGGAGGGGAAGCTTTAATCACGCCGTCGAAGGATGCATCGAGTTTCTCTGGGACAAAGAGTCGAGATACTTCGTCTTCCCAATCATCTGTGTTGTCCTCGAAATACTCCTCCTCACTTTCAGAATGTCCTGCAAGAGCCAATCTGCCCTTGACTCGACGTGGTTCCCAGACACATTTAAGATCAGAGACAAAACGGGCTGAAGACAAGGAAGCAATGCCGCAGGTCAGGAACAGTCATGAAGGTCATCTGAATAGCATCAGATGAAGGCGTCTCTTTAGCCAGGACATAGGTCAATGGAATGATTAATACTGCTAAGGAGGCTTTTGAACAAAAGAAATGATAATAAGACTGGGGGACATTATTATTGTACATTCGTAGTTTCGGCTCACAGGCTCAGGCTCAGGCTCAGGCTCACAGCCTCGACAGCCTACTTCAAAATACGGTGTGAGTACAGGTACCTTACCTTACCTACTCGTGTTTATATTACATTGGTCCTCCGGACTCTTATTAGTATTGCACCAATTTAGGGCAAATTGAGATTGACCCGTTAAAGTAAAAGGACTCAGTAAGTAGTGAGGCAAGGTAATAAAAGGCTGACAAGGTAAAACTCTCATCCAATCATTTTACTAGTACTCGCTACTTCGTTGCTCTTGTCCCGTCCCAAAACATCGCCCTACCGACTTCCCCAATCCCCAACTCCTCCAACCTACCTACCTACAACCCACTCACTTCCCTCACACTCAGACCTCACAAACCTGCCACAATCAAACCAAACCACTGACCGCAAAGAAACCTTGCTCACATCGCGCCATGCAAGGTCCAACAGATCCGTTGTAGTGAGGAGGAAGCTGCTCCGCTCCCAGGGAGCTACTCGACTTGCGCCCGTCAATTTACGCCGCAAATCAGGTACACAACGTGACAACAACTCGACCACGACGAAGCGTTCAAGGGAAATACAGCAGGACAGCAACAGACAGTCGCTCGTTTACATCACGCCCAAGTCATCGTATTGTTGGTTCGCTATCATCTGGAACTAACGAACAAGCCTTTGACTCCTTTGTTCTTCTCCGTCAGAAAACCGACCACTGAACCATATCGAAACATTCTTCTGCAAACACCCTTCGCAGGACCATACACTCTTTGGATCAACTTCTGAACCCTACACATCTCGAGCCCTGACTGCCTGAAAACGACTGGCGTAAGGCCTAGCGGATGAGAGCAATCCCCTCCTTGGCGCATTTTCCTTTTCCGACTTCATACATCTCGCACTAAAGCAAAGATGGACCACAATGGTTTTGGTCGATTTGGTCAGCACTGACAACATGCTTCTATCAAGACTCAGTGCTGACGCTTTCTATGTAGAATTAGATTTTAATGCACCCCACCTTTTCCGACGATGCGCCAACTGCCCTTCTGAACCTCCACCATGTCCAGCATGTGCTTCGGGCGAGGTCTGTTCCCTCATAGCTGGAGGTTGCAACTCATGTGCTGTGACCATGTGCACGAAAATGGTAGCTCAGCCCACAGCTGTGCCAACCTCAGGGCCAGCTGCGGGTCCTATAGCAGGAGGCGTCATCGGAGGTGTCGCGGTTGTGTGCCTGATGACTTTTCTGGTTTGGAGGTTCTGTATAAAGAATAGAAGGGAACGTTTTGAAGAAACTGATTGGCAAGAAGAGGAATCCACAGAGAAGGATCGAGACGAGTTTGGCATGCAAAGGGATGCTCGTGCCTCAGTACGCTCGATAGCATCGACTGTTCTTACTAGAGCTTCCAACGTCATTCAAATAGCCTACATCCCGGGAGTCACAAACCGATCCGTTGATTCCACACCAGATCTCATCCCACCAGTACCACCAATACCAGCCTTCTCACCAGCAGGGACTCCTCAGCCTCACCAGCAAGATCAACACTTCTTCATGCCGAGCGACCTCCGTGACTCCACTTGCTCGGACTATACCGTTGACAGGACCTCATACGCCAGATCCAGCATAGCCCCAAGCATGCCTCGAGGTAGCTTCCAGTCGACGGCCTACCGAGGTAGTACTGTTCTCAACGCTTTACCTGCACAAACGGCTATCCGTGGTAAAGCAAACCCTGTCGCTGTCAGGTCTAATGGCAAGAATAGCCCTGTTGAATCAAGATCCGCCACTCCGCCTCTTCCGATAATGGATCGCAAGCGGCACGATTTTATAAAGACAAACACCACCAGCCCGATAGTCGCTCGATTGGGAGTTCCAAAAGCGGTGAACGTCACGAAATCTCAGCAGAACAATACCCCCGTCGCCGCGAACCCTAGACCTATTCCCAATGACAGATCGAACAGGTCTCCGATCCCATTGGAACGCCACGCCTCGGTGGCAAGCTCAAGGCATCACCCTGACTCGTCAACCTTTGACGATGCCTCTAGCAGCGACGAAGACTCACCTGCCGACCAAAGTCTGATGGGCCACGAGAAGCTACCTCAATTCGCCAAAGCTGCGTCGCTTTCATCAAGATCGATGGATCCTCCAGTTCGGTCTCCATCATCAGCACCTGATCTAAGGCATTCCCCTGCTATGGTATCGTCTTCTTCTTCACCAGACAGCCAAGCCCGCCAATTTGTAAGCAAGGAGCAAAAGAAGAAACACAAGCGATCCGGAAGTCTGAATCAGATAATCGAAGAAGCCACTAGGCGAGCATCTAGAGAGCCCAGACATGGCGGTCTGGGTAGCATGGGAAACGTCATGACCGCCTGGACCGGAAGAGATGCCAGGGGGGAAGGTCCATTCTCAGACGCGAATGCAGCGAGAACTCCTTAAGGTTTTTGAATCCTTAACTTTGATTCTATACACCTTGCAGCGGTTTTACTTCATGTCGTAAGTAGGGAGGCGATGAGAAGTCGTTTGGCGTATTTGGATACGGCCGTGGCAGCCAGGGCGGACTTCTTCGACACGAAAATATTTAGGGTGAGGCTTGGAGGCGTACTGTGTTGACAAAATCCTACGGAGATGTTCACAGGACAGTCATGCCGTTGGATTTTTTATTTTGCGATACTCAGAAATTTTCAAAACAAGCCATCTTCGTTGTGCAACGTTTCATCCTCGGCTTCCTTGCGTTTCATGCTCGAGAGCGGTCGTTCTGGTTGTTTCGGCTTACAGAGCGTACTTGAAACATCTCTCACAGCTTCCAGTGCATACAGTACCGCGATCTCGGCACCTCTTTGGTTCCATATCTCCTGGATCTGCTCAATTGATAGGATGGAATCCACTCGCCACAATGCCGGCGCCGAATTCCTCACAAGTTCGACATTTGCCCGTGGCCCGCCTAGGCATAGCAGCCCTCCCCAACAATTTCCTGGTATAAAGGCTCGCCGGTCCTACTTCCTCTCCCTTAAAGATAAGGCCTTCCTTCATAGCATGTCACGGTTTGAATGACTTCCATGGCTAAAAGTCACGAGAGCGAGATTACTTTCTTTCCTAAATATGCCTCGACGTCTACTGCTACTCCGCATTTGTGGGCAATAGTACAACATATACTGGGCGCTATCCGCCGTCGCCGTACTGCCAAAGAGCCGTTGAGCGGTCTCAAAACTCTTCTTGGGCAGTCTCCTGCTCCTGCTACTTTTTGCCGAAATAACGGCCTGTCTCTTCCTCATACCCCTCTCGCCTCTTTTTGCTGAAGCCTCTGTGACCGCTCTCTGCTGCCTTGACGACGCGCTTCACCGTTGCCACCAAGGTTCTCCGGGACAATCCTTGCTGCTGCTGTCAATGATCTCTTTCTATCACCACCCGCTCCCGTGGGTCAGCAAGCCCGTCCACAGCATTGGCGGCGGCAAGATCCGAGGATACAGGTCTCTCATTGTACTGCAGGCGCCCATGGAAAAGGTTGGAGAGATTGAGCGAGCTCACCACCCGAAGGCAACTTCCAGCATTCATCCACCAGCTCCTGCGACGATTTCAAGACATCGATGTCGACGAATGGAAACCCGGGAGCTCAGACCATCGGGTCTTTGCACAGATCGAGATGGCGGCGAGCACCTATCTGCAAGACAAAAGACGCGGCTGAAACCCTCCACGACCTTACCTCAGCTCTAGTCGAGAAGCGAGAGCGTCGGGCTAGGACTTTGCAATGGGAGCCGTGGGCGCAAGGTACCGGCGTCCTAAACTCAACCATCGTGAACATTGCACCGAGCGCCTTGATGACCGCGGGGGGGGTCTGGGCCCGTGGGCCGAAGGTGCATGGTGCACGGAACGCGGGCTGTGACCGGGTGGTGAAAAGAGGTGTATGAAGAGTATGAAGCGAGGGGCGGCACGGGGAAGGGGAGGAAAGAGAAAATGGCAGACTCTCGTAAGACCGTCGACGAAGGCGCCAAGAGGAAGCTACCGAGTGGAGAGCATCGCTGCGGTAAAGGAGAAGAGGCACGGGAATTTGAGGGAGGGGGCGGAGAGGCGGGAAGGGGAGGAACGGATCAGGGCGTTGAGGATGCATGTGTAGAGGGTGGTGGGGCTGGCTGGGCCGTTTGGGATTGGGGTGCCTTTGGGATGGAGAGTTGGAGATGGAATCGATGCCGGGTTTGACCTTGCGGAGTGGGGTCGACGATCGAAAGAGTTTCCGATGTTGCGGTGCGTGGTAGTAAGAGGGTGTGGGAAAGTCGTGCAGTCGGGAATGTTCGGAGGCTACCGTGATAGGCGCACTGCCAGGGGAACGTGGCAGTTGTAGCTGAGGAGACACGCCACGGTTCGGAAGGGGTGTGTGAGAAGGAAAGGTGTTCGCGTTGGCAGAGTAGGGTGTTATATGTTTGTATTGAAAGGACTCTGGAGAGCTTCATCTCTGGTCGTTGTTTGCTGTGATGACCGAGCTTTGCTTAGCATCAGTCTCGACCTCTGTGAGTATGGCATGCTGGAAACGGGGCAACGTATGATCATTTCTGTGTGTGTGAGAGTGAGAGAGAGAGAGAGAGAGTACACACATATCTGGCAAGCAATTATCTGCATATAGAGGTCTGCTGGATGGTGGACATCATACATCATACGTAACACT
The DNA here is from genome assembly GCA_963556305.1 of Platismatia glauca. Classification (NCBI taxonomy): domain Eukaryota; kingdom Fungi; phylum Ascomycota; class Lecanoromycetes; order Lecanorales; family Parmeliaceae; genus Platismatia; species Platismatia glauca. The sequence continues at coordinate 838,552 of OY745764.1, read as the reverse complement.
ATGGCTGTCTTCGCTATGCTGAAGCTAAACTCTCCAATCTTCTTCAAGCCACCATTTCCTCTTCTGCGACGTAGTGCAGATACGCACCCAGTAGCTTTGTCCCCTCAATGTAATTCCGTCTGTCCAACTTCTCGTTGATGCTGTGCGCGGCATCCGTCGAGCTACCCATAGGAAGCAGCAAGACGTTCTTGCCGGTCGCTTTCTCAAAGGTCAGGGTCACGGGTATGCTGCCTCCTTCTCGAGTCAGGTCTGGCTTGATGCCGAAGACTTCCTCCACTGCTCGTCCTGCGGCTGTGTAATTCCAATGTTTAGGTGATGCCACCCACCAGTTACCCGCATGTATCAGGCGGACGTCGATGGTGTTCTTGCTCCCAAGCTTGGTGAATTCGTCTTTGACGTATTTGAATACGTGAGAGTCGACCTTGTCAGATTCCATATCTGGCACTGTCCTTATCGAGAATTTTCCCACGACTTTTGCAGGAATGACCGTCTTCGCTCCAGGTGCAGAGAAGGCCCCTTCAACTCCGTGTACGCTGAGAGAAGGGTATCGCCAACGCGCCATAAGTGTCTTCTCTTTGTCAGGGAAGATGCCGGTCTTGCTTCCGAGGGATTCGTAGAGGTTGTCCATTGAGTAACTGATATCTCCGTATAGCGACTTCTCCTCCGCGGTTACGGGAGCAACCATCTCGTTGATTCCCGGTATTTGAATCTTGCCGTCTGTGTCAACCAGCTTCCCTAGTACCCGGACGAGATCTGTCATTGGCTCTTGCGCACATCCGCCGAAGATACCGCTGTGAAGATCTTGGCCTGGGCCACTGATGCTGACACTGTAGTAATTGCATCCTCGAAGTCCGTATGTCAGGCAGGGTTTCTTGGTCCCCAGCCAGTAATTGTCGCTGATGCATACTGCATCCGCCTTCTCAAAGAATCCTCCGGGCTTCGCTTCCTTTTCTATGAAGTCGTCCAGTCCTTCGGATCCATACTCTTCCATGCCCTCGAAGCACATGAGCAAATTCACTGGCACCTCCACGCCTGCTTCCTTGTGTGCTTGTATGGCATTCAACCATCCCAGAACAGGACCCTTATCATCTGTGCTGCCTCGTCCATACATCCTCCCCTTGTCGTCAACAGTAAGCGCAAACGGTTCCGTAGCCCAACCATCTTCCTTCAAAGCAGGTTGTACATCGTAATGGCCGTAGAGGAGTACTGTTCGTTTTTGGGGAGAGGAACCGTAGCGGGCTACGATGACTGGAGGTAGGTGGAGGTCTTTTTTCCCGGGTTGGAGGCCGAGAGGACGGGATTCCACATGTGCGCCCAAGGCTGTGAGTTCAGAGACGAGGAATTCAGACATCTGTGATTAGGCAACGTTTAGCCATTTTTCGAAGGAGGGTGAGCGAGAACGCAGCTGACTTTGACAACATCAGGGCGACGTTCGTCATCTGCGGAGACAGAAGGTATGGCTACTGCCTTGCGGAGACCTAAAACAGCATAAGCAAGGCTCTACGGTCAAATAGAAAGATCTGGGGATTTGGTGCTACTTACGTTCGATGAAGGATTCTGACAGCTTGTCCACCCTTGTAAGGCAGGTCAGCAGCAGCTCAAATTGGTCGTATCCAAAGCATGCATTGGCAAGTGGGGCTTACTGCTTAAAGTAGCCGTCCAATTGAGGCGCCATGGTGCGAAATGTTGCAGTATAACGTCTCTGAAGGTGTGGTTTGAAGGACGCAGACGAGCTTGGGATAAGGGCAACGCTTGCAGAGAGTGTATGGCTACTAGACTTGAGCTTCGACACTAGGGGATAGTAAGCTGTACGCAGTGGATGAGTGAGCTGCTTGAATTGGACGCGAAGCATTGAGGTTTCAACAATGCGAGATTGGACCAGTCGCTTAGGGCTGCGGGCCAAAGACCCTAAATGATACTCAAAGGTCAGGACTCAGGAGGACATATAAAAGTATGTACTTGCATGATGTCGAGGCTGATCTCGACTCTACGATACTGACTCTACGGCCCCGACTCTACGACCCAACGACCTACGGGCCCCGGTCCGACTCATCCATCCGACGACCGACCTGACGAAAAGCTGAGGGTTGGTAATATGATATGAACATCATGTGGCTAGCATAGTGGTAGAACAATCATAGGTATCCAGCGTATTTACTTCAAAGATGGAAAAAGGTGCGCTAAGCCTATTCCAAGCAGGGAAAGTACCAGCCATAACGACCGACGACAAGGACTGCTCAAGTAGCCTTTGAAGCAGGCGTCGATGAAGGTTGCTAGAAGGTCTGATAGAAAGTTCGCTGAACGCGAGAGGCTCGTTCTGATTAGTTATCGAGATAGTAAAGGAGCGCAACAAATCCTAAAAGTACATTGCAAGTATGCAACCAATCATCCCTGCCTTAGTCGTACAAGTGAGCCACGAGATAACAATAACTCCTTTCCTCCATTCTGACCCAAACCGAACCACCATACTCCAAGACATACGCCTGCCCCAACCCAAAAGCACTCCATTCACGACGACCTGGGCTTTCCGCCACCCCTGCCCGACCTTCCTCCTTTACCCGTCTTCGGATACTCACTCTCCTTCATGTGCACCTTTCTGTAGTGCTCTTTACGATGATCCTCCCTTTTGAAACCGCGCGCACCTGTTCGCCCGCACCATTCATATTTGCAATCCAGAAGCTCCTCTACGGCAGGAGGGAAATGCACGGTCATATGGCGTTTGAGGTCGTGAGCGCGGGAGCTGATGTGGCCGCAACCGGGGTGTAGGCAATGATACTCGGAAGGAGAAGACGGGGAAGGAGTGCTGAAACGGTATTAGCGAATAGGAGATCACAAAGATTGCAGACTTCAGCAAGAGATGTGGGATGTGTAGGATGAGAACTCGTGTCGAATGGACAAACGAAAACAGTAGCGTCTTACCTGAGTCTCCGCTCCTTCTTGTGTTTTGAAGAGTATACAGGAGCCGCATGAACAACCTCGATATCGGAATTCCGCTGATTGCCGTAGGAATAGATTGCATTCTGTTGGCTTAGCTGGGGACTAGGGCCATAGCTCTGTACTGCGTAGCTCTGGCTTGAGTAGTGCTGGATCGGGTAGCTCTGTTGTGATATTGGACTAGCCACTGAAGGAGCTCTCGTAGCGTAGCCGGAGTCGCTGGAGCCGTGAGAGGAGGTGCGGTTCATAGAATAGCCAGTGTTGAGTGGAGGAGGCCTGAGATTTTGATAACCATGTGTGTACTGGTATCCATTGGTGTATTGCTGCGGAGTTTGATAAATAGGAGTAGCGGATGTATACTAGCATCTGGTATTAGTCCAGTGAGGTTTACTATGTTGAGTCACAAGTATAGGCCTTACATTAGGAGTACAGGGATCCCTTCCGCTGGTATCCCTTCCGCTGGTATACGTTGGATACATGATGTGTAATAAAGGTAGAAGGAATGTTATTATAGTAAAGACTGTAGACGTTAAGAAGCTTTCATACTGTTGGTGGCAAAGGCTTACATGTTTTCTGGATTGGAGGCCCAAGCTGAGAGTAAGTAAACAGAGCCGAGAATGAATGACGAAGCTTGAGATCTATTATTTTGTGTGGGAAACGATTAAGAGATGGGGATATGGGGACATTTTGTACGCTCCGATAAGGTGAAGCGTGTCAATAAATCGGTGTGTCATCCACCTCAAAAGGGGAGGGCCATCCGCTTGAACCAAACTCACCGGTGTGATATCTTCTCGTTTATACGGAAGGAAAGGGATTAATCCAAAGGGCGAAGTCGAATCTTCACCGAGGCAGAGAAAAGTGTAGTGCCCCTTCGGTGTGATAAGGAAAGCAAATCGGTGTCCGTTCCAGATTAAAACAAGCCAAGCATTCACAAGACAAATGTGTGATGCTGCCATGGCCTTGGACGGTCGAAACAAATGCAATTGCCAGCACTGGCAAGAAAGGCGTGAAGGTAGTCGAGTCCTCCGCGGGCACTGCAATCCTGGCTCGGTGAAGGCTCTTTAAACCTCGTTGGCAGCGGCGCCATCGCTGCGGCCCGCAGCATTCCAAGCACTGCCGGCTGTTAGATAGCGCTGATACGATTTGCAGCATGAACAATGAGTTAGTGAGGCGATGACATTGATGCTTCTAGAAGGCGTCGAAGAGGACCCGTCTCAGGTTTTCGATCCCTCCTAGGATTCACTGTGGTGAAAGAGGATGTTCCCCTTCCTGCCGGCCCCGTCCCTAACAGAAGTTTCGGGCATTGGCATGGCGCAGATTCTGGCAGGACCCAAGGTATTGTGAAGATTCGTTAGATCAGGGCAACGGCGTGGCTCACTCTCCCAATGCTAGAAGGTTTGACAACACCACCAGACGGCCGGGCTGTCGGAATCCATTGCAGACGAGGGCGATGACTGTCAAAGCTGTGGCAGTGCGGTATTGGTTCCCGTTGACCGGTGAAATTGAAGCCATGTGCATTGGAACACGTGAGCATTCGGATGCATGCCAAATACTCTAATGGCCTTACCCGTTACAATTCACGTCTCACCCTTGCGCAACGATCAGTTATCATGATTTCAATTTCCTGGGTCGAATCCGCCGATTAGGACAGATATCCACCAGTTCGCCCCACTCGTGGCCCAGTCCGGGGCTTAGGTGTGATCTTGGCGGCAATGACGGTCAAGGGAATATGGCGGAGCGCAGCACAGTCCACTTAGCAGTCAGACACATGTTCATCGATTAATTCTCGGACCGCAGAGTTTGAAAGACTGGCTCTCAGTATCACAACAAGCTGCGCAATGCCACAGCCGCCAATCACCAGGCCAGGACCACTTCCACTGCCCCAGCCAACGGCTTGGCGACCATTGTGTGGAGTACTGTAGCCTAGACAGCCAGAAGCGACGACGGGCACACGACGGGGCAAACACGCCCTCTTATCAAGCCATAGTAATTAGTGATTTGTTGGAAATGGGATACTGAGGTCGAGAGTATTGCGGAAGGCTAGAATGAGGCAATGAAGTTTTAGCGCGATAGCCTTGTTTGCCTTCTTTCCCTTGAGACACGAATTTACTTTACCGACAACCTTAGGCTGAAGGAATAAAGCATGACTTTGCCGTTTGTCGATCCTGCCCGAGGCGCAGACCTCGGGTTTGGACCGTTAGGAATCGTGGAGTACTTGCGTCCAAGACGATAAAGGAGCATGCTCTACATGGAGAAAACGGTGCCGGAACATCAGCCTCTTTCTGCATCATCCACAATGATTGCGCGCAAGGCTGTGCAAGTCAGCCCTTTTTTGACATAACGAACATACAAGAAGGAAATCTGCTCAGTAGACACGTTTCACAATCAGGAATGCTGCCAATTGGATTTCCTAGGTACGCTATGTAGCGATAGACCGGAGCTGTCGCCAAAAGTGCGCGAGAGCTCATCGCACATACATAGAAACACCTAAAAGAACTTTGTGTCTATTCGAAGATTTAGCGGTCACAGATCGTCTTCCAAAAACTTATAGGCAAATTTGAAGTCTGCTTTCCGCCGATTCATCCTGGTCGGGGCAAGGTTTATCAGTACTGAATCTAAGGAACGAAACTGGTTGTTGTCGCTTTGAGAGGCCAAAACGAGGATGAGGGATGATTCTTACCATGTACTCTCGTAATCGAAGAATCGATAAGTCCCTTGCTCGTACTCTTCTGTGATTGTCTTTGGCTCTTCGTGTCTCTGAAACCATGTCTGGTATTGCTTGTGAAAACGCCAGCTTTGACTCTTGAGTGACTTGGCGGCCAAGTATTGCTGGTATGTATTTTGACGATAGTAGAAGAGGTAGAATAGGGTGTCAGTATCGATCTTGCCGTATAGGCTAGGATCATCTACATTTGGGAACGGTTCTTGTGGATAGTATGCTGGAGTGTTGTATTTCGTGTCTGGTCGGTAGTGGCGTGGCTTCTCTGCATCCAGATAATCTGGACGACTGGCGTGAGATGCTGCGAGCAGTCGTTGTACAGAAGGAGAGTCGGATGCAGGCGCTCGGCTTTTTGTAATTTCAAAAGACTGTAGAAGATCCTGTAGGCTTGCCGGTAGGTGATACACAGACTCATCTTCTTCTTGCCTTGGTGGCTCGCCATTTCTTTGTTCCACAACAAGCGGTTTGGTTTGAACGAGGGAATTTTGCGTCTCTTGTGGTGCTGGAAGGGCAGCTTCCTTGGTTGGTGCCTGAACAGCTGCTGGCATCTTCGAAGCTGACGACGTCCGCGAATGTACAGAGGTTTCAGCGGCTGCAGCTGGAGTTGGGACGTTGCGAGTGCTGGCCGAACCAGTCGCATTCGGCTGGATTGGTGGTGGAGATTTAGGTTGATTTTGTGTGCTTGAAGGAGTTTCTGAGCTTACTGATACAGGCACAGCAGGCTTTTGGGCAGGTGTGGGACCAGAGCTTGCTGGTAGTGAAGGGGCTGCGCTGGGTGAGGTAGTTGCGCTGCTCTTTTGCGTAGGCGGGAAAGCAGACAGACCGGGAGGCGCGCTAGGTGTTGGCCCTGGGGCCGTGCTTGGTGGTGGAGGTAATGGTGCTATTCCCACGGCAGTTTTGTCACTTGCTGCTGCCGCTGCGGCTGCTGAAGCGTACTTCAGTGTCTCTCCCGGGGCTCTGGTGGGTAAAGGCGCAGGCTTCATGTTGTTGTTCGTCGTACCATTGGTTGTGTTTGCCGAGGGGGTATGAAGTGTTGCCAGAGCTGGTAAGGGAGATTTCAACTGATTTGATGGTCTTCTAACGCCAGTACTCTGAGGCTCTGAGACAGATGTCGACTTCGGTTTCCCAGCACCTGTGCCAGGTCCTCGCGCATCCGCGCTTTCTGGGAGTTCATCTGCTATTGATTGTGTATCCTGTGAAGAGACCCGATCGTTGTCATTGTTCAGACCGAAAGTTTCCTCCTCTTCCTCAAGGTTCAGATCATCATATATTGAGTCGTCTTCCAGGAAGTCCACCGCTTGGTTCTCTTCAACGTAGTACTTGATGCTCTCTTCTAAGTCCTGTACCTGCTCCGTCTCGACGTTGCCATTTTCCAAAGATCGTAACAGTAGCTCTAGTTTCCCCTGGTGGTATTTGTGCCTTTCAGTAGTCCTCGATATCTCAGACAGACGATCTGCTTTGCCGGTGTCCTTTTTGCCCTTTTTAACTGTAACCTGTAAAGTTTCCTCTTCGGCTTCGAGCGTTTCGATCTGCCGCTCCAGCTCCTCGACCATGTTCTGCAGGAAATTGCACATATCCAACTTCGCCTTCTCCTTAGGATCTAGCTTCGCTGTAGCTTGCAGTCCCTCTTTCGAAAAGGCTTTGGTTTTCATCTCCTTCTCGACCGCCTTGAATTTCTCCATTTCCTACATGAGCAGCCACAATCAGCACGTGGCGTGGCTCTGAGGAGTACTCTTACATGCAGCACCTACGTTCTCAATGGCTTTCCGCTGCTCCATGAGCGGCTTCTTGTCCTTGATTTCATTTCCAGCAGCCCACGTCTTTATCTGGTCTCGATGCCGTTGGAGCTTCTTGATCTCGCGCTTGAGAGCATCCTCCAATTTGTCCTTCTGCGACGCATTGGTGGCCTGCTGTATCTTATCGAATATGCCCTCAAATACCACAATTCCCTCAGCAACTTTTTTGAATGTCTTGTCAATCTCCTGCTGTAATTTCCGTTGAGCCATGACCGCTGAAGTGAGAGTGAGGCAGGAAGTAGATTGCCTTTTTTATTGGCCAGGCTGGAAGGGAGGTTGAGTATAAGCCGTATTCGAGCTGACTTGTTGCAATGATTTCTGACTTCAGAGTAGGGAGGAGGATATGGTGAGACAGGCATCAAGTGGGCGCCTTGTAAAATTCACAGCTGTGTTGTGGAAATTGAAGTTCGGTGTTGCTTGAGATACCTCAAAAGTACTTTCTCGAAGGTGCCAAGGATCGCGAAAGGCGCGTACCTACTCGCACAGTAAGGCTAGCCGCGAATGAGAGTCCCCTTTGCAGCTGCCAAAGCCTTGAGACTGGGAGAGTAATTCATTACATCTAACGTTCTACGAGGACTTGAGGGTCTGAAAGCTGTGAAAAAATCTCCTTTAACACCATTCTTCCAACTCAATGATAATAATGTTGATAGCCCATGTGGCTACCTGAGCTTCTCCGCTTTCATCCATGATTTCGACCCTCATTCTCCTACTGCTCCAATCGCGTATCAATGTTGCCAATTACACAATTTTTTCATACATCATCTTTTCTATGTGCTCGGTGATATTCTAGCGCCAATATGAAAGGTAGGGGTTCTGAACATTCCCCAGATGTTATACCATATACTTAGTTACTTAGCTGTTCTGCAACGAGTCGTATCCGCTTCGGTGACGGTCGATTCAAATTTGGTGTCCTCGATTGGGAAGGGTGTACTGGTATTTGCCGCAGTTGCCAAGGATGACACGCGCAAGGAAGTAGAGTCCATGGCCGCCAAAGTGCTGAAGCTGAAAATGTGGCCTGACGAGACTGGCGGTACTGTACGCATGTAGGGCTACGCTGCTAGAGTGAGGAATTGCTGACACTCTCATATGAAGTGGAAGCAAAATGTACAGGACATCGAAGGGGAGGTCCTTTGCGGTACGTCAAAGTGACGTCGTGGATATAGGCACTTCTGGTTTTCCAGGCTGAATTCATACAGTATCTCAGTTCACCTTGCTGGCATCAACCACTAAAGGGAACAAGCCAGACTTTCATGGTGCCGCAGGTGGTGAGGAAGCTAGAGAGCTGTATGATCATTTCTTTGCTAAAGTACAAGAGCTGTATGAGCCTGAAAAGGTGAAGAATGGCGTTTTTCAGGCCATGATGGAAGGTATTTGCCGTACGAACCATTTGTGTGCTCTACTTACTACGTCTGTGACAGTGAATATACAGAACTCTGGCCCTGTAGGTTTAGATTATACTAGTCATGATGAAGTGGTATTCAGCAAACTTCTTCTGTCCGTTGTTTTTATACTGATCTCTGCTAATGATGCGGCTATCAGGTCACTTTGGAGATCAATACCAAGCCTCGTAAAGGTGAAGATGGGAACACGAGGCCTAGAGATGAGCAAGGGGAGCCTCAGGAGAGCAAAGTCTCTGCTGATAAGGAGAAGAGCAAGGTCGCAGAGAGCTTTCAATTACCAGTTGAGTTATTAGACTAGCAATAGTTGTTACCGAATGCCTTCACGCTGTAGATAGTCAGCCTGATCATAGAGCCATAGTTTCCTAGTACCGCTCTCGTTTTCTTCTGACATGTCGAAACACAAAAGGGGTGAGTTGATGTCTGTATGTTGTAGAACCTCATGGAAAAGCCCCGCATCAATTGCGGCCCGCAGCCAACAGCGGATTTCACTCCGCTGTTTGATGCTTTGCTTCACCCGAGGTCCCACAAAGTTGATACACACATTCATTCAACCCAATTTGAATATCATTTGAGACGCGGTGCGGACGCCCCTTCCTCTTTAAAAAGCCTTACAGGCCGTCAGGATGGCGTTGGAAAAACCAGGTTTGTACTAGCCTCGCGTGACCTACATAACGATGCTGAATACAGACAAACAGGTCGCAGCCGGGTCTTCTTTGACATAGAAATATCTCACCAGAAGAAGGGCCGAGTCGTCTTCGAATTGGTATGTCCTGAGACCCTAGATCAGATGTATCATGTCAGGCGCACTCCATAATCTTGAGTTATGGAGTCTGATCTAATATCTTTCCTCACTGATGAATAAGTAGTACGATGATGGTTTGTGCTGGCTGCTTCAAGTCCAAGATCTTTCTGTCTGACCTATCACAGTTGTCCCAAAGACCACAGAGAACTTCCGATGTCTTTGCACCGGAGAAAAGGGTGAAGGAAAGTCTGGCAAGCCATTAAGCTACAAAGGTTCGTCGATGTCGTCCAAATACCTGACAAACTTGCATTTTTGATTGTTTCTGAGATATAACGTAGGCTCTGGCTTCCACCGTGTCATCAAGGGCTTCATGATTCAGGGAGGAGACTTTACGGCCGGCAATGGCACTGGTGGAGAGTCGATCTACGGCGAGAAGTTTGAAGACGAAAACTTCGAGCTGAAACATTCAAAGCCGTTTCTGCTCTCAATGGCAAACGCTGGACCAGGTATGCTAGTACAGGAGCTCCGAAACATGATATTTACTCATTGTTGGTAGGGACAAATGGCTCTCAGTTTTTTGTTACGACTGTACCAACCCCTCATCTTGACGGCAAGCATGTAAGTCACGTCGAGAAAAATCTTCCCTTGGCGCTTGATGATTCGATTTTGACTATTAGCAAGGTGGTGTTCGGAGAGGTCCTAGACAATAAAAGTCTTATACGGGAAATAGAGAATCTGGCCACACAGGCCGACAAACCCACGAAAGATGTAACAATCCTTGGTATGTTCCTACTGCATTTTATTACTCAATAAGCGTCGACTAAAGAATGCAGATTGCGGTGAACTATCTGGTGACGAGGCCATGAATGTTGGCAAGAAGGAGCCTGACAGCACAGGCGATACATACGAAGATTTTCCCCAGGACCAAGGCGAGGAGTTCAAAGGCCCCGAAGTCCTCAAGATTGCCACTGAGCTGAAAGAATTCGGCAACAAGGCCTTTAAAGCCAATGATCTGACTCTTGCTCTCGCAAAGTATCAGAAAGGCCTGCGCTATCTCAACGAGTATCCGGAAGCTCTACCTGAAGACCCCCCAGAGCTCTCGAAAGGACTAACGCATGTTCGTTTCACCCTACACTCGAACTCAGCCCTTCTTCAGATCAAGCTCAAGTCTTTTGAGGAAGCTCAGAACAGCGCAGATAATGCTTTGGGAGTTGAGGAAGTATCGAACCAGGACCGCGCCAAAGCATCTTATCGCAAGGCTCTCGCTCTACTGGGGCTCAAAGATGACGAGGAGGCGGTGAAGAGCCTCGAGACAGCCCAGAAGCTGGCACCAGGCGACGTGGCTATCAGCAAGGAACTTAGCGCTGCGAAGCAGAAAGCTGCTGAGCATGCCAAGAAGGAGAAGGCGGCATACAAAAAGTTCTTTGAGTAGAGGAAGCCTTGATTTAGCCTGCCACACATCCACCACAGCGGGAATGACAAGGTAATGCGTAATGCATGCAAATATTCCAAATGTTATTGTTACAGGTGGTGCCATAAATGAAGTTGGATATGTACACAGAAACACTCGCTTCAATCATGCTAAGATACACGTTGACCCAACATACACAAGAGTCCAAGAGCGACTCGTAGGGCCACGCCTAAACATTGTAGCGTTCGACTCGGATCCTCTCTCTTGTCGCGCAGCTCCTCCATATCCCGCAACTTGGATATCGCTCTTACGACAAGCTGGAGCTCGTAAGATGGGTATAATCCGAGGTTTTTGAGCGCACACGCCCCTATAAATCCTTGCCCCACAGCTCCCTCCTCTTGCCTCTATCCTCCCTCGCATACCTTCTTCTCCTCCCCCATTTTTCCTGAATCTCCCTCAATTTCTTTTGCTCCGCCGCCTTCTTCTCTGACGGCGCCTCCGCAACCATACCCACGAAGAATTGACTGCAATCAAATTTCTCCGCCAGCTTCGCCCGGGTCCATTTATACGGATCTTCACTTCTCAGCCGTCTTAGTTCCTCAAATTCCTTTTCCCGCAGGTGGTACTTCTTCTCATAGGGTTTGTGCTTGTGGACGATGGGCGGTAATTGTTTGTCAGGTTGGTTGTAGGGGTTGGCGTGCTGATGGGACTGAGCGAGGAGGGTCCGGCGTGGGTCATTGGCTGGGAGGAAGACTGGAGGAGTATGGTAGGGAGATGGAGCGGATGATGGTGGATTGAAGACGATGTGGCTGTTGACTTGAGACGGGGGAATTGAGGAGGTGAATGATGGATCAGGTTTCGTTCTGAGGCGTTTGGTCGTTCGCCGCGCGGAGGATTCATTTCTTCGGGAGACGTATGGTACCAAGCTGGGCAGTGAAGGGAGGAGGAAGGGTAGATTGGAAATTTGTCGCAGGGGAAGGGAAATGGACATGTCGTGGCTGCTGATAGGACTCGTCGTCGAGCAAGAATGTCGAAAGGCAATTATTGATCTTTTTTGGGCTATTCTAACTTCCAAGGCCAAGATGTCGGGTAAATGTCGGTCGAAATGGATCTTGCCGGTATGTATCGAGGTTCAAGATCCCTGACAACAGCGTCACCGTTCGGCTGAGACGTGGCCAACGAGCCAGCGTGTGAAACAACAAGTCTAGTTGCTTTTAGCTTGTTATTGAAGCAGCTCAGGAGCACTCTGTATCACTTTCTCGAGGCAGAATTTTCTACCATTCCGGCTCCTGCAGCTTCGTTAGACGAATTTGGCCGACGGCCAAGTCGCACACGTTTCGCTTAGTGAGTACATGTGGATAGGAAGCCCTCAAAGCCACACACGACAACCAAAGCTGAAAGGTATGCAATTGCCATCTCCGGGCGCTTTCTCACCCAATGGAATTTGTGTTCAAGTGTTGTTTCCGGCGCATTTGCAATGCTCTAATTTGAATCTCGATCAGTTCATTCATCCAGAAATCAGATCTCGGCCATTCATGACATTGCAATAGGCCCTCGCGACCACTCGGCACAATGGCCGATAGACGGATCAGTCTAAGCAGAGACACAGGTGATGATACTGGGTCACGCACATCATCCGTACCGCTTCTGGGCGAAGGCTTGAACAATGCACCTGAGGCCGGTGCCGCCCCTGAGATGGATGGGAAGACTGGGAAGCGGAGGTTCTGGGGCTTAGGCAGGAAGAAGGAGGATGATAAGACCAAGAAGACCAGGGAAATCCCTTTCAACAGCATTCCCCCTACCAAAACTACAACAGCCCCCCCGAAGACTATGCGTTCGGTGTCACCGATCACAGGAGTTAGTGCGCCAATCACGCAGACGATCTCATATCCATACGGCGCGCCAGCGTCTCCATCGCGCAATCTCAATTCGTCGTCCCCTGGAATCCCATCGCCAGCTTCCTCGCAAATCTTCGAGCGCTCTGTCCAAGAAGATGGTCTCGCCTCCTCCGCTTCACCGGCCATCCCAGCGCACATTACCACCGAGAATCACATCCCTCCTGTCTTAGACGCCTCCTCCGTGGCAATCACGGACGATCACCTGAATCCGGACAACGTCGAAATCATAATGCACTCAGCCCATCAGCCTGCTGCAGTCACCGTAACAGGAGCTGGAACGAGCGAAGCTACCGGAGCTTCTTGGCAGGAGGATCTCGTCGCTCATCCAGACCAAGATGATGCGGCGTCGAATTACGGCGCATTGGACTCGAATGACATTCGTCGGCTCAGCTTCATATCATTTGCTGACGTCGTGCATGCCGAACACGTGGATCACTCCGGTAGTGTCGCACCTACCATTTCTAGTCCTCTCGCCGCTGCTCGCAACCGCTCACCGTCTCCTATGCGCTCTCCTCTGTCCTCTCAGGGCCTAGGTGGCTCGCCAGTAGCGAGTGGATCTGATTCTTCTCGCGGGCTAGAGACTTCCCCCAGTCGAGGAGGACATGGACTCGGCAGCACGTACTCCGGCCACAGCCCACCAACAGGAGGAGAACTGACGATTGAAACTATGAGACAAGCGTTGAGGAAGACTGGGAGTGGAGACTTGAGTGGTGCAAGGAGCGCACCAATGAGTGCTATGGGTGGAGATGCAGGGATTGGCGAACATTCTTTCAGGGATGTCTGAAAGAAATGGAGGTACTGGAGTATGTGGGCACACGCCTCAGGAGCGAAGCTCAACGATCGGCCTGCAGATTCCGGAGAGAGGCTATGAGTTCCAATAACGATCTATGTTTACATTGCTGTATTTCGATTACCCTTTTCCAGAAGCGAGTATTTACTAGATTCATGATGCTATGGACCATCTGCCTTGTTTTGGGAATGGTACCGACCTAGTTCAATGCCCCGTCCAGACTTGAGAACTCGACCGAGGCATTAACGCACACGTATTGAGTGGAGGCGTGGAGCTGAGTAGATTTGAAGGATCGGGGGATGTAAATTTTTAAGGCCTCCCAGCGGGAGGCTACTGGGTTGAGCCGTTGAGTACTCTACCTAAAGTACCTTAAGAGTTACCTGGTAGGTACCTCGAAGTAAAGTTTGGGACCATGTTCTCGGTGCTAATCTCGGCATGCCCTCCACTACACCTGCCTCTCTTACATTCAATGCGCCCGAGACATCCATGTGTCTCAGCGAAAAATCCATTAGCAATGCTGGATTGACTGATTTGACCCTTCGTGAGGCTCGGGGCGGCTCTTTGGGGTACAATGTTTGTATAATTCCCGCCACAGCATTATATACACATATCCCAATCGCATCCGTGAGCCTTGTTCCGACTCCAATCGACACCATTCAGAGCGTCCCACCCACCTCCGGCCTTCAGGCTACTGCCTCACCTGGTCAAAGACTCTAAATCCAATGTCATCCCGGCAGTCCTTCACGCTCGCTGCCTTTCGGCCCCACAATTCCGCCTCACCGCACGAGCGCCCATATGCGCGATAATACAATCTTTCAGCCTCGTGAAGCACATGAAAGCCTTTCTTGAGACCTGGGTAATGGTATCGGGAGTAATAGAGCGCAAATTTAGGAGGCAGTAGCGACAGCGACTGAGAGCGCAGGACACACAATGGAAGAGAGGGCCGAGAATAGAAGGCGTGGTGGTAGCAAGCGTAATTCGGGCATTTTCGGGCAAGAGCAGACCGGGCCACCCTCGATACAAAGACGCACAAGCAAGAAAGCCTCTTCCAGGGACAGGCAGGGACAGATATACTCCGATGAGTTTAGGGAAACAGTCGCACGAGCTACCACTCCAGACCCAGGCCAAATACTTCATTCTGGGACTCCTCTACCAATATCAGCCTTCTCATCTTCGAGAAGCGCATCGCCACAGATTCCTCGGACTCCACATCCTGTTCCCCGCGCACCGACTCCTAAAATTCGTCCTCAAGTACCGAGCCATTCTAGAAATGGCAGCAAGGAAACCACTACCTCGAGACCCAGGACTCGGACCCTAGAGGAACGCTATAGGGACAAGTCTCCTACATCTATGATACCAAAAGGCCGACAACGGGTCGGCTCGCTACAGTCGCCTGGCCCTCATGAAGGTGACGAGAAATCGTCTATCGGTTTCCCCTCAATCATTCCTTCCCCACCGTTGGAAGAGCAACGAATACGACATCGGCCCCTCAAGCCAATGTCTCGGCCGCTATCACCCATCAGAAACCCCATCGCTGCCAAGCCGGGTACGCCTCTGTCCTCTTCTTCCACGGACGCCAAGAAGATACTGCAGCTTATGAAGACAACATGCGGGAGGATGCATGGTATTCTCTCATTTCGGACTTCAACCACAAGCACATGGGCTTCTGGATATTGTGCTATCAACGTAGCAACAGGTAGCCTAATATACCAAGCCAAAGGCAAAGTGTCTGAGAACAAGACCTTGATCCCTGACCTCCGAGGATGTCAAGTCCGGACTTTGTACGACGCTGATTCACGGTCCACTTTTCTCGATGTAGCTACCCGAAGGACAAGCATGGGTATCCACTTACGTCCACATGTACCTGAGACTTTTGACTCATGGCTAGCTGCACTGCTCTGTTGGCAGCCCATCCGACCCAAGGGTGTGCAAGGCAAAATGACAAAGCCACAAGAAGCACACATTGCTGAACGCAAACTTGGGGACAGCAAAAGACGTTCTGGCAATTTCTCAACCAAAGATGCCTCCATCATCAA
The DNA here is from genome assembly GCA_963556305.1 of Platismatia glauca. Taxonomy (NCBI): domain Eukaryota; kingdom Fungi; phylum Ascomycota; class Lecanoromycetes; order Lecanorales; family Parmeliaceae; genus Platismatia; species Platismatia glauca. Next base: position 822,826 of record OY745764.1, on the reverse strand, counting down.
AGTGGGCAAAATGCTGATGTGGGATAAGGAAGATCAGGCAGGCATCTCTTCGCCACCGCCTTTGCACAGAAGAGCATCGACCTACAAGCAACTAAAGGCGATGTCTAATAATTGGCGGAAGGTCTCGTGTACACTACAAGAAAACGGGCACTTCAAGGTAATATCGGAATCGGACTCAACTCTGATGGCCTTTATTCCGCTTTCTGCGCTCTCACGATGCGCAATCCAACGACTAGATACATCAGTACTCGACGATGAATTCTCTCTTGCGATCTACCCTCAGTATGCATCAACAACCACGAGCCTACCCACTATGCATACGGTATATCTGTCAATGGAGTCTCGTGTTCTTTTTGAGGTTTGGTTCGTATTACTTAGGGCTTTCACCGTTCCAGAGCTCTACGGTCCTGAAACAATACCCATGGATTCATCTTCCGGTTCATTGGACGCTGCGACGACGACACAAAAACCTACAAGTTCCGACATGTTTCGTGTCGAAAGATTACTGTCAATACGGATCATAGAAGCCAAACTGTACTCAAGCCGGGACAACTCCTCGCACGGCCTGAAACTTCAACCTGGACAGCGGCCGTCCAGCAAAATGGGAATGGTCTCTGGCAACTACTATGCCGAAATTCAACTGGATACAGAGCTGAGGGGTCGGACAGCTGTAAAGCCAGAAACGGGTAATCCATTCTGGAGGGAGGAATTCGAGTTTGTCGATCTTCCTCCTGTCCTCTCAAGCGCTTCCATAGAAATCAAAACCCGAAACCCAGGCCAGAAGGACTGGACTCTGGCCCACGCTCCCATCGACCTTGAGCGTGGTGACATTAACCCGCACTCCATTGATGGCGATATCGAGGTTTCACCCTTGGATATGACATACGGACAATTGAGCCTCAGACTCGATGACCTTGCAAGGACAACTGGTACGGAAAAGTGGTGGCCTATTGTGAACGAACAAGAGCAAGCTGTTGGTGATGTCTTCATGAAGGTTCAAATGGAAGAGTTGGTAGTACTCATGAGCCAAGACTACGGGCCCATGTTGGATTTGTTGTGCCACTTTTCAAACGGTTTGACAATCCAGATCGCTCAAATGGCTCACGTTGAGCTACGACGGATATCGGAAATTCTCCTGAATATCTTTCAAGTTCCCCTGGAAGCCAGCAATTGGCTCAAATCGCTCGTCGAGGACGAGATTGACAGCATTCACAAGGAGACCCCAATGTCCAAGTTTCGCTTCGGACGACGCATTGCGTCGCATGACTCCTACGAATCAGGCGTTGAGCGCGAGGTGTTCCTTCGAGATTTGGGAAAGAACGCAACAGTCGAAGCCAATCTGCTCTTCAGAGGTAACTCTCTTCTCACCAAAGCCCTCGATCTACATATGCGCCGGCTTGGCAAGGAATATCTGGAAGATACTTTGTGCGAGAAAATGAGAGACATTGACGAAAGCGACCCTGAGTGTGAGGTAGACCCGAATCGCGTGAAGAACCCGGAAGACTTGTCGCGCAACTGGCGGAATTTGATCGCTCTGACTGAGAACGTTTGGAAGTCGATAGCGAGTTCGGCAAGCCGCTGTCCTCCAGAAATTCGCCATATCATGCGGCATATCCGTGCCTGCGCTGAAGATCGTTACGGAGACTTCTCTCGAACTGTCAGCTATAGTAGTGTGTCAGGCTTTCTGTTTCTTCGCTTCTTCTGTCCGGCAGTCCTCAACCCCAAGTTATTCGGCTTGCTCAAAGGTTGGTTGACCTACCTGCCCCTGAAAAAGGAATGGTCCACTTGGTACTCATCTTGTCACTAACATTGCATTAGATCACGCCCGCCCTCGTGCTCAACGTACCCTCACACTGATCACCAAGGCATTGCAGACCCTTGCCAACATGACTACTTTCGGTAGCAAAGAGCCTTGGATGGAGCAAATGAACGAATTTCTCCACGCTCATCGTCCAGAGTTCAAGGAGTTCGTGGACGAGATTTGCTCCATCAGCCCGGAGGCGCGAACATCCGCCATTCCACCTTCCTATGCTACGCCTATCACAATACTCAAACGCTTGCCTGATACTAGTAAAGAGGGGTTCCCGAGTCTTCCGTACTTGATTGATCAGGCCAGGGAATTTGCAGCGTTGATAGACGTTTGGTTGGACGTACGACGTGAGGTGGACCCTAACACCCCAATGAGCGAAGAGCTGAGAAGGTTCGACGACCTCTGTGAAGAGTCTCGTGAGAAGTCTAGACAGTGTCTCACACGCGCTGAACAAGCCGAGCGACCGAGTGGCATTCTCGAGCCCAAGTGGGAAGAGTTGGTGGAGCAGATGGAGCGGAAGGCGAGGTCTAGGGAAACGCACGAGCAGAGCTCACCCGAAACACCAACTTTACCTGGTGGTACTCGTACGGTGAACAGCAGCACGTCAAGCTTCGCAGATAGCTACTTCCATCGGAACGCTGTTCCACGCAGCTCCCATGGAGCCTCAAGGCTTGCCTATGTCTCGAATTCGCCCCATTCTCCAAGATCCCCGGAGGATGAGCCTTTCGAAGAATTAGTCTCAGAGACGGACACAGCTCCTGGCTCTTCTTCAAGCGTCTGGGATCCTGGCGTCGTCTCCGATTCGAACATCCCCCCAAGGCCCTCGGAAATTGATGAAATTGACGAAGAAGCGGAATTAGGCATATCTTCGACTGACATTGGCTCGAGTATCTACAGCCTGACGCCAACCTCCAAACGCACAAGCACAAGCAGTACTCCCAAACCCAACCAACCCATCACACCTTCCTATGATAAAAGACATCCTGGACCACGGAGCGCCTACAGTCTCCGCCGCTCCTCCGACAGGGCAGACATATCGAAAATTGTTGGGCCAAAAGGTTCAGGCAGTGCACCCGGTCCGAGCAAGAGCAGCCACAGCGCGGCGCCTCCAGGTAGGAGCATCTACAGTCTCAATACCTCTTCCGCTGGTCAGCAGGCTATAGATCCTGCTAGCCTTCCCAGAAGTCCTGATAGTAGAGATGGTAATGTTTCGCGACTGAAATTAGGGGATTTGGGGGGCGTGTTCAGGAAGAAGGCTAGAGATAGGGAAAGGGAGGAAGGACGGAACGATTGAGATAGAAGAGGTCGCACGGGATGTCCAGCAACCAAAGGGAAGAACAAGTGTGGAAGGAGGGGAGGATGATTATGTGTGCGATGAGTCAATGAATGTTACTGAGTCTATTTGGGAAGCTAGCGAGCGAGTTGTGGCATACTGCATTGTGTAACGAGGTGTTATTGCATTGAGATGGGCGGTTACTGCATCGATCTGAGAAGACATGAGTCAAGTTAGACACGTATAATCACTTAGATAAAAAAGGTTCGAAGTGCCGTTGCGAAACGTAACAAGTCACAAGTGTGTTGCATTCTTTCCAAACCGGCGTCGTGCATATCTGTGATGCGGAACTAATGCGATCTGCCGTATGCGGAAGCTCTTCTCCCTTGCATGGATGGGCGGTACGACATGTACTTGGAAGCCACGCGACCCTCCCTTCTCTTGTGTTCCACGCCATTTGAGTATTGAGAGGTGTCCATGCAGATGACATTCATTCAGCGGCTCTTGAATCCGTCCGTCGTTGTTATCGAACGGGCCCAGTCCCACGGACTTGTAGCCTTCTGACGGCGTTCTCGGTCGAAGACCCTGTTTCTGCTCCTTATTCTTGTTGTTTGGGCTCGGGGTTCCGGCTTGTGGCGTTGGGTTGGCGGGGCGTTTGGGACGGTGAGTCGGTGCTCGGCTACGAGTGTTTTTTTTTTGGATGTGAACTCTGGTGTTTTACCTGCCTATATCGGACGTCGTTCTGAGAACGACGAGCCGCTACGACTGTGCGTTTTTTTCTTGAGAACCGTATCATGATGCCGAGACTGATCAGAAGCAATGCTTTTGGTTGAGGCTGGTTGATTGGTGCTGGTCAGTGGGACTGGTGGTCTTGGATGTTCGAGTTGAGATTCGGGAACACGTTGAAGATGCTGACGCGAGATAGCAGGCTTGGGTTCCTGTATAGGGGGCCAAGAGCTTTCGGATACCCTGAAGGTGGTCAACGTCGTGTTGGTCGCTGGGGTTTCGGGAGTTCGCAAGTCGCGGTCGTAGCTTTGCTTCTTGGCTTCCCCTGGTTCGGCCTGTACACTCCAAGGGTTCGCATTGGCCAAGTGATTGACTTGACGTCTCGGCTCTCCAGATTTTCCACCGCTTCCTGCTTGATGATGATGGTGATGATGTCTGTTATCTTGTAGATGAGAGAGCAGTCTGAATAGATGTCCTTTATCTCCTGATTCAAGCTGTTCTATTCAGTGCTCTCAGCAAGACAGCGTCGCCCGTTCGCCGAAAGTTCGTCAACCGTTCAGTACCTGAATTGCCGACTCGTTGGAGCATGTTTGACTTTGGACGCTACCTTGGTAAGCTTTGCTTCCCGACTGCTAGACGCGAGTGACGCTTGCTAGGTTAATCTGTAGGGGCCGTAGTGAGCCGCTGCTTAAAGTCAGTAACGTTCCTCCGAATCCTCCCTCTTTCGGATCAGGATTACTTGCTTCAGCAAAGAAAAACTCGGATGAGAACATCACAATAACATGGTAGCTGGAGATGGACTGAGATTTGACCCATTAGCACGTCACGTATCTATCCTAAGGTATGCAAAGTACCGCTTCTTTGCTAGATGGTCGCGTGTATTTCTCCTCCTTTGAAACCTTCACTGCCATGTAAGTCCGTGGTCGTTGCCCATGATCTCTGTGCGGCTGAGCAAAAACAAAATAGATATGCTTTGGCTGCTTGAGGTGATATCAAATACTCATATTTCTTAAGCAGCACGAAACCCGCAGATCGAATACTCGAGACAACGCGGGACTTGCAATGCTTTGGGAACCTTGTCTTTATGTGTATCATTCATTGAGCGGCACTAACGGACACGAAGACGGTGAGGAGGCTGGCAATCACGCTCTCCCAGCTTCTGCGCAAGCAGATATAAGTTGGCAGTCGGCTTTGAAGCCCTCTGATAGCGGCGCCGTAGATGCGCAGAAGAGAAGTACAATCAGAGAAGGGCTAATTACTGCGTCCAATTGCGTGAAAAAATCCATTCAATCGAGATGCAGCTGATTAGGTCGACGGCGAGTTTGTGTCAAAGCACTTATGAAATGTTGCGGTCCACCTGGGCTCTCCTGAATGGACAAAGGACTGCATTTTGCCGTCAGGCATCCAATGAATTTGTCCAGGGTTCAGAGATGCGCGATATTCTGGACACGTCATTTGAGCTGTCGAGTGCAATTGCAGTGGGGTTGTTGAGCCCTTCATTACTCGAGTCCTCGTCGTCCCATCTCCTGGCCGTTGCTGCCTTCTTTACATCACGAATACGAGTACGGAGCAACAGCCGGACTCAAGGGTACTCGTACGGGGTGCGCTGTATGTGGGTTGAAGACGAGATCAACGAGCCACTTCGAGCTGTAAGACATGGAAGAAACCTTCTCAGAATCCTAGAAGCATACTCGGGCCCCAGTCGACTATGCACGACATTAATGGCTTCAAGGGTTACCCCAGACTTCCGATAAGCTCTCATCGGCAGCTATGACGGCTAGACGGTCCATGGGGATGCATCGGTCCTTCCGGCATCGATATCCCCAACGCACAGGCCTTATAGGAGTTGCGGGCTCCCATGCGATGCTGGAATCTTTGAGCGTTTTCCTCCAATCCACTTTGCATCAAATCAAGTTCAGCGGTCTTCTCCACATGAAGACATGACTGTGATGGAGAATCAAGACTATCAAAGATGAGCTGGAAAGGGCGAAGCCCGTGGTGGGGTCGGCAAGCCCCGCCTAGGGTGGTACAGCTTGACCCACGCACGCATCATTAGACGAGGCTACAAACGCTTGCATCTTTTCTATACTCATCATTGCATTGCATTCTTTTGGGTTCTTTTTGGTAGTCTTGGTCTTGTCTTTTCTGGGGAATATATTGGCTTTTGAATCCTGGGCTCGGGGAAAAGAGCTCTCAACAGCGAGCTCTGAGTATGGTAATGAAATGAATGGGCTCAATTGTTGACGGTGAGAATTTGGGTCGTGAGATGATCAGTAGCTAATCGTGTCTGCGCAGTGTCCATACGCCTTCAACATGACTCCTATATATACTCCATAATATTCAATATTCCACACGTACATACTGTCGTGCATACCTACGACCTCATCTTCTTCACCCCTGATGGTCTCGTCTAGACGATGAACTCTGGTTCGAGTGTCAGGTGGGAGGAAAGAAATGTCGATGCATCCAGCTCTCAGCCGCTGAGACACCGTGATTCAGTCATGCGGACCTTCCTTGAGTCTGACGTCGATTTTGAGTGGCCGGCAAAGTTTGGAGAATGCTCTGGGAATCATTGTGACATCAGCTTGGATGTTGGAAACATACCTCTGATATGGAAAAAAAAAATTTCGGACAAGAACGCGTCAATCGATATGTATGAGGCAGATTCCGACTACCGCTTCAAAAAGCCTTTCGTGGTGAAGACAATACGAGAAACCGACTCTCAAAAAGCCAGGAAGATGACAGCCAAAGAGGTCGAGAATATGAAGGATCTTCGTCACCCGCACGTCGCCGCTCTACTGGCCACATTCACTTATCAGGCGAGATTGCACATTTTAATCTTTCCAGCTGCATGCTGCGATCTGCACGAGTTTATGAAACGAATGTCCAGAGGTTTTGAAAAAGATCAGGTTGCCTCCCATTCAGACGGCACAAGTACTGTCGACAGCGACACGACAATCTCGAAGCATCTCCAGAACCCGAATGTCGGTTCTGCAAATAAACACAGAGAGCATGATGCTCAAGAGATCTACAGCGAACCCTGGCCTTTAACCATACCCGTCGATGAAAAGAATGAATTGCTACGTACGTACTTCGTTTGTCTTTCGCAAGCGTTATCCTATTTACACGCCTCGGGTGTCCGACACAAGGATATCAAGCCAGCAAACATCCTTATTGACGAATCAGGATCTGTCATATTGACCGATTTTGGCATATCCCGGCGTTTCCCAAAACATACTCCACATGCTACGAACAATGAGCGGAATTTTACTCGAAAGTACGCTTCTCCAGAAATGATGGAGGATGAAACAACCCTTAGGGACGATCCTTCTGATGTCTTCTCACTTGGATGTGTCTTCCTCGAAATGGCAACCCTACTGCTTGGCAAAAATCTTCACAACCTCTCCGACCACTACGCTACCATAGTCAACGTTTCTAGCAAGGAGGAAGCGTATCACTGCAATCTAGGCAGCGTCCATTCTTGGATAGATTATCTAAGAACCTCGCGTGGATTTGAGCCAGTGCAAGAGCACTGGCTACCCGGAAACAGAAACGAAGTTTCAGGGTTTAATCCCAGTCCGGATAACCATATGACAGCAGCGCTGGTTGATATTCGACAAATGCTAGACGAGACTCCTTCGAACCGCCCAGAGTCCGAAGGCCTGTGGCAACGATTCCAACACATCAGCGCAACAAAATGTAGAGACTGTGATCCAAGACGGCAATTAGACATATGGAAGCCTTCCGCTAAACAGCAGAGAGACGCTCAGACGGGCTTGAACAATCGACGGTCCTTACACGCGATAGAGGAGAAAGATCTCAAAAGCAGAGAGCTTTCCGTGTCTGGGGACAACAAAGAAGTAATGACACGTGAAGAGACAAGGCCTGAAGTCGCTCAAGCATCAGCGCGTAATTCGCCAGCAGATGTCGTTCAAGGAACTTCTACAGACACTGGACACCATCTTTCCCATAACGTAGAATCTACCAGGCCGCAAGCTACAAAGATTGGCTTGTTGAACCGACGAGCCGTTCGCCAAGGCCTGCAGTCACGAACGCCCAACCAAACACGAGCCACTGTAGATGAAAACTCGGTTTCCGAGCTCGAAATGTACACATCTCCACAAACTCGGATCATAGTCTATGATGTGTCTCAGACAATAGCATTTGAAACGATTTTTGCTTCTTTGAAAGGTACGTGCATCTCTCCATCACAGAGGCTCTTAATGCGGAGATGTCCTAACGTGGCTCCAGACCAAGATTTCAAAAGATACCGCCTGCCCAGATTTCGCCGCAAAGTCGAGATAGGAGACAAAGCAGATCTGATTGCGAAAGTTGACCTCGGACAACTGAAACCGGGAACCAAGATCCGTCGCTGGACGGGACGTTTCCCCTGGATATACGTCCTCAATTACGCCGCGCAGCCTCTGCAACGGCGAACCGGCTAGGCACCGGATAGCGACCTCGGCGGTCAAAGCGCTCGAAATCACAAGCCCCCGGGAGGGAGGCAAACGCTGATCATCGGCTTCCCGGCATGGAGCTGCTACCTAGACAAGATTCAGGGTGGCATCGCCGATGGCAGATGGTAGAGATGTATCACGATGCGTGGAACAGATCCCCATGGCCGGAGAGTAAGAGGGCTCGGTGCATCCGGTAAGACCGTTTCGGTTACGCGTATCCAATTGCCATGACCCTCCAAGCCAACCCTACAGCTAGGTCTCAGTGTGCGGCAAGCGAGCTGTCGGAAAAAGTGGCAGTCTGGGACGCGTTGATGTCGTTATTTTCACGTCGATTCTGCGCAACGGCCCGAAGACGTCTGCCATTTGCGTTTTGTCGATGGTTTACGGGACGTGTACAGCTTTATGCTCGTCAAAGTCTCTAAGCCATAGCCATCCCAGCTACGTCTTGTCATCAGCCACCCCCAATCTCTCATGTAGTACATCGTCTCCCAGACAGCCGCATGTCAAGTATTTCATGCAACCTGGACGTTTCAATATGTTGTGAGGCCGGCTTGCAGGGCAGACTGGCTAATTTGCTATGATGCCAGCTTTCTACAAAAGATACATTACTACAGCAACACAAGCGCCACCACCAGACACTAACGAGCGAGTAGATACTCTTCCCGTTTCCCACGGGTATTTCGAGGTTGAACGAGGCCTGCGAGAAATGAGGATACGAGAGTGTGTGCGTGGATAGGAGGACATTTTGCATGTTCCGCACTATTTCCGTGTTTGATCCAGGATGGCTTGTTACGCTAGGACGGCGTGTACGTTAGTGACGTGTTACACCAGAATGGTGTGGCGTTGAGATGGCCCCTTAGTCCTGGAGATGGCGAGTAGCCTGGGATATGGCAAGTAGTTCAGGAGATGGCGACTACTTAGGAGGTGAGAAGTTCCGAGGCCGGCAAACACTTTAGATGGTGAACTCGTCCAGGGGATAATGAGTTCTTCGGGAGAATAGCGACGCCTTCGGGAGACTGCAAGCTCTTCAGGATAAAGGCATTGTTGTGTCAGGATACGTGGTGTCATGACAATGCGTCGACGTTGATGTCGTGTTGGAATGTCAGGACGCAGGGCCGTATCAGAATCCTAGGCCACAGCCATCCTAGCAACGCTTAGTTACGAAGGACCGGATTCTCTGCTGCATAGCGCTGTCCCCAAGAGAATTGGGGGTTGAGTCTATCACTCAATTCCAAGACCCCAAATCACTATTAGTCCTCCCTTGATCAAGCAGCTTCTGGATCTGTTGGTAATGATCAGCGTCTGGAGGAGCCTGGTTGTGCTTTGTTCGTAGATGGTCCATCAGGTCATTGCGCGTGTTGAACTTAGCCTTCGGCGTTGGACAGTCATCAGCCAGTGGGCATCTATACCGCGTTCCTGTTGCAAAGCGTTCCCATCGCATTGTCTGCGCTCTTTGCGTCCGTTTGTCGACCAAATATGCTGCACACTGTTGGATCAAAGCCCCGACGCCTTCCTGTTTCAGGTAGCTCTTGGTTGCCATTTCGATCTTTTTGAGCATGATGTCGCCGCCGGATTTCGGCCTCCATTCGTCCATGCGAACAGCTTGGAGTCCTTGCTTCACATCAAAGCGATAATAATCGAATCCCCGGACCTTGCTTTCCAGCATCACCTTATCGTGTACTACATCTGATACGTCTGTCAGCTCCTGCAGCAAAGACCCCGTACCAAGCCTAATCTTAGGATTGTTGCCCTTGGCATTGCCACCACCGATACTCAGCAGGAGATCGATGGCGTCATGAGACTCTTTTGCGAGCAAGCTGACTTCCCTCACAACCTCCCAACTCGGGTTATTCAAGTTCATCGCGGCATCGTAATACCGTGCCTCAAACATATGTATAGACTTGAAATAGGACGGAGCGGCTGAAGTTGCTCGGGCAACCTGCCAGATAGTAAAAGCATTTGCGTCACCTGGGTTCCTCTCGAACGGCGTACGCGAGGTATACGAGGTCTTACGGTCGTATGAGCGGAAAAGAAAAGGGGTTTGGAAGTTTTTGTCTTCATTGCTTTTCATCGAACACACTATGGTCCGGCACCTGGCACGGTCTGACTTGAATTGGTTGGCCTGCTCCTGAGGGCTCGGCAGCCTCGTAGGAGGCAATGAGTTGAATTGATCCTTAAGATATTCCCTCCTTTCGGTACTATCGTGCTTCGTCCAGAACCTTTTCCACGGTGCAGACGATCTCTCGAACACCTTGGCGGAAAGCTCTTTATATTCTTCGATTGCCTCATCCACACTCATCCGCAGTCTTCCTAGCAGTATTGCGATCAGTCCACCGGTACTCGTCCCCGACACATAATCAAAATAGTGACACGGAAGATACCCAAGGACTGATCTACTACCACCCGTTGATGGGGTGGGTCCTTCGTCCGGCACGCAATTCACTAGGGGAGAGTATGCGCTCGACTTCGTATCTGGGTTTATCCTGCGCTCAATTTCTCCCACTTCTCTCATGAGCTCTTGCAGTATCAACAGCGAAGAGAAATTCCTGACACCCCCTCCATCTAGACTCAGTATTGACTTTTTTGCCCAAGGATCATCTATATCGAGAGAATATATCGAGGGGTCAGCCGAGGGTTGGCCACGCTCAGGGTGACGTTGATGTGGATCAACATCTTCGGGATCAGGGAAATGGGATTGAACAGCGTAGGGTTTTGCTATTCCGGTGTGAATGAGGCTGGTCCACTGCACTCTTTTGCTGCCATCCGCTTGTTTCCATGCTGTCGTAGTCATTGAGGACAGACCTTGGAGCTGGATGTGGAGGACGAGAGGGTCCTGAGTCTCGATGCGCGTCGTGATTAGCCAGATCTTCTAAGCCAACAGATTGCAGGCTGGGTATTGGTATATGAATCAGTCTTCTTGACGGCACAGCGAGGCAGACACAAATGTTCTTGAAACCTTCAGCCGCCTCCTTAAAAAAAAGGTTGGGGGCTTCCATGACACAGTCCTATGAAAATCTATTCTCAGCAGCGGCTCCGAGGGAGGCGTCATGCAACCCAACTGGTGTTAAGACATGGAGACTTCGGTAAAGGACCAGAGGTCAAAAGAACAGGCTAGCCAATCACGAGGCCTAAGCCCTAGATCACAGGGCTGAAGACGAGGCTGCTGGCCAATGAACGCTGCAGATACACCTGCATTCTGATAGCCTAACTTTGGACTTTTTCGAGGCAGTCTTGTCTGCGCAGAGGGACGGTCTGCTTAGTGTGACATAGGGCGACCTGCCGTTTACGGCAGCCTGCTTATCTTACATACGGTAGATACATAGACAGGCGATTGGCGGCTCATTATTAAATGGCCAGCCTCCAACAGGAATCTCGCCGGAATACTGCAACTGCAACGAGGCGGAGTACAGTGACGTTTTCAGTGAGTGCCCGGCTGACAACAGTCCTTGGATGCTGAGGGCTATTGCCTAAGCGAAACGTTTGAGGGCCGGTGAAGTCCTACTCCTACTCCTACTCCTACTCCTACACTTGGGGTTCCGGTGACGTTCGATTAATCATCGGATACAGCCCACGATGCGGCCAAGGAGCCAAAGTGGACGGTGGAGCAAAGCTGGCAGGGGAAGGAGCGTTACCTAATTTGCTGAAGTTTGAAAGCGATGAGTGGTGGCGGCCAGGATGCCCGAAACCGGCAGTGATGTTACGCGATATAAGAAATTTACGGAAAAGACTCGCGATCACGTATCAGTAAATTATACATATATTGCACCTAGTATGAGTAACTTTAGTTCATTACCTTTTAATATATGAGGTAATATGATGAAACTATCAATACGGGATTTATTACGAAAAGTGGGAGATTTGGGAATTTGTATGGAAAATCGGAGCGTCATAGCGCTTATGCACCTCGCGATCGGCTGCCACTATCCTAAGGTACTTTTAAAGTAAAGTACGGTCTTATGGCTCGGCAGAACCCGCCATGCATCACGCACCAATGAGAATCATCTTATCTAATCTCAATCTTAGCCAATACAATCGCGCGGATCTGACCTTTGCTTGGCACACTCTCCACAGCTGCACAAGCAAATGCTCACGATTCATCCACATTACGACTGCTATACAGGGTCAGCAATTACAATTCATCTGTGACTTACCTGCCTCATTGACAGCGCTGACCTCTTACAGACTGCCCGGACAATAAATTCCTACGTTCCAATGACTTGGCGATCCTACAGCTGCTGGAAAAAGCCTAAGCGACCATTCGCTGATCGGCAAGGTCATGATCGCAAGGCTTAAAAAAGGCTACAAGTCTATGGTACAAGGCCCCAACTCAGGAGGTAAAGCTTCAAGTACATTGCGAGAAGGAGGGCATAGCCTTCCAATCTCGCCCATGGGATTGAGTGACGCGTTGATTGCTCGAGTCTCATGGTCGGGTCTTCAGATCTTTCCGGGAAGGACTCGACGTAGGTGGGTGGCTTCTGCCAACTACTGGCCACCGACCTGGCCTGGCCTCGAAAGCAGATGCGTCATGCGAAGCCAATAATCTCACGCGGCGTCATCAAGCCATCGTATCTGGTGATCACTCTAAATGACTCATGTATTCTCGAAAACACTGTGGAGAACTTAGGTAGACGATGATAGATATACATATAATGAGGCACGTCAAGGATGGGTCAGCTTGATACGACTCTGATGTGATTTGTCATCAGGTGACGAGCTACATACTTTCGTGCTAGGTATGCATATGTGTCTCAGGTAAGCCCGCTAGAAGAGTAACTGATGCTCGGTCAAGAGTATGCTGCAGTCCTTGCTTTGACATGGGCATTGTGGCAGCCTCTCCAAATCCTGCCTCTTCAGCCTGTTACTGCGACTGGATCCACGGTCTTTGCGCCTTCCAAGACAGGATTCCTAGCGGATCCTAAGAGCGGATTGGCGCCCGGCGGTACAATTGTGTCAATGGACCAATGATATCTGTGCACTTGCAGCCTGGCCCGAGCATCGCAATGTTTCCGTGCTGCTGCTGCATCATTCAAAGCTGCTGACAGAGGAAAAAGGCTCTCAGATACCAAGTTTTAGGCATCATGGTTCGTTTGTGAAAGAGGTGGCCGTTCGAACAACCACTGGGAACATAGGACAAAAGGCGCAACATATCAGAATTCTCTGATTGGAGAAATCTTTTTCTCGCTGTATGCGCACCAATCACAACGCTCCTCCAGATTCAACGTCGCAATTGTCAATCTCACACGAGATTCCACAACATCTTATTCCAGAGCCTTGGTCTGTGAGTACGATGGTGGGAAGATAGATCCTCCAGACAAGGTCCCGGTCATGTCGATATGCAGAACAACCTCAGGGCGAGTAAATAGCAGTGACAGCACAAACATTCGATGTACATCAGAGACCGCTTGGTACACAAGACTAGCAGTCGCCCACACGAAGAACAGCCTGCTGCTGCACTCCATGTCATTATTGACAATTCTGCGACCGATGGTGCCACATGGAATTCTTTCGGCCATGCTCTTCATGCTATCTGTGTTGTGATGAAAGATGTGGAGAATAATCCTCGAGAAGGCCTGGAGTCGAAGCAAGCGGGCGCTTAGGCTCAGCCTTAGGGAGCTGTAGAGAGCAGGCAAAACAGGGCGTTACCTTTTCGCGGGGTGCAGGAGATATCTCCCAAATAGGTAACAGGCTACTGCTACCGGGCAGTATCGTTTCGAATCTGAAGACATCATCTTTGCTCCTACCCTCCCCCAGAGTGGGCTGTGGCAAATATTACGCAGTAAGTGCACAGACTCGCCTGGTATTCGTATATAATTGAGTGATCTCCATTTAACGAAGTATTCCATTCTTCGCCTTATATAATATATACCTCGTAGCTTTTACGGGTAGGTCGAGTTATAATCTTGGATACCTTTTCATTTCCATCAAGATCCCTAATTAGTATACAAGCATCGGAATTCAGTTGTCTGCCTATGAGGCACCCTGCGCCCGTCTTCTTCCTATGCCAGAATGGTCGATCCAATTGGTACCACTCTGGGAGCTGCGTCGCTCACATTGCAATTGCTCGATGGCTGTGTTAAAGGTTCGTCAGAAATAGCACAGGCTGAACGATGTGCGCCCGGAAGTGTACTGAATAACAGCTAGGCTATAAATATTTCATTGCGGCTGCTGGAATGCCGGAGGATTGTCGCTACATGAGAGTTAAGCTCCAGATTGAATACTCTCGACTTCTGGACTGGTGTGAGGTTGCAGGCCTTATCGAGCTCAAAGATGGTCAAAATTTGCCTGCCAACCTGAGAGCAGATAGGCTCACTTTGGTCGCTATCCTTACGGAAATTCGAATTTCCATGCAAGACTTAGCAGATGTCCGTGGCAAATATGTCGAGTTCAATTCAACGGTTGATAATGCGAGTGAGAAAGCAGCTACCGAGATTGATCTGCTTGAAGAATTCTCACACATAGCCGTCTCATATGAGAAGGAGCCGGGCCAGCGCAAACCTTTCCGCAGCAGGAACCACATTGCCCGTGGGTCCAGCATGGCAAGTAGTATAGTGAAGAATCCTAAAAGGCTGAAGTGGGTTGCCTTTGACAAGGACGTCTTTCTGAAACTCTTGGGGAGATTGACCGAGCTCAACGATCATCTGCAGGAGCTGATGCATGGACACCAGGCGCGAGCGCTGGAAATAGCAACCCAAAAGACCTATCTTGAGATGGTTCAAATGCGGGCCTCAGTCTCAGAACTCACACACTTAGTGACGGCTGCCATGCTACTGCAAGAGCATGATGGGGTCGAATCCTCAAGTGCCTCTACTAGACGCCGCAATGAGAAGGCTTTGGCATCTCTCGCTGACTTCAAGAGTACTACATATGACGTCCTTGCCCGTAGACAATCCGGTGTGCAAAGAACCAATGCAGCTCCAAATCTGTTGAATTATTCGCAGATCTACTACAACACCGACAGTGCTTTAGCTTCCACGTCAGATAGTCGGATTCGCACGGAGGGCAAGCTGTACCCTGGCAATGGTACCGAGCAGTATGTATGGATTGAATGGAAAGCGTACAACACCAGTTATGACCGCCAGCTAGAGAAGCATGTGCCTCTGCCGAAGAATCTGAAACGCGTCAAGGAACTGGTCTCCCTCCTTCAGTCCGACAAACCAAAACAATTCTGCGCTCCGCGTTGTCTAGGCTTCTTTGATGACAGAGACGACACCAAAGACAGCAATCACAATGCCCGCTTTGGCCTGGTCTTCGAGAAGCCGGAGAACACTGCCTCGCCAGTCTCACTCCGTCAGCTGATCTTCAACAAATCCAAAGCATCTCTGACCGATCGAATCTTCCTGGCGCACAGAATCAGCACTTGCGTTCTGTACCTCCATGCCGTCAACTGGCTACACAAAGGCTTGAGAAGTGACGGCGTGATGTTTTTCCCTGACTCTGATACCTCGAGCATAAAACACCCATACATCACCGGCTTCGAATATGCCCGGCCGGACAAAGATGGCGAGACTACCACGACTACAGTGGAATTCGCCGATTATCTGATGCTCTACGTCCACCCAAATTATCAAGGTTACGAAGCCAAAGGCACCTACCGCAAAACCTTTGACATCTACAGTCTCGGCATCATCCTGCTGGAAATTGCGTACTGGAAGCGTATCGAAGATATACTCGACATCGACACGCACACCGCTAAGCCCGCCCAGCTAAAAGCGGTCCGCGGACGACTCTTGCAGCCTGATTCGGTGTACCTGGCCTTTGTGAAAGAAAACCTTGGCGACAGGTATTACACAGCGGTCAAAAGTTGCATCGAAGGACGGTCTGCATTCGGTATAGGCGCCGATGAAAATGAAGGCGATGTGCAGACGGGGGCGAGGCTGCAGTATAATTTTACTACGTTGGTTGTTGATGCGCTGGAGAGCATCAGTATATGAGGGTTGCTTCTTGAGCATGTAGTAATCACATTCGTGTCCGGTGAGCGGGATGTCCTTCGGTTCTCTTGCTCTCAACAGCCCGCTGATGATCGTCTGCCTTTACCTTCTGCGTTGCACACTCATCTTACATGAAAATGATGAGCATGGCGCGAGACTAGCCCCGGATCTTACCCTCCGGGTGCGATTTCCGGGTATCTAGTTCCCGTAGAATGTGTGAATTAGTACCCCACAAAGTGATAATCGAGTGATAACACGAAACACACGCGCCGAGGGAGTAGATGCAGATTTTGCAATAGATGCGGGTCTGGCCATTTCGAGCGTCCAAGGTTCATGAGTCTGGTTAATTTGGCAGTGGTTGTAAGTACCCGTGATATATCAGCCGATTCTTGATCATTGGGTACCTAGGTAGAGTACGTAGAGTACCTACGCGGCTACGCCACGAGATGCCCGCCTCGTTTGAATGCTAGCTTCGGCAGCTTTGTGGCTTGGACGGAAAGCCTGGAGCTGCCTCGTTGGACCCACAGCCTTTTGACTTAAAATACTGATACCGTTAACCCTCGAGTGCCTTAGTCCGAACCACCCCAAGGCAGCTGGTGTAACTGATTCACGTCCCAGGAGCATGCTGTGTATATATGTGACGTGAAAAATACCACTCGACTCCAGCACCCAATTCTAAATCATGGCCGGTCAGAGTGAAATCCCACCTGAGCTAGAAGCACTTGCATTACGAAGATTCGATGAGCTCGTGGAACAAGGAGAGATACTGTACGAGCGACCAAGGACATCCATAGTATGGGCACAGGGATTCCAGGTACTGAGAATGATGCTTCCGGGCAGACATCCACACCGATGCAGTAGTGCCGCTGTGAACTAAACCCATATTCTCTGCAGTTTCAATTTGACATAACACCAGCATTGAGCAAGAAGCCAATACTCTCGCCCGATGATCCCGGTCGTTCCAAACCCATTGGTCCCTTTGTCGATCCTCCGGATCAATGGATCATCACAAGAATCGGGCAGTCTCACAAGCTGATCTTGAACAAATATTGTGTGTATCGACCAATGCTGATCCTGCATACGACCCTGTTCGTACCGCAGACGGACGATCTGGATCTGAGCGATCTGACAGCCGCATGGGCCATTCTGAGGCAGATCGAGACGCCACAAATGATCATATACAACTGTGGCGTCGAAGCTGGCTCCTCTCAAGGCCATAAGCATATCCAGATATTCCCGAGACTGGATTCCGAGAAGTTCCAGATGTTTCCGTCCAAAGCCACGTCGACAGAAGGCAAGTCCTTCCGTTCCACCAAACATTGCAGTGGGACCTGGACATGCTCTGACTCGATCGAAGCTGACATTTGGAGCCAGATGTCGAGACTAGCATATCGGGAGTGCCATTCATGCACTTCGTCGTTAAATTGCCCGGGAATTCGTCCTCCAGAGAGGTCTATGCGCAGTATGAGAGGCTTCTCCAGATGACGAAGGACGCCCTCAGAGCTGCAGATGCCGGCACAGACTACAACCTAATACTTGTATCCGAATGGATGGCCATGATACCACGCAGGAGGAAAGGCTGGGAGCCCTTTATCGCAAATGCGGCGAATATGGTGGGCACGCTGTGGCTCAGGAGTGAGGAGCAGCGAGATTTTATGCTCGAGCACCCACTTTTAGATATGCTTGCTGAATTGGGCATTCCACTACAACGTGCCTGAGTAACGTGGCCGCCAGTGGAAGGGCTTTCTTCCAGATCAACTCCCTCTCTAATCGCAACGCCGGAATTTCCCCAGCGACTGAAACTGGCCCAAACTTACGTCTATATAAGATATGACACTCGAAAGATGACGCCTAACATCTGATACTCCGCTCCCATCCATGTCTCAACCGCGTACAATACATCATTAGATATCTCAAAGACCCGCACCAGCATCCAGCAAAGCGAATAGCGGCATCAAAGTCCTGAAAGTAACAACACTGAGGACGCACAGACGACGATATCATGCCGAGTTAGCAAACGACGCAAGAAATGCGCGAGCAAAAATCTGCGAAACCTTTCTCTCCTCGACACACTGCGTCCTGTGCGAATCCGTCACGAGGCCCACCAAACACGCCCCAGCGTGGCGGCCGTCATGACCGACACCATACGCATACACACCCAGTCCCCACGCCCGGCCTCCGCACTCCCTAATCCAGTCCGCAACGGACGCCGCGCCCGACAAAGGCACGTTGCACGCGTCCCGGACAAAGGCACTCAAGCGGGCGCCGCATCGGCTCAGGGCCATTTCCGCTCGAGACTGTCCGGGCCCGCGGACGATGGCCGAAGATGGCGGGCCCGTGGCACGCTCCGCCGGACGCTGTGCCCGACCAAGTGACGATGTGGCCGGGGGCGGGGTCTCGCACCTGTCGTCTGCGTAGGCAGAGGGCGATGATTGGGGTGTCCCGCTGCGTCGAGTGCTCGTTCCGCAGCGTTTTCGTTCGACGGCGGCGGCCTGTGCGGTCTGAGTGATCCACGCGTAGAATGTGCAGAAGGGGTCTTCTGCATGGCTTTCTTGCCGGCGGGACTGGAGGGCGCGGATGGCCGGGGGGGGGGTTGAGGGGAGGCGTCGCTCGTTGACCGTGGCGATGATGGTCTCACAGCATTCGCGCAGCTCGGCACGTGTGTTTCCGTCCCGGCCGCGCATGATGTGTGGGATTCCGGTGCATTTGATGATGGTGGTTAGTGCCGTGACGATGCACTTGGACGCTGGATGGGGATGGGGACGTTGGTGGATTACGGGCTTGGAATCGTACAACGCATTGATGCTTTATTTACGGCTGATGTACAACGCTATATGGGTATCACTAGGTACATAGCGCACCGGTTTTGTAGTTGAGCTTGGAACATTTCCACTCCAGTGCACCAGACCTCGAGGTCTTCCTAGCACATTCCCGTCTTGAAAGAGGTCCTGAACGACACAAGAGCTCATTTTCTGAACCGACATGGACTCAAGGATGTTGGCTACTTCCTATTCCATTACGGACTCGGAGCAGTGGCCGAGATCCGTAGATCTGCCCGCGAAACCTTCGAAGGGGGCCTTCCTCGCTGTTATTTCCAAGACCGGCGAATGATGCGTAGACGAGTCCGAGAGCGAGGAGATGGGTGAGTAGGGGGTCTTTGCCTAACAAGCGAGAAACCTGGTTTGAAGGTGAGTCGCGGAGTCCTTTGTCCGCTTCTCACAGCGCGGAAGGCCTTGCGAAGGCTATCATATCTCCGGATAATCCCTAACTTTCGCCGATTCAACTTTCGCCGAGTCAACTTTCGTAATGAGACCCTTTTTGCGTGAGTAGGCGATGGGTGGAACGGTCTTGGCCGAGAGGCAAATTTTTGCAAGCGGAACTTTGTTGAACGAGAGGCAATAAATTTTCGCACGCGGAAACTAGAGGCAATTTTAATTTTTCGCACGCGGATCCTTTTTCGCACGCGGGTCCTTTTGATGGGTGGACGAGACGGAGTGCGAAGGATGCGTAGGATGGGTAGATCAGACGGATAGCGAAGGATGGGTAGACGAGACCGAGTGCGGAGGATGCGGAGACGAGACCGAGAGCGAGGAGATGGCTGAGTAGAGGGTCTTTGCCTAACAGCCGAGAGACCTGATGATAAGTGGAATCGAACTGGAGTCCTTCGTCTGCTTCTCACAGCGCGGAAGGCCTTGCGAAGGCTATTAGATCTCAGGATAATCCCTAACTTTCGCCGAGTCAACTTTCGTAATGAGACCCTTCTTGCGTGAGTAGGCGATGGGTGGAACGGTCTTGAAATAGAGGCAAATTTTTGCAAGCGGAACATTCTTGAACTAGAGGCATATTTTCGCAAGCGGATCCTTCTTGTGACTATGAGATTCACAGTGATGGCATGTGGGAACATTTCCTGCCAGTTGTCTTTTCTGTACAAGCCTTCGGCAGCCCAGGTCCTGTCCATTGTTAGAGCTTCGCGTAGCATCTGCGGCAAACCATGTTCCAATCGACACGTCCTGGAAAGGCGGAGACTACCCTCCAGAAGTCTTTGCGCCCACTTGAAGGCCTTCTGGCGAGGGTCCAATCCCGAATCATCCATGGCATGGTTCAATCTAGCTCCTCTGATGCCGTCTACCCCGATGACATCACTAGGCTCGGACGTATCGTCTGATTGGATGTGTTTGTCCAAAGAGGATGCATAAGAAAGTAGACTCTGAAAGATAAGGTGATGGCTTTCGCGGGAGATTGTACCGTAGACACAAGCAGATCTCCAGACGACGGTAAAGAAGTTGAGCAAACGACTTCTCCACGACAGTAGAAGGAGCGTTTCGTATGCCTTCGGCCCAGGATGCATTCGGTATAGGTGTCTGAAAACGTCTACTATTTCGATTGCTAGCTCGTGCTGCCCCAATGGTAGACAGTGCCGCAGTAGCGTATTCATTGAAAAGTCGTCGGATACAAAGCCAGCTTGCTTCTTCATCTCATAGAGTAAAGTCAAGCTCTCCGCTGTGGATTTTTGCTTGGCAACCTCATTTAGAAGCCTATTGCCTGCACTAGTCGAAAGCCATCCAATCCCGTACTTGCTGTTCATGTGATCAAGAAAGCTATGGTGGTCATGGCCATCGCCTAGGTGGTTGACGATCTCATAAGGGACCATGAGAGCGGCGACGTCCCTTCTAATCTCAATTCTGTCTAGCATATGCATCTTTGCCATTTTCCGACCAATGGCCGCTCGCACCTCGCTGGATTCGACCACTTGGAGGAAAAGTGTCCATGTCTTTTCATTAGGCTTGAAACCCCGCCGAATCATGATTTTCAGGAGAAATGTAAAATTGTGAAGGTCCTTCTCCGAAGCTGAGCCGCGCAGCAAGATATTGAATGTTTCCGTTGTTATATGCATCTTTAAGTCCTCCATCCGAATATATAGAGACCGGGCCCTTCTTATCATTCTGTAATCGTAAAAGAAACGCAACGCGGTATTGCAAGCCTTGACGCTCAAGGATTTCTGCAGAGCCGTGCTGTAGAAGGCCGTTTCAAAAGCGGCAACAACGTCCCCAATGTTAGTCCACCCTTTCGCCCTGGGCTGTTCTGCCCAGTGGACTCTGGCTTGAGTCCTCTGAGACTCGGCGAGGGCCTCAACATAGACTGCCAAAGTTGCTTCCGACCATTCAGTTGGGGGAGCGATGTTGCGAGCAAGTCGAAAAGATCTGTAGTTGCATGATCTAGAGGGAACTCCTCGCACAGCGTTTCGAAACTCATTGCTGCTACCAAGATCTTGGGCATGGAAGCTAGCAGTTTGGACTAGACTTGGTGCGTGGTTGGATACATCAATGTCTTTAGGTTCATCGATCTCCTCCGGTGTGTAATGTTCTAGCAGGTCGGAAAGAGCTATCCTCCAGTCGTAGGAGTGCGATCCCTTGTCCTTCAGCAGCTTGTTGACGAAGAGCTTATCCTTTTTGTTTTGCCCCGAGGGAGAATTTTGTGACCTCTTGTTCCTTGGCTGCGACGCTGACTGGATGGGGAGCAAGTTCGCAATCCGATCGGAGTCGCGCACCGCCTCCCACACTTTCCTAGGCACTGTGCCCCGATCATGCTGGGCTTGGTCCAAGGTGACGAACCTGAGTCTTGGAGTAGTATGAGGAATTTTTGATTGGGTTTGACGAATTACGCGAGCAGATTCTGTATATTGTTGGGTCTTGTTTTCTTTCTCCTCTGCTTCTCTATACAAAAGGCGGATACTGATCCTTTGGCAGGCAATATTATTTCGTCGTAGACGGCCCTTTGGAAGTTGTGGAGCACATAGGGGACGTAGAGGGAAATTGTGTGGTGATATGGTAGGTACATATGCTACCCCAGATATGCTGCCATATGTACAGCTTCTCGAGTACATATGACGAGGGGGGAGTAGGAATGCATAACCAATTCCAAGTTTGGCAAGAGCTGCTGCTGAAGATTTCTACCCTCGTACCTTACTTACTCTATACCTAGTCGCTCCGCCGTCTCGGGCCGGATAAACTATTGTACTAGTTTACTAGCTCAGGCAGCTGCTTCATCATATGCACGCATTCACAGCAACAAAAGCTTTGTTCTTATGGATCGAAGTTAATCTCTAGACCTCCTTAAGATTATTAGACAAAAGCACTGTGAACTCTGAGGACGGCGACCATCGCCCACTAAAATTATGTCAGGTAACGAGGCTCTACCGGCTCGAAATGCATAGCAGGGGCTGACAGCTCGAAACATAGGCAGCGCCGGCTTCGACCGACATATCACGATCTTCTCAGATCAAGGAAGATTGTACCAAGTCGGTTCGTGATATCAAGCCTTAGTCTATCTACGTTACGTGCTGGGAAGACCTGACTGAAAAACCTGGACTGGTCAGAGTATGCATTCAAAGCTATTACAGCAGCAAATATTACGTCGATAGGAGTCCGAGGCAAGAATTGCGCAGTAGTCCTCTCGCAGAAGAAGGTCCCCGTCAGTAACCTCAGCTTGTTAAGTTTGAATTCAAGAAACGCTCTGACGTGTAATGGTATTCAGGACAAGCTCATTGATCCATCCTCCGTCTCACACATTTTTAAACTCTCCCCTTCCGTCGGATGCGTCATGACTGGATCAATAGCGGACGCACGGGCATCAGTCAACAGGGCTAGAGGTGAAGCGGCTGAGTTCAAGTATAAGAACGGATACGAGATGCCTTGTGACGTGCTGGCAAAGAGACTAGCAAATATCAACCAAGTCTATACGCAGAGGGTAGGCTCTGGAAGATCTTGAACCCCGGCTCGAGACTAAGCTGACGATGGCAGGCCTACATGAGACCACTAGGCGTCGCTCAAACGTTGATATCGGTAGACTCCGAGTATGGGCCCCAGCTCTACAAGTGTGACCCAGCAGGATACTACGTCGGTTACAAAGCGACTGCATCAGGACCGAAGCAACAGGAGGCATTGAACCATCTGGAGAAGAAGCTGAAAAAAAAGGAATGTGCCGAGGGAAGTTGGGAAGACGTTGTGGAGCTCGGCATTTCTACATTAAGCACAGTGCTCAGTGTGGACTTCAAGAAGGGCGAATTAGAAGTCGGTATCGTGGGAGGCCCCAAAGGTGGCGACAAGGAAGGGACGGATCCGCTTTTTAGAGCGTTGACCGAGGATGAGATTGAAGAGAGGTTGCAAGCGATCTCAGAGAAGGACTGAGGCGAGATGCAAAGAGAGGAGGCGGTATGCAGGCACAATGTCCGCATACCGTTGTGGCGTCGGAGCTGGTGAGTGGGATAATTGAAACACGCATCAAAACGAGACCCCTATCTGACCTGCATGAATACGGAGAATATATTTAACACGTCTTCCAGCTTCTCATGGGTGTCCACATAACATTGCCGCTGGCGAATAGATTTATGAATTCCTCTAGCTTGCATCGACACCTCTCTCCCTAGCCGGGAATTCATAGCGCGAGGAGCGATGAGGCATCGATCCGGGGCGGAGTAGATTGTGTGGCTTGCGGCTCAAATTGGAAGGACGAAGTGGTGAGTGGTGACTTACTAACTTCTGTCATGATCGACAGTTCTAAGCGACGCCCCCTGCCTAGCGAAAGCCCGATCTCCCGATCTCCCGTTCGGTATGTATTCTCAACTTTCTCAACTCCGAATAAGCAGCCGCATTGGCATGAGCCAATGAATGTTCTTTCTTTCAGCTCCCATGTGGTGGCAGAGAATAAGCGCGACGGGAACAACACGGTTTTCGGAAGGCTCTAAGCCCCTTCAAGCAGTTCCAATTCGTGACTTGCATCATCGTGGCGCAGCTGAACAACTCTTCCTCCATACAATCGGCTGAACATTGCGTTTCTCTTTCTCTCCATCTCCTCTGCACACGCTCTCTCTACTATGCAGCTTACACGACTTCGAAATCTGGGCTAAATCCGCTGTTGTGGTGCTATTCTGAACCATTCTATCAACGTTCCCATGTGCTTCTCTGCGCTTTCGAGCCGTTTGCGGCTGCACTCCCATCTGTGGAACGATTGACCAATCAATCCGTCAATCCTCCGACATCTTTGCAACCGTGAATGAAGGAAGTGTCTTCTTCACGCGTAGCTGACCCCTGACACGAACCTCATGGAGCGTCGAGATGCATTCATAAGTGAGCTTGGGGCCGCCTAAGGGAGCAATGGCACGCCTTGACAGCCTGGTAAGAAACCAAAATTCCATTAAATGCCTAGCCAAACTATCACTTTAACCAAGACTAAAGTCATGGCAGATGGACGTGAGTCGGCATCACCGGTGACTAGTGGTCTATGCTGAACTCTGCTACAGTTAACGAAGCCCGCGCGCTGAGAGTCACCGAGATCCTTCGAGACTATCAGAACATTCAGCACCGCATATCCCAGTTTCAAGCGAATCCTCCACAGGAACAAAGCAACGAATTCGGCTACTCATCACTGCGCCAATGCCACACCGAAGCTCGTACCCTGCTCAACGTGCCGTACCCTCCCGAGATGCTACATCCACCCAGTGCTCCCAATGAAGCCGAGAAGCGCCAGTTGCAAAGGTACGCACCCATTGAGCCTCAATCTCGTTTGCCGCTGCTAAGTAGTCGTGAAGAGTAATCATCGACGCCAGCGCCCGCCGCTTCCAGGCCCAGAAAATCTTCCTGCGTGCGGCAGCCGCCATTAAGTGGGTCCAGCGGCGCCAATCCATTCTCCAAGGACGCAAACCACAGAACGGCCATCTACCAGCCTTGCGCCAGGCTGACACTACCCTAAGAAACGTAATGATGATCTGCTCACCCGAGCGAACGTGCATTACGCTGACGGGAGGCGTTCAGGAACTCGCGGCTATCACGGATGAAAGGATCGCCAACGCGTTCCGGACGGCGGACCAGCAGGCTGGTTACTGGCTCCACGATGACCCGTCTTTGCAGACGGTACTGGGATGGATCCGGTCGCATTATTGACCGTCAATGTGTCGCTAAGCATTTGGAGCGGCTTCGCCGAACTCAGATCGGCCCGCTGGCAGGACGCCCTTGGTGGAAGGGCAAGTCCCTGTATTAGTACCCGCATGTGCGTCGCGTGCTGCATCATTCCTCGTTAATCGCATCGGCATTACTGGGCGCTGGCTCGCAGGATTCTCAAAAGATTGCATTATAGCTCTGGGGTTTCTGGCGTTTTCCTTCTGCTTATGTTGATTCTTCACCTTCGTTCACTCGGTACCCGTTGGGACAGGCTCCTGCAGCAGCATCTTGTATTCGTAGTGTATACTAGAAATCCTGATGTACCAAAATGCTTCACCCTCCGCACATGATCACCTCATTAATTCCGCCCCGCTTCTTCTTCTTCTTCCAAGTCTCTCCCACCCAGCACAATCCTCCCGCACCACCCGCACCAACTCCTCTCCGCCCCCCTCTTCTCCCTCCCCAAAACCTCATCCTTCCCCTCCCGCTCATCCTCCCACTCCCTGACCGTCCCCCCAACCCTCTCCCTCTTCCTCACCCTCTTCTTCACAACCCCTCCCAGCCCCTCAATCTCCTGCCACAAGTACCCCGCCTCGTCCTTCTCCCCCCAAGGACTCTCGCCCCCGTCCCCCTCCCCCCCATCACTTCCCCCGCTCAAACTCCCATCGCTCCCGCCCCTACAACTCCCACACTCAAACTCCACCTCCACATCCACCGCGCCCTCGCACTCCCTCCCCCGCGCGCACTTGACCCCCTCGTTCCCCTCCCCGATCCCGGTCCCCAACCCCCCATAGCTGGTCGCGTACCGCGTGCGCCATGTCCACACGCGGCGGTACGTCGTGTCCGCGGTCGCGAGGGAGGCGCCGCAGGGGGCGCAGAGGTGTATGCAGGTCATGCAGGTGCAGGGGGAGGGGGAGGGGTGGACGAGGAGGGAGAGGGGGGCGGAGAGGCAGGTGGGGCAGAGGCGGCGGTGGCGGGAGGGCAGGGACGACCGGGGTGGGGGCTTCGATGTGCAGTTCTGTGGTTGGTTCGTCAGCTTGGGCCGGGTGCGGGATGTTTGGTGTCGGGTGGAGACACGGCAGGGGGGGGGCGAGGGGACGTACGCGGCAGATTATCCTCCCGCATCGCCGACAGTCGCTGACCAGATCCCTCGCGCAGGTTGACACTTTACCGGAGACGAGGTGGCCCGCTTCGCCGAGTATGTGCCATTTCTGCCCCGACTCCTCGCTGGAGGGAGACTTGGCGTCGCGGACCTCATTCTCGCAGCGGAGCGTCTGCTGCACGAGGCGATTGCGGTATTGCAGGAGGTTGGCGCGGATTTGGCGGCAGGTGCGGGAGAGGGCGTCGAGGGTGTTGAGGTCCACATTGTGGGCTAGTTGGGTGACGATGCTGGGTTGGAGATGTCAGTCTGGTGTGATGGGAATTTGAGGGATGCCGAAAGGCGGAGAGCGCGGACGTACGGGTATGCACCCAAGGCGGCCGAGAAGTTGTTGATGTTGGGGTTGGGCCTTCCCTCGACGTCTTCGTGGCCGCCGTTGGCCGTTGCTTTTGCGGTCACCTTG
The DNA here is from genome assembly GCA_963556305.1 of Platismatia glauca. NCBI lineage: Eukaryota > Fungi > Ascomycota > Lecanoromycetes > Lecanorales > Parmeliaceae > Platismatia > Platismatia glauca. The sequence continues at coordinate 796,134 of OY745764.1, read as the reverse complement.
TTCCCAAAATGGTACTGGTGGAGAGATGAGAACCGGCGGGGTTCAGATGGATCGGCGTGGGGATCGTCAGGGACGTCGTCTTCCAAATCAACAAAGACCACCATGATGCCATGTATGTAAATTGGGTAGAGCAAAGCTGTAGGCTCATTAGAGCTACAGCTATTGTGTGTAGTAAGAGAAAGTCAGGAGATTGTTTCGTGTATCGATGTTGACGTTTTGCCCCCCACCATTTGCGCCACACCTTCACTCAAAGCGGGTTGGTTCGAAAATTCAATGCATGGTAACGGAGGAGATGGCTTAATGGACGACAGAAGTGTGGTGTATGTAGTATAATTCCTATGTACGCTGAACATCAATATTACAAAACTTCAAGGAACAAATCTGCGGGTATTGGATGCTTCATCCCATGCCTGTGACTCCATCGCTGTGCTATCAGTCAATGAGTAGAACCCTAACCCTCACCATGAATACCCCATGATAAATACAGAAACAAGAGTCGCTATTCTTTGCCCTTTCCTTTATCTAGCGGGCCTGTACCGCTGGCGTCCGAATCACTAAGATCACTGTGTCGGGTGTTAAACTTGATCCGAGGCTCCTTGGAAACATGAGCATTCTTGGGAATGCCCCTGATCTCCTCTCGAACGTTGGACTCGTCATCATCACTGTGTGCATGAGGTTGATCTCCGGCTACTTCAACTGGCTCACTAGCGTCCAAGGCATGGGTCTCCTCTGTGGGACCAGCCTCGCTGCTGGTCGCTCGGTCTCGCAGATCACTCCAATAGTGGAGATCATTAATGTGTACTCCAGCTGCATTGATCGCTTTGAGGAGATTATCAATCTTGCGTTTTCTTGCAGTGATATCGGTATCCGAGTCCTCTACGCCGTTCTCCTTGTCTTTCACCTTGCTGTCCTTACTGGTAGCTTCATCGAGGACTTGAAGAAGGCAGGATTGGAGCTGACGACACGACGTCTGATGGACGAAAATGGCCAGTATCTCCGGCATCTTCTCTGCGAGATAGAAAAGCTCATCTCCGCCTTGCTCCAAGAACACTTTGACCGCAGCAATCTTTTCTCTGTCCACTCTTGATCTTCTAAGGGCTGCCATGAGAGCCGATATGTCGCTAATCTCACCAAGATCTTCCTCCGCTTCTTCATCGCCCTTGACCACAGGCGTAAAGCTTGATTGGTTGTTCGTTGACCTGTCCGCGCTGGATTCACGACTCCTGCTCCTTTTCGCGGCGTGAATTGTAAAGTAGTCCTCATTCAACAGATGTGCGTTTTTCATGCTACCCTTCTTCCCATCTGCCCTATGTGGGTGGATCCTGACCCTCCTCCTTAGCCACCTTCTTCGCCGTACGAAGGAGTAGAGGAAGGGGTGCGTGCCGTGCCACGAATAGACGCTGCTGAAGCTGAACGAGTACTCCCAGCCCTCTTCGTCGACATCGTGTGACATATCTACATACCATGTCTTCCAGTCCCAAGCCCAGCTAGGGTCCGGCAGCTGAAAGTTGGTAATGTTGACGGCACTGTCTGTAAAATTGGCTGTTTGCCATGGGGAAGGGTCGAGATTAAGAAGTGAATTTGATGAGTAGAGGGGAATGCCACAAAAGAATGAGCCGCGTTGGTTCTCGTAAAGGACATCGATGAAAGTATCGACTTCCTCTCGAGACTTTGCTTTTGCTTTCTTCCTGAAAGGTATCCTGTCCCGTAATCGACCGGTACGCCCACTGTCTTTCCTGGGCTCGCCCTCTTGGGACGTCCTTGCCTCGGTATTGCCACTCTCGTCACCAGAGTCAGGGAGTGATCTATCTCCCTTGCCCCCCTGATACTTTGCATATTTTCGCCGAGCCAACTGCTTCTGAAGGCCGCCTTTGGTCCATTGTCGGGTCAGAAGAGTTCCGCTGTCTGACCTGGGTATTGGAGAGGATGGCGATGACCCTTCTTCTTCAAAGCTCTCCCGAGGCTTGGTGGTATCTACGAGATCTATTGCATGATCGTAGGCTTGGGAGCCGTCGGTTTGACTTCGTTCAAGTCCGAAGACTGACATTGTAGCGGTGGGTCAAGCTGCACGAAATTCATGATCTGACTCTCCTCATTTCAGAAGAGGTTCAGGATAACCACAAAAAATAAAATTGTGAAATATCCTGCGACTGGCCAAGCGCTCAAGATACGCAACAGCTGACAACGAAGGTACTTTGTCAGTCTGGGCCCTGGGCGAACGTGGGCGAACGAAAGGAAAGGTGTGGCTGATGAAGCCCAAAGAGGTAAAGTGCCATGTGGGGACGTCATGGGCCATGGTGGGCCCGCCAAGGACTTGCATCTTCCAAGCTTCGAAGTTCTCCAACGCCAAACAACAAACACTCCAAACATCAGAAAAGATACAGCCACAAACGGTCCAACTCTACTCACAATCTTTAATTCGACCAGCAAAGATCTGCCATGGCTGGACGTAGGATAGCATATGTCGGCCTACCTGTTGCAGCGATTGGAGGTTACTACTTCTACGCTGCTGGAGGGGACTCCAAAGTCGCGCAGAAGAAAGCCGAGCGTTCGTCCACTGGCAACCACAAGATTCACCTGAGACTACAAGCTGATATCAATTGATAGATGATGTCGAAAGCGCCAAAGCCTCGTTAAAAGGGCAGAACATCTCCGGCGCAGAAGCAAAGAAGCAAGGTGAAGAATGGGCACAGATCGCAGGCTCCAAAATCGATCGCACTGTATGCCCGCGTTCCTGCTCATCCTGCTCTGACTGGTCTCAACCGGTAACTTACTTGCGTGTAGGTCGATGACGTCCGCAACAAAGTTCATGATGCCGACAAGACTATATCTTCCAAAGTGAGCGAGGCCGAGGCTAAGTTCGAGAAGCTCAAAAATGATACCGCTTCTCAATTTGACAAGTCGAAAAGCGACACAAAGAAGGAGTTCAATCAGTCGGTTGATACTTTTGATAAGACTGTGGAGAGGAAGACGTCGGAGGCGAAGAGTGGGATCGCGAGCTGGTTTGGGTTCGGCAAGTAGGGTATATCCCGGGCAGGATTCAGTTGCTGGACGGTGGTGAACTGGGGTAATAAGACCCCCCTATATTTTCGGTGATTTCATGCTACTAGCTCGTGGATTGGGATTCGTGATTGTAAACTAGCAACGCCTATGCTTTGGTTCTCCCCTCCGTTCATCTTCTCCGACACATTTCTGGAGCTCTTCTTGCTTCCTGTATCTTCTCGAGCACTTTCTCAAAGAATTCCTTACTCATGATACTTCTCAGACTCATACGTGTCCTCACTCTCTGCGAGTAGCTTCTCAAACGCTTCGCATTCAGCCGCATACATCTCCTCCTTGATAGTAATATCATACTTACCGTTGGGACCAGCCGTCTGTTCCATGTAATTATCAGCTGACTAGGTTAGCAAACGAGTTCCACTTTCACTCTCGACAGCAATTTGTCATTTGGAGAACATCACCTACCTAACCGGCGTAGTCACGTCATGCACCTCCTTTTCTCGGGCATCAATTCCTCTTTTGCGCGATTCTCCTGTCATGACTTGCCTTGATATCTGTCAGCGTGTCCGGTTATGAGGCGTCGTTGTCGGGCTCGTCAAGGCACCAACTTGTATCTCTTATGATTCCACGCAGATGTTCTGTCTCACAAGCCAAGACCTGGCAATTCTTGTCCAACCCGTCTTACTCTTTGACTTCTTCCTGCTCCGTCGTCGGTTCCCTCTTGGACTCGGGGTCGAATTCTATCATTCTGCAAATGTGAACTAGAGGATTTTTGAGAAGGGAGGAGGGAGGCAGTTTGAAAACAAGAGGAACGGCTTCAAGAGTCACTTTGGAGTGATGAAAACGTTGATCGTTCTTCACGAGAACAGACGCCCGATACCATGTTCGGTTGTAACCAAAAGTGCTTCATCCCCGTCTGCCTGTACAGGATTAATGAGCTGGTGGGAATGGCGCGCTCAATTTGGCGTCGTATGGCTTTCCAAGCTTTTGTCTGAACCCCTCAACATCAATAATTGGTAACGGCCAGACCTTTAATAGACCTTCGGTAGGTACACCCATGCTTCTGTATCTCTCTAACAGATGATCGGACTTGGTGAGTAGCTTTTCTTGCACCTCTTTCGAGTCAGAGAGGCTGTTCTCATTGAGTAAAGATGTCGAGGCTGTGAGGAGGAGGGTGATTGAACAAGAAAGCGGCTGTTGTTCAAAGACTGAGCGAAAAGGTAGTCTCTAAGACTCGATCAGAAGATCTGGACCATCCTATCCTAAACTGAATCGTTCGTCGTGCTGACAACTCATAAGAACGAGGAATGTGTCCCGTCCTTTATCCTCTTTCAAGGCCCCTTTCGCTTGTTCGCACGAACAGCTGGACTGCGGCGCTGACCGGGGTGACATGGGTAAATGCAAGAGGGCGATTGGCAAACAGAATTGGGGATCTTGCACATCACGTTGCGCAGACTCTTGAGCTAGGACAGCTTTTTTATGACATCTTCCCAGTTGCACAACCTAGGTCACTTTGATTTGACCTCGTTTGCATACATCGAAAGTGACAGCGTACCCGTCAACGGCCTGACTAACGTACCAAATGCATGATGAATTCCACTGCTCGCTCAATGCCAATGACAAACACCCCAAGCTCATGAACCTCAGCCACCTTGATTGTTCGCTCTTGCTATCCAGGTCAACTGATATCAGCGTCTTCTTCTTGGTCCTGGCTCATCATATGCGCCAGACATGGCCTACAGAACGCCAACACCCATAAGTCACGGCTCCAACCCAATGTTGTTCTACCATCAGTAGTTGAGTATGTCGGTCTAAAGCCGTCAGACCTGGTCTCATCAAGCACCTTCGCCAAATGGTCCTTGGCTGATTCCAATGACTGCTCCCATTGGTGGTACTGTGGGACAGCCTGTCTACAACGCCAACAGGGGATATATCCCTCTCCATTAATTTTAGGCAGCCTGCCTGTGGTGTAGATATTCTTGCTGATGCCACATGAGATGCAGATACGCTTGTGGTTGGTCTTCACGGCCTGATTGTCTGTGAATTTGTCGGCGGGTTTGACCAGCCCGCAGTGCGTGCAGATGCAATGTGTGAGACGTCGACCCCATGGAAGACTGGTTTCCCAGCTGGTGTGGCCCCGCACTACCTCGGCCTTAGTCATTTCCTTCCGTTTGAACACATGGGAAGTCCGAGCGGAGAAGTCTTTGGAGAGAAGTTTGACTTTGAGATAGTCGACAGGAGCGATGTAAGACATGATGTCGTCGAAGAGTTCCACAGGGACATCTATCAGAGAAGTAACCATCGTCGATACTGCTGGCACTCTTTCTCGTTGAAGCTGTACGAAGGAGTTTTATATAACGTCTGGGATGCTGACTCTGTGGGTTTTGGGGGTCGTCCTTGTGGCCAGGCGTCACACAAATAGAAGACGGCGCCTGGCTGACGATAAGTTGGTTACATGTCGCTCGGACCTTCATATTGCCTTTCAGTCCCTCCAGTCCGGGTCAAGCACTTTGCAATCACGGAGAAATGACCAGTCTTTCCGATTCGTTAAAAAGAGACAGACACCTACATGGACTTCTTTCTTCCGAGTCGTGCACGATCACGTTGAAGTAGCAGCCCATTCCAACAACTATGTTTTACTGTCGTTTCTACCTAGATGTATTAGTGTAGCGCGTGCGCAAAACGTTAGAATTCTTGGTGGAAAAAAAAGTTGCACGCACACACAGGTATCATAAACCTTTGATCATATATGGGATCACCGTCATGTATTTTCAGAGTAGACTAGATATTCTCTACTCTACTCTACAGTTTGCGCCCAAACGTAAGCCCTTTAACTGTAGATTTCTTCTATCTATACTAAGACCTGGTATAGAATTACGTGGTGGTGATTCTATATATGATCAATGATTAATGATGAGTGTGTGCGATTTCCCCCCCCAAGAATTCTAACGTTTCGTGCACATGGAAGGTCACGCTCGTCACTCAATCTTGGAGCTCTGTCCTCACACCTGTGGTGTGGCTGGATGAAGGTCCCAGAATTATGATAAAGCAGCCTATCAGCCTACAGCCTCGGAGTACTCACGGGAAATGCAGGCATCATCTCCACAGGGTGAATTGTGTGGCTAGATGTCGGATATCGTCCCCCATGCGATCTAAGGTCACCACCACCTCCACGCTCGCGCGGCACGGGCTTGCCTTGCGAGCCTGGGTGGTGTGGGTGAAAAGGCCCGATGACGCGCCAAAGATATGCGGCGGACTTTGTACGTTTGAGCAACCTTTGTACATACACTAAGTTGAGCGTTGCACTAGTGGGAGATGGTGAAGTGAAAGTACCATGTGCATGATATATAGATGCCATGAGCCACACGAGGGATAGAGAGGACAAAAGATATGACATCAAATAAGGGAAGTTTCACTCCATGAATGGCGAGTCTTCGGCGCTCTTTTTTTTTGGCGTTGCAGTGGCCTCAGTCTGCGATCAGTTCTTCAAGCACTTCTTCAAAATGATTCCCCATAGTGTAATGGTTGTCGTCATCATATTCCTTAAGGACACAGTGAGGCATGCGCTTCGCCATATCCCTTATGCTTGCGACTGGAGCATTTATGTCCTTCGATCCATGCCACATTTGAACTTTATCATATGTTACATCCTCGAACTCGAAGCCCCAATCCCGCGTCAACAGCCGCGTCTCATGGACGAACCCTGAGGTACCCTGCGCAAACCCCTCGAAAAGCAAGCCCGTCAATCTCTCTCTTCGTTGTGCTGTCGATGGCATGAGTTCCTGTTGCTCGTTTCCCTCTTCTGCAGTCGTTTTGGCCTTTAACAATGACTCTTCGAGCTCCATATTTCTATCGTTCTTCTTCTTCGTCTTCTTCTCATTCGCTACTTTTTCCTTCGTCATCGCTTCCAGCGCTCCATCGATCCTCCTCTTCACCGGTCCCATTCTCATTATCCACCTCAATGCCTCCACCGACGCATCTGACATGACTCTTAGGCCAGAAGGCCAACATTCCGCCACCAAGTATAGCAATCGCACATACCAATGGACCCCTTTCGTCCGGAAACCTCTGTCCCACACCGGCGCCCCTGCCAACACCCCAACCGCACTCAACTTCTCTCCCGGCAACTGCTTCGCACACGCCAGCGCGTAAGGTCCCCCTCCCGAAAACCCCAAGACTGCAAACCTCGAAACGCCAACTTGAGCGGCGAATGCTTGCACGTCCGCAGGCCAATCCGTGATCCGACGGTGAGGATCGTGGGTGGAAAGGCCGAAACCGGGGCGGTCAATGGACAGCAGGCGGATGTTGCGGCGAGACGCCATACTGTGAAGGCCGGAGGCTTCGAGACGGGACGCGGGAAAGCCGTGGAAATAGAGGAGAGGTGTACCTTTGGGGGCGCCGTATTCAGCGTAGCCTAGCGTGCGGCCGTCTGGAAGGCTGAGGGTTTGGCCGTCTGATGAGGACATTGTCGTACTTCTTAGATGCAGATTCAGGTGCGATTGTGTCGGAGTCCTAGTTCGATGATCGCGGAACTGGATTCTTATCTTAGAGTACCTCGTCAACGTTCTTTACGGATAGGAACCGAATTTCTCACGATGGCATGACCCATTCGCGAAGTAGTGATCAAGTATGTCTATTATCTACCTTAGGTACGGCCGTAGAGTGCTAGATCACCTACTCGTAGACTGGGGGTCGCGTTACCCCGTCTTCCAGCCAGGCTCCCAGGTACATAGCTTGTGTAGAGTGGCCTAAATGTAGGCAGTCACTATAAAGCGGCAACGCCCGAGTTTTCTCGACATGCCAAGACTTTCGGAGGTATTTCCGCTTTTCCGAGGTTCCTCGCAGATTCCAATCGTGGAATGAGTGAGGAAATCCTTCTGACTTTTCAAATCGACAATGAAATCGACAATGAGCTCGTTCTGGGCGCCAGTGTCGCATCAATTTCGAAGACCTCTCCCTCAACTCTCTCGAAGTCAACAAACAATTTGTCGAAATCAGCGAGCGCCAACACCTCCTTCCCCATCATTCACTACCTCTAGGACAATGGCTTCCTCAAACAAAATCAAAGTTAAGAACCCAAGTACGTATTTTTGGAGTCCATATCTCCTCCTTTCGATCCAGTAATGAGTCTAGAGACATGTCTTGGGAGTATTCACTCTCTAGACGTGTTCCAGGGCTCGATACCCCCTCAAACAAGCAAGACTGACACCGAAATCATAGTCGTCGAATTAGATGGCGATGAAATGACCCGCATCATTTGGAAAGATATCAAAGACAAGTTCATCCACCCTTACCTCTCAGTCGACCTAAAGTACTACGACCTTGGCCTCCCCAACCGCGACGCAACGAACGATCAAGTCACCTTAGACGCCGCAGAAGCCATCAAAAAATACTCTGTAGGCGTCAAATGTGCGACTATCACCCCCGATGAAGCGCGCGTGAAAGAGTTCAATTTGAAGCAGATGTGGTTAAGCCCTAATGGTACGATACGAAATCAGCTTGGGGGGACAGTATTTAGAGAACCGATTGTCATACCTAGAATACCCAGGCTGGTGCCGGGGTGGAAGAAACCAATTATCATTGGCAGGCATGCGTTTGGAGATCAGTACCGGGCTAAGGACATGGTCGTTCCGGGACCGGGGACACTGGAGATGATATACACGCCGAAAGGAGGAGAGCCGGAAAGAATAAAAGTATTTGAGTTCGGCGAGGGAGGTGGAGTTGCGCAGACACAATACAACACGGACGAGTCGATAAAGGGTTTCGCCCATGCCAGCTTCAAGCTTGCTTTAAGCAAAGCTCTACCGTTATATCTGAGCACGAAGAACACTATACTTAAAAAATACGACGGGAGGTTCAAAGATATTTTTCAGGAAATCTACGAGAAGGAATACTCATCTCAATTTGAGGACAAGAAGATATGTTATGAGCATCGGCTGATTGACGATATGGTAGCACAGATGATGAAGTCTTCTGGGGGCTTCGTTATGGCGCTGAAGAACTATGATGGGGACGTTCAGTCAGACATTGTGGCTCAAGGGTTTGGATCTCTGGGCCTCATGACGTCCGTACTCATCACACCCGACGGCAAAACCTTCGAAGCTGAAGCCGCGCACGGCACAGTGACGCGACATTTCAGGGAGCACCAGAAGGGCAATGCCACGTCCACTAATCCTATGGCGTCGATATTTGCATGGACCAGAGGACTCATACAGAGAGGGCAGCTTGATGAAACGTGGGAGGTGGTGGTGTTTGCGGAGGTTTTGGAGAAAGCATGCATGGAAACCGTTGGTAAAGACAATATCATGACGAAGGACCTGGCTCTAGCGTGTAACTTGACTAGGAGGGAAGATTATGTCACGACGCAGGAGTACATGGAGGCAGTGGACAAGAGGTTGAAGAGGAAGCTAAAGCAGAAGCTAGAAGGGTAGCTAGGGAGATTCTTGTATATGATTGCTGCAAATATTGGACGTTGGGTATATAAGACCTCAATGTAAATCAAATGTACATACGTATAGTAGAAAGCAGGCGTAGACAAAGCTTTCGATGCCACTTTGGTTGCTGATCATCTATATTTCGTGACTATAAGCTTATCCCTTGACTGATCTATCGCCATCATGCAAGTGACTGCCACAAACTCCCCTTCCGCTAACTGCTCCTTTCATCGCACAAAGAGGCATCCCTATAATCCCAAGGTGACAGGAACCGCTCATTTATCATCCAACGGCAATCCCGTCTTCGGACTGATCTTTAACACCCTCGCCACCTTGTTCAGCAAGGCCTGATTCTTAATCGCATCTCCCGACTCCAGCGTCTGGATATCCTTCGCCGGCGCATTCACCTTCTGAGCCAGCTGCGCCTGCGTCATCTTGTAGGGTCCCTCTTTCGAACGACGGTTGCGAATGTTCTGGCCGATTTCTGCGGGCACCTTGTTCGGGGCGATGATGTCGTCGGCACGGTCGACTTTGGTTAGACGCTGGCCTTCGGTGCCGGATTTGTTGGCCTGGAATGGATCTTGTTAGTACGATGATGGGGAGGGTGATGAGTGTCATTGTGGTGCGCAGAATCACCACACTCGCAGGCGTTTCTGGACTGCCGGAGGGCAAAGGCTGTGGTGTGGTTGCGGGAAGGACTTACGGGGTTGCCAGTGGCGAATTTCTTCTCGGTGCCAATGATAGCTCCGCTACGCTGAGCCTGGTTGATTGCTCCCTTTCCTCGGACCACGGTCTCGCGCTGAGAGGAGCCTCCGCTGGTCTTGCTCCCGATCTTGGTAACGGTGTCCCAATCGTCTGACATGGTGATAAGACGAATGGCGCTGACAGGAGTAAGTTGTTGATGTTGCTTGGGACTTGGTATCGTGGACTTGATGGAGACTTGGTCAGTAGGTATATGTGTGTGTAAAAGATGTTTGTGTAAGTGTGTTTGTTAACAATTGCAAGGAGGAAGGAGCTGAGGATGCAAGTGAAACAAGATGTCTTGGCGATGAATCATTGCCGCGTACCTAATCTGTGTGCAGGCGAAGACCTCATTCGGTAGGGCGCGCCGTACTCGTACATACATTATCCGCGTCTACGCTAAGATAAGCGACTTCGAGATTCTTCGATCAAGTAGCATAATAAAGTGGCGAATGACCAGGGGCCGGCTTTAGCAAAGAAATGAGATGCCGACTACCTCACCATGTATGATCCTGATAGAACGGAGCGGCATTTGCTCGTGAAGATATGGATTTCCTATTCGCCGCCTTTGTCTTTGCTGCGGGGTGGTACATCAGGTATAGATATGACCGGGCAGGAGTAGCAACCGATCTCAATCCGATCATTTTACTGTGGATTGGAACACCTAGACAGTATCCACAGCTTTCTCCTCTCAGTTGGCGCTGGCGCTCCCACTTCCTTTTCAATGGGTACTACTGCCTCCGGTGCCTCTGTATGGTGGGCCTCATCTTAAACATCTACCTGTTGCCTCAAGTATACAAGAAACGTCAGGAGAACAAGATTGAGATTCAAGAGTTTGAGGCCAAGGTGAAAAGGCTCCAGTGCGATTTTGAAAATGGCCGGTACACCAGTCAGTACGACTACAACGATGAATGGAGTCCTTTGAAGCCAATCCTATTCCCCTGTCGAACGTCTCACACACGTATCTTTCCCCAGAAGCACTCATTTTCCTACTCATACCTTTTTATTGGTATCCCAGTCGGTTGGCGAGGCTGGGTCTCATCTCTCTTGACCGCAGACCTCAAGACTTTACCATGGAGGGGCCGGAAACCCAAAAATGGCTGGTTCAATATTGACTCCGCCGATTTTCTCGCTCGAGGGGATAGCATGCACGGCTTACGAGGTAAACTTGATACATACCTTGAATCTCAAGTAAGCGTGAGCTGCATGAGTCTCATACACACGCTCATGGTTGTGAACAGAATGAGAAAGCTGAGGACTACCCCAATGCTTATCTTGTCACTGCGCCTCGATTTCTCGGATACTCCTTCAACCCTGTATCATTTTGGTATCTATATAACCGGAGAAGGGAACTGAAAGCAATGATACTCGAAGTAAATAATACATTCGACGAGAGAAGAATGTACTTTTTAAAAGATACTGAGCCTGATGATGGACTTTCTGGAGACGGGAATGGAAGCCTCATTGCCGAAAAAATGGATCGGAATGGTAGTCAGGGCCAAACATTATCCGAACAGAAGGTAGCCGGACGGTTCGCGAAATCTTGGCCAAAGGACTTCCATGTGTCTCCCTTCAACTCTCGGAAAGGGGCCTACTCGCTTTCGGCCAATGACCCCTTCGTTCCCCAATTAAGAAGCAGGGCTGGTGCGGCCCTTATCAACAACACCATCACCCTTAGCTCTTCCAAACACCATCCAAAGCTTATTGCTCGCGTCTTTTCTTCCTCTGACAGCATAGATCCCTACAAACTCAATGGATGGGGCACCATCAAATTCGTTGCAGCTTGGTGGTGGGTGGGGTTTGTCACCTTTCCACGGATCGTACGAGAAGCAGGCAAGCTTTTCTTTCGAAGGAAGCTACACGTCTGGTTCAGACCTGAGGTGCTCAAAGATAGCATAGGCCGAAAGGAGACAGAGGACGAAAAGTACAGCCATGGGCATCCATCTTTCTTGCCATTGCTAATTGTGCCTTAGAGCCATCGCCGAAATTTTCCAAGCCTATCTCAAAACCCTTGTCCAAAGCTCAAATGTTCCGCTGTCTTTGCAATTTTCCCCGGGCATCGCCACCATGTCTGCCGAGGAATCCTTCACGCCGCACGCCCTGCGTAACAAGCCAAACACGCAACAATGCCCTGTGACATTCAAGGTTACATCGCCTCTCTTCTACGCCCAAGTCGCCCGCTGTGAGTCTATCTCCGAGTACGTCCGGGTCGCTCTCTCAAAGCCAGGCTTTGAAGCAGCCACTTTCCATACTTCTCACCCTGACCTCCTCACCAAACTTATCGAAGGGCCCTCTAGTGTATCCAGTCTTTTCGAGATGTGGCCTTGGTTGAAAGCTGCTGTGGTAGATCAAAACCCAATGCTTCTGGATGCATCCCGTCTCGCCCCCATATCCGTCCAGAAGCGCTTCCCTTGGGCACCATTTCATATGACTGTGGATGAAGCCCGTCTTATACCAACCTCGCTACTCAACCGTCTCCGTTGGGTCCCAATTCACCTCTTTCGGCGCCTTCCATCCCCATCGCGCCACCATGCGCTTTCAGACCTCGATGCCTGCGCCGTGCATCTGCCCGTTACCGACGCGCCAAAGGTGCGCGCGTACAGGAAAGCTGTCCTCAAGATGCTGTTGAGCGATTATGTGGCTTTCGGCATGCCCGCTGTGGTCGATGGCGTGCTTTGGATCATTAGGATTTGGCTTTGCTGGCTCTGCGTGCAGTCTTTTGATGGTTTGGTTGAGCTGTGTTATGGACATAGGCATTTGACCGTGACCGAGGTTGGGAAGGTAGGAATGGGTTGTCTGGGCGTGCATCTATGGTGGGGTCTGGGAGAAGTGCTCTAGACCTTTTACCAATGGGACGCAGACACTTACAAGGCGAAAGTCTACACCAAAAGCGGCGACCACGTCACAAATCTCAGACGTTTCCAGCGCAAGGACTGCGACTGATACGATTCGAGTTGTTCCTAGAAACACTTTGAAAGCAGTCACTAGCAGAGCAACATCAATCTCACCAGCAGGGAAAGGAGGTAATCCAACATCATCCATCGGTTCTTCCGCGCCTATTACAACAATGTTACCTGCCTTACGCACCACGAATCCGTCGATGTCTGTCCAAGTCGATGAGTTTTTCCTGAGGTGCACGCAGCTGTGAGTCCCATTCCATTGTTGCCCACCTCCGCTTCTTTCGAAGATCTCCTAATCCGTCAATCATGAAATAGAGAGGAAATTATACAAGCCGGCAGAGACCCCTCTTACATCCACTCATGCACTTGCAACGATGTCAGCAAGCCAACTCCCCATACCGACTATGACGTGGTTATGTGCCCATCGCAGGTAGACGTCATTATAGTAGAGCCGCAATAGAGAGACTCATGTAGAATCTACAACCCAAGGAGGGAGCGATTGGTTCGAGTAAGTTGTGAAGAGGATTCAGCATTGAGTCTTTCATCACGACCAACGGCCTCATTCATACAATAGAGGGCAACCAGGTGCTTGCACGTTCCTTCATGGATAAATGTCAATCGTCCTCACGCTCACACGCATAGAGCTCGCAGACTGGACATTATTGGCGCTCATCTAGGAAATAGCTTTTGGAGCCTAAGCGATGCACTCCTCAATGCGTCCAAATCATCCGTACACAGGTAGTTGATCTAGACAGCTCGCAGACGGTTGCCCTTGACTCTGAGGAGTGGAGACGCTAAATGGCTGAGATTTATCCGACGGATAGATGATTAAGGAACCACACACTGCCTACACACTGCTTTGGGCTCCAAAACCAACGCCTTCCTCAGCATACGTTCTTGTCCGAAGGGAAAAAGAAAAGGCTTCGGTCAGACGCTTTCGGACGGTATCTGGTACCTCTGCTCTTCACATCTACCGTCCACCCTACATCGTCGAACGGACCAAAAAAGCAGACTTCGTTCATCACAAATGTGTCAGCCATTCTTAACCCACACCTTGATCGAACGAGGCTATCGCCCGGACTGCGAAAGCGTCTTTTGGAAATGCGGGCACTTTGTCCAAAACGGTTCATACACGCCGACGAGCGGAGCGTTTGAGGAAAGAGCGGATGGGGGAAACGAAAGACGAAGGCGGCTTTGATGGTGGACTTTAGATGCGGTTCGGAGAATATGAGCATACGGATCAAGTAAGGTAGCGTTGGGCAGGGATCTGGGGCTTGTAGAGTACATGGGGATCGCTCGCGGGGGGACCATGGCCGAAACTGCAGCTGGTACGTAGGTAGAGTCGAGGAATTGATTTACCGAAGCCAGGGATCCGAGACCACTCTTCCCGGATCACGAGTCTGGGAATGGCTGGGATGTCCCATCTCTTTTGAGCTTGATATGGTGAGTGGGTGTACAGAGCTCTAGGCAGCAATGGCCCAATCGGACCGGGACAGGATCTCATAGACATTGGCGAGGGGGAAAGATTGAATGCGGCCAGAAGCGAGGACGTGCACGTGCCGTGAGGCTTCGATGTTCACGTGAATTGATGTCGACGTGAGCGACTGGTTCTGTCAACCGTCTATCAACGACCATGCGAGGACTATGCCACAATTGGTGGCGCCAGTACTTCGATACCCAAACATACCGGCCGGCTGCGACGGACGGTGCAGTAGCATGACGCTACCATTTCTCTCCTATCCAAAGAGAATTCACAGCTTCTCAAGCAGGCTTTCAACCCTTTTCGCTATCTCTCCCTTTCTCAACCCCGCCCCTTTGATCGTCACGCCATGCATCCTCCCCACCTCCTTCAGCCCCACCCACTCGGGAGCCACTTCCGCCAACACTTTTAACGACCTAATTACTTCTTCCTTGCCGATCGGATTCTTCAGTGACATCTGCAGATGCTGCACCAGTGTCGGCATTGTAAAGGACACAGGGGATGCCATTGGCGTAACTCCGACTGTAGCAGCATCATCATTGGCATGCTTTTTTGATGAAACGGCCAGGCTTTCCAACACGGGGGTGATTTCATGCAGGCGTTGGAGAGCGGATTTTCGAGCCAAAGCCTCTGCAGAGAGAGGTAGAGGGAGGGTCGACTGGTGGAGTTGCTTGGCTTTGAGTCGCGAGAAGAGGTCTGTTGAGCGAGCGGATGTATGCCTTGTTTTTGGCTGAGGCGGATTGGTGGGATTTGCAGACGTGATAGACAGCGGCTTTTGCTGGGCTTTGACTGCGCCAGCTTTGAGGTCTTCGAGTCGCCGTTGTCCTTTGGAGAGGAGGGGGACGGTTCTCGAGAGAGAAGTACACGGTGTGATCGGTGACAAGGCGAGGGAGGCAACAAAATTTGAAGGAGAAGGGTTAGCTGGACTTTCGTTTTTGTAGCACATCCAACGCTGCTCAAGATGGTGTCCAAAGACCGTATTCAAGACTTCTTCGTTGATCGGTCGCCTTGTAGCAGTCCATGAATCTGGATTGTCTGCTTTCTCTACACATATTTTGCCATGACCGTAGTCTAGCAGGTAAAGCGGTCGTGCTCTCTCGTGCCCGTCGGCACCATCGACCCGCCCGACGGCCAGTATCCTCCTTATATCGTCTGGAGTCACTCTTCTCTTTCTCCATACTCGTTCAACACCCGGTCCGAGGTTCCGTAGATCTGCAGGGGTCCTGGATCCATTGTGCGCGTAATGGAGGGACAAGGCGGTGAGAAACGAGGAGTGCAGGTTGATGAGGTCTTGTATTTCATCTGGCAGTCGGTGCAATCCATTATCTGTAGAAGCTGGAGATGAAGGTGGTGTCTCATGGGGTGTTGTGCGTGACGAAGAGCTTTGATTCGAGGGCGAAGACGAAGCAAGAGCAAGGGATTCGAGGCACGAGCGAGCGCCTTTTGTTGGTGTTTCTACATGATGCAATGATAAAGCCGCCTTCTCTCGACGTTTCTTTGTAGGGGTTGGTAAATCAGCCGGGTTATCCACCAATCTGCTGCTGTCGTCATCTATGGGTGGTGCCTGCTCGCCCAGGCTAGGCGCTATCTCGACTCCTCCCTTGACCGTTGTACTGCTTATGCATTCAAACTTTCGCTTCTTGGCCGGGGTGCTGCTGGAGGCGTCCTTGCTGCGTGTCGCTGTGCTCTGCTTGCCCGAAATGCCCTTCCTAGGATCGTGTATTTGCGATTTGGAGATCTTGCCAAAAGCCTGGATGCCTCGCTGAGCGGCAGGAGCGGTCAATGGACGTGTCGTTGTTGCAGAGACCTCTCTTCTTTTTGTGGCCGGAGGCATTGCGACTTCCTTCGCAGGCTTGTTACAATCTTCTATGGTCGAAGGTGCTATGGACTTCCAAAATCATCGCGCGTTGGATCACACGCGAATACTTTCGAGAACGCGCGCCTGATTCGCGATGGTCTCGACGCTGTTTTACGAGGCCTGCTCACATGTTATTTTCAGCGCTTGAAATACGAAATTAATCTAACGGTATTAATCGATAATTTTCAGAACGATTTGACGGCCGCTTAGACTTGTGTACGTTATTAACGACAGGCTACACAACCACGGGCAGTACTCGAGATATACCAGACACAGCCGACCGTCAGAAGACCTCAAATGACTCTTAAGCCCCTGTTCCTCGACCGTTGCTTGAGTGACTCTTGTCCCTATCTTTCCCCGGTCCGTCTAAAAAGTGGATTGTTGCCTCGCGCTTGACCGCTTTGGGACGGCTGCCTTGATATAACCTCGACCTCATGCTTTAATCGAGATTTTCCCCTACACTACTTGAAAACATGGGACCCTCCTGCCACCCCCCCCTCCATACACTAGGTAGACACATCATCGACAGCAGCGGCACCCGCTTCAAACTCGCATCCATAAACTGGTATGGCGCCAGCGACGAGCTCTTCATCCCTGGCGGCCTTGATCTGCAGCACCGCTCGTCCATCGCAAGCCTCATCGGGCATATGGGCTTCAACAGCGTGCGCCTACCGTATTCCGACGAAATGGTAATCTCAAACCCTTTCATCCCAGACCACTTACTTGCCTCCAACGAGGATCTACACGGTCAGCGCGCCTTAGACATATTCACTGCCGTTGTAAAAGCGCTCGCAGATGCTGGCTTGGCTGTGATTGTGAATAATCATATCACGCACGCTACGTGGTATTCTGGAGGGAACCTCTGCGATGCGTCGTGGCATAATGAGTACTTAGGTCCGTTCTGTCGTATTCGACAGACTGAGGAAGAATGGATCCAGCATTGGGAGACTATCATGGCACCGCTCGTTGATATACCTCTTGTCATAGGCTGTGATTTGCGTAATGAAGTACATGGGCTTTGGGGCACTATGACTTGGAATATGTGGGCTGATGCTGCTGAGAAAGCGAGCGAGAGGTTACTAGCTATGCAACCCAATTGGCTTATGTTTATCGAAGGCGTCTCTTCAGCAAATGATCTTTCTGGTGTGAAGACGCGACCTGTCAAGCTTAGTCTTCCAAACCGCGTGGTTTACAGCGCGCATGTTTACTCGTGGTCTGGTTGGGGAAGCGGTACCTCTTACAGTAAGCGTTCTTATGAGTCATTTGCGACCGAGATGCAGAGGAACTGGGGCTTTTTATTGGAAGAGATTTTAGCACCTGTGTGGGTCGGGGAATTCGGTGTACCTGATAATCCGGGTGAAGGTGATGCACATTACTGGGAAAACTTGATGCTGTATCTGAGGAAAAGCGACGCTGATTTCGGATATTGGGCTCTCAATCCGCGGAAACCACACCTCAATGAGAAAGAGCACTATGGAGTGGTTGAAGATGATTGGAAGACTCCAATTGAGGACTACAGACTTCGGGATATGCGGCAACTTAATACAACTGCAATCCTAGCTCAGACTTTATGAACGACATAGCCCACCAACTGATCGTCCGAAGAGGAGGAAACTAGTCCTATAGCATCTCACGTGGACGAAACAATCAGAGATTGGGCCGAAGAACGTGCATGTCTCGCCACAGCCATTCCCGCCGTGATAATCGTCTCACTCTTTTCCTGGAAGTCCAGCAATTATACCTTTGGCTGTTGAGCCATTCAACCCGCACGAATCTCTCAATACTTCGAATCTTGTGCCCCCACAACGCTTTTTATTCCTGTTTCCAGGCAGTGGGGATTTCAATGATCGGTTTGTACCCTGTGGCACTGAATCACTACTGCGCCGAGCAATTTGATGACTTTCAGAAGTGGACTATGCGTGTCATTCTCGTGGCGATTGTCATGAGCGCGAGGATGCAGAGATGCGGAAGGGGTCCAAAGTAAGTGAGTAAACTTTTTGTGCACGAGTCGATTTCCTAGTAGTGTGGGATGAAGCTTGCCCACTCTACATTCTGAAAGGAGCCGCTAGGGAGGGCTCTGAGGGAAGCAAGAGCCTCCGTAATGATATAAAGTCGAGAGAGCACATACATTATCCCAACCGGGACCATGACAATTATATGCGCTTTCGGAACGACAGTATCTTCGAATTTCTGGTCATGAATATGCAAATTCGGCGTTCCAGCAATCTTCTCGAATTGGCCTGCGTAGACATAGTAGACTGATCGAGGTCTCAGTTTGTGTTTATTGATTCGTAGGCGATGGGCTGCGCGAACGACACCCCATGCGAGTTCCCAACAGCAGAAGAAGGCGACGGTACATAGAATTATGAGCGCGGCGGTGCGCCATAGAATCCTCTCCGTCTGAGTGGGGAAGATAAGGTTCCAACCAGTCAGGTGGACTGCGCCGTAGATAAACATCACGACAAGGGCGGTCACAGCATCACTGGCTCTGGAGAACCACGGTAACCCATCATTCAATATTCGCGGCATCGGTCTTTTCCGTGGATCAAGACGGAAGCCAAAGAAGGGTTGCACATTCAAGGTCCAAGATTGTTTCCCGTCCCATACAAAGTCCAGTGGAATCTGACGATATAGCTTTGAAGCTGCAGGACCGCCGTTGATTAAGATTTCTTCGGTACTGGCCTTGATCTTGAGAATTGTGGGCGTTTCCACGTCCAGAGGTTTTCGGAGCCATTGTGCGTAGATAGCCCACGTGCACCATACGTAACTGATCGTGATGAGCTCTAGCGTTGATACTGGGAGTCTTTGAGCTAGGCGGCCGAAACACTGTAGTACGAACCATCCGATTTGCAGGCACACCAGGCTCTTGGTGAAGGAGCTAGCTTTACTCTTGTCTTTTATCTCCTCCGCTGTTATCTCTGGTAGTTCTAAGTACTTCTCTTTGAGGAGCCAAACAAGATGTAATCCATGAATTGGGAAAGGAACGCTATCTCGAGGCTGCAAAACAAATCCGCCCATGTTGGCGTAGAAGCAATGCCGCAGCGTCCATTCGTGATGGCCCATTTCCTTGAACGCTTCGAGCATACGTTGTGCATTGCATCTCTGACCAGCGGCGAATGCAAAGACGAATTCAGGGCCGAGGATGGTGAGCACCATCCAGCGGAACTTCCTGAAAATGGGTTTCCAATAGCCTTCATTTGGAGCAGGGACGTTGAGATGCAGGCTCGTCCATGTGCAGAGGAAAATGGTTAAGAAGGAGCTCCAAATGATGTCGAAAGTTCCCCTGTTGTCTGGCTGGTCGACCCAACTTTGGAGAGCTGATGTGGAGTTGGCCATTCTCAAGACTGTCTCCAGTAGTCATAGGTGTACTACGACATGTGGCGAATTCCACGTTCAAGATGTTCCTTCAACGCATGAATAAGGCCGCAAGAGTGATATTTTTATATAGTAGACCCGGTCCTCCGGGCTCGAGAACCTTACCACAGAACAACACAAGACGCGAAAAAGCACAAGCCTTGACAGAACATTCAGGTAGATAGCAGTCTGGGCAGCCATCAAATCATTCTGAAATTTATAGATCAATACCGTTACATTCATTTTGTATTTTAGCCGCTAAAGATAAACAGTATTGTGCTAGGAAGGCCTTGTAAAACGGCGTCCAGACCATCGCGAATCGGGCACGCTCTCACCTCAGCACTTGCATATAAATTATCCGCGTCGCATCACATTATATATTGCACTGATCCGCACCATGTCGCTCCAATCACCTCTTTGCCCCCAACAGCGCATGGCATCGCCGAATATCATGACAGAATCAACGATTAATGAGGACGAAGTCTTCCAAGAACACCATACGGCGCTGGAAGAAGACGAGCCAGTCCGGTCGTTTAGCGCGGCCCAGGCGTCTTTCAACCCTGCCGAGACAATTACTTCTGCCCACCCCGCGCGCAGTAAGTTGTCGGTGGACGATGGCCTCAGAGCGTTCAAAGCGGCGTTGTTGGCGGTAGAGCAGTCATTCGATTGACAGACACTCAAAAGGCAGCAATACACAAGAGCTTCCAGCTTTCAGGGAAGGTATCTTGTCACTACACGCGAAGACGCTGAGGAAAAGGGTAGACGGTCTTTACAAGTCTATGATCTGCTTAGAAATGTGCGAGAAACTTCCTGGTCTACACTTCGAACCTACCCTAGTTGATCTTCAGGCTTCGAGCACTGCGTATGTGATCCATAACCTTTCCCGCCCGATTTGCGCCGAGACTGACCTATGTGATGGAAAGGTACAACTACTTGCTGATTATCACAATCAACAACATTTTCCAGAACATCAAAAGCTGATTCTGCAACTATTCGCACACAAGGGATTGTCGCGGGTTCTTGTACGATAAAGCAATGAATATATTGCTTTCGCAGAAGCTCCAAGTCTCAATGCAGCAGCTATCAAGCCTAGCTCGATTACTGCAGGCCTAGACTAAGCCCCCGGTGACGTAAGCGGAAGCGCTCTTGATACTATCCAATCGAACTCGTCACCTAGGCGGAGAGGATGATGAAAGAATGAAAGAGTCACTTGAATGCACAAAATTTTGCCTATCTTCCAGTCCTGACACTTTCATTCAGACTCGAGCTTTATTTTATGTTGGATTATAGCCTGCGCCACCTAATCACAACTCTTGCATAAGGACAGGCCCTTTGCACGTACCCGAATACTAACGGAGAACAATTGAGGTATCTCTATTTCGACCTTGACGGAGGGTCTCATGCTGACAGCATGACAAAACCTTCCTTCAACACATACCTGGCGCCATCCAGAAGATATCACTAGTAGAAGGCTTCACATCCTACAATGTTCATAGCGCGCGCACACACTTAGATGATTACCAACTACATTCTTTTCAACGCTATGTGCTGGCACGCCCATATGACAAAGTACGCTTATACATGCTGATATTTCGATAGCATTTCGAGCTTTGATCGGATACGTTAGCGAGGTTAGGTTGCGGCAGTGGCTTCCTTGTCGAATCGCTCTCTGAACGAAGCAAGTTTCTACCTAGGTGCAGGCTCTGATTTGGATGTAATCATGCAAATCACTGCAGCAGGATCGTCCTGAAATACGAATTCGCGGATCTACGTGCTGGCGACTTTGCTGCAACATACACAGATCCTATTTTCTTAAGCGCGGCGGTTACGGTTTGTCCGAGAACTCGGCCTGTCTCTGCAAGATCGTCGGGGTGATGAAGGAGGGGTCTGGAAGATCCCATGGAAGGCTCTTCATGTGGCGTCTGCGGACAAGGATGGTGCGTTTGCCGATCTGACTCGAGACGTAGACCTTGGGAGCACGAGGGGAAGAAAAGACGAGCGAAGTGAGGCTACGAGCTGGATTCCGCTTTGGGCGGGCGAGCTTTGGAGGAATCGGTGGAAGGATTGTCTTGATAGTCATTGTTCAACCAGACAATTTGCAGATGGCAGAACCAGTAGATGCACGAGATTGAATCTTAACCGTTTCCGGCATGGTTGAGCCAATATATAATCGTAAGATGCATAATCACACGCGACATGCAGAAGGTAGGTAGTGACCAATTTTCCTTGGTTGCATCTACCGCTTCTCCGGCTTATTTCCGGTTCCAATCTCTGAGATCTCCCTTTCAATCAGTGCTCTCCATCTCTTGAGACAAAAGATCAGCACATAGAGCAAGCAGCATAAATTGCTACGCTACCCTTGCACCTTTTTTCCGGGGCGATTTTCTTCCTCGCTGGCCTGCTTTCCCACTTGCCATCTCCACAGACAATTCGAACATTTTCAATCTTCTGGTGATCATGGCTAGAGCCACACCATATGTGCTCGTTGCCGCTGTCGTGACGCTGGTCCTTGTGACAATCGCCCATGCCATCCGATCCTACCGCCGCTTATCCCACATCCCCGGGCCCCCTCTCGCAACCGTCTCCCGTCTGTGGCTCCTGACAAGTATCTGGGGCCCACGAACCCACCTGAATCTCTACGAAGCGAACCTCAAGTATGGCCCTCTAGCTCGCATCGGGCCGAATCGCCTCGTGACCTCCGACCCGGAACTTTGGCGTCGCGTCAACGCTCCCCGATCTCCTTATCGCCGGGCCCCATGGGTCCGCGCGTTTCGCTTCAAGCCAGGGGTAGAAAATGTTTTGACCGAGCGACGAGAGCATGAGCACGATGAACTGAGGAAGAAGATGGCGGCTGGCTATGCGGGGAAGGAGAACCCGCGAATGGAGAACGATATCGATGAGCGGATAAGTGATCTTATCAGCTTGATCGAGCGCAAGTACATCTCCACGGATAAGGAGCCGGGTAGGCAAATGGACTTTGGACAGAAAGCACAATTTCTGACTCTGGATGTGATCTCGCATGTGGCGTTTGGTCAACCTTTTGGGGATTTGATCGGTGATGAAGATAAGTTTGATTATATCAAGACTGTTGAGGAATCAATGCCCGTAATGATGTCGATGAGTGAGCTACTGGAAGTACATTCGTTTCTGGAGAGAAGTTCACTAATGAAGTTGCTGGCGCCGTCGGCTGCGGATAAGTTTGGGCTTGGGAAGGTGATTGGAATTGCGAAGGAGAAGGTTGCAGAGAGGTTTGGACATGGTAGGAAGGTGAAGCAGGATATGCTAGGGTCGTTTCTTAGGCATGGACTGAGTCAGGAAGAGGCAGAGTCCGAGACCGTATTCCAAATGTAGGTCTTCATCTCTGCCAACTCTCATGCTGGAACACGGACTGATACTGAATGAAAAAGCCTCGCGGGGTCTGATACTACGTCTACGGCTATGAGAGCTATTTGCCTCTTCTTGATCACAACGCCTAAGGTGCTTTGGCGCTTGACAGCAGAAATCGACGAGGCTGTGAATAATGGCAGCATCTCGAGTCCAATCCAGGATTCTGAAGCGAGAGAGTTGCCCTATCTGCAGGCTTGTATCAAAGAAGGCCTGAGGATGTTTCCGCCGGTCGCAGGGCTGTTCCCCAAGGTGGTTCCACCGGAAGGCGACACGATCAACGGCGTATTTCTCCCCGGTGGCACGGAGATCGGGTAGACTACTCAGTGTGAGATGCCGAGAGTATTGCCTGCTGACCGTAACGTGTAGTTACTCCGCTTGGGCCATGCATCGCAGCACTAGTGTCTTCGGTTTAGACGCGAACGTCTTCCGTCCCGAACGCTGGCTTGATACCCCAGAGGCTGACTTGCAAAGAATGGAACGAAACAACGAGCTGATATTTGGCTACGGGCGCTTCAAGTGTCTGGGGAAGGCCGTTGCCTTTGTCGAGTTGAACAAGATCTTCGTAGAGGTATGTTGGCTTCCATTCTACAGAAAAGGAAGCTTGTAACGATAGCGGTGGCTAATGTGTTTTGTACGGTACCTTAGCTGCTAAGGAGGTATGACATTACCCTTGCTGACCCCTCGAATCCGTGGAACTCGATAAACATAGGATTCTTTGTGCAAAATGAGATGTGGGTGCAAATCAGACGGAGAGCTGGTTGAGATCGACCCAAGAAATACTTTCATTACTGCTAGTGAGGACTATGGGTCCCCTTTCAATCTTATGTGGTCCTTTAAAGCAGGATGTTAGTTGAGGTGCAAAGACAATCGAACGCTTCGCTTCGATTGGTGGATGGAAAGACAGCAGTATGATCACTTGGCGCTGATTTAAATTTCAATACAGCTTAGCGTACTCTACTTGTAGTTACGGTTCCTACTAACTAGATACTTCCTAGCTCTGATTCCCGATAGGAATGGAAGATAAGGTGCTTGTAAACATCGAGTATCAACTTTGTGAACAGCTTTCGATTCTGACTCCAAGCCGACTCTTCAATACTTCTATAGCACTCACAGCGCTTGGTTATATAATTATATTGGCTTGACGTCTTCAAGAACGGCACTTCAGCCAGCCGTGCTGCTGTGGCTACAATCCTTGGATCTACTCGTTGATTCTCGCATTACTGTCCCATCCTTGAATACTTCCCATTCCGTTTCTGACATCTCGCCGAATCCGGGCCTCTTCTACTTTCGTATTCTCAGGTAGTGTAACCACCATGCCGCCAGCTGGCACAACTAATGCCAACTCCGTCGTGCCAATCATCAATACGAGCAATGCCAGTCCTCCTGTAGTACCGATTAATACGCACAATACCAATTCCATCGTCGACCAAATTGACACAACCGATGCCCTTCCACAACAGCAGTCGCCTCTTTTTGGTCGGATCCCGGGCGAGATACGCGATCAGATCTTCGATCTGGCTCTGACTGCGTACCCCGGCAAGCAAGAACCCTTCGAGAAGAACGCCTTCTACTACCGACCTGGATTCCGCTACGCCGATCAGAGGCTTGATACCGCCCTACTGCGCACATGCCGACGGATCTATCAGGAAGCGCGCCTCGTGCCACTTCAAAATTACGAGCGCGTTGAATGGTACAAGCAGGACGATCGCGGACCTTGCGCCGCGGATGCTAGAAGGTTTGCCCGAGGTGGCGCTTTTTGCCCGTGGGTGACCTCCCTGCATTTGTTCGCCCAGCAATACTGGCTCGAGGACTCCTCTTGGCGCAACTATTCACGACGTTTGGGTGCAAACAAGACTCTCCGCCGTCTAAAGATCACTATCAGACACAGCGACTGGTGGTGGTGGGAGAGTTCTGATCGCCTTGCGCTAGATGCAAAACAAAAGGGGACGGCGTCAGCTACGAGACACAGCACCGCATCTGATGCGTTCCACGTCAACTCATGGGGCCACAAGTTCTCGTTCTTCACGGGGCTGGAGGAATTCGCGCTCGAACTTGAGACCGTCGAGGGGAAACGGACGGAGCTCGATGCGATTGTCGTTCGGGCGGCGGACTGGCGCTTCCCGCTCGGAGATGGTAACGTCCTGGTCTCGAACCCGGCACGGATCAAGAGGACCGGCTGGCAGGGGGTGAAGCTCCGTGAGTACATCCCGTCCGCTGAACCAAACACGCGCGAAAGCGGCCGCTCGGGGACTGACGGGGCCGACAGCACAGGGCACACATGTACCCAGCGACCCCAAAGACGCCAAGGCGAGACTCGTGAAGGACGGCGTGGACTTTAGGACTTGGGACGGCGAGCCGGAGATCGTTGGAGACGGTTGCTTGACGTACTATGTGGTCTCGTTGACTTATGAGGCTCGGCGCGGACAGGTTTCCACGTGAAGCTTCGGAGAAGAGGGAGCCCTTACGTTGATGAACTTTATGATGTAGCGAGACTGTATTCGTAGATGAGAACACTTCTGGCCCACGACTCCACTATCTTCATAGTCTTCCGGGTTGACGGACGAGACGCGCCGTCAGGCTGACGA
The DNA here is from genome assembly GCA_963556305.1 of Platismatia glauca. NCBI lineage: Eukaryota > Fungi > Ascomycota > Lecanoromycetes > Lecanorales > Parmeliaceae > Platismatia > Platismatia glauca. The sequence goes on along the minus strand of OY745764.1, from coordinate 770,395 downwards.
TACTGACCCCGCTCCACGTCCCCGCCCGCCTTCTCAATCCGAATGAAAGCCCGTCCGTCACTGTGACGACAATCTCTCCGCCCGCACTCTCCCCGGCTCCGCCCATCGCCCATACCGTGCGGTCTTGACGGCTTCACGGGAGCATGGAGGTCCGGTTCACACGTCGTCCACGAACGCACGCTCCGGACACCATACGCGAAGGACGCGGCCGGATGGCAGCCCGGACCCGAGTCATCGGCGACGCTCGCCAACGCTTGTGAGATACGTCCGAGATACCGAGCGCACGTCTGGCTGGATATGTGGTGCGCGTTACGGGTGGATCGTGGTCGTCCGTGGAGAAGACGGTTACCCGTGGTATCGTGTTACTGGTCTCGTGGCTTGACTTTCACCAAGCGCATATACCGTCCCCAGAGATATCGTCGTCGCTTATGGTACCTACGCCGCCGTCACAACAATGTAGGATCGTGTGATGCTGTGCCAGATCAGTCTCCTTCAGATCATGTTCGCGAGCCGAATGTTCTCTTTTGGCCTCTGTTCTTGACCGCTGCGGTTCTTTATTTGCGACCCAGAGAACGAGGTCTTGTGAGTACTGATATCTCGCTGCACTTGCTACTGTGTCACATACCCATATCCACTCACCGGTACCTACCTACATACCAAGACCTCCGCACTCACTGCATATCCATTCACATACACTTACTCACTCTCATCTACTCGCTCACATCCACTCACGCACATGCCCATATCCACCCATCTACACACATCTACCCCGTCTCTTCCATCATCCATTCTTTTTCCATCAAGATGTCAGACTCTTGCACCCGATCAACTTGCACACCGGGAGATGCCGTACCATGTACAACTGAGAACGAGGCTCCAGGATTGTCCTCTACTACTCAATTTACGCGTTTCGACCTCAAAGCACGGCAAGGCGGAGGCCAAGTGCTCCATTGCTTGTCGTGGTGCGACACGTCGAAACGACACACCTGACTGTCCGAACGTCGAATCGATGGCTATGAGAGCTCAGTGGGGTTATAGAATACGCGATCAAGACTTGGAGGTGAAAGAGGCCAAGAGACTGCGACGTTGCAGTATCTGAATACGAGAGCAAGTGCGATACCCGAAGGTTGATGCTCTTACCTGGCGGCGATGGCGATATTTGTCATCAACTCTTCAGAAACATCACGAAAACAACCGAGGACACGAATCACGAGATGAACAAGCGCGATATCTATGGGGCTTAGAGCAGGGGATAGAGGCGCAAATTAGACCATTTTTGGCATCGACCTCTCGACGACTCAAGTTGGATAATAGTCCCGGGAAAAACACAGTCCCCTAAACACCCACGGCCATCTCGTCAGCGTCTCCATCCGGTACAGAATCACTCACACCCGTGTCTTCCCCCCCCCCATCCGAGCACCATGTCTCCCCCACCTGGTCCGAACAACAGGTCCCCCCGAATCTGTATCGCTCTCCGCATATGCCACACTTCCGTCTCGAGGTGTTCATACTCCCCCATGCGCCGAGCCACCTCCTCCCGGAGACGTTTCGCCTCCCTGCACGTTCCATCCGCGATTCGTCGTCGGACCTCGATTCTCCCGCACGTGAGATGGAATTGCTTGGCGTGTTCCGTGAGGTCGGCGGCGGCTTTCAGCTGCACCCAGCGCAGGCATACCATCTCCAGGCCTTGATTCCGTTTCATGGCTTCGATGTCGCGGCTGAGGTTATCGAGGAATGTCTGGTGGAGGGGGACGGTGTGGGTCTGCGGGCCCAACGCCTCGAGGTAGTGGGCTTGGAGGTTGCCCCAGGAGCGGAGGTCGGATTCGTGGTGTTGCTTCACGGCCCGCGCGTGGCGCGAGAGCGCGGTGACGTGCCTGAAATGGTCGAGGCAGGTGTCGGCCTGTCTGATGCGGAGCTCGCCGGACCGGAGGTATCTGTTTACGTGAGTTCGGTACCGTGTGCGCTGCTGGTTGCACACACCTACTGCGTTGTCTGCTTCTTCGCCGGTCGCTATCAAAGCCATGCTGAGAAGTTTCCAGTCCGGTCCGAGACCGTGCCATCTCTGCACAGCGGTACGGCGATCCATGGTACCGGGTTCGATATCGTTGAGCTGGTGTTGTAGTCGAGCCAAGAGCTCGAGACCGTGGGCATAGGGGGAGGGCATGATGGTGCTTTGTTCGCTGATTGACTGCTGAGCAGAGAAACTGATGGCTCAAGGGGGGACGGGGAGCTGATGATCTGTGCATTTGTACGGAGGGACAACGAGCGATCGCTTAATAACGAGTGGTGTCACAACAATGGCACAAAGATCCTGCCACAAAGGAAAGTGTCGCTAGTGTAAAGGAGCATCATTGGGGGCGACAAGGTAGACAAAGAGCTTTATTCCACCCGAGTTTCCATCGCTAAAAGAGGAGTGATGATACGTCAAATAAGATTCAACATGGATAGATAGGTACGAGGGTACTCTATGAGGATGACAACGATGGCAGAATGTTTGCACCGTCCTCAACTCCTACTGTGGGAGTTCAAGCTCTATGAGCTTGGGGTGAGACATTGAAATCACTTGAGGCAACACCAGCATTTTTAGATTTTCTTGCGCAAAGCTCCTTCCCTCCTTTTCGTACTGCAATGGCGAGCAAGGCGATGTCCCAGGTTGATCAATGCAACTGTGACCCTGATGGAGAGGAGATTGAGGACTTCGGACTTGCAAGAGAAGTGCTGGAAAGCCATCGGCCTCCAGCAAATATATGTTCACCTTGTCCTGTCTCCAAGTTCCAGGATTGGAAGCAGAAGTGAGGGGCCTTCTGTCCGGCTTCCGGACTGGACTGGAGCTGTCATGCGGACCAGGAGCAAAGTCATCCTAGCCCGAAACGATCAAAACAATCAGCTTCGACGCAAGCAAACTGTGAATGTGTGATATTCACGTGATTGAAAGCTTTTTGACACCAACAATACGATTCTATGTTGGAGGATCGTATTGACGATGAAGTACGTAAAGAAATGCTAAAGTGTAAGCTTGAAGTTCTGACGTCCTGTTACATAAGAAGGCTTGACAAGTCCAGTGAGTCAGCATCGAGGAAGCATTCCGTTGTTGTCGAGTTCACCCTAGTACGGAGCCACTTAGTGGGAGTAGTAGTACCTAGATAAGGTAGTGAAACAGCACTCTGGGTCTGGTGACGCCACAGCTAGCTGCCCGAGCCGAGCCGATATCCTCTTATCTCGCTTCTCGCTTCGTTTAGCCCATGGCGAGTCATGGCTATTGGGATTAAGGGAAGCAGAGTTTCAGTAAAGAAATTTGCACAATATTAATGCTGCAGAGCTGTGATGAATTCGTAAGCCTTCTCTTCCTTTCCCCTGCTACGCCTTAGCACTGTGGTCATACCTACGTCTACGACGCGTGTCTGTCTCGGCGAGGCCGAGGGCGATGTAGTGAGGAGGCTGATGGCGACGGAGTGAGGAGGCCGATACCCAAAGTACATACCTAAAATGGGCGTATCGTAATCTTTGCCGCTGTGATACTGCAGCTACCGTGACACCGTCGCAACACGGTCTCTACCCAGGAGTGTACTGTATATTGAGACGTACATATCGCAGGCTCAGATACCGATCTGCTACCGTGACCTTGTACGTACCAGCGAAAACATGTGACGTAACAAAGTCAAATGGAATTGGCGAGCAATGGCCGAAAGACGGTATTAAGGTAGGACAGTAAGGTAGTGAGGTATGTACTCTACTTGAGACGACGGAGACCCTAGGAACGGAAATATGCACATTTCCGGAAATGACAGAAAGGATCCTGCGTATAGTTTATCCCCGCCTCCGTTGTGGCTAATGTCAACTGCTTGATTGGCTCCCGCGTTTTGGAAACAATTGCTCGTGTCGCTCAGCGTGTGATTGTGGGGTTCACGGCGTGACGGCAGGCCTGTCCGCAATAACAATACGAGTGCCAACTCAGGGTCCAAGAGGCAATTCCAGTCTCGCTCAAAGTCAATCAAGTAACGATGATCAATCATCTTGGACCTTCAAAGTAAAGTACCTATGAGGGAGGTCCTCGTTATGATGTTTGCTTCATCGCGCATGATTGCCGTTGATGATATCGACATAGTAACGTAGAGTACAGATGTTGAATCTCTACACAATATTTCGACACGGTTGACATCTTTCCATTCGAGCTTCCGATGGGGAGCCAGTCGTTTGTTCGATGATCATTCTAGAAGTTTACCTAACTAGAGATTTCCAACAATTCACGTTGGATGCGGCAGAAGGACGACTACCTTACCTACTTACGTATCAACTTCTCTGAATTGGCCCTCCACCTCCACGTTTCAAGGATCTAGCGTCCGGGTTCCAACACCTTGTGTACGTCCCTACCTCTGGAAGTGCCGAGACTAGCTACAGGCTGCTACTTTACCTGACCATCTCATTCGTCCTTAAGGTATTCCCCCACAACTCCAGACGCCCCACCCTCCTTCCCCACACTTTCAACTTGTTTCAAATTGCTCGCTGAGCTTCACTGCGCTCATGCCGTCTCTTTTCTTCCATCCGTAGCATCGTGACATGGTCCGAGTGGAGTATCCAGCAGCGAATGTCCCCTTTGCATATGCTAGCAGTCCTGGCCGCTGATGAAAGCCTACACATTTCACCTCATCTGACACCATTACACTTCAATCTACTTGTGGGTTGACTGATGTCATCCGTCGCTTAACTTTCACAGTCCTCGTTCCGAGCTTCGCAACACTGGTTGCTCCGAGCATGACTAATGATGGACCATGATGCTGATCATCGTGCCGATATACGAAATTCTGTGCCACTTACTCCATCATAGTAACAATACCAACCCAACATGCTTCTCCTCCCATCCGCCCGCTATGAAAACCCTATATATTCATAGTGTAGCCTCACCGTCTCGGAATGAAGTCCAAACCGCCTCTCCTTGATCTTGCTGCTATGCATCTCCGCTTATCTGTCCCTCCTTTCAACACTTGGATGCGCGTCGCGAAATCACCTTCAGTATGCTTTGCTTTGATTTGCAAACCGGGAATCCCTTGCTGGCCCTGGTCGCAATTTTATCTGGTGTCTCGGCCGCTCCGTCACCCCTCTTCCTTCCTGCGATAAATCGAAATCTCTCAGGTGTGATTGCAGTTGGCCAGCGCCTTGAACAGTCCGCTTCAAGTTCTCCCAGCCCCACGAATCTGATAGGACTTTGTGGCATCAATGCAGGCTTGGGCCCATGCCCTGGACCAACCAATTCCACCACTAGTACGCCAGGTGAGCAGTTCAATCGCTGACGCTGTGGTCGCTATCTACGTTGAAGGATCTGAAGCTGTTCTAGCGCTTACACATGACTTTCTTTGCTGTAGCCTCAACCATCACATCGGCCGCCACTATGAGTCCGGGTTCTTGCGAAGACTCGGTTTACTGGGCGCCGACCGTGTCGAATTGGGCAGAGGAAAATGTGGACGCAAAGCTTAGTTCTTGGTATTACAACCTTGTCCCAAATCCGCCAACCGCTATCGTTCCGGGATCTTTCCCAACGCAACTTCCACCACCATATACCGGCTTCGGAAATACCTCGAATTGGAATGCCCCCGGACTTGTTGGTCAACTCTTCTCCATCGCAAATCAAGGCTTGGACGTAAACTGCGAATTGTTGGACGGGATTACCACTTCTTGTCCCAGTATCGAATTATCCAATGCTTGTAAGCGATTCTGACATGAGATCGTCGTCGAACATGTGCTCACCATCCACAGGTGGAAGGATGCCGAGATGGGCTTATCTCGCTTGGACAGCCATTAGCCAAATGTTTTCCATCCACGTCCAGATACATGTAGGAAGACAAAAACCGGTTTGGCACATTTCTAGAGGCTGATTAGCACTATAGGCTGTTATTACGGACGATATAGCGCCCCAACTGGGGCAAGCACCTGAGGTATTAAAAACATTCTCACCACAACAGAGCAAACCCAACGAAGGGCTTGAAATACTCCTTTCCATTCTCGGCTCGTAAGTCATTTATCCCAAACACCAATTCCTGACCCGAGCTGCACTTTGAGCTGTGAGACCAGTGGCAATAGTAACGGACTCCTGGGAGCTGTTCAATAACCTTTTCCTGATCCCGAAAGATACATGCTGAATCCGACACGATCTAGGGTCATTACAGTCATTGGGGTCCTGATCCCTCTTTCGGGTGTAGGTGAAGCAGTAGCGGCAAATCTGGAGTCCGAAGAGCTTGCTGCAGCTGCTAGCGAAGGTGGCGTTGCTGGTCGAGCATTACCTACTCCTTCTCCGGATGAAGCAGATCCAGACGCAATTCTTCCGGTGAGCCCTGGTCAGCCCGTCGTACCTGCAGCGCCCGATAGCCCACACATTTCTGGAACAGATGGTGAACCCGAACCTGCACCAGGAACGGTTCCCGTGGTTATCAGACCCTCAGGTGATAACCCCAAGTATGGTGATTCGACCTTCATTGGCAACGCTGGCTGGGTGGCTCCAGGGATTATGACCAGCATGTCCAATTCGATATGGCAAGAATCACAGACTGCGACCGATCCATCAGTAAAGTCAGATTTGAACAGTGATGCTGTGGTTCAGTACATGCTGAATCAATCGGAGGTTCTTAAGGCTTACAGTGACACTTTAATGACTTACAGTGACAACGCAAGCACTCAGAACCTTCTCTCTGTGCTTGCTGGGGGTTCCTTCGTCAACACATCTTGGTCGCAGGCTCTCTTCGAAACGGCTCTTAGTGCAGACGTTATCTCTCGACAGATCAACACCGCTTGGACATCCAAAACGACTGGCGGTGTTTACGTGAGTTACACGCAGCTCCACGACAACGCCAACGGCACTATTTGTAACGCCACCCATGTCGGAGTACGCGCGTCCCAGCTCTGTGCCGACACCGGAGTGTATTATCTGAACATGCTCAATACAGTAGACCTGAGGCCTACTATAGAAGGCCCCCCCGGTTTCGCCGGTCTGCTGGACTATGGCATCATGCCGTGGTGGCCTACTAGCGCTATTGCAACCGCGTACCGCCTCATGAACCCCAATGGGAACGTTGTTCCGCCCACAATCGTTGCCACAAACGACAGTATCTTTGCCAACTACATGAACGCTTTCTCCTCCGACAACCAGTACGGTCTTCTCGGGCTTATTGGCCAGACGCCGGGTATCTGGAAATCTCCCCTCTGGTGAGTCCGCCCCGTGTGTCCTCCCTCCAATCCATGTTGCAATCAGGGGGCCCTGTGTCCGCCTCTGAGACGTGGCCGGAGAGAATCCCCCTCGTACGCCGAAGCTATTCCACGACACAAGCGCATCTCCAGAAGAAAAATCCGCTGACTTCACACTCCTCGCAGCGACCAGGGCTCAAACTTCTGGACGGTCGATTGGTCCAACACTGGCGGATACATACCCAGCAGCGCATTCGTCACCCCCATGCCGTGCGCCTGCGGGTACCAGGGCTCCGGGACGGCGGCGTTCTACGCGGCGCTCGGCGCCGACGTCGGAACCCTCAACTGGGTGTCGGGCACGTGCGCGTCGAACCTGAAGTACGTCGATCCGGTACTGCCGCTCACATCCGCCAACATCGGCTGGAACGCCATGAGCGGCGGTCCGCCGTCCAAGGTGCTCGACTACGGACTGGGCGTCACGATCCCGGTCCCCAGTCCGATGCCGAGTCCGTGCTACATGGGCACCCCCGGCTGCGGGGCGCCGAAACCCGGAAACGGGGGGCCCCATCCGCACAAGGAGTGAGGGTCGCGCGTTTGGGATGCCGCGTTGCTTACGAAGGATCGGGTTCATGCATCTTGTGGCTTTGACGACGCATTGGGGACCCGGCGGGCAAAATGAATCGAAAAGTTGTGGACGGCTTTTGGGGTCGTCGAATTTCTGGGCAGGTCGGGCACCTGCGCTCATGACCGACAAAGGTCACGGCAAGAGGTGCCCTAGAGCTTTTTTGGTTCTGTGTCCGACGCCATTATTCATGTATCATAACTTTTGGCTCCTTCATCATTCCTCACGATTCGCGCTTTTCGGGTTCTTCGTCCAATGCCATTATTCATGTATCATAACTTTTGGCTCCTTCATCCGTCACGATTCGCCGCTTTGCGGGTTCTTCGATGCCATCATTCATGTACCTGTCATAATTTTTACCTTCTCCATCCCTCACGGTTCGCGCAAGGCATATATCCATCCTTGAAGCAAAACCCCCCTGTCTCATCAATCGGCGCGCAGAATCAGCGCCCAACAGAGCCTCGCTCTGCCCATCCTTTCCCCCCATTCTCCGTAGGCCTTCCCACCCTCGCCGCTCGCCACAGTGCGACTGGGAGTCGGTACACAGCTCTGCATAATCCGGACCTTCCGATGCTTTCCTGCCCATATGCCGGGCGATGTGCCAGCTAGCAATCTATACCTACCTACGCAGGGCCGCGCGTGCGCGCTATTGGCAATCGCCAGACTTTGACGTCCGTGTTGGATGATCCCCAGGGCGGAGGTTTGGTCACGGGAGCACGGGTTTCCAGGGTCAGAGGGACGCCCGTATTATCCGGCCACGGAACGCGATCCGTTGACTGCTCAGGGGCATGTGGGCTGTGTATGGCGGGCCTCCTTTCATCCCACCATGTCAGTGCTCTTCGTTCGTTTGCGCTATTTCGGCGCAATCGCACGTTGTCTGCCTCGCCTATCCGCACCTGCACGTAGGGAGCTTAGTTTTTCTCCACGTCAGTCCACGCCGCATAACTAAGGTAGGCATGGGAGTTGTCTAGCGCCGGGGCATCGGGAATGTGCCGCCCTGGGGTTGGTATACCCCATATTCCATCACGTGGACCACCGACATCCCGTGTTTGCGCTTGCGATGGGGGATCCGGATACGAGAAAGCTAACCCTGCCGGTCGTCACCGGTCGGAGAGGAGGGAAAGATGAGGAGGGTACGACGTATCGGCGCTTGGAGCGTGGGAGCCAGGGACGCGGTGGAGGGGGAGGGCGGAATCGCAGGCACCGGATCTGGCGGTGGTGAGGGTGTGGGTGAGGGTGTGGATGTGGATGTGGGAAGAGGTTGGAGGTACGCGGTGTTGGGATGCGAGGAAGTATAGCCTTTCGTCTCGTACCAGAACCTAGACCTGGGCACACGTATGATGGAATGATTCGTACTTTAGGCAGGCCCGGAAATCAACGGAACCTCCTTCCTCGTTAGACCATGTCCCGTTTACTCACTTGATACCGAGTCACCTCTTCGGTCAAGTGGAGGTAAGGAGCTAAATCGAGAGGCGGGTCTAGATCGTAATTTCTCAAACCCCTGACTCGTCTTTCTCAAACCATACTCCCGATCCAGGAAATCCAACGTATAACGTTGGACCACTCTGAAGATCTCATCCAACGCAAGCTTTTGGCGGTTCTGGAACATCTCTGGTAAAGCAGAGCTCCCGCTGGACATGAGTTCCGGAACCTGGACGGAGCTGGGAAGATCGTATTCAGTCAGCCTCGCAGGTTCCTTATTCTCCATTCCTTCAGCAGCTTTCAAGGCTGCTATTTTCTGGATGTTGTCGCCGAGGTATTGGCCAAACGTCGGAGAGTTGAAGTAAATGATGTGATCGAGCTCGAGTCCGTCCCGAAAGCGGAAGTGGGCGAACGTATGGTGCGCTCCCCGCTTGGGAATAATTACCCTTTTGCTAGCGAGAAGCTCCTTCATCAAGGTATCCATCACTGCGATGTCAGCCCCGCTACTTTCGTGCATTGCCCATCCGGTAGATCTGACAGTGTCGATATGCTGCCTGACGACGCTGCTAGTTTTGATCAGAGAGCGCATGTATGCATGAACAACTCTAGAAACGCCTTTAGATATGTCAGCTTAGAGGACCAAAACCTAGGTGGCTATTTCTTACCGTGGTGCTGGCATGAAACGGATCGATTATGAGAACCATGTTGCCGAGCTCGGGGGAAGCAGCGATCCCGAGTGTGTCTTGCTTCTTATCTGAATCCCCAAAGAAAGATGCATCTATGGAATGGCGATAGCTAAAAATGCTTCGAGAGCCTGCATCATCCTGTGGTAACTGTTGAAAGCGCTTGTCGATTCCTTTTGTTCCCTGTGGTTGAGGTTTAGATGGATTTGGGAACTTTGTGAATGCACCAGAAGTGATGGCGCAGGGAGGAAGAAAAGCAGCAACAAGGGTCGGCCTCAAGGACTCATTTGATCTCACTAGGTTTTCTACCAGCATCAATGTACGGACCGCGAAGAAAGACTACGATGCTGGTTCTCACAAGCCTTTGACAGTGCATGACGTCCTTTAGGGACCTATCTTGTAAGCCGACTTGGCGGATCCCTCGGAGAATGGCATTCGTAGCACCACATGTTCGAGTGTGAATATCTAGTAGTATATGTTCTAGCATGATAGCGCCGTTGTTGAAGATGCTCATGTCTGGTAGGCACCATACGGCTCAGATGTTGAAGAAACTTTTGGCAGGGTATATCGCTGAGAATCAGAACAAACCATCGATCTCACCCGTCTCCGGATCAACATCGACATTGAGGTAGCCAGGTGCAGTAGGCAGGCCAGGAATGGTTTGGATATCGGCAGCCAGAGCGTATCTGTCATCGTTAGCAAGACGATCGGTGGAGTATGGCTTGCTACTTACAGGTATCCTGCGCCAACTGCCAGTCGAACATCCCTGATCGGCACCGTGAAACCGGTCGGTGCTCCCTTCAGAGCAGGGTCGTGACTGAGCGAGTACTGCGTCTTTGCAATGCAGATCGGCAGGTTACCAAAGCCTTGCTTTTCGTATGTGTCCACCTTCTTCTGTGCCAATTCACTGAACTCAACCTTCTCAGCACCATACATAACCTTTCCAATTTTCTCGATTCGCTGTTGAACGCTGCCATCCAGACTATACAGAAGCTTGAAATCCTTCTCTTGAGCACTTGCAGTGATTACACCCTTTGCCAAGTCAACAGCACCTTTGCCTCCTTCTGCCCAGTGATTCGCTGGGATGGCGTCAGCGGCACCGGCTGCGAGCGCTTCCTCTCGCACTATTGCGATTTCAGCAGCTGTGTCCGTCTCGAATTTGTTGATAGCTACGACGACTGGTATGCCATACTGCTTTGCGTTTGAGATGTGCTTCCTCAGATTAACACAGCCTTCTCTCAATATGTCGATATTCTCCGTGCGGTAGACTTCGTGCAATGCTCCACCAGGAGTGATCTCGGGTCCTCCACCATGCACCTTCAGCGCTCTGACTGTAGCTACCACGACCACGACATCTGGGACAAGCCCAGAAGAGCGGCACTTGATGTTGAAAAAGCGCTCGCCACCCATCGTGAAGTCGAAGCCAGCTTCAGTTACCACGAATCCTGTCTTGTTGTCGTGGTCCTCGTCAGCTTCAGTCCCGGCCAATTTTAAAGCCAGCTTGTCCGCAAGGACGGAGCTTGCACCAATACTGATGTTGGCAAAGGGGCCAGCGTGGACGAAGACGGGGGTGCCCTCTAACGTCTGCATGAGGTTGGGCTTGATAGCATCTTTCATAAGTGCGGTCAAAGCGCCTCCTGCTCCAATGTCATCGCAAGTCACGGGATCTCCGCTTCTCGATGTAGCGATGACCATTCGTCCTAGTCTATCCCGCATGTCGCCGAGATTATTGCTGAGTGCAAGGATTGCCATACACTCGCTAGCAACGGATATGTCGAAGCCAGTATCTCGCTCGGTCCCCTTCTCTGTGGGTGCTTTTCCCACAGTGATCGATCGCAAATGGCGATCATTGACATCGAGCACCCGTCTCCATGTGATTGTCTCTGGGTCTATGTCCAACCTGGCAAATCTGTGTATCTCATCCTGGGTCAACTCGTTGGGGTCGGTCTTTTCAATGCCGAGTTTCTTCAGTCGCTTGAACATGACGGGTTGAAATTCCCTCTTCCCTTTCTTTGCTGGTACGAGTCGCTTGTAGAGCGCACCGTCTTTCTGCGTGGACTCATGGAACATCCTCGTCTCGATAGCGGCAGCTAGAAGGTTATTTGCTGCTGAGATGGCGTGAATGTCACCAGTCAAATGGAGGTTGAATTCGTCCATTGGAATGACTTGGCTGAAGCCACCTCCAGCGGCACCTCCCTTGATACCAAATGTCGGTCCTTGGCTAGGCTGTCGTACATTCGCAAACGCTATGCGGTCCAGATGGCCCGCTAATGCTTGAGTCAAGCCCACCGTGGTCGTGGACTTTCCTTCTCCCAGCGGAGTCGGTGTGATACCAGTGACGAGAACATACCGGCCATTCGTTCTATGGCCTAGCCTCTGCAGTAGAGACAGATCAACTTTGGCCTTGTAGGCACCGTATGGCTCAAGCTCATGGGGTGCTATGCCGACTTCGGTCGCTACCATTGTGATCGGCTTCGGTCTTTGTGTTCTTGAGATCGCAATATCCGATGGGACAGGAGTCACGAGCTTGAGAGGTAGAGGCTTGATATGGCGAGCCTTTTGTCGTTCGAAATAGTTCGTAGCAGCGTCAATGACATTTTGGAGGAGCATGGCAACTGTCATGGGTCCGACGCCTCCAGGCACAGGTGTGATTTTAGACGCCACATCAGCTGCGGACTCGAAGTCCACGTCTCCAACAAGTCGCTGGCCTGATTTCTTCGTCTCGTCTGGGATGTAGTTTGTGCCAACATCGATAACTACTGCTCCAGGCTTTAGCCATTCACCTTTGACAAAGTTGGGCTTTCCTATTGCGGCAACTAGTACATCTGCTTGCTTGATGTGGTGCTCTAGGTTTTGCGTCCTCGAGTGGCACACCGTAACAGTAGCATCCGCATTCCTCAAAAGGGCGCTGACAGGACTGCCAACTATATCACTACGGCCGAGTACCACTGCATTCTTCCCCTTGAGCTCTACTCCGCTGTCTTGTAGCAGCACCATGACCCCTTTGGGTGTACACGGGGTGAACAAAGGGTGTCCTCCGCGCTTCGATAGCTCTCCAATGTTGCTTGTCCCGAACCCATCCACATCCTTTTCTTCTGCAACAGCAGATGTGATGGCATGCTCCGAAATGTGCTTAGGCACTGGCAGCTGAACCAGTATGCCATGAATTGAGGGATCATTGTTGAATTGCGTAATATGTTGTAACAGCTCGGGTTCCGTGATGGACTCTGGGTAATGTACCAGATTGCAGATGATGTTTGCCTGCTCCGCAGCCTTCAATTTCATGCGGACATACGTGCTTGAGTCCGATCTGTCACCGACTTGTACAATGGTTAGGGAAGGCTTGTATCGAGGATTGGTCTCTTGTGTTTTCTTGATCTCCGCATTGATTCTATATCGTATACTTTTGGCAATGGCAGTGCCATCGATTGTTTCCGCCGCCATGGTGCGGGTCTTGCTTGATGCTTGCCTTCTATTCTGCGTCACCCTCGGTGTGGACTTGGGAACGCAGAGAGAATTTGGCACCGCGAGCCAAAATCTTGTCCTTCTGTTCGCAACAGGAGACTCAGACACCAGAAGGTGTTGGGATGACGAGTATGACCGACTGTGTGAGGACAGGCGACTCTGATACGCGGTGGATGTAGGATTGCGGAGTAATTGAAGATGCGTTAGCCTCGTTCTTTCCAATCTTGCAGCGGAGCAAATGAGCATTGTATGTGCCTCTGCAAGGCTAGTTGTCTACCTATCGTATAGAAACCATCGCAGACCATACAAGAGGACAACGCATATCTCCTGAAGAATCAACAAGCTCGAAGCTGCTTTCCAACAATGAAGCCAACAGAAACCCACAATGCGTCAAAATTGGGCCCACGCAGCTTTTCTCCAGGCCTGGGGCAAACCCCAGCCTTACCCAGCCTTTACTCGTAGCGGGCGTCTCACCGGGAGCAAATAAGCTTCTCTTGGCCATGAGTCGCCAATATTCCCACGGCTAACTCGCGAATGTTCTTTCTTACAAAATAACTCAAAGATGAGACCAATATTACTACAAGGGCATGTAAGTATTCTCTTTGAGTCTTCCAAGTGACTGCGCTTGCTAAGAAACTTATTCCACAGGAACGGTCCCTGACTCAGATCAAGTGAGCCTCTTCCCCTCAGGCAGCCGCCCGCTTGTCTCACAGATTCCTCTCACCCACAGATACACCAAAGACGGCGACATCCTCTTCTCCTGCGCCAAAGATCAAGTAATCTGCGCCTGGTTCTCCGCCAACGGCGAACGCCTCGGTACCTACCACGGTCACCAAGGCGCTCTCTGGACCGTCGACGTCGACCCCAGCACCACCCTCCTCGCCTCCGGCGCCGCCGACAACACCGTCCGCCTCTGGGACGTCCGCACGGGCAAGTGCATAAAAGTATGGGACTTTAATACGGCAGTCAAGAGGGTAGAGTTCAATGAGGATGGGACGAAACTGCTTGCGGTGACGGAGAAGAGAATGGGGTATTTGGGGACGATTGTGGTGCTGGATGTGAAGGTGGATGTGGAGGCGGAGCAGAGTGATGAGAGGAGCCTAGTCATCACGTGCGATGAGAGTAAAGCGACGGTGGCGGCGTGGAGCTATCTGAGCACATATATCATTGCGGGACACGAGGATGGGACCGTCAGCCAGTACGATGCAAAGGTACGCTCTCTCCTCCTCCTCCTCCTCCTATGCTCAACGAGACATCTGACCACGGCCGGCAGTCCGGCGAACTCCTCATCAACGAGCCCGCCCACGAAGACGGCATGCAAGTCACCGACCTCCAAATGTCCTCCGACCGCACCTACTTCATCACCGCCTCCAAAGACAAGACCGCCAAAGTAACGTCCCTCCTCACGCCCCACCCCTCAACCCCCTTGCACCACTGACCCTCTCCTCCAGCTCATCTCCGCCCGCGACCTCACCCCCCTGAAAACCTACCCCTCCGACACCCCCCTCAACACCGCCGCCATCACCCCCAAAAAACCCTTCGTGATCCTCGGCGGCGGCCAAGCCGCCATGGACGTCACCACCACCTCGTCGCGGCAGGGCAAGTTCGAAGCCCGCTTCTACCACAAGGTGTTCGAAGACGAGATCGGTCGCGTCAAGGGGCATTTCGGCCCGCTGAATACGGTGGCGGTGGATCCGTTGGGGAGAGGGTACGCCAGCGGGGGGGAGGACGGGTATGTGAGGGTGCATGCGTTTGATAGAGGATATTTCGATTTCGGGTACGAGGTGGAGAGGGAGATGGGATTCGTGGGGAAGCGGTAGGGGGACGGTGTGTTATGAAACCTATGCACCTGGCGGTAGAACTTTCCAGAGGAAAAAGGATGGTGTTTACTACGGACAATGATATACCAAGTGCGAATGCTCCCAATTCATATTGCCTTGCATCGAAACACTCGAATTGCGCATGTAGATGGGCGGAAACGGAATAGGAGCTGCCGCATGAGACACTCACAGAACGTGCCGTCTTAGATATGCGCGTGGCTTGGATGTCTGGGAATATCCATCAAAAATAATTGCCGTTTTATCCCGCTACCGTCCGGATCCGCAGCGGATCCAAACAGGCAAAGCATATCTTCACGATGACATACAGCGGAACGAGATGTAGATGGATATATGCTTTTTCGCTAGCGACCACGATCGTTTCCCACCTCAACAAGCCAGGTTGAACGTTCCATCGGTCCATGGAGCAGCAGCACTGTCCGTCATCTCGCGCCTCCGACAAAAGATCTCCTCGACAAGATGGGCTGAAACAGATTATGTACAAACTGGGTTCGGTGTAAAGGGAGCGAATGCTGCTCAACAGACACTTCATGCGACAAGAATGAAGAATTGAATCGTGGGTAAATGCATGCCAGGGCAGCGTATGATGGCGTTCATGCTTGATCTCATCCTCCCGCCAAAACGCTAGATTTCAAAACTCGCAATAGACATCCGTAGTGGATTTGGTAAAGTATCTTCCCTTACGCCACATCGCACGTCAACATGCCTTGGTAGACGTCGGGGAAGACTTGAGATGCGGGCTCCGTGGCGTCCATGAAGTTACAGCCAATCTTCGTATACTGCCCGTTCATCAGAATCTGCGCGTGGAGCGTGTCGCCGCCGGTTTGCATGTGAGTTGCAGCCGTAGCATCGGAGCAGGGAAAGTCGGGGATTTCGCCTTGAAGCTCACAGATCCAGCCGAGGTACAACAGGTCCATGGGACCGAGTTCCCCTTGGCTTGATGGCCCTGTCAAAGAGCTGGAACCCTGGGCGATGACTTGTCCCAGGGACGGGGGAACGTTGTGATGGGTCATTGAGTTGGCGCCGTTGGCAGTGTTCGTGTTCGCTGACACAGCTGCAAGTCCGTCGTCCCAAGTAAAGGTGCCAAGATTTTGCTTCGCCCGCCACTTGTTTGCTACATCAATGATGTTTTGGCCGCCAATCACTGCTCCAGAACCACCTGACGGTGGGGATGGAGCAGTCGCGACTTTAGCTGGTGCTGGTGCTGGAGCCGGTGCTGGAGCCGGTGCGGGGGCTGGTACTGCAGCAGGTTTTGGCGCTGGTGCCGGTGCTGGGATGCTTGGCTTCTCGGCCTCTTTAGGTTGTTGAGGTTGTGGTGCAGCATGAGGGTGGGCTTGCGCGGGGTGGTGGTAATCAGCATTGACTGGTACTGCAGCGCCGGCTTCGTTGGGCTGGGCGGCGGCAGCTGGGCTCGGCGCAGGAGCACCTCCGACATAAACAGTAGCGATAGCCTCTGCAATGTCTACAACTTCGGTGACTTGACCTTGAGCGTTCTTGAGATAATCAACGGCGACGATTGGGTCTTGACGCTTGTGGTGGTGGTGGGCAAGCGGATTGTTCAGCTTGTAATGAGGATGAGCAATGGCGCCAGCGCCGAGGAGGACCGAGAGAACGAGTGAGGTACGCATGTTGCTTCGATTGGTGGTTTGCGTTTGTTGTTCTTGGCTAGTGGTTGCTTGTTGTTTTGTTGTTAGGACTTGGTCAGTTGCTAGAGCAAGGCTGAGGCTTCTCTTGGTCAAATATGGACAGAATGAATGTGATGGCAAGGCCGGGGCTTGCGGTAGGAAAGGTTGAAAACAGAGTGTCGAGGCAAGCAAAGGAATGTAACTTGTCACCGACAAAAGAATGAGCGTGGTTGCAGAGAGAGGGAATGGAGGGAGGTCAGAGGTTGATGTTGTTCGGGCAAGAATGCAGAGGAAATGAGGTTTGGAATGAATGATGTATCAGATTAAAATGGAAGGGGCGGCATGACACGCCAAGATTGAAGGGAGCTAACCCTCGCCAGCGGATAGCTGCAACCGGGCTCTTCCCTAGTCCTGGGAAAATGGAGTAAATGGACCGGCAAAGTGGCAAACGCTTGCAATCTGAAGGCCTCAGCCAATGATGATCAATGCTGACATTAGAGTTGATCGTTTGAGTATTGCTCTACTGCGAGTGTGGCAGGGATACTCAGGAGAAGATCTGGTAAGTGGTAATCGACTCGGTCGCTGCGCCATCATGACCAACTCTCGCCGCAAAGACCAGATGCTGCACGGTCATACTTGCAAGCAGCTTTTCTCCTGCTTGCAACTTGCAACCGGATGTGTTTCCATTCGTGGCTCTCCCGAAAAGTCACCTGACACATGTTTTCATCAGATATCAAATTCAGGGGGGAAGTCAGGGGAGAGGGGCAGCACCGGGAAGCTGCCGCCGCTAGGCTGAGTAGGACGGCCGACTGTTTCACATCGAGCCCACCCTCATAATTCATCGACACTCTAGAAATTGGTACTAGGTGCTCTCTGAGTCTGAAGAAACCAACACAGCGTACGAACTGTAGTCGCTGTGTTCGGTTCAGCTTCTTGACCGCTGTGAGTGGGCAATAGTAAGGTGATGATATGCATAAGGTACCTAGTAGGCCCGAAGGCTTGAGTTTGCACTCGCTCCCGGATGATCAGGTAGCGGCGGCCGGCGGCACTTGACATCATTTGGGTTTTCAAATCTGGGGAACTGCGCCCACCGGAGATCCTTCGAGCGGACGAAATCCAATCCACTGACTAGGTAATTGAACCAAATTAAAATGCTTAACGAGTTCGACACTCGGATATTGTTGTCGCCATGGGTTGTAGAGCTACAGGGTAGTTTGCAAAGTACTGCTGTCGTCGAAGGCTGCGATTGAACATGGAGATGAGGTCTGGTGTTGTTGCTGAAGAGCAAAGCAGAGATACTCGAATGCATCAAGTATCGACTCGCTGGTGCCAACCTGCTGTTGGTTCCGACTTCATCGAGCAGATCAATATCAAGCACTCAGTATCATCTTGCGATGATGGCGCATGACGTATAGAAACAGTTGTCGATAGCCCAGATCCACCCGACCAATGACGGTCCCAGGAATGGTGGTGAAAACGGACTCGGCTTTCTCTCCTGCTCACTGAAGTTGTGAAATATTGCCCCTTTCTGTATTGTACCATAGAGATATGCAAGATAGGTCACCAACGTTCCCGGGGCTTTGCGCTCCAAGGCCTTTACGGTGATGTCGTCCAGTTTCCCCATCCAACGGGGATTTGTTTTGGAGCAAGTTCAACCAAAATGAATCCATGTGCTCTCAGTAATGGATGACTCCCTAGCAATCGTATCAGCCTGTCCTGAATATAGCTGCAACCAACCTACTTCCTCACCTCTCAGGTCCATAACCTTCTTCCACATCCCTCCCTTCACCCCATCTCCGTCCCACAGACCACCGAATTTTAAGAGGAGATCCAGAGCCTCCGTGTATCTCTCATGGCGGAGCAATCTCTTCAGGTCCCGTCGTTTATTCTTGCTCAGGTGTGCCCACCACTGGCCTTCGGCCTCGAGGTCACCTTCCAGGCTGTACCGGCGGACATTACGATAGATTTGCCCATCAGAGGGTCGTTCTCGTTTGAAGACGCTTCCTCAAGATATCTCTTCAACGTTTCGCTTAGATCTAATGACAGGGCAGATTAGATAGGGCCCAAGCGATGAGATGGAGTGCTCTTATCGCTACGATAGAGATCGACCGTCCACCATCTGTCTTTAGGCGGCAGCAGCTCCCACTGTATTGAAATCTTTCACTTCGAAGATATGTCGAATATGATCTCTGATTACATGGCACCCCCGCGAGAATCATGTTGCAGCGATCATCGGCCAAATGAGTGGATCATACCGCTGAACATAGTTCCAATGCTCAAGAGCGCAGATTCTCCATGGGATCAACTTCCTTGAATCCCACAACCTGGTCCATGGTGACATGACCTGCTCCAACGTCTTTGTGAACCAAGTGGGAGTGATCAAGATTGGTATGCACCGTTATGGCCTCTATCGACTCACACTGACCCGAGAGAATAGCCAATCAAGAATGCTGCAGAGCCGCATCCTCAGAATGTCGGCGTGATCATCCGGACGTGCAGACCTTGGGAGACATCGTGATGCAGCTGATGGAGAAGCGCAAGAATTGAAGAAACGCAATGAAGTCATCTCCGCCGGCGATTTGAATCGCTGGTCTCCTACGGTTGCAGACTTCCTTTCGAAGACGATGTCCGCATCTGGGAAAGATCTGACGCAGGTGAGGCTCAACTACACTGCCCGGATCACCTGCAGTTCCGGTGTCACTGCGGGGTCAAAAAGTACAGTTCAGCCGTGTGCATAAGTATGCCGACTTTTGACTCGCGACACTTGGATTTTCCCATACTCTACTCTAACACTGTTCCCTAATACTTACCTAACCCCCATCACCTCTGGAGCTTTTCCTTGAGGGGTTCTGATCCCAAGTGGAGCAACATATTTTGACATAAAGTACTCCGCACATACCTTGTTTTGTACCCTGCTAGGTACTAGGTACCTTCCGTCATCCTTACCAATAAGCTTGCTGGCCCACCTAAGATCTGAAAGCACGTTAATGACTTCGCGCAACGAAATGAGCACTCCCAAAGCAGTCGTATGGAATGTCGATACAACAGATGAGGAGGTTGTCCAAGAGTCACTGAGCTGGGATCCAGATGCCTTCCGAATTGGTGATCCTGAGACCGCTTTGGTGCCTGATCTACGCAAACTCGTCGAGGAACGTCACTATGCTCCTGGTGGTAAATTTCGCAGTGGGTTTTAGATTGCGTACATGGAGATGGCCATACACGGCTAATACCAGTTACAGGTGTCCTCAAAATTCACGCGAGATACGAAGGACAGGGCACGAATGACAAGAGTTGGGCCGCGGGAACTGGATGGCTTATAAAAGACGACCTTGTGGTGACAGCAGGTCACATGGTCCTTCATCCAAGGCAACGTAGGCGTGCAGTATACTTCAACGCATATGCGGGCTACCATGGTCTGGCCTCTGTTGAGAAACACAGCGTCCAGAAACGTCGAGGGAAACGAATAGCGGTTTCAGAAGCTTACTACTACGATAACACTAGACGTGCTCATGACGTTGCGCTAGTGAAGCTCAAGGAACCTTTCGAAAACGTCCGGCCTTTTGCACACATTGACACTCCTGAGCACGGGAGTAGCTCCTCCCTTGGCGTGGTTGGATATCCTGCCGATAAGGACAATGGTGATAAAAGAGATCTCGGACCTTTCATGTACGAAGAATTCGCGCAGACTTCGTGGGATTTGCGTAATCCTTTGAAACTTCTGCAGTACTCGATCTCTACCTTTGAGGGTAAGTAAATCTTGCCTACTTTGAGAAATAGACCTGTTTACCAATATCGAAGGCCAATCCGGAGCACCCGTTATTTGTCAGGTGAGGTCTCGGTGTATTGGGACTCATATCAATGGTTTCAATAAGGGGAAGCCTCAGTTGAACTCTGCAAGTCCAATTGGCGGCCAGTATGGGGTATCCTACGATACTATGGTTAGAGCAATTGAAAAAGGACCCTCACCCATACCTAATGACATCCGGAAGGTATTGATATCCTCGTCTCCCAAGAAGGAGCGCGTATATGCAACACTCAAGAGATACCATACATTGTTCTTGGTTGACGATTCTGATTCTATGATGGATGACGAGGGTACCAGATGGGAGACAGCAAAAATCGCGATGGCAAAGATCGCTTCTATTGCTGTTGAGAATGAAACCGATGGGGTAGAAGTGCAATTCTTCAACTACTACATCTCCCCCCTTGAAAGTGCAAGATTCAAGAATCTCAAGAGTGCCAAAGAAGTAATGCACCTATTCGAAGACATAATACCAGATGGTGAAACGTTCACTGCCACCAGGCTTGACGAGATTTTGAATGAGTACTGCCGCAACTACGAGAAGAATAGCGGAATTAGAGGCCTAAATCTCATCGTGCTTACTGATGGACGTCCCAGTCCTGGGGAGGACGTTGAAGCAGTTGTTGTAAAGTTTGCTAAAAAACTAAGCAAGCTGGGAGCACCGTCGTTGAAAGTCGGAATTCAGTTTGTACAGATCGGAAATGATCCAGATGCAGCTGCATTTCTTCGACGGCTTGATGACAATCTCAAAGAAACCCATAAGTTGGATAGAGACGTGAGTGAGAAGCGGATAAAATAATTCTTCAACAACTGACAATGATGCAGATGGTCGACACTGTCCTGTGGTCTGAAGGTGGTCGGGAATCTCTGCACGAAAAGATCTTGCTCGGGGGCATAGTCAAGCGATTCGACGACAACAACACTTCATCACACTGAAAGCTTTCTTCCGATGACCTACAATTCCCAAGCACATTTTGGAACACATCTTTGGGAGAGAGAAAAACATGGTACTACGTAATCACATGAAACACTAGCTTCGAAGCTCTATGTACTGACTTGAAATCTTCCGGCAGTATCGCATTCCCAGCGAAAAGATCACATAAACCGCACACGCTGTCTTTCTCCCGACACTATCGGGTACGCCGGCTTGGTCCGCTCTTGGCGGCGACACAGTTTCGTTGTCCGAACAGGCGAGGTATCATATGCAGTGCTTACGCTGACCCTCAATTGTGTTTGCTCAATCGCCTCTGATATCCTGATCATAGTCTTGAAGATTAACGTTACAATTGTACTTGCGCGTTGCTGTTTGTGCACAGATTGGACACTGAGTCGACTCAGAAGTGCGCCTGGAATAGATCTGCTGACCTTGCAATCAGTCAGATAGTGGGAGTCACATGGCAGCCTGTATCGTGAATACCTATCCTGCTTTTGTCGATGGATATTTGGAAGGGCGGCGTCAGACCTGCAGCAACGAGATAAGCTTAAAGACGGATGCGGCGATGAGATGTTGGCTAATGGTATTGGGGAGGAGGGGAGGTTGATACCCAGCTCGGGCAGTGATAGTGATAGGTACGTTGAAGGGTTCAGGTTGGTTGAGGAGATGATGGATTCGAATCTAGAACTGGCGTAATGCTTACGGCTTACGGCTTATTGCTTGAGCTTGGGATACATTTTTGCAGGACGTCGAGTGGGAGTGGTCAGGAATCACTCGATAACGTCCGAGGGTCCGAGGGTCGGCCGAATCAAAGGGTGCGTGACGTGCGTGACACGCCTTGCAGGGCCAATAAGTCTTGGCAATACATGCGCCAACCAATCGCATCATCGTTCCTCCAATTCTCCATTGAAAATCTTGCACGTCCTTTCCTTGGATTCCTTCCCTCATTCTTCCGATCATAAGCTTCCCGCAGATGCCCTCTTGTGAGTGGAACGTACTCGAGGGTCGAGACCGATTCCTCAACGTCGAGCATCTCCGTTGCAGGCTTCTGAGAATTCCCAGGTACAAATCGGACGCCTGGCAGATGGTAGCTTCCGGTTTCCGCTTCCGACCCTGCACCTTCCTGCATGAGACCGCATGTGTGGCGAACGGTAGATAAGATGGCCTGAGCCAAGGCACTCTCTTAAGTCAACCAGAATGAGTCAATGCTTGTGCGTCTGACGAACGCGCGTACCCTCTACTCTAAATTCTCCTTGAAGTTCATCTTCTTTCAAAATCATCTACATGCATTCCTCTGTTGCTGTCACTTTTCTCACTGCCTGTCCATGATGAGGCTCAATCTCACTGCTTGCGGTGCCGAATTCTCGTCAGGAAACTACCCTAACTACACGTACAATGGGACCATTAGAGGCATTCTTAATGATGTTAAACCCAGACCACCACTCATAACTGTCCAAGGTTGTAAAGATCTTTGCGGCGAAGGGTCACAATATTACCCCTTGGAGTGATGTGAGCTCCACCATCACCACCTGGGTAAGATTCTTGTCAGGTACACCCAGTGCAATCCGCGGCTTATGCGCATGAAAATGCTAGGTACTGCCGGTCATCGGCCTCATCCTACAAGCCCCATTCGAAAGCAACGAGAATTTCAGCAGCTTTTTGGCGCTTTCGCGTTGGATCGGCAACCCAATCGCGAGCATCTCATACGTGTTATGGAACATCAAAATCACCGGCAAATGTGCTATGATGGTCGACATGGCTACACCATATGATGAGATCCCAGGTGAAAAGTCTCAATTTGCTCAGATGCGGGATTCGCTATACATACTTAGCGTCATGAACCAGTGTAAGTTCAGCTGGCACCCAAGCGATGGTTCTGTACTGATTCGGCATACTTTGCAGACCTGTTCAGGCAGGAGTTAGTCAAGGAGGACAAAGTTATGGTTGGAGCGGAAAAGCTTTTGCGAATCGCCCTATTCAGTGACGAACTACCAATGGTCACCGGAGATAGCCTGACCGAGAGGCGGAGGAAACTTGCTGGAACCATAAGGGCTTTTCGTAAAAAAGGAGTGATTCCAGTGTTTGTATCCACCTTGTGGTTTCTCCTCGCTCTGGCGATATCGATCGAATCGGCTTTTGGGGACCGAGGGACAAACCAGGCCGCTCATGATCTTGCCTTAGGGCTGTTGCTGGCCTTTCTGCCAATATTCATCTTGTCGTAAGTGCACTTTTTGAAGCAACTTTCTCCTCGTCTATACCATGTTTGTGCCCAAAACCATGTCCTAGGACAACGATTTATCACTTCCCCATATATGTTTTAGCCCGAATTCTTTGCCTCAAAGAAGCTACACTAACCACGAATTGTGCAGTTGTGTGGTCGATCGTAACGCTGTGGCGGCCGACCGGATTCGCGTGAAGTTGAACCGTCTCCTGGCGTCCGTGCGTAGCGCTCTACTTGATGATGAACTTCGCAGGACCTACGGGGAGCGGATTGATGCCACCCCAGAATTCTTCAATTGGATTAGAGTTTTAGATGACAAAACTTTCGATGACAAAAAAACTTTCGACGACTTCTTCACAGGCTTCGCCGGTCAAGGAAGAATCAGATGGCACTACGGAGTTGCTCATCCTCTCTTATGTAGTTTCGAGGACAGCTTTATGGCTGAGCGTGGAAGAGGCTGGCTGCCTGAGGACAACGCCAATAGAGCAAGGACGTTCGTACGTACCTTTCGAAGATGTTTCTTCCTTTTTGGTACTGTAATTGAGTCACCACACCTATTATGGGAGCAATCGGACCTTTCTGCACTCCTGGGACCTATTTCGCAACTTATTTGTCTACCTTGATGGACATTTGCTGACTCTGAAATGTGCTCAGATGCGTGACCACAGAGAAGACGATCATCGATTGATCTGGTTTGACCCTCGGATGTTTCGGCAAATCGCAAGCTCCATTTGCGTAGTCTGCGCTTCAGCTGGAGGCGCCTTCATATTGTCATGTATTATTACTTTTCGCCTTCTGAAAGTCTGCTAATGATAAACAGACTACACACCGACAGTCGGTCTCGGCTGCAGATCTGGCGGTTATATGGTCTACGTTGTCACAACCATGGTACTCTTCCTAGTCGAGATGCTCTGTTGGGGACTTCGTACCAGCTACCTCGAGCATCAGGGCTGGGTGTGGTGGGTCAAGGATTATTTGCCCCAAGATCCCATCCTCATTCTCTTGCGTCACTTCGGGCAGACACTGAACCACTCAAACACCGGCAAGCTCACGGCAGCAGGGAGGAGGCGGGTCAAAAGGATGCTTGAGTGCTGGGAGAGGTCCAGGTGGACCGATCACGTTGATATGCTGCTAAAGGTCATGGAAGTAGGAAATTCAATTTGGTGAGCTGCATTCCCAAGATTTTCCTGGCACCTCGTAGCTCAACCATGTTTCGCGGGATTCAAAGGCCGAAGTGCCTATTTCACGGCCAGAACCTGATTCCAAAAGACACATTTTGACTCCGAAATGATTTAGGCTTGCCTATATTGTCACAGCTCAGACGTAAGCTTGTTGAGCATATTCATCGAAGACTGAAGCTGATCACATTGCAAGCATCGGATCCTACGTAACCTGCGATTGTGTATCGAGCGTCTGGGCCGGAGGCGGAGTACGACTATGTCCAGCATTTTCAGAACTTCTCTAACGTCTTTGAGTAGGGATATACCGATTTCGAAGACGTCGACTACTACCGCGCACATGGCATCGCATACTACTGGGGTGTCGGCACCGGACTCTCGTGCACTGTATTGGTGGTGGGCCTGGCCTACATTGTTGCGGAATTCTGCACCCAAAGCCACCTTGCCACCGAGAACTTCGGGAACGCATCCGAAGGGATCAGACTCACACGACGCTGTAAGAAATACACGTACTGGTTCCGATCGCTACTGGGCTTATGGGATTCCGTTCTCTTCCTGCTGTGGACAGTTGTCCGTTTCCCATGGCAGAGGGCCACCGGACGTCCACCGACGGCTTTCAACAAGACGTTGGTCTGGGACTGGAAGGTCAAGACCCCGCGCGGGCAAGCACCGTACGACCGTTTGCGCAGACGCTCAAGCACCCACCCTCTGACAGAAGGTTTGCACGACGGGCGGTCCTCCCACGATAGCCGGACGTCGGCGTGGTCGGAGGACGAAGGGTCGGAGGACCAGAGATACGGAAGCGGGCAGGACGACGCTCGGGACGGGGGTCCGTCTGGCGTTCGGATGCCGACGTTACGGCTCCCTGAACAGACGCACTCGAGCTATGCAGACCGGCGGACACCGTCGCTTTCGTCGGAAACTTCGCAGTCGCCGTCTCGTTTGTCGTATTGAATGGATCGGTCGATGTATCTCTTGCTCCCGATGTACCACCAGAGGTAGCCGGTCTACTTGTACCAACGTGAACTTTGTCAAGAGATTAGAAAGCCTGTCAGTCTCAATCTTTGCAACAGCGCGACTGTGAGTCGGTTGGTCGCGTAGCGCTTGAGAGCAGTTGGCCGGTTTCGGGCCTGAAATAGCAAGAGGACGCATCGCCACAGCGAGTGTTAAATAGGCTGGTTCGCACCTGTCGTTGGCTCTTCATTCGCGTTCATCTCCGTCAGAGCCATTGCATTCATTCCCACCCACCCGCGCCCGTTTTCTGCATGTACCTAGTTAGCTAGCGATTCCTCCGGGTCTACGCCGCACAGGTGTTGCGCAGGCCTCTTGGCCCTGGCGTTGGGATCGGCCAATTTCAAGAGAAGACCCGCTGGTGCCGATGATGTGTGAGGAGCTTATGCGAAGACTAATTGGCCTTCATGCCACCATTGAATACGCCACTGGTATCCCCGACGCTCCGAGTCCGCCGCACGTAGTCCACGCACCAGAACCAAAACGACGGAAGCCGAACGCCGTCTCGTTCTACCCGCACGGCCCCTGTGCTCGCGGTCCATGTGGCACGCATGATCCGATCGAGCCAACCGGCAACGAGGATCGCAAAGGCGCAGTGCTCAATTACCCCGTGACGAGTGCCCGCCATTACATACTAGCGGGCCAGCCTTTATAAGTATCATAGGTAGCGCACGAACAATTCCATCCTAATCCGTACATCCCCCTCGAGCGCGGGGACTTAGGTAGAGTACGCAATGCTCAATACCCCCACGTTCATGTACCCATCGAAGCCCGTCACTCGGCAACAAATGAACAGGCAGAGGCGGCCCACCCCGCAACGACATCGCGCCACAGCAAGCATTAGCGACGGTCGAGTGGTACTTCGAGGGCCGACGCAGCTGCGACAGAAAAAAGCGCCCCGCGATGCAGCGGATCTCGGCGACTGGATTCTGGGGAGGGGATGGCGCTTTCTTCGGTCGCGGGGCGCCGGTATGCCGTGTTGAGTGGATATGATGGGGTGTATGTACAATAAATGTTTTACATTATTTCTAGATATATATACACCCGTCAGATCTCCAGCCCCTCACAACGCCACCACGATCCCTACCCCCACCACCCCCACCCGCCAAACCTCACTCCACCCCGACCCCCTCCCTGCCCCCGCCCCCGCCGCAAGCGTCCCCCCCACCGTCCCATTCGTCCCGCTCCCGAATCCAGCCGTGATATACGGCCCCAAAGCCTCCGTGCTCGACCCCACCACGACATCGCTCCCCCCAGCCGCCAGACTCACTTCCGTCCCGCTCACCGTCACCGCGCCGCCGGGCGTCAGCGTCTGAGACCCGATGACGTATTCCGTCCGGCTGTTCGCGGTGATGGTTTCCGAGCCTATGGTGATGGCGGGCGGGGTGGTGGGGACGGCCGTTGGGGTTAGGAGGGAGGTGCGGGGTTCGTAGATCAGGGCGGTTTGGGGGCCGGAGGTCTGCAGGGCTAGTACGGTCGTTGAAGGGCCGGAGCCGAGGGTTATGGTTGAGCCGGGGGCGAGGGTGGAGCCGGAGATTAGGTATTGGGATTGTGCGTTTGGCGTGATGGTTTGGGTGCCGATGGTGAGGGCGGCGGGTTTGGTGCCTGGGGCTGAGGGGAGGAGGGAGGTGCTGGGACCGTAGACTAGGGCTGTGGTTCCGCTGGATGTTTGGAGATTTAGGATGGTGGTGGAGGCGCCGGAGCCGAGGGTTATGGAGGAGCCGGGGGAGAGGGTTTGGCTCGATATGATGTATTGGGATTGCGCGTTTGGGGTGATGGTCTCGCTGTCGACGATGATTGGGGGAGGGCCGCTGGCGGGTTGGGGGAAGGCGCTTAAGGCTGAGGTGGTGAGGACTTTGGAGCCGGCGGCGTTGGTTGTGGTTAGGATTATCGCGGGGAGGTGGACTGTTGAGGAGAGGACGGTGCCTTGGGCGTTGGTAGAGGTTAGGATGGTGGGGAGAGATGCGGAGACGGAGGCCGTGGAGAGACTGGTCGAGAAGACGATGCTGCCTTGAGCGTTGGTGGAGCTGATAATGATGGGATAAACTACAGCGGTGCTCGTGGAGATGGTGATGCTACCTTTGGAGTCTGTCGAGGTGACGGGTACTGGGATCGCTACTGGGGCGATTGGGAGGGTTGAAACCGGGGTTGGTGAGAGGGTGATGACGATGCTTTTGGATGCGGGTGCTGGTGGTGGTCCGAATGGCTGGCCGCTTTCTGCCGGGGGTGCATTTAATGTAGGAGTATCGGCGGTCAATACTATTTTGCCCTGTTGGGCCGGCGGCGTGCTCGGTTGTGGCGCCGCGATCGAAGTTGGCCCGTCATCTGGCTCCGTGGACGTCGAAGTCTTTGTAAGATATAACGCTGTTTCTAGTGCTAATGGTCCGAAAGCAGGATTAAAAGCAGGCGGTGATCCACAATTCCAGATTCCCAGGTCCGGAAACAATTCTTCGACAGTGGCGTCTCCCGACTTATGATCCCCAAATTTAAAATCCCCAAGGTTGACAAAAGTCCAGCCTCTTGGATCCTCAATTGTGTTGATACCTGTGGCCTGTACACCTTCTGTTGGTGTATTGGAGGGGAAGACGGCTACTGCGCCTGTGGGAGCTACTGAGCAAGTTGGTGTGCCGCTGACGGTTGTAGAGAGAGTCCCGGTCCACGTTATGTTAGGGGTGTACTCACCGTACATTGATGTCGGGTACGCACTTGAAGATGATAATGTCAGGTCAGACAGCAAGATAAAGCATTACGATTCTCACTCACACAATACGAGTGCTCCCGTCACTATCAACAATGGATGCGGTCACTGTGCCATCGCTGTTGACATTGGTAGGCGCAGCATATTTTCCGATATCGATGTCCGTATTCGAGATAGTAGTCGTTCGGGTACTGTTACTTCTCTTGTTCACAATGAATACCACGGTTTCCGCTGTATAAGTTGCGATAACGGGGAGCTGGGACCAAGATACGAAATTGGTGTAGACAATCGTATCAGAGAGGGTACAGTCGTTGGAACAATCCCCCGTTGGCGCTTCCGTTACTGCTAGCCTTGACGAAGATGTAGTGGTGGAATTGAGTGACGGTGCTGAATTTGTCAGTGGTCAGGTACGACCAGGAAAGCGTGATGAACGCACTCTGAGAAGCTGCTGATGTTCCATGAACACGCAGGGCGAGAGTGGCTGTGAGAACGAAGGAAAGCATCATGGCAGCGCCAGTAATGATTGTGAAAGGTTAGAAATGAATGAGGCGGACTTTGCTTCGGATGCAAAAAGAAGGAAAGCATCAATCACGAGATAATGGACGACCTGAGACAAAGGCTGAGGGAACCAGACTAAGGATATAAGCAGTCCTGGCCTGGATACCTCGGAAATGACGAGTGTTTTCGCAAAAGCACATGAACGGCTTCAGCTGAGATTGTCAAGCCAATGAATCCGGCAGTTATTAATAGGCTGCATATTTCTGCAGGGAGCCTTCGCATGGAACGAAACGCTATCGTAACGATCCCACCAACCTTCAGAAAATTGCGACAGTGCGCAGGTGCACGCTCACTCCTTGAAGTTGACGGAGACAGGGACTTTGTGAAAAAGATATCAGCAGGTGCAGCGAAAGAATGATGAAAAGCATAACGATCTGTAGTGGGAGTCCATGAGGTGTAAGACCTCATGAATAAGAAAGAACCAGGCAACACGGCTGTATGCATGGAAGTATATGCATGGAAAGGACTAGAGCCGTCCAAGAAAAGAAAGTCGGAGGAAAGATCGTGCTGCATCGCGATCCGCTCCGCTTCTGACCTCACTTGGAAATCTTGCTTTCTCGCACTGACAACAGTGACAAGTGACCTGGCGAGAAGGCCTCCGATGCTTACGTGTCCATAGAGTAGGTCCAAGGTGATCAAATGCAACCACGCGAACTGGCCAGGCTTGATTGTGTTGTAAGTAATGTGTCACTCTTGCCGGCCGGTGGCCTTGGCACCGGCTTCGCGTAGTATCCGTAGTTTGGACACTCACTCCATAGAATAATCAATCCTCGCAACAACAGATTGAGTGCGAGTCCTCCTTGACTAGGCAGCACGACTAGAATTAGCAGGGGCTGCGGGAGTCATAGAGATAGCCGCACTTGGCCTGCGAATATAAAGTGCTCCGAGGCAACCGTACTCGACTCGTACTGCTTTCCGCGCACTCTCCACTTCAAACGTCGCACTCCTCATCCGATCGCATTACTCCTCCACACGTCTCTCGCGCCGAGCTGCAATTCACGGCAATGGCACAGTCATCCTCCATCGACGCACGACAAACAAACGTCGAGGCTTTCGGCAGGTTCGTGACCGATTCATTCCAAGCGAGTCCGATTCAAAGCTTCCTTGTCCTCGTCTTGGTTTTCATCCTCTCTGTAGCCGCGACTTCATGGCTTATGGTACAATGTTTGGCACCGGGCCCTTCCGACCAAGCCGTCCCTCCGAAGCAATGCCCGTCGTGCGATCGTGCCGATACCATGAAGGCGAGGGGCAACGACACCACTTCTCGGAGTGAGGAGTGAGATTTAAAAATCCATCGAAGAAGCTGCGGGTTTGATCAGCCAGGAGAGCAGCAGTTGGGCGATTCTGTATTGTCATCTACAGTTCGGGCAAAGTCTATTTCGTCATCGCGAGGGAACTCGGATCGGTCGCAGGATGCAACGCTTTCAGAATGGGCCGATATGGGAAGCAATCATGTATGTGAAGACTTGCATGAGATTTTCGATCAAAAGCAAAGGGTTCATGGTTTTGAAGTACGCGCAAGTGGCAGCAAAACTATCCATCTATAATCTGTAATGAGCGTACCCTTCTCCATCTCCAGAACCTTTCTCGCTGGAACCTGCACATCAGTCGTTGAAAGCAGCCATCGAACTCTTCCCTAGCCAATCCATCGCAATCTGATAAAGTATCAATCTATAATCTGTAATGACCGTATCCTTCTCCATCTCCAGAACCTTTCTCGCTTGAACCTGCACATCAGTCGTTGAGACCCGCCATCGAACTCTTCCCTAGCTAATCCATCGCAATCTAATACATCTAGGTACATCCATTGGCACGGCTACTAAGGCACACATCACCGCCCTGAGCCGAGCTGCCGTAACCTTCGCAAGAGGCTGTAGACCTTTTCTGGGCGGTGACCTCGTCGTTGCATGTGGTCCAAGTAGTAGAAAAGAAGCCGGCTCTGACATTGTAATCGGACCAGCTGATACAACAAGTCGATTTGCCCTGTGCTTGACACTGGCTGCGGGGAGCCTGACCAATAGCTATACTAAAGGTGCAGGTCGTACCAGACAAGCAGGAGAAGACGGCCCCACAAGTGCCTCATGCTACCGCGTGGGATGCAGCAACCCTGAAGGAGGAGCCGTCACGCTTTTGGACGGCGGTGACATTGCCATTGATGGCACCCAACAGAGAATTGACATCTTCAGTCATATCTGGGTCGTTGGTGTCAAATGGCTTCGCGTAGGCGGCTGCGGTTATCAACTTGGCCTTTTCCTCGTCGCTACCGCCAGAAGCTGGGTCGAGTCCAGTGAGCCACGAATGAGTAGTGGCGTCGTAACCAACAAATCGGACATCGACGTCGAACCGGCTCAAGTCGCTCTTGGCATTCGGGAAATAATCTGAGGCGACATGGGTAATGATCAAGTCACTAGTATTGACCGGTTTAGCGACGCCGCTCGGGATCTGAGAAAGGCCGAGGACAAGACCGGCAAT